>CM065781.1:1500000-2700000 GCA_033296515.1 Macrochelys suwanniensis | reverse complement strand
TTGTAGAGCCCTGAAGAACATTCATAATAAAAGGACAGAGAGACCAATGAATGCAGATGCATTTCTTGCAGCTCATATTCCCCCACCTTGTTCTTCCAGCTGTAATTTCAAGGCGGTAAAGAGCAAATTAGTAGAGTTAAGTCCTTCCCTCTGAAAGAAGAACTGGCTCCTACACGTTGAGGGGGAGAGTATTCCACTGACGCTCTGATGGAGTGAAGTGCTGCTCAGCCAGAGCCCGGCAGCAGAATTTGGCCTCAGTAAAGCCTGAATCTACTTTCGTCTTCACATTTACTTTTTGCTTATATTTAAAGGAGGGTGGTTTGCTCATAAGGAGGAAAATCTCCCTGCGTCGACAGGCTTCCGAAGGGCATGTCTGCAGAGCAGCTGGGAGGGCTCATTCCCAGCTTGGGTAGAAGCACGTGTCCGAGCTAGCTCCTAAAACCAGCCGTGTGGCTGCAGTGGTTGGGGCCAGCCCCCCGAGCAAATCTTGCGTGGCCCCCTGATGCATATAACCCGAGGCACCCCCAGGCTGCAGTGTGGAGGGCAGAAAGGCAGTGTGTGGGAGGGCAGCTAACAGAAGTGATCTGCGCTGAGCACTCGAGGTGTGGGGCAGGGACTCGACCCCCCGTCAGTGGAAGGCGGACACATGGCAGCCGTGCCAGCTGGTGGTACAGAACAACATCCATCGTCTGCATGCGGTGGGAGAGGCCGGGTCAGACGCCCCGTTCCAGATGAATGGGATCTGGAGAAGCGAGGCTGCACTGCATCCAAAACAAACCCAGAGGTGCTGATTTCCAAAGGAGAGACCCAGTGCTGTGACCTGCCCACTCCTCCCCCCGCCACCTCCCAGTCTGACCCGGGGGCAAATCCGCATGAGGCCTTAGCCCTGCCCTCCCTCATAGCGGTAGCGGGAAACTGTCCCAGTGCTGGGGGGGCAAAAGGACTGCTACTGGATCCGGCCCTTTAAATGGAGTGTGTGTGGGGGTTCTTCCTGAGCTCCACCTGCCATGGGGTGAGGTGAAATCTGGCTGTGTGTAAGCAAAGTGAAGAACAGTAAAACTCTGATCCTTCAAACATTTACACATGCTTCATTGTGCTGCCAGGGCTTCCTGGAACTGCTGGTGGGAGATGGTTAAACACAGGCATAAGTAGTTCATAGAATCATAGAATCTCAGGGTTGGAAGGGACCTCAGGAGGTTCTAGTCCAACCCCCTGCTCAAAGCAGGACCAACCCCAACTAGATCATCCCAGCCAGGGCTTTGTCAAGCCTGACCTTAAAAACCTCTAAGGAAGGAGATTCCACCACCTCCCTAGGTAACCCATTCCAGTGCTTCACCACCCTACTACTGAAAACGTTTTTCCTAATATCCAACCTAAACCTCCCCCTCTGCAACTTGAGACCATTACTCCTTGTTCTGTCATCTTCTACCACTGAGAACAGTCTACATCCATCCTCTTTGGAACCCCCTTTCAGGTAGTTGAAAGCAGCTATCAAATCCCCCCTCATTCTTCTCTTCTGCAGGCTAAACAATCCCAGTTCCCTCAGCCTCTCCTCATAAGTCATGTGCTCCAGCCCCCTATTCATTTTTGTTGCCCTCTGCTGGACTCTTTCCAATTTATCCACATCCTTCTTGTAGTGTGGGGCCCAAAACTGGACAGAGTACTCCAAATGAGGCCTCACCAGTGCCGAATAGAGGGGAATGATCACGTCCCTCGATCTGCTGGAAATGCCCCTACTTATACAACCCAAAATGCCATTAGCCTTCTTGGCAACAAGGGCACACTGTTGATTCAGTTGCAGGATTGGAGCCTAAATAAATTCATTCCTGAAATGGCGAAGGAAACATTGCAACATGGATTTCTTTCTCTCAGGTCATTTGATTGGTTATTTTATCCTATTCAATGCTGGGCTGAATTCTAGGGCCTTTTTAACCTTTTTTAACTTGCTCTTTGCTAAGGAAATATAAAACTACTGAAACTTTGAATGGCTTGGAGGCAGGCTGGTGCTCCTAGAAGTGGAGACCTTTGTTTTGTAGTCTTTGCAAGTAAAGATCTGTAGGCATGTAGTGTGGAGCAGTCCCCAGCCATGCCAATGGAAGATATTAAATGGGGGGGGCAGAGCAGTGTTCATATAAGACACTTCACAAAGCATCAGTCATATGGGGAAGCAAAAACTTCCTAACCATTCATAGAGTTTTGTTGATTTAAAACATTTATATGGTATATGGCAGCTCATTCATTGAAGGTAATTCCATTTGAATGAATAATTTAAATAACTTACAATTTTGTTTACATACATTTTATTGCTAGAACAGGAGGATGAACATATCTAAGTAGCAAATATCCCAGCAGAATATATTAGAGACTTGTAGTACAAAATGTATCAGAAATGACAGGATGTGCTCTATATATTTAAGTGAACAAGTAAGAATAGGAAGACTCTATCTGAGTTTTCTATGGATGGAAATCTTTAAAGGTGAGAGAAATCAATCTGATGTATTAAAGGATCACACGCAATTGATTTTTGACTTCTATTGTTGGCTACTTCGGTGCTTCAAATGTTCAAAAATTCTTTCCTCTCTTATGGTAAGGGATATGTCTTGTAACATGTTAATGTATTTCATGTAAATTTTGCATGCACAGAATGCATAAAGCTGTGGATTTTTATAAGCACTTCCATCAGTTTTCTAAGACTTCCAGGGCACTGGCTTACAAAATCAAATATTTCCATGTCAAGAAACTTTGGCAATCAAGAAAATGACAGTTGTGTGATACACCCAAGTTGCAATGGCCAGTGAATCAGAAGTTCCAAGGTCCCTGACAGATGTTCTGTTGTGTGTGTGTGTGCGGGGGGAGGGAGGGGAAGGCTTTTGTGTGAACTCAGCCTAGTGGCAGGAATCATATTACCTCTGTATTTGGTACTGGTGCAGTTGCTGCTGGAATACTGTGTCCAATTCTGGTGTCAACAATTCAAGACAAAATGCTGATAAATTGGGTTAAAAGAAGAGCCATGAGAATGGTTAAGGCATGTTTTCCAGTCCTTTAGAGTGAGAGACTCACAAGGAGCTCAGTCTATTTAGTTTAACAAAGAAATGGTTAAGGGGCGACTTGATCACAATCTGAGAACCTACCTGGGGAGCAAATATTTGAAGGTGGGCTCTTCACTCTAACAGACAAAGGTATAAGAAGACTCAATGGTGGGAAGTTGACGATGGACAAATTCAGATTGCAAACATGCAAATGTTTAACAGTGAGTGTAATTAACCATTGGAACCACTTAACAAGAGTCAGGGTGGAGTTTCCATCTCTGGCAATTTTTAAATCAATGTTGGATGCTTTTCTGAAAGATCTGCTCTAGTTGAAACAGGAATGAAGTTCAAACTAGATAATCACAGTGGCCCCTTCTGGCCTTGAAATCTGTGAATCCCGCCTGGAGCAGATGAAGTTCTGCAGGTTAATTGTGGAAGGTGCATCTCACTAATTCCACCAGGGCAATACATGGGGAGGCAGCAGCTCTGGAAAGAGAACTAGGGAGCAATGACAGAGTGGGTCTTGGAGGGAAACCCGAGGGCCAGCCCCATTTGGGACAGAAGGCTACGTGAACGGAGTAGCTTTGAGTGATCAGTAAAGCCATGCTTATGGGAATGGGGTGAGGGCAGGATAGTGACTCAGGCTATTCGTAAGCACGGAGATGCCTCCGGAATTGAGTGCTGTGTTTGTGTGACAGCAAGCAGACAGAGTTGTGAGTGATGATTTGATCAGGCCAGAACAGTGTGCAAAACAAATGCAAAACAGTTTCCATTTCTAGAAATGAGTACAACTGAGGGAGGTGTGTGTGTGTGTGTGGGGGGGGTGTCCTCTGCTTGCTTTTAGAAATGTGACCAATTTCTCCTCTTGCCCGATGTCTGGGCTACTGGCATTGCACTGTGCAATTAAAGAAAGGGGTTTAAGGGTAGCCAGAATGTGCCAGCCAGGATTGTCAAGGTTATGACACTTCAGTACTGAACTCTCCGGCTTGCCGAGTTTATTGGTCCCTAAGAGACTGCCCAGAGTGAGATGAATAAAAGGGAAGAGAGATTTCCCTGCTGCTGAGCGGTGAGGTGCTCCAGTAGGATCACTGATTAATCTTTAAACAGTGCAGTCTGCTTTTGGTGTCCGAAGAGTCTAATTTATCATCTTCTGCACCAGGAGCACAGGATATAAGGTCGCGTTCATAAATACAATCAAACAGCACCATAACAAAAGGGGCTCGAAGCAATAAATCTCTGGCTAGCTAATATCCATGAGTTAAGCTGGCTAAGCCTAAACCACCTGCATTCTGCGAGAGAGCCAATATCCCAATAGATTTGTTTTATGCTTCAGCGAGGCAATGCTATTAGAGGTGGATAGTTCAGATATCTCTATTAGCAGATAGCTACGGCAGCCAGGGACAGGAACAAGGTGACCCTGTGGACTGTTTCTGTTTCTTTGTTAGTTTGGGGAACCCGGGAAAGTCCTTGTAGATCTTTATGTTGGGTGTGCTATTCTCAGAGCATTTCTCCTTGCCTAACACCATCTAGGCACCTTTTCCACAATTTTGACAATTCCTCTCCTCCATCCATCAGCCCATTCCACAATCTCACCTCTCCTGAAATCCTACTTCTCTGTGATCATTCTGCCACCGTGCGCCAAGTCCTGTGGGGTTACAGAAGAGATTCGCAACAGCTCATCATCGGAGCAGCACTGCTCTGTAAAAACTCTTTTTATCACACTTTGTCAAACGCGGAGGAAGTCTGAAGGTGGTGGGGGTGGGTCTGCATTGCTCAGCCATGTATGGGGTGTTGTGCATATTTGCCTTGTTCATGCACCCTCCCGGCCCCTGGGTGCCATTTGCTCTGGTTTTTAGAGAGCTGCTTTGAACAGACCCTAGACAGCTGAGTGACCAGAAGAACCTTTGCTTAAGAACAGGCATTTCTCTCTTCACTCTCGCCCGAGTGATTTATGCCTGGCTCTCTCTGGCTTTGTGACAGTGGGCCAGAGCTGCCGGTGGGACGATGCGCAGATATTTTCAGTCTTCAAATTCTAATGCTCAAGGGACACCCCTGACGAGATGCACGGAGGGTGTGGGACCTGAGGCAGCTGGACCAGCCATCTTGCTCTGAGTTACATCGGAGCCATGGCCTGGAAACGCAACAGAGCTTTCTAGGAAGGGGCTGCTGGGGGACCAGAAAGCCTGGCTGCCGTAGAAACACGGAGGTAGTGGCAGCCCACCGCTGGCTCTGTGCAAGCTAGACTCAGGTGATAGCTGAGCAGAGAGATGGCTGATGAGAACAGAGCTCTATCTTCCCTGCAAACAGGGTGACCAGATGTCCCGATTTTATAGGGACAGTCCTGATTTTTGGGTCTTTTTCTTATATAGGCTCCTATTACCCCCCCCCCCCCCACACACACACACACCCCATCCCGATTTTTCACACTTGCTGTCTGGTCACCCTACCTGCAAACATCCTCCGAACAAGACAAGAGCACGGAACAGAAGAGACCTCCCCCCACGAATATGAAAGCTACGATGGTAAGCCGTGAAGATGGCCGGAACCCAGGCTCATTATTGCTTCTATCACGGAGGTTTTCTAACTGGTCTGGTCGTTGAAGAGCTGTGTGTTCACAGGGTGCCCGATCTTCCTCCTTGCTTCCATCTGCTAGGTGGCAGGAAAAGCCACTAGAATACATCAAATACTTTCCTAATATCCCTGATCCATGCGAGCAATGGCTGCAGTTGCCAAAGGGCTGTTACTTGACTGCCATTGGCAGTGCATATTGGCAGGACCAATGACAGCAAATGGAAAGGTGTCTACAAGACGGCCCCTCTCTTAAGAATGGTCCACACTATGAAAACATTTGGGCTACACTATTCTGTTAGACTCTGCAAGCACCAGTCACTGCAACCTTCCCCGTCCCCTTGTCTTCTCCGCAGGTAAGGATGGGAGGCACCAGCCGAGCTGAGAGATCCAGGACACAATCTGGAGCATGTGTCACCAACTTTTTTGATCTGTAGTATTCAGGGAATCATGATCCCTCCTGCGTGTTTTAGTCATAGTGGAGTGGATGACAGTTGGATAAGGTCAAGATGCAGATTCCCTTAACTAAAGGTAAACAGCCCTAATTGGGGGGTGCGGGGGGGGAACAAGAGGAATTTATTTATATACCAGTCAAGTCTGAAAAAAACCCAACTAAAAATAAGCCCCCATGTACGTGGCTTGATAAGGGATAATAGTGTAAACCTCAAACCATACAGATTAAACCTTCTGAAGCCACGTGACTGAGTCCATGTCACCTAAACACATCTTCAGGAACCGAGTCAAGCCCCTAGCAGACCACCTTCTCATGTGTCTTATCTCCTGGTAGGACACTGAAGGGAAATATTTCCTCCTGGTGTCTTCTGTAGCACTGATAGACGTTAGAACGCCTCTCTCTCTCTTTGAATAATACGGATCAATGCCCCTCTGCTATGTACATCGGTCAAACTGGACAGTCCTTACGCAAAAGGATAAATGGACACAAATCAGATATAAGGAATGGCAATATACAAAAGCCTGTAGGAGAACACTTCAATCTCCCTGGACACACAATAGCAGATTTAAAGGTAGCCATCCTGCAGCAAAAAAACTTCAGGACCAGACTCCAAAGAGAAACTGTAGAGCTTCAGTTCATTTGCAAATTTGACACCATCAGCTCAGGACTAAAGAAAGACTATGAATGGTTAGCCAACTACAAAAGCAGTTTCTCCTCCCTTGGTGTTCACACCTCAACTGCTAGAAGAGGGCCTCACCCTCCCTGATTAAGCTTCCCTCGTTATCTCTAGCCTGAATCTTCCCTGCACATTTATATCTGCCCCTGGACATTTCCACTGCTTGCATCTGAAGAAGTGGGTATTGACCCACGAAAGCTTATGCTTCAATACCTCTGTTAGTCTATAAGGTGCCACAGGACCCTTTGTCGCTTCTACAGATCCAGACTAACATGGCTACCCCTCTGATATTTGAATAACAGATCCCCAAACACAATTCCACCGGGACCTCTGAGCTGGAATAGAAGGGGCTTGTGTGGTTTGGCTGGGTATAGAACTTTGAGGCTTGAAACCTGAGATTTAACCTTGTTCTGCCATTATCTTGCTATGCAACTGTGGGCCAGTCGAAGGCCCAAGTTTTAAAAAATGCCCTCTAGCAGTGCATGCCTCCATTTTTAGAAGCCCACATTTGAGGCAGTTGGGTGCTGAGCGCCTACACATTCAAAGGTGCTGAGCGCCGACAACTCCAAATGAATGTGGAGGGAATTGAGGGTGCTCAGCATCTTGGAAAAATCAGGCTCTTGGCATGCAAAACTAGTGGACACATCTGAACATTTTGGCCTTCATGTGTCTCTGTAACTCAGGCCTCCCCTCTGTAAAATGGCAACAATCATTTATGAATCCCCTCCAGTACATACCCTCTCCCATGGGCTGGGCACCTGTACCATAAGTTAAACATGTGCAAAATAATACTGAGGGGCTATCTGAAGACATAAGTACCCCAGAACTAGGCCCACCCCTTCCTCAAGAGCCCGTGGAGGGAAAATGGGCTTTGCATCATACCAAGGAAGTTAAGAAATTAAGCTCGTGCACCTTTGTTAAGCAATTTTGAGGGCTATACATGAAATTAAAAGTGTTATGAGTGCTAAGCATTATTAGCGATGCCTCTTCTCTCATTGACCTTTCCCAGTCAAAAGCCATCCGAGCCTGCATCATACTGTATCTTGGCAACATGCCAGTGTCGTCTGTTGGCATGTCCCAGAAGTGCATGTTAACTCGGTTACAGAGGCCATTACAGTACATTTTGAAAAGCAGGAATACGATCAAGGTAAGCCGATGCCAGATGGACTATAAATGATTGATCGTGTCAGACTGCTGAGAAACTAAAAGAGCGAGAGAGCTACTGCCTGTCAAAACCGAGCAGTGTGCACTCGTTAGCTAGGCGGTATTGCTGAGTGGTCACCGCTTCCGAAAGAGGCTAACTGTCACAGCATAGCCCTAAGCTTGACGTGATGGTTACCACGTTCAGCAGAACATTCAACTTTCTTCCTTGTGTTTTCTCTCTGCCACCTGGTCTTATCGGATGCTGAAGAAATCACGAATGACACATGACTTATAAATGATTTTATCATTCTGATGGGCTGAATACAGCCTGGCCAATGTCAAGATTTCCCAAATAATGAGCCAGCCCGCCCCAGGAAACACAGAACCAAAGAAATTTAGGGCAGGAAGGGACCTCGAGAGGTCATGAAGTCCGTCCCCTGCACTGAGGCAGGACGATGTATTATCTAGAACATCCTGACAGACCGTTCTCTAACCTGTTCTTAAAATCTCATCACAGTCCAGCTGGCTGTTCTAGGATTGGATGTCTGGCTATGGGATGCGGAAGGTGGAATTGGTGTAAGATGCTGGTCATTTACCATTACTACCCTAATGAAATATTTAATCAGATTAATCCATACAAATTTGTTAATCGTGCTCATCAGACTTGGGTCTGATGCCATGGCTGTTCAGGCCCATTAATAATGTGGTATGGAAAACCGATCTATTTATCTGGGGCATTTCTTCTGTTCTATCCCAATGACTAGAGATACACTGTAAACTTCAGAGTTCAGCGATCGGTTTCGATGGATATGCCTGCACAACAAAATTGGTTGGAATATATGGGTGTGTGGTTAGATATTAATCAAAGACATTCCATTTTTGCATTAGAAGCCCCTAGCTCTGTTCCTGTAATGAATTCTAATCAGAGCACCTATTTGAGCACTCAGAGTCTAATCCTCATAAATAATGTATGATAGTATTAGAAATAGAAGGGAAAGTCATCTCCTACCAAAGCGTGCCAGGGAAGAGTCGAGGTGGGTTCAGCTGTGTGTAACGTGGGCACAGCAACATTTCCAAAGGAGTATTTTGGCCTTTCCCAGCCCTGGTGTGTAGGCAATGCCCACAGTTATGCAGCTTTTACTAAAGTGAGCATCTGCTTCCTTCAACCCAGTCCAGCTGCAGCAACACATCCACTCCTCCGATGCAGCTTCCCTTGGGTACCAGTTTTGGCCAGCCTAGCACCTTTCAATCCCACTGAGATCTGGTGTAGGTATGGGTAAAACTAAACAAAGTCGGGTATTTGATTGGCTATTGTGACGGGGCAAGGCCAGAGGGCTACAGGAAAGTGGTAAGGAACCAGTATGTTAGCCCCAGGCTAAACAAATCCCTGATACCTTATGGCAGTTGCTCCAGGTTAATCAAGACACCTGGGGCCAATTAAGAACTTTCCAGAAGGCAGGGAGGTTGATTGGGACACCTGAAGCCAATCAAGGACTGGCTGGAACTAGTTAAAAGCCTCCCAGTTAGTCAGTGAGAGGGGAGGAGCTGTGGAAGGAGGTTGCATGTGAGAAGCTGGGAGCAAGAGGCACTAGGAGCTGAGAGTAAGAGGGCGTACTGCTGGAAGATCCTGTGGTGAGGATAAAGAAGGTGTTGGGAGGAGTCCATGGGGAAGTAGCCCAGGGAGTTGTAGCTGTCGTGCAGTTGTTCCAGGAGGCACTCTAAACAGCTGCAATCCACAGGGCCCTGGGCTGGAACCCGGAGTAGAGGGCGGGCCCGGGTTCCCCCCAAAACTCCCAACTCCTGATCAGACACAGGAGGAGTTAACCTGGACTGTGGATTCTACCAGAGGGGAAGATCTCTGAGGCAAACAAAAATCCACCAATAAGCACAGGACCCACCAAGGTAGAGGAGGAACTTTGTTACACTATGTAATTTCCTATTTAAAACGTGAAATCAACCAGAACTTTTATGCTAGAGCTGTTTAAAGCGTCCTTCTTTGGATAACATTTCACAGTTGGTATAGCTGGCTATGCAGCTCTTCCACAGCACGAATGTTAACTACTACATTAGCCAGGTGAACTGGAAGGGTAATTTACAGGACTATCTGTTTTGATGCTGAAATGTGTAGCATATTAGCGTCTCTGATTTCTTGCTATTTGTTAGTGGCTTTTGCTTTCTGATAAGCTTAGGGATCTGGTGTCATACAGAATCCATTTTACTTTGATTAAATCCTTCTGGAAATGATTGTGCACGCAATATTCAAATGTTTGCTTTTTGTTAGCAAGCACCCAGAGTGCATTGAACATAGAGAGGAGTATGAAAGTCTCTGAGGTCAAGAAATCCGTAGACACTTTGTTCATCTGCCTACATTTTTATTTGCAAAAAAACATGCTGAGCTGGTCAGTCCCAAGTAATGTCGAACTGCTGATAAATATTCATTGGGAATAAGGCAGGTCTTTTAAAACATAAATGTATTTAATTCCACTGGCTGCAATTTTATGGGTTATGTAAACCTGGGATTTCTGCTAAGTGGAACCAGATCAATACCCTGCCTCAAAGAGGTGTAAGGGAGATTACCTTGAGACCATCTAGCTTCTGTAATGTCAAACTGCATCTCAAAAACAGGTCACATTGCTTTCATTGGAGTTCTTCCCTCGCATGTATCTGCGTATCATCCAGGGCCAAAGTGTGATTAGCCTTGCACCGGAAGGGGCAGGCATTCAGAGGCAATTGCATTAGCAGTCACTGCTTGCCTCTTGCTTTCACCAGGGAGCAGCTTGCCAGAAAGGAGTCAGGAATGGAGCCATGAGACCCTCCTTCCCCCCTGCACTGGTCCATGGAGTGGGGCCAGTTTACCCTATTTGTCAGTCTTCGTATGGCCCCGGTTACCCGAGCACTCCTTGAGGAAGAGCAAGGCTATTACCTCAATTGCACAAGGGTGAACTGAGGCACAGGGCGGTTAAGTGATTTGCCCAAGGTCACACAAGGACACTGTAGCAGTGCAATGAACTTAACCCAGATCTCCTGGTCCCCGGTTCAGTGCTCGGTCCTGCCACTGTGTGATGCAGTCTCTGCCATTCTGCTGGATGGCGCTAAGCCCAAGTCCTCAAAAGTATTTCACTGATGTTAGTGGGAGGTAGGTTCCTAAATACCTGTGAGGCTCTGGCCCCCGGGGCATTTGGCAGGGCTTGTGTAGGTCCACGCTGCTCCCTACAAAGGCTGCGTGCCGCTGGCACAGCCTAGCTAGGGCACTCAACCACCCGCTGTATGCGTAGTCCTTATTGTTTTGAATCCAGGTGATCTGCAGATGCATTCTAGATGATCCCTGTTGGCACCGCCTTGTCTGTTATGTTCAGAATTGATTTTCATGGTTAATTTTATTGTTGCATGTCACAGAGAGGCATATGCAGTATACAACTGCTGTTACTGCTTTCACGGCAGATAGTAATTTGAAGTTTTACTATACATTATATTGCACACTACACAGTCATTGACATCCTCTGGCTAATCGAAAATGCACTTAAATCATGGATGAATGAACATATTTTCCAAAGATAAGCCTAGAGCAAATGAATTGGATTTGTTTTTAATATTAACTTATTCCTAATGCCCAGTGACACATGAGCAATCTAGTCTATACGGATGTCCTTGTTTCTCTGGAGGATAATAGTTTGCAGGGTAATATTGCTGCATTTACTACTGTAAACCATCCCTGTGGCTTGATATTTGCTCCTCCGAGGAAGGAGTTTAGGCTCTTTCTTCCATGTCTTTTGGCTCAGACTTGTGGAAGTCGGTAAAGGGAATTTGGATGCAGGCCTCTATATGAGCAAGAGTCAGGCTAACTCTAGCTGTGATAACGCGAGATTTGTAGAAGCGGGGACTCTGTGAGGCGAGGGGAAAATAACTATGAGAGAGGTTACTGTAACCTTGTATTAGATAAGAATAGAATGTAGACCATAACAAAATTAATGAGGAAAACAAGATAACAAGAAAGAATATGTATAAACAAATTGCAGTTGTTGATCATTACTATATGTAACAAAAAGTATAAATACTTGCCTTAATTGTTTATCTTTTGAGAGACCTGCCTAGGAGGGGGAAACCCTGTGTCCTAGTGCACTCTCTCCTCTTTGCAATTGCTTAGGTTAATAAAGTGTATCTTGCCTTGCTGCACCCAAACTAAGAGTGAGAACTCTGTTTTTCTCCGACAGACTCCAGGTGATGGATCAAATCTACCCTCTGTCAGGGTTCCGATTAAAGTCGGTGATCTGACCGATGCAGCACTTACACCGGTATAGCTCCATTGACCTCAGTGACATTGTGACAGTATCCAGCAGTCCTAGATCAGATACTATGGTGATGGGCATGGGATAAAAATCTCCATAGAATACAACAGATCCTACAATTCTGGGGGAGCTCGGAAAACAAATAACCGGGTTCTCCTAAGAACATAAGAAAGGCAGTACTGGGTCAGACAAAGGTCCATCCAGCCCAGTATCCTGTCTACTGACAGTGGCCAATGCCAGGTGCCCCGGAGTGAGTGGACCTAACAGGTAATGATCAAGTGATCTCTCTCCTGCCATCCATCACCCCCCTCTGACAAACAGAGGCTAAGGACACCATTCCTTACCCATTCTGGCTAACAGCCATTAATGGACTTAACCTCCATGAATTTATCCAGTTCTCTTTTAAACCCTGTTATAGTCCTAGCCTTCACAGCCTCCTCAGGCAAGGAGTTCAACAGGTTGACTGTGCGCTGTGTGAAGAAGAACTTCCTTTTATTTGTTTTAAACCTGCTTCTCCACTACCTTTTGTTGATGATTTATCTCCTCTCGTTGTCACCTTCCCACGCTGCAATCCCTCATTCCTAATAGGTGTTTAAGAACAGGTTAGACAGGGATGGTCTAGGTTTACTTGGTTCTGCCTCCGCTTAGGGGGCTGGACTAGATGATCTCTCAATATCCCTTCCAGCCCTACCTTTCTGTGATTCGATAATATCCTGTAGCAGTGAGCTGCACAGAGTGATTATGCCCTGTCTAACAATGCTTTCTTTCAAACTCTCTTCTTACGGAGGCCTTTCTGTGATTCCAATGGCTTTTTGTCATCAATCATACAATCATAGAAGATCAGGGTTGGAAGGGACCTCAGGAGGTCGTCTAGTCCAACCCCCTGCTCAAAGTAGGACCAACCCCAACTAAATCAGCCTCTGAGCCTCCTCTCTTTCTGACATATCCTTCTGGAGATAACAAGAATGACCAGAACTGCTCTAGGTGATGCCTCATTCTCCATCCTAGGTGGTAAACAACCTAAAATGATGACTCAGAGGCACAGCTAGATTCATAGGTAGGGATGGATCCATCTGACACAGTTACACAAGATGGGAGAGAGAAATCAGGAAGGTCTAGTGAGGGTGGCATGTCTCTCAGCTGACCAAACTCTACAGGGGACTGTACACATTTCCATTTGGCGGTTGGAGAGAGAGAGAGAGAGAGAGAGGGGACCGGCAGCCTTATGCTGTATAGGCAGCAGTTCTTTGTGAATTCACTGCTGTTTGGATAACTTCCCATGCCAAGAGGAAGGAAAACCAATTGTGGTGCCAGAGAGGAGAGAGGCGCTAGATGAGAAGGTTATTAAAGTGTAACCATTGCGCTAAAGCACTGGAATGTTTAATTGTGGTGGGGGGCCACAGGCATGAGCAGAGGACCAGATCTTGGAGTCCACCACTGCTCTGGGATTTGATCAGAGGAATGACCCATAACCATAGAAGCACTTGGATGCTAAAAGATAATGGGAGAGCACTTGCATGTATTGCCATATCTTCATTGAAGGGGAAAAAAATACCTGATTTTTTCATGCTGTAAGTTAGCCAGGAGTGGTGCATTCTGTCACGTTCCTCCTTTAAAACATATGTAAATTAACTTTCTGCAGGATACAGACTCTCTCGGAACAGGCTTTTACTGAGCTTACAGCGATGCGCGTCACTGTAACAAGGAAAGCCAGCATATGCAATCGCTAGCTGGGCTTTTGCAACCACAGACCAGGTATTGTGAACAACCTCTAAAGTATTTTTTTTCCTTAGCAGTGAACCTGTTTTTTGCCATTTAGGCACATCCTGCCATATGTTGTTTTCCAAAGTGTAATGATGTGATGCACCTTAATGATGAAACCCTGGCATCCTTCCAAGAAGGTGAAGTGATCTAAACCTCTCTTTAGCTCTGAGGGTCTTACCTGGTGAAAACAGAACATTATGTGCAAACTGATGTTTTTTAGTTCTTCTTGAAATTGATGCAGACTAGAACAGCATGTCAGCTGGCTAGCTCTGAAAATAGACCTTCACCTCCACTCTGGTGGATAAACTGTCGGTCCATATCTTTGAAAACTATATCCGTGTATCACTCTCCTAAGCGTCACACCATACACTGGCATGGCCATCATTTCAAACCCCTAGGGATATACACTAGGGATGGAAACCATTATTAATAGAATGTACTTAAAGTCTCTCTAGTATCATTTGTGGTGACCCCTTGTGGATGTGACTTCACTAAAAACCTGTGACAGGGACACTAATTGTGGTGATGTGTGATGGTTGGTTCCATCATCTGTCAATGTATTCATGTTTAGGGTCTACAGAAACATGCAGTGAAGCAACCCGTCGTGTTTGTAACTGGTTTTGTACCAGTGCTTTCTGGGACTCGTGATGCACCTGCCCCATAGTCACTGTCACTAGTGATTTGTAGATTCCAAGGTCAGAAGGGACAACTGTGATCATCTAGTCTGGCCTCCTGCATTAGACCATAGAACTTCCCCAATAAAATTCCTAGATCAGATCTTTAAGAAAAAAATATCCAACCTTGACTTAAAAATTGCCCATGACAGAGAATCCACCATGACCCTTGCTAAGTTGTTTCAATGGTTAATTACTCTCACTGTTAAAAAATGTCTCATTTCCAGTCTGAATTAATCTAGCTTCAACTTCCAGCAATTGGATTGGATTATACCTTTCTTTACTGGAATGAAGTGTCCATTGTCAAATATGTATTGCCCATGTAGGTATTTATAGGCTGTGATCAAGTCATTCCTTAACCTTTTCTTTGTTAAATTAAATAGATTGAGGTCCTTAAATCTATCCCCGTAAGGAATGTTTTTTAATCCTTTAATCGTTCTTGTGGCTCTTTGCTGAACCCTCTCCAATTTATCAGCACCCTTCTTGAATTGTGAGCACCAGAACTGGACACTGTGTTCCAGCAATGGTCACACCAGGACTAAACACAGAGGTAACCTCTCTAGACAATATGGGGTAACTTTCAAATATGAGGCATTGCTTTATGAGTTGGAGTTAAACAAGTACAGCTCTAATTTCTTCTCCACACTGGGGGGAGAGAACCACTGAAGACTGTACCTGTTTTGCTAGCCCGGAGCTAAAAAATGAACCAACACTTGTGACATCGGGGCAGAGCTGTTGTGTGCTGTCTTGTATAAACATAGCCATGGTTCACAGTCACGGGAGTCTAAGCAATGTTTTCTCACAGTGCTTTTTTGCTAGGTGTAAATGGGGCTATGAAAGCTGTGGGTCTGGCCTGGAAAGGCCTGTCCTTGTTTACCACAGAAATCTCCTTCTAGGAGCCGAGTTTCACACTATCCTCGTCCCCTGTTGTATACACGCATATATATATTTTAAAGAGAAAATAGATAGTTTTGCAAGGTCTTGGACATGGGAAGGTCTTGGACTTGATATCAAAAGACTGCTAAAATGAGGGACCAATGACTATTTTTAGGTCAGAGCTCTCGCAAGTAACCAAGGCTATACAAGATTAGCTTATCTCACCAGCTCTCCAAAGGTGCACTGCATGGCCATCAGAATGAAGTGATTTGAATGTCTAATGTATTACAACCTGCTTGGGATAGAAATGCTTTGCCGGACGAGTGCAAATGGAGTTAGGACTCATCTACCTTTAGCATTCATCCTGAAGCAGCACTCAGATTCTGTACTCTTGTGTCTTTGGCAGGTTTTCCCTCACCTACTTTTTGGACAAAATTATTTTTCCATCCAAAAATGGCCTTTTTGAAAAAAAAGCCAAACCAATTTTTTTTAACTTTCCATTTTTTGATGAAAGTGGGAAATGAGAAATGTAGTTATATTTTTGTGTCTTTGGGTTTTCATTATTGAGTTTATTATTTTTTCCTCCTCTCTCTCTCACACACACACACACACACACACACACACACACACACACACACACACACACTCTCTTTTCCCTTCTCTCCTCCCCACCCCTCCCTTTCTGTGGAGAAAAGGGGGGGAAACTGAAAACTGAAAATGTTCACAAACAAAACAATTCAATACAAAGCCTTGGTGAAAATCTGTGAACAGATGAGCCATTTGTTTCTTTCCAAAAGCAGTGGAATGAAAAATTACTTCAAACTATGTTTATTTGATGAAACATTTTCCATTTTCTGCCCAGCTCTCCTTTCACCTTTCCAGCTGTGAACTGCCCAATCTGCATCCCAGCACCATGACACACCACTGCTGATGGAACCAGTTACTCAGTCTAGTGATAGTGAATGGCCCGACTCTAACATGAGAATTCCCGCCACTGTTTTTGGATCTATGCCAATTTTCACTTGTCTGCTCAGGTATTTATACTGAGCTCATTCCTGTGGTGTCTGAGCACTAAGGGTAAAATCCTGGCTCCAGTTAAGTGAATGGCAAAACTCCCATTACGTTCAGTATATCCAGAAATTCACCTTTTACTTCCCTTCATCCATCTCTCCTCATCATGGCCAAGGTGAATCATGTTTCTGGTTCAGTGTCCTTTTCATAACAAGTGAAAATTAGACGGTGCATTCAGTATATACACAGTGCGACTTTTCTTAGTGTTTTCCTACAAAGATCACACAACGTGTAGCTAGCAGAAGCTATGCCGGCTGCCTCTGCTGGCATACTGGAAGGTGAGCAGGGATCAGAGGAAAGGGTTCCCTACCTTGCTGTAATGCCTGCAGGTCTTGTAGAGAGCACAGGGCTTAAGGAAGGACAACCACGGACATCGCAAGATGCAAGAGGGCTCCATT
This sequence comes from Macrochelys suwanniensis, assembly GCA_033296515.1. Taxonomy (NCBI): domain Eukaryota; kingdom Metazoa; phylum Chordata; order Testudines; family Chelydridae; genus Macrochelys; species Macrochelys suwanniensis. The sequence goes on along the minus strand of CM065781.1, from coordinate 2,683,061 downwards.
AATGCATCCTAAATCACACAGTCCAGGGGGCAGAATTAATGTTGATCCTGCAACCTTAACTTGACTGAGAACTTTCCTGAGCATTTCCTGAGAACTGAGTGCTTCCCTGTATAACCTTCACATTCACCCAATGTAGCATTTTGTGCAGAACATTCTAATGGTGGCATTTGTAACAGACTTTAATCGAGTGAAGAGGGGAAAAGATGGCAATTAAGGCCTATGTTAGCTGTAGGTTTTTTAACAGAGGACCTCACAGTTCAAAGCCCTTAATTTGTGCAGAAACACTTTATATCTTCTAATAATTCCAGTGTGTTTTATTCTATCGATGCTTCAGATCCTTCCCAAAACCTAAGGCAATTAAAGTTCTATTAAAATAATGTTTCTAACCTCTCACACTTCAGTGTTTCACACAAACCTCTCAGCTCAGTGCTGCTCCTTCATGCCCGCGCTCATAAACAATTATTTCAACTGGACACTTCTAGCTGGGAACTGCACAGAGACTCTTGGCGTTATCAGGTAATATCCCTCTCTCCTACAATCTTCATTTCAAATCACCATGATGCCTGAAAGTCACCGGCAGTGTAGATCTCATTTCAGAATGATTTGGCTGTATTTGTAGGTGGTTTACATATGCAGCGTGGCAAATGTAGCCGTCACTGCTGAGCTAAGAGAACATCAGAAGTTCTCTTGTAGATGTAGGGTCATGGGGGGCAGGGGCAGTTGCAGGCATGTTCAGCTTGGGTCTTCCATCTTCCCTATTGTACACCACAAATAGGACAACCAGTATGTGACTGTAAGGTGATATCTAGCCTGGGCTCAGTTACCATGTTCCTCAATGGTGTTTGTTCCAGTGTCCCCGTGTGAAGGCCGCCTTTTGCCTCACTCTGTTTTCCCCACTTGCCATCCAGGCGACCGTCCCCATGACGATTACTCTGGTTGGCAGCTGGTCCCAGTCAGCCTTCATGGCAACCACAGGGCGAATGACTCCATCTTCCTGTGGGGGAGTGTGCGGAGATCGCCCGCTCCCCTCTGACCGTCCGGCACACACCTCAGAAATCCTACGCCTGAGCCTCATTTTGGGGCACAGGTCAGTGCTCCTCACCAAGCAACCCCACATTCGTCACAGGACGACAAAGAAATTCATCCAGTCATCCTGGCATTGAGTCCAAACGAGAACATAATCCCTTAGAACGGCGGCCAGTCTTGGTTTTAAAGGCTGTAAGTGATGGCGGCGCATGTCCCTAGGTGAGTCGTTCCAGTGGTTAGTTACTTCACAGTGAAAAGTGGGCGCTTTAATGGAGCCTTGACTTGTCATTCCCTTGTATGCTGCATTCTACGGCGACACCTCAGGCGCCACGGGAGCACTTCCGCATGCTGCCATGGACCATCACTGCGGCACTGTGCGAAGGGCTAAGTGCTTCGTGAGGGGCCGAGGAGAAGAGAATTATCCATGTTCTTGTTTCATAACCTCTCCGGAGTGGGGAGTGGGAGCCAAGCTGCTGGTCTGGGGTCTGTGTTGCCGGCTGCAGCACTTGGTGCAGCAAAGGTGGGGGGAGGGCATATTAGCAGGGGTGACGAGGCTAGTACTCATCTCAGCAGTATGCCTGGGATCTAGCCCCCGCATTCCTCACTGCAGTCAGTACTGCTCCTGTCCGGTCACTGAGAGCCAGCTGGGGTGCTCCTCAGCAGAGAGAGAACCTGCTCCAGAATGTGACGAGTTCACAGGATACCGGGAAGGATTGAAGGCTAAGACTATAAAAAGGTTTAAAAGAGAACTGGATAAATTCATGGAGATGAAGTCCATTAATGGCTATTAGCCAGGATGGGTAAGGAATGGTGTCCTTAGACTCTGTTTGTCAGAGGGGGGTGATGGATGGTAGGAGAAAGATCACTTGATCATTACCTGTTAGGTCCACTCACTCCGGGGCACCTGGCATTGGCCACTGTCGGTGGACGGGATACTGGGCTGGATGGACCTTTGGTCTGACCCAGTGCGGCCGTACCTATGTTATTATATTCTTATGAAATAACACGTGTACATCCAAGCTGAGGTGAATGCAGGCAGCCAACTTCCAGCCATTCCTATTGCTCTTGTACGCTCTCCACCCAGCAGTGCCTTTATCTCACTCGCCTCTGCCATGGCTGTGTCATGAAGGGCAGGAGCAATAAACAGCTGGAGACTTTTCAATGCTCCCTCTCCACTGAAAACTACCAAGAGATCTTAAACATACCCACAAAAATAACCACTATACCTTTTTCCGGAGGGTAGATCTCTGTAGCATAATGGTCAGGGGTCTCCCTGGCAGCCAGCTTCCTGTGAAGGAAAAGTCCCTATCTTAAATGACCTTCTTTCAGGGCTCCCAGTGTTCTTGAAATGGTTGGCTGGCGTGGCCTAGCAGTTCAATCCCTTTCACCGCTCATACTGGAGCATGGTGAAGATGTCACCTGCCTCTGTGTCTGCCACATGCAGCAGTTGGGAACCTGTCATCCTCTCTGGTTTCTCTGCCATTGACTTGCTTAGAGGAAATTCTGGTATCGCTGGGTTCCCTTCCAGATGCCGGGATTCCATTAGCTTTGTTTCTGCCAAAGATTAAGTTTTTGCTTCTGGCACCATGCAATAAGTAATTCTTTCCCAGCACTTCCCCGAGTCCAGGTCCAAAAACCTTTAAAGGGGCCCAGTCTAGCTCCCATTGAATTCAGTGGGCCTTGCATACTTACATCTTATTTTGTTAAATGTATTTATAAATGAGGATTTCCAGTTATAGCCAATGAATGGCAGTTAAACACTACTGGGCCAGATTCGTGATTCCGTAACAGGCCAGTGGAGAATTGGCCTGGTGGCTGCAAAGAACCCATTAGTGTAAAGCCAGCAGTCGTCTACTCCAACCGCTGATCCCCACCTCTGGCGGAACGGGCATACAGTGTCAGGAGGGGGAGCGCTGATCCCCACCCGTGGCGTAGAGGGCATGCAGAGTCAGGGATGGGGATTACTCTGGCTCTCCATTGGTATAAATGAGAGCATCGTCCAGGTGCTGACTGGACAAGAACGGGGGAGGTGATACCAGCTCTATGCCTGCCTTCTCCACCCTCTGTGCCAAACGGAATTTGGATGAGCAGGAACATCGAGCCCATGCTCTGATTGTACTTGGGGGTGCTTTTGAAGATGGATGCTGGTCTTTTTATAGCTGTGTGCTGTTGCTTTGAATTCTGGGGTCCTCCGTGTTTGAAGAAACTCTTTCTGTTCTGGATTTAACCTGCTTTCCGAGTTACTTTTGGAGTGAGTTTATCAGTCAGCTCTGTTTCCAGGAAGCTTCATGATCACTTGGGGAAGCAGTTTGAAATAGAACAGGATTATAATTGCAAATCTGAGTCAGAACAATGCATTGGGCAGGCACTTGAAATGCAGCTTTTTAAAAAGAGTAATTATGCTGGGATGACGCTCAATGAATATATTGTGCATTCTAGGCAAATGAATACCATGTGCTTGATTTCATGCTCCGCAGATGAAGAGTCACCAGAAATAATTATCTTCCTGGTTACTAGCTGAAAAGCTGAGTTGTCAATAGGATCTGTTTCTCCCCTCAGGGATGTATGTGACGTCTCTTGAAGCCAATGGGAATTCTGTGTGTATTTTTTGGGGAAAATATCCCCCAAGTCTGTCTGCCTTTCCTATGAAATATGTTCTTGGATTTCACATGCCAATGCGTGTATTCTCGGCAGGCTCCCATTGCTAGTACTGTAGCCTTGCTCTGACCAGGGTCACCCCACCTTTTCATAGAATCATAGAAGATTAGGGTTGGAAGAGACCGCGGGAGGTCATCTAGTCCAACCCCCTGCTCAAAGCAGGACCAACCCCAACTAAATCATCCCAGTCAGGGCTTTGTCAAGCCGGGCCTTAAAAACTCTAAGGATGGAGATTCCACCACCTCCCTAGGTAACCCACTCCAGTGCTTCACCACCCTCCTAGTGAAATAGTGTTTCCCAATATCCAATCTAAACCTCCCCCCTCCAACTTGAGACCATTACTCCTTGTTCTGTCATCTGCCACCACTGAGAACAGCCGAGCTCCATCGTCTTTGGAACCCCACCTCAGGTAGTTGAAGGCTGCTATCAAATCCCCCTCACTCTTCTCTTCTCTTTTTAACATGTTCATCTGTAACATCTGGGCAGAATCCAGGTTCTGATACCACTGCACCCTTAAATCACAGCAAAATAACTTTCTTAGCTGCTCGGTGGACCCTTGGGGGGGAATGCTGTGACTTCTGACAGGAAATGGTCCAAATTCCCTGAGCAGAAGACTCCCTTGGTATGTATCCATCAGGTAGGTTGGTGTAGACAGCTAGGATCTTTCTGCCATAAAATTACATCTCCATGCCCCACCAAACTCTCAGAACTTTCTGCTGTGAAATTTCCTCCCAGTAGTATTGTCAGAGATAACTGAAGAGACCGCGAAAACACTGTTTCTCTGTGTGCGTTGGGTTTTCTTTGTCGACTGGATTCCTCTCTCTGCATCCATCCGCCGGCCGCCCCAATGTAAAATGGCTGTATTGGCCTGGGCCATCTGCAGGCACCTCAACAGCAGAGACCATGGGCACAGGTGTCTGGCAGACCTTGATTGTCTTCTTTGCTAGTGAGGAAAGAGCAGCGCTGGCTTTGGCAGGGCACTCTGATGACCGTAGGGCAGAGAGCTTGTAGCATGAATCTTTGTTGACCTTCTGTTCAGCCTTGGCTCCCAGAGGGCTGGTTAGGAGGTAATTGTGTACTCTGAAAGATTTTCCAGATTCATGCGTAACTATGGTGTGCCACAGTTTCTTTACCATGCAGGGTTTTATAACTTGGCATCAACAACACTGGAAATAGATTCTGAGGTGACAGTGGATGGATGGAAGACAAAACAGATAACTACAGAACTGGAATATTTGAAAGGTGGTTTCATCGTTTTTGATCCAGTTTATTTGTTCAAAAATTTTCTTTGGCTCCAGGCGCCTCCAAAGTGCTTTCCAAGTCTGAACTTGCCACGTGAGCTAGACGTGATGGGAGAACGGACGGAGATTTGCTCCAGTGAGAGCAGAGCAGGAACAGTGAATCAGCATCCTGGGGGGGCAAAACCTCTGCTGGTGGAACTCCACTTAAGTCAGTGGCTACTGCAGCAGAGAATGTGGCCTCTGGTTCCTACTCTTGGTTCTGCCACTGACTTGCTCTCTGACTTCAGGGAAATCCCAAGGCCGGTTCAGCACTGTGAGCCAGTGTCCCCCCACATGAGGCCTGACAGGATTAAGGGGGCCAGGTGGGCCAATTAACTGCTTAGGCTGCACCTGCAGGAGGAACCAGGGAGCAATGAGGATTAATTAAATGGGAGGCTCAGATGGACAGGAACAGGAGAGGCCTGTGTAAAGCCCCATAGCGGAGAGCAGAAGGGGGGCAGCGGAGAGAGAAGCTGTAGGTACTGTCAGGGTGAGGGAAGGTCAGGTAGGAAGCAGGTGTGGATACAGCAGTAAGGTTCAGGACTCTTTAGACTTTGACTGCTTGTTATAGGGTCCCTGGCTGGACCCCAGTGTAGAGGACGTGCCTGGGTCCTCTACCACACTGGGAAGTGGTGTCATTAAGGGGCAGGGAGAGGAAAGACTGGATGAGACAGTGGAGCCTGAGAGACTCTGATATCTCAAAAGAGGCGGGTTACAGTGACCTGGCTGGAGGGCCAAGCCACAAAGCGGGAGCAGTCGAGTCCTAGGAGAGAGAGACAGAGAGCGTGACAGAGTGCTGCTGTAGGAAGGGGCGTTGGCTTGGCAGAGCTAATCCCCAGATGCTAGAAGGAGGCGCTGCAGCTGTGAGTACAGCCCCCGGGGCATCTTGGTGGAGAACGCGGGCAGGCGCTTACTCCCGATCCCAATGGAGGTTAACGACTGTGCTCTCATGGGCGGTGGTATAAGAGGCCAGGAACCAGGCAAGAACTGCCAGAAGTGCCACACTTCCTTCTGGAGGCATGCTGTCTCACTGCCTTTGGCGTGCCACCGCTGGAAGCTCCTGAGAAATGTGGGAGCCACCAGTGTCTCACCTGTGCTCCGCCGCGAGGCCCTGCTCCCACACTTCCCCTGTGGCCCTGCCCGTGATGCGCCTCTTCCCCCCCATGGCCCTGCTCTTGCTCTGCCTCCCCCCGCCACTGCTCTGCCTCCCCCCAGCTGATTGCTCCTCTCTCCCCCCACACTTTTTCACCCTTAAGGCAGGAGGGTGCAGAAAGGAGCGAGTGGTGGAGGCTTTGGGAAAGTGGCAGAGAGGAGTGAGTGGCGGGTGCCTTGAGGAGGGGCAGAGAGGAGCTAGTGGAGGGTGGGGTAGTCCTCCGGGGAGGGGACTGAGAGGGCAGGGGTGATCTTGGGGGAGAGGAGCAGGTAGTGGGTGGGGCTGGGCCTCAGGGGAAGTGGGGATGGAGCACGGGCAAGGGAGGAGGGGGGAAGTGTCAGGCACGGGTGCCAGTGTCCCTCCCATTGTAGGGTGCTTTCAGCGCTCACGCCCAGCCTCCTGAAATGCAACAGTCACATACCACCTGTGGTGCCCCTGAGAAAAGGGGAGTCTAAGAGACTGTGGTGGACTGTGAAAGACATTATAAGGTGACCACCCCGATACAAGAGGACTGTGAAAGGCCGTAGCAGAAAAGAGACAATGGAGCAGAATCCTATTTAGCACAGGGCACTTCCACCCTCCCAGGCTGGACCCCAGAGCCACTAACAAACAGCAAGGAAGGAACCAAGCCCTGCTGAGCCAGGTGCTGGAGACCCAGAAAAGACAGTGGGAGGCATATTTGTACCTGCAAAACTATTAGGCACAGCTGGCGGAACAGCAGCTGTATTTATCTAAGCTGACGTGGGAATAAGTTAGCAGAGGCTGCAGAGATTGAGACTGGAAAGGAGCTACCAGGTCCAGGAGGCCAGAAACCTGGCCAGGGGACTGTTATGCCTGCGGATGAAGGGGACACCTAAAAAGTGAGTGCCCCGGCCAGTACGGGGATGAGAAGTCTTACTTAGATGGCAGGAAAACAAGAAAGCCCCAAAGAGTCCAACCTGTGTGGAGAACAGGAAAAGGAGGGGTGTGTTTTGCCTGTGGTCAGCAGGGGCACGCAGTATGCAGTGGCAGTCAAAAAAGCAAACGGGATGTTAGGAATCATTAAAAAAGGGATAGAGAATAAGACGGAGAATATCTTACTGCCCTTATACAAATCCATAGTGCGCCCACATCTTGAATACTGCGTACAGTTGTGGTCTCCTCATCTCAAAAAGGATATACTGGCATTAGAAAAGGTTCAGAGAAGGGCAACTAAAATGATTAGGGGTCTGGAACGGGTCCCAGGAGAGATATGAGGAGAGATTAAAGAGGCTAGGACTTTTTAGCTTGGAAAAGAGGAGACTCAGGGGGGATATGACAGAGATATATAAAATTATGAGTGGTGTGGAGGAAGTGAATAGGGAAAAGTTATTTACTTGTTCCCATAATAGAAGAACTAGGGGCCACCCAATGAAATTAGTGGGCAGCAGGTTTAAAACAAATAAAAGGAAGTTCTTCTTCACACAGCGCACAGTCAACCCATGGAACTCCTTGCCTGAGGAGGCTGTGAAGCCTAGGAGTGTAACAGGGTTTAAAAGAGAACTGGATAAATTCATGGAGATGAAGTCCATTAATGGCTATTAACCAGGATGGGTAAGGAATGGTGTCCTTAGCCTCTGTTTGTCAGAGGGGGGTGATGGATGGCAGGAGAGAGATCACTTGACCATTACCTGTTAGGTTCACTCACTCCGGGGCACCTGGCATTGGCCACTATCAGTGGACAGGATACTGGGCTGGATGGACCTTGGTCTGACCCAGTACGGCCTTTCTTATGTTCTTATGTTCTTATGGCATATAAGAAGAAGATGCCCATTTATGAACTGTGAGGAGAAGGCTAAGCTAGGAGAGGGGGCTAGACAAGAGAAAGCCAAAGCATGGCCTGCCGACAAGGCAAAGACAAGGGTTTGTTTTGGGTGCCGCAGGGTCAGCCATATAAAAAGGCCCTGCTCTCGCAAGACTTTGTGGGGTGGCAAAGGGGAAGGCATGGCACCCAGTGAAACAGGAAAAAAGGAGGGTGTGTCTGAGGCCGAGAGATCATCAGGATAGATGTGGCAGTAATGACCATGGACCTGGAAGGTGGTCAACCCCTGCACCCAGTAGTGGGTAGTAAGGAGCTAGCAGATAAAACGAGTAGGGCGGAGAGGGCCCAGACAGGGATAGGGACAAACACAGAAAGAGAGCAGGCTACAGTGGGGACGCAGGGCCAGGGGGATCCTGTGGGGAAGGAAAGGGGCTTCAGGAGAAGCTATTAGCTGCGGAGCAGGCCTGGCGAGAGGCCGCAGGAGACCCGCAGTTCCAGAGGGGAAAGTTCAGGAGTGCTCGGGAGGCCCAAGAGAATCTGTGTCAACTGGTGGGTGACTTGGAGCAGGAGTGGGATGACTTATGTGCCTAGCTCTGGCAACGCCAAGTGAGGAGGCATCCTTACCCCCGGGGGTGACAGGCTTGGGGGGAGGATACGTGAGTGGGGGGGTCCGCCCCACACCAGGCCTGGCAGGGTTAAGGGGGCCAGGTGGGCCAATTAGCCACCTCGTCTGCCCCTGGAGGAGGAGCCAGGGATCGAGGAGGATTAATTAAAGAAGAGGCTCAGCTGGACAAGAAGAGGAGGGGCCTGTGTGAAGCTGCGGAGCTGAGAACAGAAGGGGGGCTGCAGAGAATGGGGCTGCAGCCCCTCTCAGGGTGAGGGAAGGTCAGGTAGGGAGCAGGCTGTGGATATGGCAGTAAGGTTCAGGACGGTGCAGATCTTGACCGCTTGTTGTAGGGTCCCCGGGCTGCACCCCAGTGTATAGGACAGGGCTGCATTCCCCTACCAGCCACTGGGCAGTGGTGCCCTTAAGGGGCAGGGAGAGGAGAGACTGGCTGGGACAGCGGGTCCTGGGAGGCGTTGGTACCCCCGGAAGGGGAAAGCTACAGTGACCCGGCTGGAGGTCAGGTGGGAGCCCTCGAGTCCTGGGAGAGAGAGAGACTGAGAGTGCAACCACAGGAATGGGCGTTGGCCTGGCAGAGCGAATCCCCAGAGGCGGCCAGAAGGAGGGGCTACAGCAGTGAGTAGAGCACCCCGTGACCAGCACCTACTGAAATCAATGGAAAGACTTCAGTGGGCTCGAGTGAGCTCGTAGGGAGCTGTCCTGCTAAGTGCTGAATGCCTCCTGTACCTGGGTCAGGGGGGCAGTCAGCAGCTGTCGTGATGGGCCCTTAACCTCTCGGGGCCTAGCTGACTTGATCCTTCCCGCCTTCTGGGTGTAGAAGTCAATGGCCAGTTAGAAAAGCAAGTGTGTACAAGCCCAAGTTCTGTGCACGGAGAGCCAGTAGCATCAGGCCTGAAGTGTGTGGAATAACGACTCCTCACTGCTAGAACTCACTGGATGTTTGTCAAGGGCTTGGAGATCCTGGGATCTGATGAGGTTGCATAAGTGCCACTTGAGTTATTTATAACTCACAAATGTGGCAGAATGCAGAGAAAACGCAGTGTGAATGTACCCTCCTGCATCAGTTAGTGTTACCATAAATTGCCCTGTTATTTATAGTAAACTGTACTTTACGAGCTCATCTGTCATTATCTATTTACAGTACAGGGTCCCCCGTGCATTTACAGAAGAGAACTGCAGCCCATTGCAAGTGTTAGTGCATCACTTGTAATCTGGATGACATTAAAAGCCTCACGCTCTTACAGCATAGGGTTGTACTGCAAAAAAGGTACAGAAAGAATGAGTGCTGTGAATAATCCTAGTCACCGTAGTTATAGACAAACTATAGCACAGTGACATCCCTGTGTTCTGCCTGCAAGGCTCTCGACCGTTTTAACGTCCCTTTGCATCCTTTCTAACGTACCCTATTGCTTGCTGATACCGGGAGCAATGAAATCACTGTTCATTAAGTCTCCAGCCTTTTCAAATGTGTTTTAATAATTGAGAGGTATTTAACTCGGGGAATTAAACTGTACAGCTAGAAACTGACTTACTGTTACTTATGAAGCATCCTGCAACCAATGCTATGGTATAGCTCAATATAAGGCAAAAAGCAGCATCTGACATGCAGCTTTTGTTTCTTCCTGCTGGGTACAGCACTCAGCCTCCTTCTGGACTGTCCTCAGTGCAAGGAAACAGTCTCAGTGTAATCTATCAATGTATCCAGCCATCATGTGCTTTTATGGCCTTTATTTCTTAACTGTTGTAAACTCTCAAAATTTTTTATAGTTTACCAATTATATCACAAATGAGGATGGTTTTAGGGTGACCAGATGTCCCAATTTTATAGGGACAGTCCCAATTTTTGGGTCTTTTTCTTATATAGGCTCCTATTACCCCCCACCCCCTGTCATGGTTTAATCCAGGGCGAAATGCTTCATGTGGAGATAGAGGCTTTCTGTGCCAACATAACATGGACGATGGCTGACTTTTACTTAACGGTGTGTGAGGTGCTATAGATTAGAAATACCCTGAACGGGTGTAGCACGTTTTACATTTGCATACTGTTCCCATCACACTGGTACTTGCTCAGTAGCTAAAGATCTGAGTGCTCATCATCAGTTATGCCAAGATGTGAGTGTATTATTCAGTTCGGGTTTTGTGGTGATTAGATTACATCTAAAGTCTGCAATAGGCAGAACATAATCAGGCTGCCGAATGTTCATTTCCCCGTTTTTCTACTGCCTCTCACTTATGAATAGCGAATGACTTTAAACCTTTGCACTCAGGCTGGAGCGCAATGCAATGAAGCGCTGTCATTCAGTGAAAAGGAATTTAAAGTGAGCAAAATTCAGTTAAGCAGTAAAGGAGATGCCACGGATTTCTGATCATCCTTTTCTCGGCCTGAGCCACAGAGGTGGTTGCTACAGAAACCAGGTAATCCAAGCATCCTGTCTTTTAGCACCTGATTTTTTAAACAGATGCTCAAACTGCTGCTGCTTATTTTGAAGAACCTTGCCATGGCTGGGTGTGAGCTATAAACATGGAAAATGCACAGCTTGATAATTTTGTCCCAGTTTAACTGTGGGGAAGGTATGTGCAGAGGGGCGAGTCTGTACTGACTGACTGAGCTTTCCTGATTCCCCCAAAACCTCCAGTCCAGTTTCTCTTCGTCTCTGCCCAAACCTGCAATATCTCACTTATCGTAACGATTTTATTGTCTGTAGTAACACGTAGCCACCTGGTAGGTGAGACATAAGCCTACGTGGATGCTAATAGCCTTGTCCTAGGTAATTAGATTGCTGCTGTTTGTTATTATCTCTATGACTTGTATTGTGGTAGCATGTAGGAGCTCTGGTCCTGGACCAGGACCCGGTTGTGTGCTAGGTGCTGTACAAACACAGAACAAGAAGGCAGTTATTTGTATTACAGCCGCGACTTGGGGTCTCAACTGAGACGGGGGCTCCATTGTGCCTGCTGCTTCACGCATGCCCACTAAGACCATTTACTATCCCTTTACAGCAGAGGTGGGCAAACTATGGACCGCGGGCCAGATCCGGCCCATCGGGGCTTTGGATCTGACCCGTGGGATTGCCACCTGCAGGCACCGCCCCCTGCAGCTCCCATTGGCCAGGAACGGGGAAACCGCGGCCAATGGGAGCTTCGGGGGAGGTACCTGCAGGCAAGGGCAGCGCGTGGGGCCCTCTGTCCCCACTCCTCCAGGAGTCGCAGGGACGTGGTGCTGGCTGCTTCCAGGAGCAGCGCGGGGCCAGGTCAGGCAGGCAGGGACCCCGCCTTAGCCCCGCTGCGCACCGCTGCCACCTCGGAGCCACTCCAGGTAAGCGGCACCGGGCCGGAGCCTGAACCCCTCCTGCACCCCAACTCCCTGCCCTGAGCCCCTTCCTATACCCCACACCCCACACCCCTCCTGCGCCCCAACTCCCTACCCTGAGCCCCTTCCTACACCCCACACCCCTCCTGCACCCCAACTCCCTTCCCTGAGCCCCTTCCTACACCCTACACCCCTCCTGTGCCCCAACTCCCTTCCCTGAGCCCCTTCCTACACCCCACACCCCTCCTGCGCCCCAACTCCCTACCCTGAGCCCCTTCCTACACCCCACATCCCTCCTGCGCCCCAACTCCCTGCTGTGAGTCCCTTCCTGCACACTGCACCCCTCTCCCACACCCCACACTCCCTCCCGCACCCTAACCCCCTCCCCCAGCCCTATATTCATGGCCCTGCATGCTATTTCCCCACACAGATGTGGACCTCGGGCCAAAAACTTTGCCCACCCCTGCTTTACAGCCATTATAATCTATGTCCACAGGACTGCCAGGGTGAAAAGGGAAACAATGCCAGGATGAGAACTCACGTCTCTGAGCCCGTCTGGCGCCCTGGCTATGGGGCTACATGGTTCCTCTATGGAGCATGTCGTTGAGCAGGAGGATGCAGGGGAGGAAGGAATGGCGAAGTGTGGTTGGCAGCAAGGGGCAAAGAAAGACAGGCTTCGTTTTGCAGAGAGAGCACCTGGTATGTTCTCCTGCTTCTAGCAAGAGAAATGCTCCCCGCGGTGTGGGCTGAGACAGAGGTAGGAAAAGACCCTTTGCACAGGGAATATCCCACCGCAGGCGTGTTTAGAGAACAAGAAACCTCCCTAAAGTGCAATGGAAGAGGGAAGCTCTTCAAAGAAGGGGCAGGTTTTGCTTCCTGCAGCTCGCCTCCTGTTGTCCCAGCTTTAGGACACTTGACCTTGAGGCCCTTGATTGTCGAATGGCTCTGCTCGCCAGGCACCCCAAGGACAGAGTGCTTGGGAAGTAAGTTTGTCTGGGGCTGGAGTTCCTCATCGCCCGAGATGGTCCTGAGCATCTGTGGACTGGCTCCTGGCTGCTGGCAATGTGCTCAGGGAGGCTGCCTCTGACCCATCCATCCCATGGATGGACACTACATGCCTGAGCACTGTCTGTACAACATTCCAGGTACATGGCTTCTAGCAAAGCAGGCCCCAGGGCAGTGGAATCCACAGCTTCAACCTGGCAGGAGTCCTGAGCCGTGGCCGGTGTGCTGGAGGGATACTAGTGGGAGGCTTCTGTGCAGTCTTGAGGTCATTTCCACCCACAATATCAGTGTCCTCTCTCATGTTTTATATCCATGTGCGGAATGGATCACCTCCGTATTGGTGCCCATAACAAAAGTCATGTGGTGGGAGTGGGGCCGAGGGGTTTGGTGTGCGGGAGGGGGCTCAGGGCTGGGGCAGAGGGTTCTGGCTTGGGGTATGGACTGTGGGGTGGGAGTGGGGCCGAGGGGTTCAGGTGTGAGAAGGGGCTCAGGGCTGGGGCAGAGGGTTGTGGTGAAGGGGGTGCAGGCTCTGGGGTGGGGTCGGGGATGACGGGTTTGGGGTGCAGGCTGCCCCCGGCTGTAGTGGGAGAGAGGACTCCCCACAGCCCTCTCTCGCTGCAGTGGCTCAGGGCCGGGGGAGAGGCAAGTCCGGGGCAGGTCCGTGCTGGGGCCAGGAGGGAGGGGCGCCTCTCCCCACCGCTGCAAGTCTGCTAATGTGATGCTAATGTTTTAAAAAGGGCTCCAGAGGTGAGCCCGGCAATTACAGGCCAGTAAGCCTGACTTCAGTACCAGGCAAACTGGTTGAAACTATAGTAAAGAACAAAATTGTCAGACACATACATAAACATAATTTGAATAGGTGACAGGGGATGGATCACTCGATGATTACCTTTTCCGTTCATTCCCTCTGGGGCACCTGGCATTGGCCGCTGTCGGCAGACAGGATACTGGGCTAGATGGACCTTTGGTCTGACCCAGTCTGGCCGTTTTTATGCTCCTAATTAAGCCTATTACTTCTTGTCCTACCTCCAGTGGACGTGGAAAACAACTGGTCACTATTCTTTCTGTAACAACCCTTAACATATTAGAAGACTATTATCAGGTCCCCCCTCTGTCGTCTTTTCTCAAGATTGAACGTGCTCAGTTTTTAGCCTTGTCTCATAGGGCACGTTTTCTAAAGTTTTTATAATTTTTTTTGCTCATCTCTGGACTCTCTCCAATTTATCCACATCTTTCTTAAAGTGTGGCACCCAAAACTGGACACAGTACTCCAGGTTTGAGCATTGGCCTGCTAAACCCAGGGTTGTGAGTTCAATCCTTGAGGGGGCCATTTAGGGATCTGGGGCAAAAAATCTGTCAGGGGACAGTACTTGGTCCTGCTAGTGAAGGCAGGGGACTGGACTTAATGACCTTTCAAGGTCTTTCCAGTTCTAGGAGATAGGCATATCTCCATTTATTATTATTATTTACCTGTGCTGAGAAGAGGGAACAATTACCTCCCATTTTTTATGTACAACACTCTGGTTAATACACCCCAGAATGATATGAGCTTTTTTCACAACTGCATCACGTTGTTGGCTCATATTCAATTTAAGATGCACTAGAACCCGCAGGTCCTCTTTAGCAGTACTACTACCTGGCCAGTCCTTCCCCATTATGTAGTTGTGCATTTTATTTTTCTTCCCTAAGTGTAGTTCTTCGCACTTGTCTTTACTGAATTTCATCGTGTTGATTTCAGAGCAATTTCCCATTTTTATAAAGGTCATTTTGACTTTGTCTTGAAGCAAACCTAAGTCAAGCCGGGGCGTGACCTCCCGTGCACTGTTGGGGTGTGTTTCTGTAGATGGACGTGTTACGGGCACACGAGTAGGTGAAAACAGTCGGTAGCTCACTACATTTCTGGAGGACGTGCCTAAGAGCAATACCGATTGCAAAACAAAATAATTTCACTGATGAAGGCCTCTGGACATTTGCTAGATGTAGACCTTGTTGTTGGTAAGAGGCTTTACAGTGGGATGTCTAGTACCAAATGTAAATTAAGGCCCCGATCTTGCAAAACACTTTAACATGCAGTTTTGCTGGACCGGGGACTAAAGATCATTCTTTTTACTTACATTTTCTCCAAAACGCCTAATGACCCCAGTGAAACCAACCAATTCTAACATAATTATTGCAGATTTATGGGTATCCAAATAGCTAAGGGCCGTCATTCTGAATTGGGCACATGAGTTCTGTAAAATGACTTTCTCTTCATGGTGGTCATCTTTATGCTACTTAAAGCCCACGTATCCCAATGAGATCTCATGGATGATTTTTCTCCAGACCCCCTAGTGCCTCTTCAGCCTTTTCACTCTTCTCTTCCCTTAATAATAATCATAAAACCCGAGCAGCCAGAAACATAGTGGAATGCCTGTAAAAAGTCGAGTGCTGATCAGCCCTGGAAAACTCTGAAAGGCAGTCACTGAAAAATAAATTAAATCGTGTATTTTGTAGCACTTTTTTCTGCATAAAAAGTTTATTCTAGCCATAAAAACCTAGGGCAGATTCAGCGGCTGGAATGACAGCTGCTATGTAATAGGAATATCGATGGCCAACAGTGAACTTTGTTAACTGCAAGATTAACCAATCTAATCTCCTTCTGCATGTGTGCAAGATGGCCCATGCAGTGACGAGTCTGCCATCAGGTCTGCGCTGGTGCACCCAGGGGGTCCCGTGGGGTCCTGCTGAAGCCAAAGGGGCTGAGCACAGATTCGATCGCAGGATCAGGGCCCAGGATGGCACTTGAAAAGAGAATGTTCTCCTGTGGTCGTAGAGGCTGAAATCTAGGGTGAACATCTGATCTCACCACCAGACTGTGGTTTTCATGGGCATCCCCAAAGGAAGCTGTGACTGGGCCAACTATGGAGCCCTGCCTGCACCAGCAGCCCTGCTGCCCCCTTGACGGGATCAGAGGGTGATATCGTTGCAGAAAGGTGTATTCAATGCAGTGAGGGATAGGCCGTACTCTCCTCCCTCTCCTGGCCCACCCCCACTTCGGAGTTCTAGCTGATCCCCGACCCGGGAGCCGTGCTTATGACCTCCAATGGGATTACGCCCAACACCTGTGCCTTCTTTTGTGCTCTCCACTTACACACTCATTCAGAGCTGGTATCATGAATCCCTCTTATGGACTGTTCTGGTTTTACCAATTACAAGGCCGTCCCTAAAGGGGTGCGGGGTCCGGGGCAGAAGTGATGGATTCATCTCTTCCAGGCCCAACCACGCTGGCCAATCGCACCAGACTGGGGGCCCCCCCAAAGTGCGGTGCGGTCACCCCGATTCACCACCTGTTTATGGCACTGATCAGTTTCTCCTTGTACTGTATGTATGAGACATTGCTTTTAAAGGAGTTGTTTTATCAATTGGAAAGTGACTGTCTCTGGGTTAATTACAAATACATTTTCACAAAAGGATAGTGAGCATGTACATTTTATGGGCTAATTTTATATTTCCATCCCAGCTGGAAACGCCTTCCGTTGGTCTCTCCCGGAATGCATTTTCCTAGTAATGAACGCGCATTATCTTGTTTTCTGATCATGGTTCACCGGCAGGGAGCCTGGTGCTAAAGAAACAGTAATTATGCTAGAAAACCTGCTGCTGAACTTCAGAGTTTTGAGATTCAGCCTTGGGAGTCATTTGGCGATTGTTGAAAGGAGAACGGGATCGTACTTGTCACGGCCATGAGCCAAACACACGCGAGTGGCGATAGGGATACGAAAGGCCAAGCTGAATTTATTGCTAAGTGTAATACAGCATATAATCAAAGCAGCTCCGTGGAATCATGCTGCCTTTGACTCTTAACTCCCAGCCCATGTTTTGTAGCAGGGGGCGCATTCATCTCGGGGACAGCTGTTCACTTTACCCGAGAAGTCACTGAACACAGGCAAGCCGACAAGAGGAAGAAGGAGGCAGCTTGGTACTAGCAGAGAGAGATACAGATAAGGCCTGCCTCCCGGTGCCCTATTCTACCTCCCACTGCACGGCAGCCTCTTTGCAGTGCTCCGATTGTCCTGGATCGCAGGCCTATCTTGTTCAATGCCAGTGAGATGAAAGCAGTCGCTATTGCAGCCTTCCACAAAGGCCTTCCCCTGCTTCTGCAGTTCAGAGCATGTTCCCTGTGTGGCGGGGACGTAGGTCTCTGGCCCCCAGTCCTGTCTCATGCTGCCCTAGAGTGCTCTGTGTTAGCTAGCCATGCTCAGAAGCAGGGACAGGCTGACACTGATTGTGTTGGTAACAACAGAACTAGGAGGGTCTCTGACACTTTGTTGAATCTGTGCTCCAGGAACATGACAAATGTGACACCGCATCACAACAGCCAGGGAAATGCACAGTGAAGGGCCACGTTAATCTTGGAATAATGGCCTTCAGTCAGAATGGCAGCTGCCTTTGGGCCATTTGTGTCACTACATGATTAGCGTGCCAACTACTTTCCATACTTCTCTTTTCTATGATTCATTTACAAAAAAAAATCCTTCCTGAAAGGTTCTTTAAAATACATATTATTTCATTCAGGAGAATGGAGTGACGACTCCTTCAAATACATATTTAGATAGACATTTAAAAGATGTTGTTGTCTGAAAATAAATTATACGATTTGATAAATAATACATGTGATTATCTTTGGGTGGGTTTTTTTAAACATATGTTGTTGTTTCCCCCAGCAGATGGGAATGACTCCTTTGCAGCTGCTCCCATCAATCAGGTAAACACATATTTCCGACAGCTACAGAGAAGGATTCTTGTATATTACAGTAGTGTGCCTCAAGAACCTTGCGAGCAGCCAGCGTGAAAGGACAGTGGGAAGATCATACGCAATCTCTTGACTAGTCTGCTAGGGCCAAATTTCCAAGGGCAGAGGCACACTTGGGCTGCAGAAGTGCATGTATATGTAACACCAACAGACCCCGGTCGCCGACAGGCAGGATTGAAACCTGGGATCTCTGAAGCTAAATGCATATGTCTCTACTGCACGGGTGGGCAAACTACTGCCCGGCCTGTGAGCTCCCGCTGGGTAGCTGGGTCTGGGGCTTGGTCCACTCTGGTGCTCCCGGAAGACGTGGCATGGCCCCACTCAGGCTCCTGCATGCTCCAATGGCCCCCTCTGGTGCTCCAATGGGAGCTGCAGGGGCAGCGCATGCAGACGGGGCAGCGTGCAGAGCTGCCTGGCCACGCCTCCGCATAGGAGCCGGAGAAGGGACAGGCCGCTGCTTCCGGGAGCTGCTTGAGGTAAGCACCGCTTGGAGCCTGCATCTCTGAGCCTCTCCCTCCATACCCCAACCCCCTGACCCAGCCCTGATCCCCCTCCTGCCTTCCGAACCCCTCGGTCCCAGCCTGAAGCACCCTCCTGCACCCCAAACCCTCATCCCCACCCCAGAGCCAGCACCCCCCAGCCGGAGCCCTCACCCCCCCACACCTCACTCCCCCATCCCGGCCCAGAGCCCCCTCCTGCACCCTGAACTCCTCATTTCTGGCCCCACCCTGGAGCCCACACCCCCAACCAGAGCCCTCACTCCCTCCCGCATCCCAACCCCAATTTTGTGAGCATTCATGGCCCGCCACACAATTTCTATTCCCAGATGTGGCCCTCGGGCCAAAAAGTTTGCCCACCCCTGCTCTACTGCATAAGCTAAAAGCTACGTGGCCTTTAACTAAGTAGACAGAATTAGGTCGAATTTATAGAAGTCGATATTTTAAAACCCGAATTTATGGAATCGATTGTGTGTGTCCCCACTAAAGAGCGTTAAGACCATGAGGTCGATTGACTGTGTCCACAGTAGCGGGGCTAGCATCGACTTTCGGAGCATTGCATTGCGGGTAGCTATCCCACAGTTCCCGCAGTCTCCGCCGCCCATTGGGATTCTGGGTTGCGATCCCAAAGCCTGATGGGGCAGAAAACATTGTCGCTGGTGGTTCTGGGTACATGTCATCCCTCCCTCCGTGAAAGCAATATTTCTCGCGCCTTTTTTCCGGGGTTTCCGTGTTTGCTACGGAAGCCTGCTCAGCTCACAATTACCGTACATCTCCAGCGTACGCCTGGACATTAGGTCTAGTGGGGATTCAGTCACACTATAATACGGGCAGAGGGATAGCTCAGCGTTCTGAGCGTTGGCCCGCTAAACCCGGGGTTGCGAGTTCAATCCTTGAGGGGGCCATTCCGCCTGAGGCTGGTAGTCGCGGGACTACACAGCAGGAGTGCCTTGCCTTCTAGCTGTAGATGGTGCAATATGCCATAAATGGTCGTGGTCGCGGGACCACACAGCAGAAGCTCCTTTCCTTCTCGCAGCAGATTGTACAATATGATTGGTATTCGTGTGCTCCTGGCCGGCGGCCTATGGTGTGGCTGGCCGGGGGCGCTTGGACATAAATGGGAGTGACCAGAGTGACTCTGGTCATTCTCTTTTTTACGTTTTGTTTAAGGGAGATTCAGTACTGCCTGGAACACGGGCGGAGGGATAGCTCAGCGGTCTGAGCGTTGGCCCGCTAAACCCGGGGTTGCGAGTTCAATCCTTGAGGGGGCCAGGAGCTGATGATGGATATCAAGCATATTGTACCATCTGCTGCTAGAAGGGAAGGCGCCTCCTTGCTCACCGCATATTGTACCATCTGCAGCTAGAAGGAAATGAGCCTAACCCTTGCTCCCCCCTCCCTCCGTGAAAGCAACTGAGGGGGGAGCAAAAAATCCTTTTGATGGGACTCCATCATGGTCACCTCTGCTGATGAGATCTGCGCTCACCTGCAGCTCACCACGCTGGCCAAACAGGAAATGAAATTCAAAAGTTCGCGGGGCTTTTCCTGTCTACCTGGGCGGAGCATTGGAGCTCAGACTGCTGTCCAGAGCGGTCAAATGTTGCACTGTGGGATAGATCCAGGAGGCCAATACTGTCGAATTGCGTCCTCACTAGCCTACATCGATTCGGCAATATCGATTTAAGCGCTAATCCCCTCATTGGGGGTGGAGTGGCGAGATCGATTTTAAGAGCCCTAGAAGTCGATGTTAAGGGCTTCGTCGTGTGGACGGGTGCACGGATCAATCGAAATAACGCTAATAAATTCGACCTAAACTCGTAGTGTAGACCAGGGCTAAGGCTGTAACAGACTCATTAATCTCTAAGTGGTTTCGGTGCCACTAGAGGGGACAGAACACCACACCCAGGAGGTGTGTGCATTACATGTAGAGGCAGGGACACTTGCATTCATGGGGAATGCAATCATGCAGGCAGTAGCAACTGAGATGTTGAACTTGACATTAGCAGGCTCATTTCCCGACCTCCCAGGGGAGTTGTGAGCATAAATACTTCTGATGAGTTTGAAACACGACTGATGAAAAGCGTTGTATAAGAGAGAGGTATTATTACTATTTCCAATTTACATTCAAGCGTCACTTGATTGCACAAACGCTGTGTGAGTCTCTCTCTCTGTATATACACATGCTTTCTCTGCCCATGCATCTTTACCTTTAATTTTTAAAAACATATTCTTAAGCCTTTTTATTATGCACATCTCTCTTTGTCTGCCTATAGCTTATCTACAATGCCAATCACCATTGTATCCAAGTTCTTTCCTGGGGATGGAATGTTTGATCTTGGCGCCATAAACACATCAATACCAACTGAACTAAAAGACCATCCATGTAAGATTTTATTCATAGCTAAAGTGATGCAAAATTCATAATTAGTGCAAGAAAAACCCTAAAGGAATACTGGAAAATACAGTGAAAATGGCAAAGTTTTGAACTTCCATCAGAAAAACTCCCCTGATTTATTTATTTTTGATTTGTCAAAAGCCTTTCTCCAATACTGTAGAGCATGGAAACAATTATAAACAAAAAATACAACATTGAACTGGTTCCATGTATGAAAACCCCACGTAGGTGAGTTCATTGCTCTCTCCAGAAAGGGGACATAGCTAAAAAATAAAACACAAACATTTATTGATTGAGAGAAGACAAGTGAACCCTAACCGGGGTGGGGGAAAACAGTACAACGTGCAGCTTCAAAGCATTTACCTGCTCGTAATACGTCTGTGAGTCCAAGGTCCCCCAGCAAAGGGGTTCTTAAACTGGGGGTCGGGACCCCTCAGGGAGTTGTGAGGTTATTACAGCGGGGATTGCGAGCTGCCAGCCTCCACCCAAACCCCGCTTTGCCTCCAGCATTTAGAATGGTGTTAAATAGAGAAAGTGTTTGTAATGGATAAGGGGGGGTCGCACTCAGAGGCTTGCTGTGTGAAAGGGGTCACCGGTACAAACGTTTGACAGCTGCTGCTCTAGAGCTCTGAAAAGCTTCCATCCTTGACTGGGGAAAACCTCAGGTTCTTTGTGTGCGTGTCTGTGCAGCGTGACGGCCTTCGCAAGTAGGTCAGAGGGCTTTTTGAGACGTGATCAGCCTTCGCCCTCCGTCTAGAGACCGGGAAATGCCCTGTCTGACTGGTAAAGGGAGGCGTCGAGGGTTATGAATCCTTAGAGCTTACAGCCCCGTCCTGCAGCAGTGGAGGGTTGCCGGGGAAACTGGTTTGAGAGTGTCTCACTCTGGCAGAAGTTTCACCCAAGCACCAGAAATGTACACACAGTAGAACTTGAGGAGCAGGGAGGGGAGAATGAGGATGTGTTGTCTTTTAAAACGTTCACCTTTGTGACAGTGACGAGAGTTGTTACGGGAGCCAGCTGTACTACAAAAGTGGTTAGGTTGGCACAATGCCTGTTGACTTGCAGGTTTGTTACAGTACGTAGTGACATGGACTAGGACAGGCGGACACTTTCCATTTGGCCTGGGGGAAAATAACCCCAGGTGTTCACATTAATTATTATTGGCAGCAATGTTGAGCAACTGAGAAAACCATATGACGTCCCTATCACACTCTGTTTGAATAGCACGGGTCAAATTCGGTAATCTTTGCAACTCCACGTAGTGATTGTTTCATTGTGGGAGCACGAAACTACACGATTCTAATGCCCCCAAGCAGAAGAACCACCATGGCCCACTGGCCGGGGTGCTACCTTCAGAGCTGGGAGACCAGGATTCAAGTTCCTGGTCCACAACAGACTTATGGTGCTCACACAAGTCACTTAGCATCTCTGGGTATGTCTGCACTGCAAGCCCAGGGTTAGTGGGACTCAAGTCAGCTGACCCTGGGTTAGCAAATGCAGGGCTTGAGACTCTACACTGATTGTTAACCCTAGGTTGAGAATTTTCTATGCCAGGCTTGAACTTGGGGCTCTGGTGTCCACACCACAGCATGCAGACCTGTGTCCAACCAGCCATATCCCAGACTCCCTAGAGCCAGGGCTTAATTTGTGCAAGGGCTTGTCAGCACTGAGCTCCGGTAGCTCTCGGCTTGGCAGTTCATAGCCCTGGCACCTCTGGGCTGGCTGCATCAGGTTTGAATGTAAAAAAATTCCTTGAGCCCCAGCATCTAATTGCTCGAGCACTGGACTCTCTCATTACAAATTAAGCACTTCCACTCAAACAGTTCTTTCTGATCAGCTCTGTCCTCCTCCCTTAACCACCCTTCCTGTTCCAGGAACCACAAAGCCAGTGTGTGCTCCCACGCTGAAACCCTGCCTCTCCCCATGGCTTTCCTCCAGCCATAAGTCCCTGTCTCTGGCTCTGGACTTGCTTGTTGGCCCTCTCCAGAATTTCAACCATGAGTTCATCACCGAAACACTTGCCTTTGAAACGGTCCTTGAAAGTACGTTGGCCAGGGCTTCTGCTGCAGTGTGGGTGGGCTGTGGAGGTCCTGTAAAGGTCGAGGGCGTGGAACAGGACGAGGCACAAGAGGGTTATTGTCTCAAGTAGCTCAGTGTAGGCACACAGAAAAAAATCCCTGTGGAATTTCAAGGACATAAAATGATACTTTTCCAAACTGAACTTCAGTATATTGTGAAAGGGCCACAGAAGCTCCCTGGGCACAGCCTGGTTAAACACAGCAAAAGAATTGCAGGCGCAATGGTAAATTAAAAATGAAAAGCTGCTTTTTTAATTTTAGAAAATTGCAAAACTAATTTGGGGTGGGGGAGAGGAAGTAGCTGCCATCAGTGGCTATGCTACAAAAGCTGGTTCTATGATTTCAGATCTTCCACATTGTTTATGCGACGGTCATGTGAGGCAGTATCAAAGGCCTTATTAAAGTCAAGATACACTACATCTACCGCTTCCCCCTTAGCTACAAGGCTTGTTACCCTGTGACAGAACACGATCAGGTTGGTTTTCATAGAATCATAGAATCATAGAATCTCAGGGTTGAAAGGGACCTCAGGAGGTCATCTAGTCCAACCCCCTGCTCAAAGCAGGACCAAACCCAATTAGATCATCCCAGCCAGGGCTTTGTCAAGCCTGACCTTAAAAACCTCTACGGAAGGAGATTCCACCACCTCCCTAGGTAGCCCATTCCAGTGCTTCACCACCCTCCTAGTGAAAAAGTTTTTCCTAATATCCAACCTAAACCTCCCCCTCTGCAACTTGAGACCATTACTCCTTGTTCTGTCATCTTCTACCACTGAGAACAGTCTAGATCCATCCTCTTTGGAACCCCCTTTCAGGTAGTTGAAAGCAGCTATCAAATCCCCCCTCATTCTTCTCTTCTGCAGGCTAAACAATCCCAGTTCCCTCAGCCTCTCCTCATAAGTCATGTGCTCCAGCCCCCTAATCATTTTTGTTGCCCTCCGTTGGACTCTTTCCAATTTATCCACATCCTTCTTGTAGCGTGGGGCCCAAAACTGGACACAGTACTCCAAATGAGGCCTCACCAGTGCCGAATAGAGGGGAATAATCACGTCCCTCGATCTGCTGGAAATGCCCCTACTTATACAGCCCAAAATGCCGTTAGCCTTCTTGGCAACAAGGGCACACTGTTGACTCATATTCAGCTTTTCGTCCACCGTAACCCCTAGGTCCTTTTCTGCAGAACTGCTGCCCAGCCATTCGGTCCCTAGTCTGTAGCAGTGCATGGGATTCTTCCGTCCTAAGTGCAGGACTCTGCACTTGTCCTTGTTGAACCTCATCAGATTTCTTTTGGCCCAATCCTCTAATTTGTCTAGGTCACTCTGTATCCTGTCCCTACCCTCCAGCGTATCAACCACTCCTCCCAGTTTAGTGTCATCTGCAAACTTGCTAAGGGTGCAGTCCACACCATCCTCCAGATCGTTGATGAAGATATTGAACAAAACCGGCCCCAGCACCGACCCTTGGGGCACTCCACTTGATACCGGCTGCCAACTAGACATGGAGCCATTGATCACTACCCGTTGAGCACGACCATCCAGCCAGTTTTCTATCCACCTTACCGTCCATTCATCCAGCCCATACTTCCTTAACTTGCTGGCAAGAACACTGTGGGAGACTGTATCAAAAGCTTTGCTAAAGTCAAGAAATAGCACATCCACTGCTTTCCCCTCATCCACAGAGCCAGTTATCTCATCATAGAAGGCAATTAGGTTAGTCAGGCATGACTTGCCCTTGGTGAATCCATGCTGACTGTTCCTGATCACTTCCCCCTCCTTTATGTAGTTCAGAATTGATTCCTTGAGGACCTGTTCCATGATTTTTCCAGGGACTGAGGTGAGACTGACTGGCCTGTAGTTCCCCGGATCTTCCTTCTTCCCTTTTTTAAAGATGGGCACTACATTAGCTTTTTTCCAGTCATCCGGGACCTCCCCCGATTGCCATGATTTGTCAAAGATAATGGCCAATGGCTCTGCAATCACATCGGCCAACTCCTTTAGCACCCTCGGATGCAGTGCATCCGGCCCCATGGACTTGTGCTCGTCCAGCTTTTCTAAATAGTCCCGAACTACTTCTTTCTCCACAGAGGGCTGGTCACCTCCTCCCCATACCGTGCTGCCCAGTGCAGCCGCCTGGGAGCTGACCTTGTCTGTGAAGACAGAGGCAAAAAAAGCATTGAGTACACTAGCTTTCTCCACATCCTCTGTCACTAGGTTCCCTCCCTCATTCAGCAAGGGGCCCACACTTTCCTTGACTTTCTTCTTGTTGCTCACATACCTGAAGAAACCCTTCTTGTTACTCCTAACATCTCCGGCTAGCTGCAACTCCAAGTGTGATTTGGCCTTCCTAATTTCACTCCTGCATGCCTGAACAATATTTATATACTCCTCCCTGGTCATTTGTCCAATCTTCCACTTCTTGTAAGCTGCTTTTTTGTGTCTAAGACGAGCAAGGATTTCACTGTTAAGCCAAGCTGGTCGCCTGCCATATTTACTTTTCTTTCTACACATCAGGATGGTTTGTTCCTGCAACCTCAATAAGGATTCTTGAAAATACAGCCAGCTTTCCTCGACTCCTTTCCCCCTCATGTTATTCTCCCAGGGGACCTTGCCCATCAGTTCCCTGAGGGAGTCAAAGTCTGCTTTTCTGAAGTCCAGGGTCTCTGTTCTACTGCTCTCCTTTCTTCCTTGTGTCAGGATCCTGAACTCAACCATCTCATGGTCACTGCCTCCCAGGTTCCCATCCACTATTGCTTCCTCTACTATTTCCTCCCTGTTTGTGAGCAGCAGGTCAAGAAGAGCTTTTCCCCTAGTTGGTTCCTCCAGCACTTGCACCAGGAAATTGTCCCCTACACTTTCCAAAAACTTCCTGGATTGTCTGTGGACCGCTGTATTGCTCTCCCAGCAGATATCGGGGTGATTAAAGTCACCCATGAGAACCAGGGCCTGTGATCTAGTCACTTCTGTTAGTTGCTGGAAGAAAGCCTCGTCCACCTCATCCCCCTGGTCTGGTGGTCTGTAGCAGACTCCCACCACGACATTACCCTTGTTGCTCCCACTTCTAAATTTAATCCAGAGACTCTCAGGTTTTTCTGCAGTTTCATACTGGAGCTCTGAGCAGTCATACTGCTCTCTTACATACAACGCAACTCCCCCACCTTTTCTGCCCTGCCTATCCTTCCTGAACAGTTTATATCCATCCATGACAGTACTCCAATCATGTGAGTTATCCCACCAAGTCTCTGTTATTCCAATTACATCATAATTCCTTGACTGTGCCAGGACTTCCAGTTCTCCCTGCTTGTTTCCCAGGCTTCTTGCATTTGTGTATAGGCATTTAAGATAACTCACCAACTGTCCTGCTGTCCCAGTATGGGGCAGGAGCCCTCCCCTCTTGCACTCACCTACTTGTGCTTCCTCCCGGTATCCCACTTCCCCACTTACCTCGGGGCTTTGGTCTCCTTCCCCCGGTGAACCTAGTTTAAAGCCCTCCTCACTAGGTTAGCCAGCCTGCTTCCAAAGATGCTCTTCCCTCTCTTCGTCAGGTGGAGCCCATCTCTGCCTAGCACTCCTTCTTCTTGGAACACCATCCCATGGTCAAAGAATCCGAACCCTTCTCTCCGACACCGTCTGCGTAGCCATTCGTTGACTTCCACGATTCGACGGTCTCTACCCGTCGTTCTTTACAAATCCATGCTGACTGTTACTTATCACCTTATTATCTTCTAGGTGTTTGCAAATTGATTGCTTTATTATTTGCTCCATTATCTTTCCAGGTACTGAAGTTAAGCTGACTGGTCTGTAATTCCCTGGTTTGTCCTTATTCCCTTAGGCCTCTCGACTCTCTCCCGTCTTCCATGACTTTTCAAAGGTGATCACTAATGATTCTTCCGTTGTTTCGAGCATTAACAAAAAGTCCTTTCTTCCTGCTCTGTGGGTCTGGGATGTCTATGAATGGCCTTTAGTGTGGGCAACAATTTAGTATTCACGTGACTGTCTCATGAGTAGCATAAAACATAGAATTGAAATGCTGAATTACAAAAATATTTATTCTTGGGAGCCATTTCCCCCCCACTTTGTTCAGACAAATAGGAAACATGAACAAGATTTGGCCACAGTTTCAGCTGTCTAGAAATTATCCCTGTTCTGTGGGGGACAGGTGAGCAAAGCCCACAGGTAAGTGGAGAACATGGGGACCTGGGAGATGGGGTGGAAATAGGAGGGAGCATGGGCTCTAATGGCAAAGAGATAGGAGGGTCAGGGCAAAACTGGGAGGCAAGATCAAATCAGTATCTTAGATGCCTATATACAAATGCGAGAAGTATGGGTAATAAGCAGGAAGAACTGGAAGTGCGAATAAATAAATTCAACTATGACATTGTTGGCATTACCGAAACTTGGTGGGATAATACACATGATTGGAATGTTGGTATGGATGGGTACAGCTTGCTCAGGAAGGATAGACAGGGGAAAAAGGGAGGAGGTGTTGCCTTATATATTAAAAATGTACACACCTGGACTGAGGTGGAGATGGACACAGGGGACGGAAGTGTAGAGAGTCTCTGGGTTAGGCTAAAAGGGGTAAAAAACAAGGGTGATGTCATGCTAGGAATCTACTACAGGCCACCTAAGCAGGTGGAAGAGGTGGATGAGGCTTTTTTTTAAACAACTAACAAAATCATCCAAAGCCCAAGATTTGGTGGTGATGGGGGACTTCAACTATCCAGATATATGTTGGGAAAATAACACAGCGGGGCACAGACTAGCCAATAAGTTCTTGGACTGCATTGCAGACAACTTTTTATTTCAGAAGGTTGAGAAAGCTACTAAGGGGGAAGCTGTTCTAGATTTAATTTTAACAAATAGGGAGAAACTTGTTGAGAACTTGAAAGTAGAAGGCAGCTTGGGTGAAAGTGATCATGAAATCCTAGAGTTCACAATTCTAAGGAAGGGTAGGAGGGAGTACAGCAAAATAGAGACAATGGATTTCAGGAAAGCGGATTTTGGTAAGCTCAGAGAGCTGATAGGTAAGGTCCCATGGGAATCAAGACTGAGGGGAAAAACAACTGAGGAGAGCTGGCAGTATTTCAAAGGGACACTATTAAGGGCCCAAAAGCAAACTATTCCACTGGGTAGGAAAGATAGAAAATGTGGCAAAAGACCACCTTGGCTTAACCACGAGATATTGCAAGATCTAAAAAATAAAAAGGAGTCATATAAAAAATGGAAACTAGAACAAATTACAAGGGATGAATATAGGCAAACAACACGGGAATGCAGGGGCAAGATTAGAAAGGCAAAGGCACAAAATGAGCTCAAACTAGCTACAGGACTAAAGGGAAACAAGAAAACTTTTTATCAATACATTAGAAGCAAGAGGAAGACCAAGGACAGGGTAGGCCTACTACTCAGTGAGGAGGGAGAAACAGTAACAGGAAACTTGGAAATGGCAGAGATGCTTAATGACTTCTTTGTTTCGGTCTTCACCGAGAAGTCTGAAGGAATGCCAAACATAGTGAATGCTAATGGGAAGGGGGAAGGTTTAGAAGATAAAATAAAAAAAGAACAAGTTAAAAATCACTTAGGTAAGTTAGATGCCTGCAAGTCACTAGGACCTGATGAAATGCATCCTAGAATACTCAAGGAGCTAATAGAGGAGGTATCTGAGCCTCTAGCTATTATCTTTGGTAAATCATGGGAGACAGGAGAGATTCCACAAGACTGAAAAAGGGCAAATCTAGTGCCCATCTATAAAAACAGAAATAAAAACAACCCAGGAAAATACAGACCAGTTAGTTTAACTTCTGTGCCAGGGAAAATAATGGAGCAAGGAATTAAGGAAATCATCTGCAAACACTTGGAAGGTGGTAAGGTGATAGGGAATAACCAGCATGGATTTGTAAAGAACAAATCATGTCAAACCAATCTGATAGCTTTCTTTGATAGGATAACGAGTCTTGTGGATAAGGGAGAAGCGGTGGATGTGGTATACCTAGACTTTAGTAAGGCATTTGATACTGTCTCGCATGATATTCTTATCAATACAACTTAGATGGGGCTACTATAAGGTGGGTGCGCAACTGGCTGGATAACCATACTCAGAGAGTAGTTATTAATGGTTCCCAATCCTGCTGGAAAGGTGTAACGAGTGGGGTTCCGCAAGGGTCTGTTTTGGGACCGGCTCTGTTCGATATCTTCATCAACGACTTGGATATTGGCATAGAAAGTACGCTTATTAAGTTTGCAGATGATACCAAACTGGGAGGGATTGCAACTGCTTTGGAGGATAGGGTCATAATTCAAAATGATCTGGACAAATTGGAGAAATGGTCAGAGGTAAACAGGATGAAGTTTAATAAGGACAAATGCAAAGTGCTCCACTTAGGTAGGAACAATCAGTTTCACACATACAGAATGGGAGGAGACTGTCTAGGAAGGAGTACAGCAGAAAGGGATCTGGGGGTTGTAGTGGACCACAAGCTAAATATGAGTCAACAGTGTGATGCTGTTGCAAAAAAAGCAAATATGATTCTGGGCTGCATTAACAGGTGTGTTGTGAGCAAGACACGAGAAGTCATTCTTCCGCTCTACTCTGCGCTGGTTAGGCCTCAACTGGAGTATTGTGTCCAGTTCTGGGCACCGCATTTCAAGAAAGATGTGGAGAAATTGGAGAGGGTCCAGAGAAGAGCAACAAGAATGATTAAGGGTCTAGAGAACATGACCTATGAAGGAAGGCTGAAGGAATTGGGTTTGTTTAGTTTGGAAAAGAGAAGACTGAGAGGGGACATGATAGCGGTCTTCAGGTATCTAAAAGGGTGTCATAAGGAGGAGGGAGAAAACTTGTTCATCTTAGCCTCTAAGGATAGAACAAGAAGCAATGGGCTTAAACTGCAGCAAGGGAGGTTTAGGTTGGACATTAGGAAAAAGTTCCTAACTGTCAGGGTGGTTGAACACTGGAATAAACTGCCCATGGAGGTTGTGGAATCTCCATCTCTGGAGATATTTAAGAGTAGGTTAGATAAATGTCTATCAGGGATGGTCTAGACGGTATTTGGTCCTACCATGAGGGCAGGGGGCTGGACTCGATGACCTCTCGAGGTCCCTTCCAGCCCTAGAATCTATGAATAATTTGAATCTGGGGTATAAAGATACAGCACTGTACTGTAGATCTAAACATGTGCTGTTCCACTTCCTAAAGTACTTCGGATAGAAGCTAATGAATGGCCCCACCCAGTAATGTAAGTACAATGCACTTTAACGTGTTCTAGGGTTCCTTTTATTGTTTCACCAAGTGGCAAGCAAAAGGTGGGACAATTTATCTAAGTGTATTAATAATAATTCCTTATTTGTCTTGCGGTAGCACTCAGTGTACAAGGTGCTGTCCACAAACACAGTTAGTCTCAATCACTGGGCTGCAGGCTTTTCAATCAAAGGACTTCTCTTCAGTAGGTAGTTGGCCAAGCAAAGAGAGGATCTACACTCCATGGCATTCCTCTGTTTTGTCTGTCTGTAATGTGGTCACTCTTGAATATCAATTGCTCAATTCCAAAATTTCGGGTAAGGTTGTAGGCCTCAATACGCAGAAAGCCTATTCATTCTGGTGAAAATAAGAAAACAGGAAAAACCTGATTTAGAGGAAAATCTGTTCCATGGGCTGCCTGGTGCTGAAGGTAGAAGGGTTTCATGTGCTGGGTAATAACATGAGAGGACTCCAGGTTTCTAAAACTAAACTGGCATTTTATTCAGAGAACTATTTACAGCAGTGGTCCCCAATGTGGTGCCTGTGGGTGCCATGGCGCCCGCCGGGGCATTTATGTGCGCCCACCATCAGGGCCGGCACCAAGGAAGGAAGAGGAGAGAAGCATCAGCCGGAGAAGCATCGCCACTTAAATGCCGCCACGCAGTGCTTCCGGCGGAGAAGCTTTTGCCGAAATGCCACCAAGGTGCGCTTCCGGCGGAGAACCATCGCCACCGAAATGCTGCCGAGAAGTGTCGCTGCCCGCCACACTCTGATGAAGGCATGAATGTGCTCTTGGCCACAGAAAGGTTGGGGACCACTGATTTACAGAGATGTTGCCAGTGCAGCTGGCATTCCAGCCATGTGCACACAGACTGACTCCCTGGAGCCTCTGGAAACTTGTGCTCGCCCTCCAATTTACATGCAGTTTCTACATGGAGGATTCTCTCTGGCCCCCCAGTTGCTAACATATTACAGGCAGCAGCTTCACTTGCTGCTCTCTCTCCGTGTGCATAGTTGGTTTGCAGAAGCAATAAAGGATGCAACCCTCTCGTTTAAATATGTTTTAAGTTCAGTTT
Source organism: Macrochelys suwanniensis (assembly GCA_033296515.1). Classification (NCBI taxonomy): domain Eukaryota; kingdom Metazoa; phylum Chordata; order Testudines; family Chelydridae; genus Macrochelys; species Macrochelys suwanniensis. The sequence goes on along the minus strand of CM065781.1, from coordinate 2,652,154 downwards.
TAATTAACTAATGTATTTTATCCTTGCAACAACCCTGTAAAGGACGGAAGTGCTATTTCTCTCAAATTAACACAATGGTATAGCATGCAGGGCATTTTAAACAGGGAAAGGTTTAATTACAATAAACACTGTTTGAAGCGGTACATTGTTTAGCAAAAATTTGGTCAAAATCCCCTAAACTGTAGCCAGAATAGTTCACAATCGAATGGTCCTTTGGATTATTAAAGTGATGAACTAAAGCAATTGCCCAATTCAGGTAGGCCATAAAGATTGTGCCAGAAGGCATCCTTGTTCATCTGTTGATAGCAGACTGCATGCACTATGGTCCCTGCTACTGCGGATATTAGGTGTTCTTCAGGACCTAGTCTAATTAGAAAACAAACACAGGATGAGCCGAGGAGAGTCCATAAAAACCAAACTGCCAAAAAGGGCAGCAAAAGTACAAGCTGGCTAATGGTTTATTTAAATTAGGAGGATTCAAAAACGGCAGCATGAGCCGACAGGGGAGAGCTTTTCACACTGCAGTCGTAGGTGTAAAAATATACTCTTCTGGGGTCTGTTCTGTGAATTGCAAAGCACAATAAATGCAGCCTGCTGTGTAATGATTTATTCATCGTAGCTGTTATTTATTAATATACAAAAAACCCTTAGGTGGTGAGGCTTAACTCCTCTCGGGATCATTATATGGTTTTATGTAGCTATATAAATTACCAGCCCAAATGATTCCTGTGATTCTTATTTCTAAGAAACTGGCACAAAGGGCCATTAATTAGTTCATCTGCAACTATGAGAACAGTCTGTACCAAAAGCAACAACTGATACCACAAAAAGGAGTATGCATCTGGGAACACTGTGCCAGGTTACAATGAAACTTCACTGGCTGATGGCAAAAAGATGGCATTTAGTGGCAATTAACTCAATAAAAATTACTAACTCCAGTTACCAGAGTTTACTCACCTTAGGGTGAAACCCCCCCCTTTTACAGGGGAGCCAGACAAAAACGTATTGCACCATTCAAATCTCACGTAAAACCTATGTGGTCTTAAATGCGACTTAAGTGCTTCACAAGCTCTGTGCTGCCCTGTGCTAATGGATGAGTTACGAACATAGGAATAGTCCTCTTGGATTAGACTGCTGGTCTGTCTAGTCCATGAACCCATCTCTGGCAGGGCCCGGCACCATATGCTTCAGAGGAAGAGGTGAGAATCCCAGTACTGTATGCAGTTATGGGATAATCTGCCCCTCAGTGGAAATTTCCTCCTGACCCCAATATTTAAAGGTTGGGCCATGCCCTGAATCTTGTGGGGTTATAGCCCTTCCAGAGCTCTTAGGTGTGTTTTTAATATTTACTATATAACACTGGATGTTCCTGTTTTTCAAATAAATGGCCAATTGTTGTTCGATCCAGCTAAACTCTTGGTCTTACTGACATCATGTGACAACGAGGTCCATTGTTTAACTACCTGTTGTGTGGGAGCATATTTCTTTTTATCGGTTCTGACTGTTCTCTTGTTCTTATGTTGAGACAGGGAGAACAGAAGCTCCTATTCTACCCTCTCTAAACCATTGATTATTTTGTATTTTTTAATTGTGCCCCCTCTTAAGTGGTACTTTGCATCATGGGAGTTGTAGTTTCTGAGCCTGATGTCCCTTATGGGCTAGACTCCCAACCCTGACTGGACTATATCTCCCAAAATGGACCCAGAGTCATGTGATTCCCATGATGAACCATGGAGCTCACTCGGGGGGTTATTTGCACTGCGCTGTGAGAAGATATATATATATAAATGGAGATATACCAATCTCCTAGAACTGGAAGGACCTTGAAAGGTCATCGAGTCCACTCCCCTGCCTTCACTAGCAGGGCAAAGTATTGTCCCCTGACAGATTTTTGCCCCAGATCCCTAAATGGCCCCCTCAAAGATTGAACTCACAACCCTGGGTTTAGCAGGCCAATGCGCAAATCACTGAGCTATCCCTCCCCCCTAAAGATGTAGTCCTCCAGGGAGCCCAGCCTATAGGAGAATGAGGGGCCCAGACTACAATTCCCACAAGGCAATGCGCTGATAGAGAAACGCAGTTTACTGTTTTGCTCAACAGGTTCAAAACTCAATCCAAAAAATAAAATATTCTGATTCAGCTTGAAATGACAGAAAAGTGAAATTTTCATTTTGATTTTCATGATGGGATATTTTTTTTTGATAAAACTTTTTTTTTCCTCAGACTCTGCATCTTCTATCAGCAGATTACTCCAATGAGCTGTATTTATTAGGGTTTTTTATTTTCTGCTTTGCTAAGCTCAGCTGCACACTGAGTAGAGGTTTTGATTGAATTGTCTGCCGTGATGCCCAGGTCCCTTTCTGGAGTCGATAGCAATCTGTTTAGAAGCCGGTAAGACTATGGGTAGTTCGCATCTTTCAATCCAGTGTGCATTTCTCAATATTGAATTTCTTCTGACATCCACCTCCCCTTTCACCCAGCTTTTGTGAGATCCCTCTGAAATTCCCTGCAGCCTTTTCCAGTCCCAGCTAACCTAAATCATTTTGTGTCATATGCTGACTTTACCTCCACTTTGTGCAGACCATTAAGGGATGCACAGATTTATTAATCAGATGTAGAATTGATCCAGCTGTGACTGGCATTGTGGTTTATTTATCTTCTTACAGTATATGCCACTCTTAACTTTTTGGGAGGAATTTATTTTTTACTCACTAATAGATAATGCCAATCACTGTGGTTGGCACAAATATTGTGCACAGTGTGCGTATCCTGGTGACAATCCATCTGCTGGGTAAAAGTTTTAGGACATGAAGGTCCCATTTGTTCCCTGAGGGGACATGGGCTGAGAAGAGCATGGACCTGTTCAAACAACAACCATGCTCTGCCCAACCTGAGCCCCTGGAACAGTACAAGAGAGATGCCAGCTGGAGGAACTGATCATGCCAGTGCAGAACTTAGGTAACTGCTGCAAAGGCTGGTGGTTATGAGAATGGGAAGCGTTGCTGCAGATATTTATACACAGTAATCAAGTCATCCCCTCAACCTTCTCATTGTTGAGTCTATCACTAGAAGGCAGGCTTTCTACACCTTTAATCATTCTTTAATCATGGTTCTTCTCTGAACCCTCTCCAATTTATCAGCTTCCTTCTTGAACTGTGGGCACCAGAAATGGATACAGTATTCCAGCTGTGGTCACACCAGTGCCAAATACAGAGATAAAATCATCTCTCTGCACCTACTCGAGATTCCCCGGTTTATGCAAACCAGTGTTGCATTAGCCCTTTTAGTCACAGTGTCACACTGGGAGCTCATGTTCAACTGATTATCCACCACAACCCCAAATATTTTTCAGAGTCACTGCTTCCCAGGGTAGAGTCCCCCATCGTGTAAGTGTGACCTACATTCTTTGTTCCTAGATATTACATCTACAGTTAGCTCTATTAAAATACGTACGGTTTGCTTATACCCAGCTTACCAAGTGATGCTGATTGCTCTGTATCAGTGGCCTGTCCTCTTCATTATTTACCAGTCAGTAGCGTAGCCAGGGGGGGAGCAGCCACTCCCCCTTGAGCAGAAGCGGCGGAAGCGGCGCCTTTTTTTAGCAGCACTAAAAAAAGGCGCCGCTTCTTGCACTCACCCGGCGGCGCTCCGGGTCTTCGGCGGCATTTTGGCGGCGGGTACCACCGAAGATCTGGAGTGAGCCGCCGAAGTGCCGCCGAAGACCCGGAGCGCCGCCGGGTGAGTACAGGGGGAGGCGCCTTTTTATAGCGCCGCTCCCCCCACGCTCCGGACCTGGCTGCGCTACTGTTACCAGTCCCCCATTTTTTGTGACTCACAGTCTGACGTCAAGACTTGCTGGTCTCTTACAATGAGTGAATGATTTCAGGATGGACTGGAATTCAATTCATCTGAGTTCAGACAAACAAAATCCAAAGAACCCCAGAGATGATTATCTTTAGTTCTTTATTTTTGCAAAGTAGATTTACATTTTAAATGGAATATGTAAGTTCCAATAATCAATAGCATGTACCTGTGTTCAGATTGCTTACTTTGCCCCTCAATTCTTTAGACACCCAGATTTGCTGATATACCAGGCACAGGTTAACTAGGTCTGACTGTAACAGGTTACCGGAGAGAGCTTGCATCTGGCATGAGCCAATTATTGGAGTAGATAATAGGATCCCTTCGAGCCTCCAGCCCAGAGCCACAGAGACAGCTGCTCAGTTAAGCCTTCAGAATCCCTCAGAAGTTTTTACAATAAGGTTCTGAAGTTCATCTTTTTAGAGAAACTCCCATAGTGTGAATGAGCTGGGGAGCTTTAATAGTGAAAGTTTAAAAGTTCCAGAATGTCTCAATGGTGCTTTAGCATTGAGCCCTAGACTTAGCCATGTTAAAAAAACAAGGTGCGTGTACAGTAGTTTTCTTTCTTTTTCTCTTTCTTTTCCTCACATTCTCTTCAGAAGTTGCTTATCATTCCTCTTGGACAGGTCCCTGTTGTAAGACTAAATTTAAACTTTAAAATCTAAGGATATAATGACTTAAGCAATGAAGAATAGAAGTAACCAAAGAGCAAGACTTCACTCTCAGATCCCCAGACCTCTTCAACAGCCCCCAAGCAACAACGTGGTCAGTAGTGCATCAAATCATGACCCCCTTTTAAAATGCTAAAACTGGATTTATTGGAAGACCTATGGGAAAAAACATGGTAGAAAAGATAAATAGAATTTAAAAATATGCAACAATGATAGATGAGAGGAGGAGGGCATTTCTGGACTTTATAAAAATAAATTATGCTGTTAAATATTTTTGGAACTCTTATAGCCAAATAGGGTAAAAAAATTACTGTCATGCATGCAATGATCGATCAATGAAATGTATCAAATGAGTATTGAACATGTATGTGTCATCGCATAATGATAACACCTCTTAATTTAATGATAATTTCTAAAGAGGTCAAGTAAAATCATGGCATATTTTTGTACAGTTTGGTTCTCTTTGGCTATCAAGCTGACTTGTACTGATTGCTGAGCCTGGACTTTATTTCCAATGACCGTGACAATCATGTGTGTGATCTGTGATTACCCCTCTTTTGTTTTTGCCCCCTATGTGAGAAGCCCTTCCTTCAGCCTTTGCTCAGGTATAAATGCTATCAACACTCCAGCACTGGGTCCCCAGACTGATATTAAGGAAATTAAACAGAAAACAATCTATGAGCTAAAGCCTTCTGGGTGTCTCTCTAGAGTATCAGGCAAAGGCCTCTATCCCACAAGAAGCAGAGTGCCCTCCTGTACTTTCAACTCCCGGTCAAGAACAAATCCTGTAAAACCAACCTCATTTCCTTCATGGATGGGGTTACTGGCCTAGTGGTGGTGGGGAAGCAGTAGATGTGATACATCTTGATTTTAGTAAGGCTTTTGACACAGTCCCACATGACATTCTCATAAGCTAAATAGGGAGATGTGGTCTCTAGACTACATTACTATAAGGTGGGTGCACAACTGGTTGAAAGACCATACTCAAAGAGTAGTTCTCTGTAGCCAATCAATTAATTTTATCATTGAATTGTGTTATTGTCAGGTGAACCCGTACGGTATGTCATATATACTCAATGTGTGATGAATAGATATAAGTAGGATAGGAGTATAAGATTGACAAGTATTTGAGCGATGCGTTTGTATTAGGTACGTAAGTAAAGCAAGGCTGTAATGCAACAGACTAAGGCCTGTAAGATTTCAGCTTAGCCACACTAGGCCTCAGGCTTAAGGAGGCTTGACATGAGGTAGTGACCCAAGACTGACCCTATGCCAATAAAACCACAAGATTACTGTAAAGGATGTGCCAATAGTTGATGTTACAGAAAAATAGATTGCAATGTACCGATCTAGATCTCATGGTACCTGGTTGTGACATCACAGAATGTTCTGTTCTGATTACAGGTTACCTGGGAAACAGGTTAATGTAAATGTTAATAAGATCCTAATAAGAAAAAAGATCCTAATAAGAAAACCACCTCTGAAAAGTGGGGCACCCCAAAAGTTATGGGGTGTGGAAGTATAGATAAGGAAAAGGAGATTGGAACCCTCATGCATATGCATAAGGTGTTAGGCGTGGTCAGAACGACAAGATAAAAAGGTCCCCTGGTCAGGTTGAAGTGGGAAGACTCTTAGGGGAGACCTCATTGGGAAGATCCCAGCAGGAACCACCCCCCATCAATGACCACCTGTTGGGAGATCCACCAGACTGTATAGCATCTTTGAGTATGTGAGTATGAATATGGCATTAGTTACTTCGTGGACACTCTTAGGTTTTATATATTTATTTGCGATTGTAACCTTAGTCATCTGCTTAGCAAAAACTTACAAAAGAGACAAGATTTCTTATTTGTGATTTATTCAGTCTTCACTCTCTGTGTGTTCCTTGAGCCTCTAAATCTAAGGGTGTTTTCCACCCTATTGATCTTAAAACCATGGCCACACATGAGCTGGACTCTATAATTCACCACAGAACTTTCAATTCCATTTAAAATATAGGTTACATATCAATGGTTTGTGGTCAAACTGGGAGTGGGGTGCATCTGGTGGAGTCCTGCAGGAATCAGTCCTGGGTGTGGTACTAGTCAATATTTCCACCAATGACTTGGATAATGGAGCGGAGAGTATGCTCATAAAATTTGCGGATGACACCAAGATGGGAGGAGTTGAAGGATATTGGAGAAGAGGATTAGAATTCAAAATGACCTTGACAAATTGGAGAACTGGTCTGAAATCAACAAGATGAAATTCAATAAAGACAAGTGTAAAGTACTACACTTAGGAAGAAAAAAAGTCAAATGCACAGCTACAAAGTGGGGGATAACTAGCTAGGTGGTAGAACTGCTGAAAAGGAGCTGATCATTCTAGTGGAACACAAATTGAATATGTCTCAACAATGTGACACACCTGTGAAAAAGGCTAATGTTTTTGGTGCATATTAACAGGAGTATTTTGTACAAGACACAGGAAGTAACTGTCCCGCTCTGTTCAGCACAGGTGATGCCTCATCTGGAGAACTGTGTCCCGTTCTGGTCACTACACTTTAAGAAAGATGTGGACAAAGTGGAGAGAGTCCAGAAGAGAGCAGCAAAAATGATCAAAGATTTATAGAACCTGACACCTGAGGAAAAGTTTTTAAAAAGTTCACTTGCTTAGTTTTGAGAAAAGAAGACTGGGTGGGGGACTTGATAACAGTCTTCAAATACGTTAAGGGCTTTTTAAGAGGATGGTGATCGATTGTTCTCCGTTTCTACTGAAGGCTTCCTCTGTTGGAAGGGAGATTTAGGTTAGAGATTAGGAAATTGTTTCTAGCTATAAGGATATTTGAGCTCTAGAGCAGGCTTCCATGGGATGTTGTGGAATCCCCATCACTAGAGGTTTTTAAGGACAGGTTGAACAAACACCTGTCAGGGATGAACAAGGTTTACTTGGTTCTGGGCTGGACTTGAGGTCCCTCTAGTCCTACATTTCTGTGATTATTTAAGATGGGGGGAGTTGAGGTGCAGCACCTTGTAAGATCAGGTCAAGAACAGCTTATTGCTGCATGCAGAGGAGAGAAGTCCAATTTTCTAGGGGCATGATTATCGTTGGGAAGAGTTTGCAATTTAATAGCCAATTCTAAGAATGAGTTAGCATAAAACTCAGCCGTCTGACAGCATTGACTACAGAGACGAGGCCACTGAGTTAGCAAGTGTCTTATTTATAAATGAATGGAGCAGATCTGGGGGCTTTACATTAACATAGATCAGTAGAACAATTATTGGTGTGATTTTATGAAAGAGCAAAACATGCAGCTACCTGAAAATCTCCTGGAGACAACAGCTATTTCTTTCACTGAATGGCATCTAAATACCAAGCCCCAATGACTACAAATATTGATGGCATTATTAAAATGGGACTTTTAATTTCATATTAAGATCATTTTAAAATTGGCATTCAGGAATACAATTATGTGTACGCCCCAGTCCTCACAGTTTGCTGACATTAGTTTGCAGTTTTCTTTTATGCACAGCCTTTAAAGTGTAATTTAACCTCTTGTCTAATGGGACTAAATGCTCTGAAATTGTTGGTTGTGTGGCAATTGCACTAACCTCTTTTAAGTAAACTCAGTGACACTGTACTCGCAGATTAGCATGAATTGCTACATGGAGAAGTAGCAAACATATCAGGTGGGAGAAATGCAAGCAAAGGTTCATCCATATTACTAAAGACTAAAGGGGTCAAATACACTCCAACCGATGTAAAGCACGAATAACCCTCCGATACCGAAATAGCAGATTGCAGTGCCTCTGTGCCACTTGCGTGAGGTGCTAGGACCACAGAGCCACGGATGCTGCTGCCCCTTCTGCCCCACCATGGGGCTTTGTGCGAGGGTCATGTGGAAGATGGGCAGCATGGTACTTCTGTCCATGGCTCCTCAATGAATGCACAAAAGGGCTGAAGTCTCCTGGGGGTGGTGGTCTCCTCCACACCAGGGGGGTGAAGTATCCTCTACAGCAGGATTCTGTTCTAGGCAGGTTCTTAGTCCGCCATCTTCATTAAAGGGTATGAGTGCTTGCCAGTCGTGCGTTAAGTGACGGGACTAACATCTGTTGTGTGGTTCTTTCTGCAGGTATGTCTGCACAGCAAAGGAAAACCCGCCGCTGGCCTGGGCCGTGGGGCTGTTTCATTGCTGAGCAGAGTCCTGGGCTCGGGCTGGAGCCTGGGTTCTAGGACCCTGCAAGGTGAGAGGATCCCAGAGCTTGGAGTCCAACCCCAGCCTGCAGTGAAACATCACCGCAGCCCGTGCCCTGCAAGCCCGAGTCAGCCGGCAGGGGCCAGTCCTGGGTTATTCTTTGGTGTGTATCATACCCTGTGTCTCATCCCCTTCCCAGGGGGAGAGGTGTGTGTGCAGGGAGCAGTAGGTTTATTTTAATCAACGTGTATTGTACGTGCTGCTCTGTGTTTCTATTGGAGAAGGCAGGTCAGAGAGATGCACCTTGCACTCGGAGCAGGAGGTAGTGAGGTTTGGGATGGTCCTTAGTTCCAGTGGGAGTTGATTCTAAAGTCTTGGCCTAGCCCCAGACGAAATGGTCTCCTGCACAGATGAGCTATACGCTTGTGGTATTATTGGTATTACCATAGCGCCTAGGAGCCATAGTCGTAGGCGCTGTACAAACCCAGAATAAAGAGACAGCGCCTGCCCCAAGGAGTTTACAATCAGAGTCTAACATGAGACAACAGATGGGGAAGTACAAGGAGACAATGAGACGGTATTGGTCAGCAGGCTAAGCAGTGGTCTCAGCACACCAGCTGCCAGCGATTGCCAGGTTTCTGGGAGGACTCATGGCAAGGAAGTTTGAAGGAGGGTGTTGAAGGAGCATAATGCAAGAGCGTTGTGGATGTTACAGGGATCTTCTCCCAAGTGTGGGGGCAGCACAGGAGAACATGATAAAGTATTTGTTTGAATATTTAATAAGTGAGTGATGGAGGCTGGCAGCATGGGCCAGTAGGAAGTGAGCACGGACAGACTGTGAGCAAATGAGAGATGATAGGTAGAGTGTGGATTGACTGGGAAGGGCCTTGGAAGTGAAGATAGGCAGAAGAGGGGGCCATGAGAGGGATGAAAACAGAGAGGTGAATGTGGTCAAAGTGACAGGCTAATAAATTAGAGAGACAAGATGGGTGAGGTGATGTCTTGTATTGGACCAACTTACGTTGGTGAGAGCGACAAGCTTTTGAGCCACACAAAGCTCTCACCAAGAGAAGTTGGTCCAATACAAGACATCACCTCACCCACCTTGTCTCTCTATTATCCCGACAGAGCTACAGCTACACTGCCTAGACTAAGAAACAATATTTGCGCTACATTGATGACATCTTCATCATATGGACCCATGGGAAGGAGGCCCTTGAGGAATTCCACCAGGATTTCAACAATTTCCACCTCATCATCAACATCAGCCTAGACCAGTCAACACAAGAGATCCACTTCTTAGACACTACAGTGCAAATAAGTGATGGCCACATAAACACCACCCTATACTGGAAACCTACTGACCACTGTACTTACCTACAAGCCTCCAGCTTTCATCCAGACCACATCACACGATCCATTGTCTACAGCCAAGCCCTCAGAAACAACGATATTTGCTCCAATCCCCCAGACAGAGACAAACACCTACAGGATCTCTATCAAGCATTCTTAGAACTACAATCCCCAGCTGGTGAAGTGAAGAACAGATTGACAGAGCCAGAAGGGTACCCAGAAGTCACCTACTACAGGACAGGCCCAACAAAGAAAGTAACAGAATGCCACTAGTCGTCACCTACAGCCCCCACCTAAAACCTCTCCAGCGCATCATCATCAAGGAGCTACAACCTATCCTGAAGGATGATCCCTCACTCTCACAGACCTTGGGAGACAGGCCAGCCCTTGCTTACAGACAGCACCCCCCAACCTGAAGCAAATACTCACCAGCAACTACACACCACACAACAAAAACACTAACCCAGGAACCAAACCCTGCAACAAACCCCGTTGCCAACTCTGTCCGCATATCTGTTCAAGGGACACCATCATAGGACCTAACCACACCAGCCACACCATCAGGGGCTCATTCACCTGCACATCTACCCATGTGATATATGCCATCATGTGCCAGCAATGCTCCTCTGCCATGTACATTGGCCAAACCAGACAGTCTCTACGCAAAAGAATAAATGGACACAAATTAGACATCAAGAATTGTAACATTCAAAAACCAGTAGGAGAACACTTCAATCTCCCTGGACACTCAATAACAGTCTTAAAAATGGCAATTCTTCAACAAAAAAACTTCAAAAACAGACTTCAACGATAAACTGCAGAATTGGAATTAATTTTCAAATTGGACACCATCAAATTAGGCCCAACTTAAAACTGGGAGTGGCTGGGTCACTACAAAAAGTAATTTTCCCTCTGCTGATACTCACACCTTCTTGTCAACTGTTGGAAATGGGTGACGTCCACCTTGATTGCATTGGCCTCGTTAGCACTACAAAAGTAATCAACATTTAAGAATAGGCCACTTCCATCTTAATTGAATTGGACTCATTAGCACTGATGCCCCACTTGGTAAGGCAACTCCCATCTTTTCATATATATGCTGCTTATTGTATTTTTCACTCCATGCATCTGATGAAGTGGTTTCTAGCCCACAAAAGCTTATGCCCAAATAAATTTGTTAGTCTCTAAGGTGCCACAAGGAATCCTCATTGTTTTTGCTGATACAGACTGAAAACGGCTACCCCTCTGAAACCTGATGCAAGATGAGACTCTGGTTGAAAGTTGGAGCTCTGTGGATGGATAAGAAAGGCCATATCCATGGCTACTTCTACACTTGGAGCTAGAGGAGTGAATCCCAACCCTCCCGGACTCTGTGCGTATGTACTTAGGGAGGCTAGCCCGTGCCACTGCTCCCACGGCCCATACTACCATGGCTACATTACTACCATGTTTAGTGCGCTTGCTTGATAAGAGGTAGTGCAAGTACATCTGCTCAAGCTGGGAATCACACCCCCAGCTCTAAGTGTAGATGTGGTCTTCGAGATGTTGTACCAAGAGACTCTGCAAGACTTGCCCTGGATGTGAGGACCTAGACAGAGGGCTGAGTTGAGGATGATGCCCAGATCATGGGCCTGAGTGAGGAGGAGGACGGTGGTGATTGAGAAAGAAGGGGTGGGGAGGCCATGCGGGTAAAGAAGAGGAGTTATATTTTGGCCATGCTGAGCTTAAGCCACCAGTTGGACATCCCAGAGAGATGGTTTGGAGTGGAGAGGTAGGTCGGTGAATTGTCCACATAGGGGTGGTAGTTGAAATTGGGTTTGTGGATGAGATTACTGAGAGACAAGGTGTAGAGGGAGAAGAGAAGGGAACCGAGGATGAGGATGAAGCCACATAGAAAGCTGGAGCGGGGATGAGGAGGATCCTCTGCAGGGGTATGCTGAAGGAGTGATTAGAGAGCGGAGAGGTAAAGGGGAGACCAGAGTCGTGGAAGCCAAGGGAGGACGTGATCCCAAGAAGAATGTGATAGATGGCTGAAATCAGCTGAAAGGTTGGGGGGGATGAGGATGGAACAATGACTCTGAGCTTTGGCCAGGAAGAGGTCATCAGAGCCTTTGAGAGCCACCTCTGTGGAGTGGCAGAAAGTTCCATTGGACCTGAGGAGTAGAGTTGACCGTGATCCTCATCCTGGAGCTTTAGGTGAATTTTTAGATATTCTAGGCCCAGGTAATTTGGCACCCTGAGAGATAACTTGACTCGATATTCCATAGGGAGTTAGTGCAGAGAGCAGAGGACGGGTTTGATGTGCTCACAGTAGCTGCGTTGCTGTGGAGATGGACTCTGAATTAGTTAGTGTTTCCTAACAGCTGAAGTCTTCATGACCCCGTATATTGCACTGCTGCTGTCTAGCCAAGAGATAATGAATGATCATAGAACTGAGGCCAGGTCATTATCCACTGGGCTGTGATGGAGTGTCCTAGCCAACCACAGATGGTAGAAAAAGTTACTCCTCAGAGATGCTGTTATAAATGAGCATTATGTACTCCACCTATTGTGACACAAATCGGGATTCACACAGAAATTAAACAGCAGGGAGATCAAAGGGAAGGTGTGCTCAGTTTCCGTGTCATAAATAAAATAATTTTAATTAAGGAAATGGTGTTTCACACCTCTGAGAGTTGATGCTTAATTTTTAGGTGATGAAAAATATTAATTAATTTAATTATTATTTATTAATGCCACATGCATATCCTACCTTGAGGCACACTAACACAATATTGAAAAACCGATAACTTTTATGTGATTTAATTTGACTTACTCTTGGTGACGTGAGACTGGAGTCCCATTGTGCTAAGTGCTGTACTCTCAATGAAAATGCCCATCCTTGACCTGAGGAAAATAACATCCAAATAGACAAAAATGGCAGTTAACTGAAGCACCTCACAGGGAACCAATTGGTGTGAATGACTGAACAATTGGCTATTTGATAGTACTTACATTCTACTGTTGTAAGGCCAAATGAATTCCTGTTTTCAAAGCATGTTGAGTTTCTCAGATGTCTAGATACTAGTAATTAACTTTACAAGATCCAAACTAAAATAGTTAGTCGATGTAGCTGATATTTGTCAAACTTTCGGAAGCCTTACTAAAAATTTCTCCAGAGAAGCCTCCTATTTGTGCCTGTTTCTGTTTCTTCAAGTTGTCTCTATTGTGAATTGCACTGCAACAGAGTAGGTATCGGAGTGATTTTTGACAAGTAAAAATAAGCTTTGGATGTGCCTTTCTTCTCTGTTAATGAACCACTTTTTGTCATTTGAAAGTAAAAGACATTTTACTTATGGTGAACATGAGAAAAATGGTGTAGGCAAAAACAAAATAGTCTTTTCCTGAAACCAGGAAAAAAATATTAGCTTTGCTTTCTGCTCTGCTTTCTGTAGCTCCAGGTACGTAAGACAATTTACCTCAAGCTTTTTGCCAGATCATTATTCTGTACTCTTTAAACTTTCCTCCAAAGAATCTGTATAAGAATACTTAACCTACAATATTTACTTAAAAGTAGTATTTCCTTGATCAAAGACAGATTCTAACAGCCAGACATGTCTGAGAGCGATGAAAGACATGATCTTAGAGAATCAAACCTGATTAAAAAAAAAAATCCAGAATCTTAAATACAGGGGGAAAGATAGAGGCATAGCTAGAGAGGGGAAAGTGAAGTGACAGAGAAAGGGGTAGAAAAGGAGGAATAGAAAAGCACAAGTTAATCCTCTTTATTTAATACACTTGATACCAAAATATTACAGAGAAAATATGTCCATAAATAATGTGTGTATGTAAATATGTCTCAACAAACCTTTGAAGGCTATTCAGAATTCACTCCTAACATGGGGATTAATGCTGCAGAATGGAGCCCCTTTCTCAGGCAAACCCGGCAAGCAGTGCAAAACTGTAAGAGAACATATAATGTACTTGTGAAACTTTATTTTTCTCTTCTTGCCAGTACAAGTATGTAGCTCTTGTTTAGCCTGTGTGCAAAGAAAGGCCGTGCTTGGTTGAAGTATCAGGGATCAAATAGTCCTCTAAACAAATGGTTCTGCTGAGGGACATTTGGAATTTCCATCTGTCCCCTGGGAAAGTCTGAGATTTCAATGTTTCTTTTCATCCCAAGTGGGGACAATAAGTTGAAATAGCAAAAATTTTTGTGGAAGAAATTTTTCTGAAAAAAATTGATTTGGAAATGTCCAAACATTTCATTTTGACATTTTCAATTGAAACAAAAAAATTGACCCTTTGAAATGAAAACGTGCCATTTTAGTATGTTGAGCTGGCCTGAAATCCTGGTGAGAGGATTATTCCAGGAGTGGGTGGGTGAGATTCTGTGGCCTGCATTGTGCAGGAGGTCAGACTAGATGATCATAATGGTCCCTTCTGACCTTAAAGTCTATGAGTCTATGAAATGAAATATTCCATTTGATTTTCCCAACCGAAAATTGAAAATTTTCAGCAACATTGAAAATTCCCAACCAGCTTTGGTTACAACTAGGTATGGGGACAGAACACTCAATGGGCGTGGACTTGGGGTGTCCAGCTGTTACTTACTCAGGTGGGAAGAGAGTGGAGTTTGTACTGCTTCCCTCTATCCGACTCCATAGAGCAGGCAGGGAAACTGGGTTCCTGGAGATTTGCGGGGAGTCGGAGACAATTGTATGAAGACTCTGGTGTCATTGTGGCCATTGCAAGAGCTGTTCCCATGGTGCCTCCCAAAAGCCCCTCCTCCAGGAGTGGGAAAGCTGATTTTGTGATGGGGGAACTGGCAGGAAGACATGCATCTGGAGTCAGCATTGACTTGTGTGGGGAATGGCGAGTATATGATGCCCTGGAGAACAGCCACCGATTTCCGCATGTGTGAGAAACACCTGAAAAGGGGCTTTCACAGGACTGGAGCAGAAGGGGTAACAGGCTGAAAAACTATCAGTCCCTCTCACCCTCATGTTCACTGTTGTCATTTAACATTTGAATTATAGCAGTGCCTGCTTCCCTCAAACAAGGACCCTTGTAGCAGGTGGTGGTATCTATACTGTCCACACTGATCTTCTGCTTTCAGCTCCCCGCTCCCACGGGAGGCGTGGGAAGCATTTGCTCCTCATTTTCATGCTAAAGGTTTGCAAAGTTGGGTGTTCAGGTGGGTAATTGTTTGATCAGCACACACAACTGTGCACTTAAATATAGGGTTGCATTTTGGCACACAGCATTTTGGTGTACACAAGCATGTTTCTACCTATGGTAAACTTGATCCTTAAATTTTGTGGGTGGGGGAGTTTAAGACAAAGAAACACAACAGAGCTGGCTTCTGCAGCAACATTATCCCTCCACTCTGCTTTTCGGATCTGAGAGGTTTGAGTGATACTTGCACAGACATCTGCATTTCTGGCTACTTCTTAATAGGCAGCAGGTTTGAAACAAACAAAAGGAAGTATTTCTTCACACAACACACAGTCAACCTGTGGAAATCTTTGCCAGATGTTGTGAAGGCCAAGACTATAATAGGGTCCAAAAAAGAACTAGGAAAATTAATGGATGATAGGTCCATCAATGGCCATTAGCCAAGATGAGCAAGGATGAAAAACCATGCTCTGAAGTGTCTCTAGCTTCTGTTTCCCAGAAGATGGGCATGGGTGATAGGGGGATGGATCAGTTGATGATTACCTGTTCTATTCATTACCTCTGTTTCACCTGGCATTGTCCACTGTCAGAAGACAGGATACTGGGCTAGATGGACCTTTAATCTGACCCAGTATGGCGGTTCCCATGTTCTCTAAACTGAAGTGAAGACCCAAATCTCTTGAGGTCCATGCATGGCTGTGAGTAACACACACAACTCACTGGAACAGATTCTCACATCCTTTTCCATGCTGGGTCAGCTTGCAGAGCATTCAATCAAATTGGGGGGTAGATCAGTCAGGAAATAGGGTTTTGTCATAATTTTCTCTGGGGAAAATTTTTTATTTAGTTAAACATTTCTATTTTCTGATCTGGAAAATCAAAATGAAAAATGTAGTTTTGAAACCAACAGTGGCATTGAAATGTCTTGTTGACATGTTGTTCCAATTGACAGTTGTCAAATTTTCCATTTCAACAGCTCCCATTCCAAACTTTCTGGAATTTTGTTTCATGAAACTTTTGGTATTTCAACCCTCTGTATCAGAGAGTGCTCACTCAATGAAGTCCATCTGGGCAGGCCTGGAATTGGCATCTTCACTGTACAGTGGGAGGAAGAGGTTCACAGCCTGGCTAGCTGTACTACACCTTACTCTGCGAGAACTCTTGTTTAAATGAACGTAACCACTTGCAGAGTGAGGTACTACTCACTGTGAGTAAGGACAGCCCAACCGGGCCTGACTGATGGGATGAAGGTGATGATTAAAACTGAACCTTGAAAAGGGGAGAGTCTCTCCATCGACAATAACATTGTCATCGTGTTTCACTCCTACACTTTTAGGTTGAGAATGAGTCACCGAGTCATAGAATCATAGACTCATAGAATCTCAGGGTTGGAAGGGACCTCAGGAGGTCATCTAGTCCAACCCCCTGCTCAAAGCAGGACCAAAAGATCTGCTTGGAAAAGCTCATATCTCATTATTAAAGTTTCCTCTCTTTTATACTTAATGAGTTTAAATGTTTATTTATAGTGCCTCAAAGGATCAGAAGCACCAAAGGAGATGCTAATAAATCAGCTCTCCCACAGCCATGCGAAATTAAAGTTCTCTAAGAGAAATGCTCAGTTGTAATGAAGCCTTTTGTATTTTACAGCATTTTCACATTTTAAGGAGAAAAATAGTATTTCAGTTTTCCAATAGGAATTTTAAAAGCTTCTTTCTTGTCAATATGCAACATGGATTTGAGACTGTTTACGAGGAGACTAAGATTGACTTCCTGGCTTTGTTTCACGTCTAAGCTCATGCCCTGTGGGGTGTGATCAATATGGCACTATTGTTGAGCACATGGCATTGAGTGCACAGCCAGTGTTGCTTGGAGACCTTTAAAAACCTGGATGCAGAAACCAGGCAGAGAGTGAAAATATGCAGAGCCAGTCTCTATTTCCCCTGTGATGTGAATGCAGTCGCTTCTGCTAAGGAGGAGCGATTTCAGCCCAAATGCTCACAAGACGGTACTTAACTAATGCACTTCAAGGCCATATTTAGGCACTTAAATGACCCGTAGGCCCTGACTGTCAGAGGTGCTGAGCACCCCTGGCTCCCGTTGGAGCTAATGCTGAGGTGGAGTCTCAAATGTGGACTTCTCTTCCTAATGTTTGGCACATGATAACAACCCCGAAGTTATATGAGGTTGAAATGTAAGTCCTGCAGAGGGATTGCATATCTGCCGGAGCTCACTGTGATGCTGGCAGACCAGATGCCAGTTCCTGCCAAGGCCTCTCGACCCCAACTGAACGCTGATGAATGCACAGCTGGAAACCAGTCTGGCTCCCCTGTGTGTTAATATTGTTAAAATAGGTAATAGATTTATAAAAATGTGTTTAGTGCTTAGACTTTATGAAATGCTTGTACCTGCTGCATGATGTAATCTCGCTTACAACATCTGTACCCCATGTTATAAGGTTATAGTGAATGTGTAGGAGCAGATTTTTGATAGCCCAGAGCCCAGTAACATGTTCAAACCACTGTCAGCGGCTGGAATACCAATTGTTACGTTTATTGCTGAAAGGAGGCCTTTCTGAAACCTTAGCGCAACTAACAGACCAGGACAGGAGGGTGAAGTGATTGACCTCAAGGAATAAACATGACCCTCTGCCCTCCTGACTTGAGTTGCTTTTCCGAAGCATGCGGTTTTGCAAGATAGAAAATCTGGCAATAGTTAACTATTGCTCTACATCTAACTAAATACACCATTCCTATGAACAGCTGTAGTCCCTCTTCATTTTCTGGGTGTGGCATATTTGTTATAGCTTGCCCTCTGCTAGGATCAATACCCCCTGTTCAGTTAACCTTTCTCCTCAATAGGTAATTTCTCTGAGCCTGAATTTACATTTTTGTTTAGCTTCAGGCCTACTGTTCTCATCTTGTCCAATGCTCTCTTTAACCTGTAATTATGTTCTTCCTTTGTGCTGCCCCAGATGAGAATGTAGTCTGTGTACACTTCAAATCCCTCAAATATTTGTTTTACAGTCCTATGAAAGCCTTCCGGAGTGGATGGATTTTAGACCAAGGGGTAATCTGAGAAAGCAATATCTTCCATATGGTGTAATAAAAATACATAATGTGGAGCTCCTCTCATCTCAGGGAATCCACCAGAATCCAGACAGTGCATCTAAAGTAAAATACTTTTGTACCAGACGCATCCTCAATAATATCTTCCCTGGCAGGGAACTGAAAATTCTCCCTTTTGATATATTTGTTAAGCTCCAAAGGATCCAGGCATAATCTGTATTCCATCCTCCTCCCCACCAAAACTATTAAAAGAGAGTGTTCCCATTCGTAGTCTCTTCTAATTCTATGTGTTGTTACTAAACAATCCAGTTCTTCTTTGAACTTTTTTCTCATACTTAGAGGACTATCTCTAGAGGCATGTATGATGGGACAATTGGGCTCTGTTAGCTCAATTTTATATTCAGTTGCTAGTTTCCTTATGCCCTTGAAACATCCTGAGACTGTTTCTCTATGCCTGTGTCCCTTATCTCCTCTGCCATATGCACTCTTTATATCAGCCCAAGGGCTTGACATGCTTTTAAACCCAATATAAGTGCTTTATTCCCTTTAACTGTCACGGAGTTTATGAGCTCTATTTGATCTTTTACCTTCACTTCTAGTACATGCATACTGCTAGTTGAAATGAGTTCCCCACGATAAGATTTGAGTTTAACCTGTTTGCTCACCATGTATCCTGGCTTTTTTTCCCCCTTCAGCCTTTTAACACTAGTATCTGAAACAACATTTACCTGAGCTCCAGTGTCCAATTTGTAGGTTATAAGAGTCCCATTAGCCTCTAAGGAAATTGTCCATTCATCTGTTCCTTCCTCTTCAGATACAGCACCTAGAGAAAACTCCTCTTCTGTGCTGCACTCTGTACTCTCTTCCGGGAATAATGCTCAGAATGCAGGCTTTGCCTGGTCCTCTGCTACTGTTGATCCTGGTTGCAGACTTTGGCAAAATGACTGCATTTCTTACAAGCATTCCAGCGCTTAACAAAAGCCGGGCATTGTTGAGGTCTGTATTTGTGTCCACATCTTGTGCAACGCTTGAAGCTGTCCCTTGCGAATTCTCACGTTTTGTTTTTTTCAGGCTTCTCCGTGTTTTTTGTTCTGTACTGACTTCTTGCTTGCTAGTTTTTCTCTCTCTTGTCACTCTATCAAGATTGGCAGTGTCCTGTTTCCCTTCCATGATTTTTATTCTGTTTGGAGTGATTTGTGCTGCCTGACACAGGTTTACTGCTTTATCCAAAGTGCGATCCATATCTTCCAGTAGTCATTTTTGCAGCTCTGGGTCTCTGATTCCAATTCCAATTTGATCCCTTATAAGTGAATCTGTTAACTGTTCGTAGTTGCAGGCTTGGCTCATTAGCTTCAGCTCTGCTAGGAATTCTTCAAAGGACTCTCCTTCCTCTTGTCTTGTAAAGTGAAATTTATACTTTTCAAATGTTTCACTCTTTTGGAGTATGCAGCACTCTTCACATTTCTGAAAAATTATGTTACAACTTGATGTCTCTGCCTGAGTTAATTGCATGCTATTAAAGACATCAACTGTCTCAAGTCCTGCAATGTTTAAGAGGATTGTGATTTTCTGCTGGTCTTCCTTCTTACCAAAGACAGCTGCTTGTATATATAAACTCTGTTTGAATCTCTTCCAGGAGTCTATTGCATTACCTGAAAGTTTCAACTCCTTGGGGGCTTTTAGTAGCTCCATCTCCAAGATGACTCCTTTACTCCTTCACCACAGGTTTCTTTTCTCTGTCCTCTCTTCTAACTCACTCTGGTACCATGTGTTATCTTGTGAATTAATTGGAAGGCACAGTCTGGACACTGCTAAAGCCTTACTCCTGAGAACTAAAATAGAATTAGGTATGGTACAGAGGAGCCATGAGCTCCTAGCTGTGTGTCTGGGGCAGTGGCCACTTGGCTGCTTCCGACCAGTGTTCTTTAGCCCCAATCCAGTTCCCTCTAATGTGTGCTCTGCCCTTGAAGTCACAGTATGTTCTCCTAACACCCACCAACACCCCTGCTGCGGTTCCCTCTTCAGACAGGTCAGGTCCAGTGTCTCTTTGCACCTGTCTGGTCCCATTCCTCTCAGGATGTCTCTTAGTCCAGTCCAGCTTCTATTTCCTCTTCAGCCCTGATCCTCCTCCTTGGGCACCCCAGCTCTGACCTGGTACTTCACAGGGCAGGTTCAGTTCTAGGTTCACCTTCCCACTGCAGTGGCTACTTTCACAGCATGTTACGCAAAAGATTCCCCGTCAATTCCCCTTATGGCAGTGTTAGAAAACAGCAATAGCCTGTGTCAGCGGGAAGGATGTCAGGTGTGATGGGTGAAAGGCCTGATCCCCTATGGCAAATTCTGCAATCCCAGCCTTCCACAAGTACAATAAGGAGCTGAGCTCTTTGTACAACTTTATAACAACACGAAGATAGGGACACTGAACTTTTCTGCCAAGTAAGGCAAATTCCCATGATTTCCCTCCCCATGTGAAATGGGGTGTGTAGCTAATGTCAGGTGCTTTTCAGACCAAATTAGCACAGGATACACTAAAGATAACTGTTTTATCTGGACTAAAAATGTCTGCACCACCCTGTAGCACTTGAACGAAGTACGAAACTTGCAGGGAAGTTATTGCATGCTGGACAGACATACCGCTCTTCTTTAAATTAGTCAGTCACTTGTGAATTTAATCATCTATGTTACCCCTAGTCTCCGTACGGCGAAATCATTTGCATATGTCTATAGTGTAGAAGCTGGGAGAAGAAGTAATGGCTTTAGCGCCTATTTCTGTCCTTGATAATTTTGGTCAGTTGCAGTCAATTTGAAGTGCTTTCTCTGGAATGGCATGAATTTACTACCAATTACAGAAGCGGTCTGAAAATCATTTCCCTTGCAGGTCCAGCTGGCATTTATTTCAGAAGATTTCAGACATCAAAGCAACAGAATTACTGCAATAGTCAAGCATAAACCTGTGGCTGCATCTATGCATTAATTTTTGAGTTCATTGAGGAAACTGCTTGAATCTGGAACAGAAAAGGTTAGAAACAAAATGAGAAAGGGAATGCAGCCACACTGAAGAATACCTTTTCGACTACTTTTATTCAAGCATCTTTTGGGAGAATTTAATAGCAGATTGCCAACAGGCACAGAAAGATTTTAAAAAATCATCAGAACAGGGTTGTGTTAGGATTTTTGAATTGAACAATATAAACTCTTTCTATTACATTTTAAAAAGGAAGCAGATTGACTTTTTTGGCTGTTTTATGGGGAATATGCTCAACAGATTGCCTGGTTTTGTTTTTAGTTAATTATACTGTTCCTTCTAATTGCAGAAAGGAGTATATTTTCTCTATGGGCATATGCATACAAGTATGTTCTGTATATACACACATAAGGAGGAGGTGGAAGTTGACAGGTATTTCTGAAGGGGAAAGCTGCTTTCTGCACAATGAATTAAAATCAAAGCATTGTAATCGCATCATACCAAAGAGGATCAAATGCTTTCTGTATGTAATAGTGTCAAGAGAATGTTTTTGCAAGGTGGAATGTACATATGTCGTATAGCTGTAGTCATTGCAAGGTGAGACATTCTTCATATGGCATTGGGCTAGCCTAGGTTTACATTTCCGTTGGAGCTTCCATGGATTGGATGAGACCATTTACAATGGATGTAAGTACAGTCGTTTGTGCACATTATAACTCTGTGTGGATAGGAAGAGTCCACAGTATTAATGTCCAAACTAGGAAGTTCTCCTGTTGCAGATTAAGCCCACTACTTCTTGTTTTACTTTCCAAAACCCTGGAGAATAATTGAGCACTGTCCTCTTTATAACTGCCTTTAACATATTGGAAGTCATATGCCCTCAGTCTGCTTTTCTCAAGATTGAGCGTGCCCAGTATTTTTAATCTTCCCTCGTAGGTCAGGTCTTCTCAACCTCTGATCATTTTTGTTGCTTTCCTCTGGACTCTCTCCATTTGTTCACATCTTCCCGAAAGTGTGACACCCAGAATTGGATCAACACTCAAGCTGCAGCCTCATCAGTGCTGAATAAAGCAGGATGGGGACTCTAGCCTGGGAAGCAGTGACTCAGAAAAAAGATTCAGGGGGTCACGGTTGTGAATCAGCTGAACATGAGCTCTTAGTGTGAAGCTGAGGCCTAAAGGGCTAATGTGACCCTGAGAGGCATAATCGGGGGAATCTCAAGTAGAAATAGAGAAGTTCTGTTACCGCTGTATTTGGTACTAGTGTGACTGCTGCTGGAATACTGTGTCCAGTTCTGGTGCCCCCCATTCAAGAAGGATGTTTGATAAACTGGAGAGTGTTTAGAGAAGAGCCACAAGAATAATGAAAGGATTATAAAATATGCCATCTAATGAGAGACTCCGGGAGCTCAATCATTTTAGTTTAACAAGGAGACCATTAAGGGGTGACTTGATCACAATCTGTCAGTATCTACATGGGGAACAGATATTTGAAAATGGGATCTTTAGTCTAGCTGACAAAGCTCTGACACAATCCAATGGCTGGAAGATGAAGTTAGACAAATTCAGCCTGGGAATAAGTCTGAGTGTAATTAACCATTAGAACAATTTACCAAGGGTTTGGTGGATTCTCCAGCACTGGCAATGTTTAAATCAAGATTGGAGGTGGGTTTTTTTTTAATTATATGCTCTAATTCAAAAGGAATTCTCTGGCCTGTGTTAGACAGGAGGTCAGACTAGATGATCACAGTGGTCCCTTCTGGCCTTGGAAGCTATTAATCTATATTGCTCTGTGATCCAGGATGAGATTCCTAAATGTTTTCAGTGGCCAGGGACTCTGGAACTAGGAGCATCCTCTGTAGAGTGAGGGTCAGGTATGGACATGTCTGACATTACAGGCAATGAGTGGAGATCTCATGGGGATGTTGTCACTTCTTCCTGCTTGTGTTGATGTTGCAAGCCTGATGCAGTGCTGTGTATCTCACATCACACGGCATGGGGAACTCAACAACCAGTCCTAATCCTCACAGGCACAGAAACAACAATACCAGTTGCATGATGTCTGCTGTCCCCAAGGCAAACAGCACCTATATCCCAAAGGTTTCAGGTCAGGCTGGTTGGAAAATTGAATTTCTGTCCTGCAGGAAATTCCAATGTTCCAAAATGTGTTTCCCTTCCCAATCAAAAGAAAAAGGCAAAATTTCTAAATGGTTCGTGGAACAGAAATTCAGAACACTTTTTATTCAGGAACAACAAACCCGTTCCTTTAGATCATGTTGCGTAATAATGATGTGTTAGTTGCAGTGCATGGATTTTTCACTGGTGCCAGCCGGAGCCCTGAGTTGGGGGAGCTATGGGGGTCTTGGGTTAGTGACAGTAACTCAAGTTACAGGTCCCATAGGCCTGGCTAATAGCAGTGCAGGGTCTATAGCTAAAGTCGAATATTCCTCTACTACCTCTGTTGGAATGTAAAGTGGTTGGATCTGTTGTCAGCCACGCAGCACGATGAGCAGTATTCTCAAAGAGGCTCCAAAAATTCTTGCCTTGTGCAATGGCACCAGTATGAAATGTGTCTCTACAAGAATTTTCAGCTACTCCCTACACCACTTAACCCGTTGTGTGACCCGGACTAGTGAGGGAGCATGGAAGCCCTCCTTTATTTGCACTGAATACACTCCACAGCATTGTGCTGCTATAGCGTTTACTGATTAAATATTTCTGAAGCTCTTATAAATCATATCTCAATACTGAATAAATGGCAACTGATGCACAAATACATCTTGGGATGAATACATTAATCTAATCACATTAATATTACAGTTCACAGTTGGTAGGTTGCAGGCTATGCAAATACAAAGAAAATTCCAATCTTCAGAGCTGCTCTTATACTGCTATGTGAATGAAATAGGCTTTCTGGGAATTTCTTGAACAGATTGCCAGTTCCAGATGTCAAAAGTCTACTGGTGGTTTTCTGTATGGTCTGTCTCATTCAGCTTCCTGTCCTTAAAGCCCTGCTTTTAAGAGATCCCAAAATAGGAATTGGTAACATGAAGATAGTGGCACACAGTTCCTTAAGTAATGGCTAGGTTGCAATGGAACTCCTATGGAAAGGCATTTTACATCTGCATTTATATCACACTAGATCATTGTGGGAAGAATTGGTAGGAGAAGTAGAAGTGGGTGGCAACCCGGGCAGCAGTGACCATGAGATGGACGAGTTCAGGATCCTGACAAGAGGAAGAGAGGAGAGTAGCTAAATATGGACCCTGGACTTCAGAAAACCAGACTTAGACTCTCTCAGGGAACTGATGGGCAGGATCCCCTGGGAGGCTGGTATGAGGGGGAAAGGAGTCCAGGAGAGCTGGCTGTATTTTAAAGAATCCTTATTGATAGCACAGGAACAAATCATCCCAATGTGCAGAAAGAATAGCAAATATGGCAGGTGACCAGCTTGGCTTAACAGTGAAATCTTCGGTGAGCTTAAACTCAGAAAGGAAGTTTACAAGAAGTGGAAACTTGGACAGATGACTAGGCAGGATGCAGGGGTGTAATCAGGAAGGCCAAAACACAACTGGAGTTGCAGATAGCAAGGGATGTGAAGGGTAACAAGAAGGGTTTCTACAGGTGTGTTAGCAACAAGAAGAAGGTCAGGGAAAGTGTGGGACCTTTAATGAATGGGGGAGACAACCTAGTGACAGATGATGTGGAAAGAGCTGAAGTACTCAATGCTTTTTTTGCCTCAGTCTTCACAGACAAGGTCAGCTCCCAGAGTGCTGCACTGGACAGCATAGTATGTGGAGGAGGTGAGCAACCCTCAGTGGTGAAAGAACAGGTTAAGGACTATTTAGAAAAGCTGGACATGCACAAGTCCATGGGGCCGGATGCAATGCATCCAGGGTGCTGAGGCAACTGGCTGATGTGATTGCAGAGCCATTGGCCATTATCTTTGAAAACTCATGGCGATCGGGGGAGGTCCCAGACAATTGGAAAAAGGCAAACATAATGCCCATCTTTAAAAAAGGGAAGAAGGAGAACCCGGGGAACTACAGACCAGGCAGCCTCATCTCAGTCCCTGGAGAAATCATGGAGCAGGTCCTCAAGGAAACCGTTTTGAAGCACTTGGAGGACAGGAAGTTGATCAGGAACAGTCAACATGGATTCGCAAAGGGTAAGTCATGCCTGACCAACCTGATTGCCTTCTATGATGAGATAACTGGCTCAGTGGATATGGGGAAAGCAGTGACACTAAACGGGGTGGAGAGGTAGATATGCTGGAGGGTAGGGATAGGGTCCACAGTGACCTAGACAAATTGGAGGATTGACCAAAAGAAATCTGATGAGGTTCAACAAGGACAAGTGCAGAGTCCTGCACTTAGGATGGAAGAATCCCATGCACTGCTACAGACTGGCGACTGACTGGCTAAGCAGCAGTTCTGCAGAAAAGGACCTGGGGATTACAGTGGATGAGAAGCTGGATATGAGTCAGCAGTGTGCCTTTGTTACCAAGAAGACTAACGGCATATTGGGCTGCATTAATAGGAGCATTGCCTGCAGATCAAGGGAATTGTGGGGGAGGGATAGCTCAGTGGTTTGAGCATTGGCCTGCTAAACCCAGGGTTGTGAGTTCAATCCTTGAGGGGGCCATTTGGGGATCTGGGGAAAAAATTGGGGATTGGTCCTGCTTTGAACAGGGGGTTGAACTAGATGACCTACTAAGGTCCCTTCCAACCCTGATATTCTATGATTATTCCCCTCTATTCAGCACTGGTGAGGCCACATCTGGAGTACTGCATCCAGTTTTGGGCCCCCCACTACAGAAAGGATGTGGACAAATTGGAGAGAGTCCAGCAGACGGCAATGAAAATGATCAGGGGGCTGGAGCACATGACTTACAAGAAGAGGCTGAGGGAACTGGGGTTATTTAGTCTGCAGAAGAGAAGAGTGAGGGGGGATTTGATAGCAGCCTTGTTCTCAGTGGTGGCAGATGACAGAACAAGGAGCAATGGTCTCAAGTTGCAGTGGGGGAGGTCTAGGTTGGATATTAGGAAACACTATTTCACGAGGAGGGGGGTGAAGCACTGGAATGGGTTACTTAGGGAGGTGGTGGAATCTCCATCCTTAGAGATTTTTAAGGCCTGGCTTGACAAAGCCCTGGCTGGGATGATTTAGTTGGGGATTGGTGCTGCTTTGAGCAGGGGGTTGGCCTATATGACCTCCGGAGGACTCTTCCATCCCTAATCTTCTATGATTCTATGATTAATATTTTAGTGTCTTGCTCTTCTTAAATTCCAAATTTAAGACCGTGACTGAGCGGCTCTCCATAGCTTGATTGGTAAGACACACCCGACATTTTAGAGGTAACACAGGATTTAAATCTGAGAGGAATGATAGTGTCCGGAGCAGTTAGAACAAGAGTCCTCACTAGGTGACTGTCTGTGCAGGATGGAATTTGCTAGGAAATTTCTGGCTGGGGTTTAAAACACTGCAACAGTCCTTGTGGTTTGCAAACACTTCACTCCTCCAGTATCACCTGCCAAAAGATCGCGATTTGCAGGTCAAACGCTGGGAAACGCTTGCTACTCTTCATCATTTCTCTTGAAGTAACAAAACTCGTTGGACAAATGCTGTGTTTTCTTGTGCCCTGTCTAGATCTCTGAAGTCGGAAGACTTGACTGGCAGGGTGAACCACTGTATAATTTGGCCTAGTAAGTTAAATCTCATTTGTAGAGAATTTTGCAAGTATGTGACGTTTTGGACGGAACTGGGGAACTGGCTCTTTTGAAAGCTGTAGCTTCCGGATTAAATACGTATTTTTGTTCTAGCTGTCGTCACAGGCAACATGCTTCACCTCCACGGAGACTGGCACAGACGTGGGTAAGAGATGAAAAAAATATAAGCACTAGAACCAAGAAAGAAACCCTCATGGCAGCATGCTGACGGAAGGGAATGCTCTGAGCGCTGTGGAGGAAGCAAGAGAATGGCAAGAATCAAAGAAATCCCTGCAAGCGCCATCCAATGTAGGGCGGGCCCAGCAGGCAACATCTCCAGGCTCCAGCTACTGCTGTGCTTTGGCCTTTGGTTAATGCACGATGCAGGGGAGACCAGCATTGCCTCCTCTGATCTGCCTGGGAGAGCGATGCCGGCACAGTTGCCTTTTCCACCCTCCCAGTGTTCCTTTCACACGCATCAAACGTTGGGTCCCACCACTGCCATGACTTTCCTGGGTCAACCCTCTGACTGACTCCTCCTGCTCGCTTTGGCTCACATGCTCTTCTCAGCAGCCTGTGCGACTCCCGCAGCATTTCTCCTGCTGGGCACTTGGCATTCAGTAATCCGCACAGGGGCTCTCTGTCTCCATCCCGAATAACACTGTACAGCTTCCTCCACACTGCTGCATCGGGCTGAGCGCGGCATATGGCTGTGCATTAACCGTGCATTCAGGGAACAATCACGGGGCCCTCCTGTAGCTAATGGAACATCTGTAAACTGCTATGGCTTGTAAGCAAGACTCCATAGCCAGCTTTATCAGCCTAATGAAAGAAAATGATGAGCTCAGATCCTGGGGCGGAGGGGTCGTCATTCTTAGCAATTCTTCAGCTTTTATTCTCTGTTGAATGGTGGTTGCCTCTTCTGCTCTTTATCAGTCCCCATCCCCCTCAACATTGCAATAAAAAAAATGCAGCAACATCCTCCATTCAAAAAGGAAAATGGAATCCAGGAGTCAAGATCTGTCTGAACTCACGAAGTTTGGCAGACCTGTAAACCTTGGCATGAGCTGGGGAAGAATGCATAACCTTTATATGGTGCATAACCTTTATATGACTGATCTGTCTGTACGGCTCAATACGCTTCCATCGAGATCGGTGCACAGGAGCCAGGTCATGTGACCTACACACAGCCCCACAATGAGGGTAGGGTCGAGGTGAGCCGAGTCACCCCACCCCAGGGGAGCGCTGGGAAGGAATGTGACCCAGCATGCAGGGGGAGTGTGAACACTATAGCAGCAGCCCAATCTGAGTTTTGTACAGGAACAAGGCCCGCACCTCCGCCCTCCCCTCCCCACTTCCTTTGGGGTGGTTTGCACAGTCCTTGCGTTGAGCCTGGCTCTCACCCAGAGGGTGGCTCTAATTGGGAGGGTGACTCTTCTTATGCTCTGCCCGACTCCCTCTGTTCTCTCACGGAAGGAGCAGGGCCGATACACCTGATGGGCACCTCTTTTCACAATTAAATTCCTGTCAATTCCTTTGAGATGTCAACTCTGCAACCTGGTGGAGAAACGCCTGCTCCATATTTCAGAGGCAGCTCAGTAAGATCCTGCTATTTGTCATCCTTAATACAATCCCAATTAACTTCTTTCCTCATCGATGTGCTTAATTTTTTACAGACTTTTATTGAGGGGAAAATATCTACTCTGACATGTTTCACATGTGGGAAAAAACACCAGTTAGAGGCAAAACTGCTCTGCCGTCTAAAGCTGGGATCCCTAGAAAACCAGCCAGCTGAGAGATGGTTTACCTGCATGAATACGGTTAAAGGACAATTGGTCTCCCCCAGGCTTCATTAACTCCTGCATATGTGCTCTGAATTGGAGAGGGAGGGACAAAGATAGTTATTATTTGTTTGTTTTTATGTGGCACTTAGAAGCCCTAATTCCTGAGAGCAGGGTCTATTGCAGGGGTCTCAAACTTGAATCACCAGGAGGGCCATATGAGGACTCGCACGTTGGCCTGAGGGCCCCCTGCTGCTCCCAGCCGTGCCCCCCACTGCCCCCGGCCCTGCCCCCCACTCCACCCCCGCCCCTGCTGGCAGGGTGCAGCAGGGGGCTCAGGGCAGGGGGTTGGGGTGCAGCAGGGGGCTCATGGCAGGGAGTTGGGGTGCAGGAGGGAGTGCAGTGTGTGGCAGGGGATTGGGGTGTGGCAGGGGGGTCAGGGCAGGGGGTTGGGGTGCAGGCAGGAGGCTCAGGGCAGGGAGTTGGGGTGCAGGGTGCAGGAGGGGTTCGGGTTCCAGCTGTTTATCTGGAGTAGCTCCGGGGTAGCAGAGGGCCCAAGGTAGGCTCCCTCCCTGCCTGCGCTGGTCCCAGTCCCAGCCCCGGCCCCAGCCTGCTCCGCTCCGGGAAGTGGCAGACACAGCATCCCTATGGCCTGGGGGGAGGGGGAGCAGAGATCTCCCTGTGCTGCTCTTGCCTACGGGTACCTCCCCCGAAGCTCCCATCGGCCGCGGTTCCCCGTTCCCAGCCAATGGGAGCTTCAGGGGAGGTAACCACAGGTAACAGAAGCTCACGGAGCTCTCTGCTCCTCCTCCCCCCGGGGTTTCAGGGATGCATGTCTGCAGCTTCCTGGAGCGGAGCGGGGCCCTCAGCCCCATGGGGTGAGCAAATCCACGGGCCGGATCCAAAGCCCTGAGGGGCCGGATCCGGCCCGGGACCGTAGTTTTCCCACCCCTGGCCTGGAGGTAGGCTGGGGACGCAGCACGCTGGGGAGGGGAGGGGACGTGGGAGCTTGGCAGGCCCCAGGGAAAAACCCCGCGGGCAGCATACAGTGTTTGAGACCCCTGGTCTATTGTGCAAGGTCTGTACGTACACAGAGAAAGAGCCAGTCTCTGCCCTGAGCAGACCACAATCTCAATAGACAAGACAGACAAAACGTGGTGATGGTGGGGAAAAGATTATTAGTCCGATGTTACCACTAGGGAATTGAGGTTGTGGGTTATAGCCTGAGTCAGCAACCTCTGTGCTGAGTTCTTTTGAAAATGTATCTCTAGGCCTCGTCCGCACCACAAAGTTAGGCCAATGTAAACTGCCTCACATCAGTCTAGTTGTGCACGTGTCTACCCTTAAATTTGTCTCCACCGATGTAAGCTCCAGCTCCCGAGTGGTGTAGCGCCAGGGTCGATGGACGGAGGTCGATGCAGCGGGAGCTTAGACAACGCATTACGATATGGCAACGCTAGCAGTCCAGTCCTTCAGCGGCTGTCCCACAATGCCTGACACTGACCGCTCTGGTCACAAAGGTTGGATCCGTATTCATGTCGCACTCGCCGTCAGTACCCAGCCCAGGCCAGGGAAGCGAATAATCCGACCATTGTACAAATTCAGTGATGAATCCTGGTCACATGCCAGCTGAGGCACATTGCGCATACGCTAAGAAGACTGCTCTGCCAAGGGTACAGCCATGTTGGAAGCACACACCCCCCTTAAAACCCTTGTGAATTTTTGAAATGCCTTTTCCTGGTTGTCCAGCTAGATGAGCACACCTCTATCTGCTCTCCATTGTTGTGTGCAATGGACCAGCGTGGCTACGTGCTCCGGATGCGCTCTGGCATGGCGTAGACAGGAGACATTGGCTCTCCTGGGCCCGTGTGGAGAAGAGACTGCGCAGACACAGCTCTGAACCAGCCATTCAGCCATCGACGTCTATGACTAGATTGCTCAGGAGATGAAAGAGAAGGGATGCAACAGGGACCGGGAGCAGTGTGGAGTGAAAGCCAAGGAGCTCTGGCAGGCAGACCAGAAGGCCAGGGAGGCCAACAGTTGATCCAGTGCCGGGCCACAGACCTGCCACTTTTTACAAAGAGATGCATGCCGTACTTGATGGAGACCCCACCATCATGGGCACCTCAGAGGAGCCTGTAACGATGCTGGTTCTGGCGGGACCCAACTGAGAGTGCCAGTTCAAGACAAATTGCTTCAAGCAGGGAAGCTACAGCCCAAGGCTGGGGTTTTTCCACCTCTAAAGCAAACCAAAACAGCCAGACAGAGGAGACTTTGGTTTTACCCCACTGGCTAACCACAAGTCACACAAGCAATCCCCTAAGACACTCCAGTTTCCCAGTCTCACCACCAGTGCCACTCGCTATGGGGACAAATGGTCATGAAAACCAATGCCCCAGTAAGAGAAAAAGGTCCCCCCAATCCCAATGGACCAAGCCCCCAGATCCAGGTCAATATACAAATCAGATCTTACCCACAAATCACGCTGTTGCCAATCCTTAAGAATCTAAAATCTAAAGGTTTATTCATAAAAGGAAAAAGGTCTAGGCGAGAGCTAGAATTGGTTAAAAGGAATCAATTACATACAGTAATGGCAAAGTTCATAGTTCAGGCTTGCAGCAGAGATGGAATACACTGCAGGTTCAAATTAAGTCTCTGGATTAGATGGGTCGTTCAGTCCTTTGTTAAGAGCTTCCATTTGTAGAAAGGTTCCTCCAGAGGTAAGAAGCAGGAATGAAGACAAAATGGAGATGAGGCAGCTGCCTTTTATAGTTTCTTCCAGGTGTAAAGACACCTCTTTGTCCTTCCTGTGGAAAATCACAGCAAAATGGAGTCTGGAGTCACATGGGCAAGTCCCTCCATACCTTACTGAATCATAAGGCGTGTCTGCCTCCTCTCAATGGGCTAATTGTATAGTCGATGGTCCTTAATGGGCCATCAGCAGGCCTGGCAGAGCTGATAGCTTGTCCTGGGTCCCAGAAGCCCAGCCCCAGTTTGAAATACAGACAGTATAAAGCCAATATTCATAACTTCAACTACCAAACTGATACATGCATATAAATGGCATAATCATAACTAGCCAAGCATAACCCAGCCTTAGACACCTTATTTGACCCCCTTTATATAAGATTTGGTGCCACTACAGGACCTTTGTTGCAACAATGATCTATACGGTCCCAGTTATTGTCAATAACGTCACAGAGCCTAAATCAGAAATCGCTGCCATGAACAGTGAGGAGGAAAAGGAAGAGGAAGAGGATGGAGAACAGGAGGTCCGGCTGTGCCATGAGCTAGGCCCCTTTTTTTACTCCAACACAATCCAGCCAGTCCCACCAGTCGAGCACAGATGAGCCCGATGCAGGGGAAGGAACCTTGGGTAAGTGTGTAAATAAATTTCCCATTACAGTGATGTCCCTTCCCACCCCAAAAAAATGAGCAGGACACAGTTATTGATTTTTCATTAGTTTATTCATACTAGAAAAGCTAGTGAAACAACCAAGAGAAACAGAGTTGCTACTGCTTTTAATTCCCAGGCAGCTTGTTTATGTGCACAGGGATGTCTTGTGAATCCTCCTGAGAGATCGCGCTGAATTTCTGCAAACCTTGTCTGATGGTTTCTAGGCAGGGCAGCCTTATTTCTTCCTCAGTTCCCTCCTCGTTTCCCACACCCCTGGCAGTTCGTACTCATCAGGGTTAGTGCTGAGAGTTGTACCGTGAACAATTAGTCTGAAGCAGAAGTGCTAATAAGCATGTCTTGTTTAACACGTTAGGGGAGCAAGGGAAGGGGGCAGTTCTGAACCTTAAGTTTTGCTTTCTGTTTCTTACTCTATTGACAATGGTGTTTGTGTTTTGTTTGTAACTGGGGCCACTGTGGCCTTGAGGAGTACTCCCTGCACTCCAGCGGAACGACTGACCCAGATAAGGAGGAGAGAAAATAGGACACGGGAGGACATGTTCTGTGAGATCCTGCAGACCGTGATAAGGGCCCAGAGGGTAAATATTGCAGATAGCCTAGAAAAGGAAAGAGCAGACAGGTGAGAGGCACAGGAAAAGGAGAGGGTGCTGCACCAGGAGGCAATGGAACTTCTCTGTCAGCAAACACAGATACTGCAGACTCTTGTGGACCTAAAGATTCAACAATTCCAGGCTTGACTTCCCTTGCACTCTGTGGAGAACCGCAGCTTAGCATCCCCCTCAGCACGCCACATGTCCTCAGGGCCCCCCCCCCACGCCTCCCCCTACCACTCCATAGTGAAGGAAAGCCTGGACAACCTCGGTGTCCCATATACAGCTGTGGTTCTCACAGGTCAGTGTATGTGTAGCTACAGTGGACGTCAAGGTTCCTTCCTATAGTTTATTTATTAAGGCTCTGTGATGGGGCGGGGGAGTTGGTCCACGGGTCCCCTACTGGAGGCCTTGCATTCCTGCCTCACCCCGCCCCGGAAAAGAGCAGCGGGGAAGTCCTCCAGGCAGCCTAGAGTGGCTGCAGGGGAGCAGCCAATCAGAGGGGCTGCTGGAGTGACGAATGAGGAGCCAGATGTGCCATATGAAAGGAAGCAGCAGAGGCAGAGCATCAGTTGCTGCCTGGAGCTCGAAGAGGAAGGATGCCCTGGAAGACCAGCAGGACCATGGACAGGTCAGTGAGGGCTGAGCCCAGGGGACAGAGCCCAGAGCCTATCCAGACTGGATCGGGGTACCGTGATGGGCCCCGCTGGGCTGGTTGGAGACTGAGCTTGGGGAGGGCTGCCAAAAGGACGCCAACTGAGGGTACCATGATGGGCCCCTGTTGGGCGGTTAAAGAAGGTGGTGTCTCCAGGAAGGACGCCTTGGTGCTATGGCCCCGTACCAGGGCTGCGAGCAAGGATTAGAGACTGTATATCCTGGAATGGTGGGGACAGTGTGTGTGACTCATTTGGAGGGCTGAGTCACGGAAGACCCGCTGAAAGTACCATTGGCCGGGAGGGCGCTCATGAGAAGTGAGTGCCACCCCGTTGTAAGAACTGAAAGAAAATCAGGCTGACAACTGACCAGAACAGGGGCGCCCACAAGAGGCCGGTTCAAAACTGTTCAAAACTGAGGGATTTCAAGCACGTATTGGCCAGAGAGGGGGCACTCTCGAGATATGGGTGAGGGGCAACTGTTTTCAAAAGTGAATAAAACGCTTTTGTTTTGAAATTTATTCATCTTTATTAGTTATCACACCTGATGTATAATGCCTGCAGGCAGTGAAAGTAGAGGTCTTGTACACTCATAAACCAAACAGTGCAGCTGTCAAATGTACAGCAAGCATCCCAACATTATTAGCTGTATTGGCAGTGACATATGCACAGATATAGTTAGTGATCTTTTAAAGCCTTCCTAACTGTATAGCTTCTTCTTGAGCTAATCTGAGAGCTCTTGTATCTGGCTGCTAAAACTCAGCAGACAGCGTCTCCATTTCTGCCGCAAGATTGCACTCTTTGCTTCACAGATATTATGCAGGACACAACAGGCAGCTACAACCATTGGGATATTTTTCTGTCTAAGATCCAGTCTGGGGAATGAACAACACCAGTGTCCGCTCAGTCTAGCAAACGCACATAGCTGTCATCCTGCATCTGCTGCTCCAATAGTTGCATCTTTCCTTCGTGCTGTTGAGATGGCCAGTGTGCAGCTCCATGAGCCAGAGGAGCAAGGGGTAGGCTGGGTTCCCCAGGATCACTGCTGGCATTTCAACGTCGAGTGTCATGCTCCTTCCCTGAGCAGCCATCGCTGATGTCAGTGAAGCATCCACGGTGATGCACTAATGCTTGCATAGCCATGGAAAAGTAGCTCTTTCTGTTGATGTACACTGGGACAAGGTGCTCTAAGTCCATCTGCTATGAGGGATAGATGCCGTCTATCGCTCTGCTGCAGTTCAGCAACAGCATTTGTGATAAATAAAGGGGGAGATAGCTCCCTTTAATGGACAGCCAGTTAGCTGTAAAATCCCTCTTGGTAGCTGTTCTTTACTTGCTTTACCTATAAAGGGCTAAAAAGTCCCCCAGGTAAAGAGAAAAAAAAGTGGGCACCTGACCTGTCAAGGCTGAATCCCCACTCTGTCACTCTGAGTGCAGAAGTGGGGCCTGAAAGGATTTTAAAAATGAATACTGGCCACTCCAGGCTTGTATGAAACTCCCAAGGTTACAGCTTTTCTCTGACCTTGGCTTGGTAAACGCTGCCACCACCCAAATGCAACAAAACCCCCTTTGAACCCAGGAAGGAGCACTTGGGACTTCCTCCCTGTGGGGTACCCTCAAGCCCTTTCACCCGCTTCCCCCCCAGGGAAGAGCTGAGAAAGCCACAGCTAATTTCCTTTGTTTTCTATCAGCTAATCAAAACCAACACACACAAACCTCTTAGGACACCAAAAATCCAATCCTGTTCTTAAAAAAAGTAAATTTTATTAAAAACAAAAAGAAAGAAAATACATCTGGAACTTAGGCTTTTGTTAGATTTTAAAAGAGCAATTCCAAAAACCAAGCACCCAAAATAGCCCCCTTTCTTGGGGGTTCAGCTTAAAGGTTACAAGCAAACAAAAGCATCTGGGGTTAGCACAGAGGAGTCCACATCGGCAAAACTTGGTAGTTGTGATATGAGGGCCATGTCTGCAAGGAACGCTGAGTGCACTTGGAAGCACGACCTCCCGTGAGTTGCCCAGGGAAGTCTGTGGCAAAGCCAAGTATTGTGCCTGCTGAGTCCAGGTCCAGGACCTTAGGCACTAGCCCATCCTTCCTCAATTCAGCTCTGTGTCCTGGAGCCCTTGGCCAGGGGTTAGCATCCTTCTCATACAGCTGACTAAAAATCCTCGGCAGGATTGTATTGAACTGAATGGAGTGAGTCCAGATTTCCAACAGCGTAACTGCCATGTTGTCCTTCCCTTTATGTAGCTGACATGTTTTCTTTGATAACGGGGCTTTTCCGCCCACCTGTGAAATGTTTAGGATCCTCTGGTTACAACAAATCTCTGAAAAGAGAATAAACTTCCTTCTCTTTCTCCCCAAACCAGCGCATTGTGGTAGCTTTCCAGCATGCTGTTCAATGGTTTTAACAGTCCTGGCTCATTCTTCTGCCAGCACAGCATGGCTACGTCTGTGAACTCAATAGTAAAACATATCTGCTGTCAGCACCTCTGTATCAGCGGTCTTATCGCTCCAAGAGCCATGGCAAACACCACACGCTTCGAATCAATTTATACCACGTAAAGCTGAAATTACTGGGCGGTAAGCTGTCTCCATATCTGATAGGACAGCTGGAGAGAGTGCAGGGCCTGGTAGGTATCTGTTGCTGGAGACTATCTGTTACTATCTTGTCTCTTAGGTACAATAGAGCCTTGAACATGCAGAATTCCCATCAGGGCAGAGTGACTTAATCTTTCTTCAAGGCCTAAATTCTTTGTTTGGAAGAGACACTGAAACTGCTCTTGCCCTGAAAGCTGAGGTAAATCCCCGTAGATAAAGCTGGTGACGTGACAGTAACATTAGGTAGATTTGGGAAGTGAGGCCTAGAAACGAGACAGGCGAAATGAGGGCAAGCTATGGCAGGATGGTGCTGGAAGCCTCCCTCGGCTACTTCCGAACAGGGGCTAGCATGGCTGCTGGTGTGCCCAAAGAGGGGAGAGGACAGCCATGTCCTGACCCTCTACACTAGCTAGCAGGGCTAGGCAAGGAAGGGCGGTCAGACCTACAGTTCCCTTTCCACTGGTGCAGCAGAAGCCAATGGGACGTCTTCTTCCCCTGAGGTGCCGGGCCTGAGTTTGAGCTCAGCCCTGTGCAGAACTGGTGGAAAACTCAACTGACTTCACTGGAGTTATCCCTGGTTTACACCACATGAGAGAGGGCAGAGTCCATTGGGCCTGACTTGGGAACAATGGACCTGACTCTATTGTCTTGCATCAGTGCAGCAAAATGAGGCAATAAAACGACTACCGCCGGGGCTGTACCTCTGAGGTACACAGCACCAGAGCCCATAAAGCTGGGCAGCTGGCAGCGTATGCTGAGCACCCAGACAGATTTCCTAGGACAGCTACCTCAAAAAAGGGATTATCCCGGGCAAGCGGCCTCCCTACCAGGGCCTTGGAGTCACAAGCTGGCCCTTAGTGTAGGCCCAATCCTGGCACCCTTGCTCACACGGAGTAGTCTCTCACTCCGTGCGCAGGCAGACTGAGCTCAATGGCAGTACCAGCATGATGGTGGAAGAGGTGTGCCCTGTCATCAGTAATTTAGATTCTCTCTAAGGGATTGTCCCTATAATACATTTTCCAGAGCGTTGGCCTGAGTATATTGTTGCTAGAGCTGCTTGACAAACCTGTGTTTGTTTCTGAGAGGCTTTTTTTCCTCAACCAAAAATGTGAACAATAAACCAGGAAGGAAATGAGTGTGTGAAATCCCCCTACACTTCATTCATGCCATCCCGTTTGGAAGCAAGAAAGGAAGGAGCGAAATCCAAAATTGCACCAGTTGTTCAGTTCTGCAAAACCTATTTTCCAAAATTTCAATTCAAAACTAAACCAAAAAGAAATTTTTACTCGGGTTTCAGTTTGAAATTTCCCACTGGATTTTTTGTTTGTCAAATGATATTTTCCTGTAGAATTTTTTTAACAAAACCCTATTGTTTATCAGAAGAAAAGATATGCGACCTCAAATTATTACCCGTCCAACAGAATCCTTTGATTTTTCAAATAATGAAACATCCAAAAGGCCATAATGAATACATTAATTTAATAAAATCCCTGCTTTTAAAAGTTACCTAAAACATTGTAAAGATTTAAGGTGTCATTGTTACAAGTATAATGAGTTGCAGTTTAGGCTGCATGAATTGTAATGATCTCTGCTGCTGAACTTAATTTAATGCCTTTTTAAACTGACAATAAGACATCTCCCATGTTTTCTTCTTGATGACTTTCAAATCGTTTTTCCCATAGCATCCTAGCAAACGTCTGCTACAGCCTGGTTCTGGAAGTCCCTGACATTTGCAAAGATTTGTCTGAGGATGACAGAGATAATTTCCAATCCATGAATAAAAGAGTCTTTTTAAAGGAACAGTTAATTTTAAACTGTCGTCTGGGCTATAATTTGTCCGGGAGGTGAAGATGAATTTTTTTTAAATCCATATTTAAAAGCCCTACCCCTTTATTATTGAAGCATTGGCAACCGTGGACAAATCCGAAAAAGCGTCGGATTAGAGGGTGCCCTGGATTGCATTCCTCCCATATGCCCTGGTGCAGGCCAACCAGACTTTGGTCTGAAGAGTGGTGGGGAAAGAGCAACCCTCTGGTCCATCCCCGCACTGCACAGGCCAGTACAGCTGGGATAGCAGGAGTGTACTGTCAGTTGTCAGGAGCCAATTCCTTTTATTACAGTTTATGAACGAAGGGCCTAAAAGCCTAAGCCAGCCCATTGCAGCCCCATTAAATGATCATCTGAATTTTGCTGCTCCCCTTTTTGAATACCATGTCTAATAGGAGCCTACATCACTTCTTCCAGAAGCAGCTTATTCTGACTCGTGTGTACAAAGCTCGCCAACATTTTTTTTTTTTCATGACATCTCCGTGCCTGGTGAGATGTTTTCAAGGGGTCGGCGGTTACTCTTCCTGAAAACATGGAAGTCTGAAGAGCACAAGTGTTAATGGAGCCTGTTACATTTCAGCACTTTCAGACTGCTTCTGTCCCCAGAGTACCATTTGTTTCAATGCGCTTCACAGGCTCTTTATTTCCTTCCTCTCTGCCGCTACTTCTTTCACTGTCTGCAAGTGTCTCCCGACAGTCCCTCCTTCCACCGCAGTGCAGCGCCTCCCTGATCCCTGCCTTCTCCAAGCTGTTGCACTCAGGGCAAGTCTTGACTACAAAAGAAAGTCGACCTAAATTACGTCAACGTACAGCCACACTATGCTCCTATAGTATTGTGTGTGTGTGTATATATAAATTTGTACTCATAGCTACCTGCCCAACCCATATGAAAGAAGACAACTATGTTCCTTGACTTGGTGTGTGTCCAAACCAGGAGCGCTTGTAAGTGTGGGGCATTGTGAGACAGCTTCTGAGAGGCAGCACCAGTCAATGTACGCAATGCAGTGTCTACCCTGACACTGCATCAGCCTGACTATGTCAACCTAAGCACTACACCTTTGGCGGAGTTGGAGTTATTCAGTTGGTTTAGTGGACGAGTTACATCAGCAGGAGCAACATTTTAGGGTAGATGCTTACAAAGTTCGGTCGACGTAAGGCAGCTCTCATTGACCTAACTCTGTAGTGTAGACCAGGCCTCAGTCTTTGCTGTGTCCAATGCTTTCCCTTGCAGCATGGCACCTTTCAGCATGTAGAACCATCTTTTGCTCTGTTTACTGCAGGATCTCAAAGTAGAGGCCATCTCAGAAAACGCAGTTTTGTCTAAATCAAAACATGTTTCAGGAAGTGCCAATTTTGATATTTTGGTGGGGAAAATGCCAAAATGAATTGTTTCAAATTTCTTGTTTTAATAATGTTGAAATGTAGTGTTCTGAGGTGGGTGAAACCTTGTTACAGGTTGAGTTACAACCCCATTGAGGTTGATAGGTGTGAACTCACCCTTCAACTAACATAGCTGTAAGCAAAGCCTCCACCTAAGGCGCAAAACTGTGTGTGAACTTGCCCAGAGCTTTTGGCTGAGTATTGTTTTGGTAGGTGTGGAGGGGGAAGAGAGCACACACAAACTGACAGCAGACAAGAACAGAGAGAAGAGGCAAGAAAGCCCAGCAGAAGCCTGCAAACAGTGTTACCCTGTAAAAGGCCAGAGAGAACACTTTTGGTTCTAGTGCTGGCTAAGGAGGCTTGTGGGCTGTAAGCAAAGAAACTGCATCTTTTTACCCTTGGTTCCCTCTGCATTCAGAGACAGAGGATTTTGTACATTCCTTATAAATAAAGAAGATTGCATCATAAAAAATAGCAGACTCCATCAATTTCTGATTCCATCTGGAATGTCCCCAGGTTCCCGAACTTTGACTAGCCACTGAGGTTGAAAAGGGGCAACAGTATTGTTTTGAATGTATAAATTCAATTCATTTCATGTTGACTATTATATATATTATTATATATATTGGATGGTGTTTCGGTGGCTGCTCAAGCGTCGGCGCTTTCGGCGGCATTTCGGCAGAGGGGCCCCTGAATCCGGCTTTCCCCCAGGCCCCCTGAATCCTCTGGGCGGCCCTGGGTTAAGAAGCTCAAATAACTTGGTTAACACCTGACCAGAAGGACCAATGGAGAAAGATGATACTTTCAAATCTGGGCCGGGGGGGGCGGGGGAGTTTTTGTTTGTGCTTTTAGTTTCTGTTCTCTCTTGGGACTGAGAGGGACCGGACAGAAATCCATCTCCTCCAAACCATCCTAAACCAAGTCTCCAATATTGCAACAAGGTTTATTCCTGTTTTCTGTAACTTTAAGGTTTTGCCTAGAGGGGAATCCTCTGTGTTTTGAATCTGAGTACCCTGTGAAGTTATTTTCCATCCTGATTTTACAGAGATGATTTTTACCTTTTTTTAAAAAAATAAAATCCTTCTTTTAAGAACCTGACTGATTTTTCAATTGTTCTAAGACCCAGGGGTTTGGGTCTTTGATCACTTTGTAACCAATTGGTTAGGAGATTATTCTCAAGCCTCCCAGGAAAGGAGGTGTATGGGCTTGGGGGGATATTTTTGGGGAAGGGGAACTCCAAGTGGTCCTTTTCCCTGGTTCTTTGTTAAATCACTTGGTGGTGGCAGCGTTACTTAATCCAAGGTACAAAGGAGAATTTGTGCCTTGGGGAATTTTTAACCTAAACTGGTAGAAATAAGCTTAGGGGGTCTTTCATGTGGGTCCCCACATCTGTACCCTAGAATTCAGAGCGCGGAGGGAACCCTGACAGCAACTGTAAGCAAAATATTAACACCCATTCAAGGATATTGCAGTGAAAATTTCCATCAGGGAGAGTGTGGGTGACGACGTGTGAGCAGTGTCCAGACCAGGACTCACTAGTGTAAACACATGCACAGACCAGGACTCACTAGTGTAAACACATGCACAGACCGAATTAACACAGGAGAGTGTTCAGACACTGAACAGTTAATTCCATTCCCTTGCTTGTGTACTCTAACCATTGACTAACAGACAGGGTTCCTCCCTGTCCTGACCAGCCTGGATTAGGGGCAGCAGACAGTGAAGCAGACCCTGGAAGGAGGCGCCTCCTGTGCTTGTCCAGCCATTCCTGAGCTGTAACACTAGGCAGGTTCTTAACTATTGGTGGCTTTTTACAGGAATCTGAAACCCTCCCCCAATTCGCCTGGGCTGTTGGAGCAGAGATTTGGGGCCTGGACAGCTCTCAGAGTGACAAACACTATGGAGAGACAATTATGATGCTATGCTCCCATGGGTGGAGATCTACTCTAGGTTGTGTGGTCTGATAATTAGGGTGTTCTTGTTTGCCCATAGTAGCTACAGTGAATTCTTTAGCTAAATAAGCAGAGTTACCTTGTATGATGCATACTTTGTGCTCTGCCTGTCTGCTAAATCTTCTCCATCTCTAGCAATTATTACATGTCTCCACACTGCTTGGCATAGGACTAATCCGTTTCTCTTCAAGGGATGCTTTCACCCCCTCCTTCCCAGTTCAGCACCGCACTTACGCACGTGCATAAGTCCCACTGAGGTCAATACAAGGGACTGCTCACATAGAGAGCTAATCATGTGTGTAAGTGCTTTGTTGGACTGGGACTTTATTATTCATGTGGCCTAGAAAAGGGCCATTGCAAATGACTGAATTTCATAAATTACCAAGTATGGGGAGGAAACAAGTAACTTACAATAAATCAAGGATGCTACATCTTAAACATCACTTTGTTCCCTTTTTTGACAATGCAGCTTCATCTGAATTATTTATGACACATTTAGAGTACACTAGTAACTCTTCTGTACTTTATTATGTAAAGATAATGAAGTTGTTGTTTTTACCTTCATTGTATATTTTGCAGAGACCTTGAGCAGACACAAGGAAAAATCATTGTTAAATTTAAAATTCCATTACATCTCTGACAGCTTTTCCAGTAAGCTCTGTCACAGGAACAGAAGTTTAACACCATGCTTATTAGCCTTTCAGTGTTTTACAGGCTAACAAAATTTCCTTATTTTCTCGGTCCTTTGGTGTTTGTTTATTTATCTTTTACATAGTCTAGAAATGGGAGCCAGATGTGTGTAGGAAGTGACTGGATCAGGCCCTAAGCCATTGGATTGGGGTCTTGGACATCTGAGTTCAGTTCCCTGCTCTGTTACAGGCTTTCAGTTTAGACTTCGGCAAATCTCCTAATGGCTTTGTGCCTCAGTTCTTTATTTGTAAAACAGGATAATAACGCTCTCGTTCTTCAGCTTTGCCCTGTTTTCTCTTCACAGATTTTAAACGTAGAGCTGGCTGAAGAGTGTTTTTCCCCTCATGGAAGAGTTCAACAAAAATGAAAAAATTTAGTTTGTCTAAATCTTCCACAGAAAATTTTGATTCCCCCCCCCCGAGGAAATTTGAATACTGAAAAAAATTAGATTCAGAAATGCTGCCTTGGTGCCCCATGGGAGTTGTAGTTTTGGTGCCTCATGCTCCCATTCTTCTTACAGGCTCTGCGTCTGGGTCAGACAATATCTCCCATAGTGCACCATGGCCTCTTACCTTGGAGCAGGCGGATGGTGCTTGGGAATCTCTGACTCTGATGCATCATGGGAGATATAGTCCAGCCTACAGAGAACAATGCCAGCATGAGGCCCCAGAACTACAACTCCCATGAGGCACCAAGGCACTATTTCAAAATAAAAATATTTTGATTTTCAGGCATTTGATTTTTCAACAAAAACTTAAATGTTCTGCAGAAAGCAGACACCATTGCAAAAAAAAAGTTTATTCAAAAATCCAGTTTTTCACCAAAAAACTGATTCAACTGAAATGTTTCCACCGGTTCTATTCAAACACTTTGGGGGGTAAGGCACTGACTCTTATAGGTCGGTAAAATTAAAAACACCGTTGGGCTCCAGTCTTGTTTGGTGCCTCTCAGTGCTACTGCAATACAAATAAAATATAATAAGATGAAGGAACTTATCATTTCCACTATGGATTTCTGGGTCTACATTTATAACCGTAGCTATACATGTAGCTTACTGTTCACCATACAACGGGCCCAGTTCTGCCCTCAGATGAGCATTCACACCTCCCTATTTTTTTCTCTTGCAGCATCGTCTCAATGCATATTTTGATATTTTAGTG
The DNA here is from genome assembly GCA_033296515.1 of Macrochelys suwanniensis. Classification (NCBI taxonomy): domain Eukaryota; kingdom Metazoa; phylum Chordata; order Testudines; family Chelydridae; genus Macrochelys; species Macrochelys suwanniensis. The sequence goes on along the minus strand of CM065781.1, from coordinate 2,609,152 downwards.
TTGATTTATTCATTTGCCAACTCCGTTACTGCAGCAGGACCTCTTATCTGTTTAAAGCTCTTCCTTATCAGCTTCTCATCAGTCAGAAAGCTGACAGTAAACCTCCTACTTTGTCAATCAGTTTGTAATACTTGAAATGGAAGTGATTGGACAGTATGCTTCCCCTCTATCTGATGGAATGTGTGCTGCTAATCTATCTACAGCAGCCCTGATCATGGCTTTCAGCCTGCCCCAGAAATACATCCCAGGGGAGAGAAATTCATTTGACCAGTTCTAAGTTTCTGGCTCTTTTGACTAGAACTATCTTGGTTTATCAAAAATTTGTATTGATTTTCTGGAAATCAGACCCTGTTGTGTCCTGCCAGTCAGAGGTTTAGATCTACCACAGTGTGGGAAATGCTGGTAAAGATGGTGGTGGGGAGGGGCATGGATTGGGACAATTTTAGATTATCTTTGTCGTGACAATAATTCCAGTGATTCTCCCCATCTATCCTATCTGGCCTCTCTGGCTGTTTCTCTGATAATCTCTTGGTTGTCTAGCCGCCATCACAAACTCAATATCTGCCATAATGAACTTCTCATTTTTCCTCCTAATCCCTCTCCACAACAGGTTTAAAACAAATGAAAGGAAGTATCACTTCATACACAGCATAGTCAACTTGTGGAACTCATTGCCAGAGGATGTTGTGAAGGCCAAGACTATAACAGGGTTCAAAAAAGAACTAGATAAATTGATGAAGGATAGGTCCATCAGTGGCTATTAGCCAGGATGGGCTTGGATGGTGTCCCTAGACTTGGTTTGCCAGAAGCTGGGAATGGGAGACGGGGTGGATCACTTGATGATTACCTGTTCTGTTCCCTCTGGGGCACCTGCCATTGGCCACTGTCGGAAGACAGGATACTGGGCTATATGGACCTTTGGTCTGACCCAGTATGGCCGTACCTATGTTCCTCTCCTCTACTTCTCTATTGACAACATGATAGTTCCTGTCTACCAGGCCCATACCCTGAGGGAAGCTGTAACTAACCCTTTCACTTCTTTAAAATCTCCAAAATTGACCCTTTCTTTACGGGCATAACTCTGGGTTATGCTCTTGTAATGCTTCACCTCGATTGTTAGTCCCTATGTAGCAGGGCTCAATGGAAAGCAGGGCTATTCTGCTGACTCATGATGTTTTTTGCAGAAATCTGGACCAAATGGGACTCATTAGGTCCAACCCATGATATAAAAGCGTTTGTAGGGCTCTGAGATAGAAGTCGGGTCAGGGCCAGAAGGCCCTTGCTGGGTGGGATCCTAGGAACCTACCAAGTTCACAAGGAATCCTAGGTTGAGGTTTCCATTTTATTTTTAAGTGAACCACAAAGGCAAACACCAGAAAGTGGCACATTTGGGACATTTTCCCAGTGTAAACGGGAGCGAGATAGCATTGTGGGCACTCGCACATTCAAACCCCGGAACATTATGTGTGAAAATTCAGGATTTCACTCATAGATTTTAAGGCTAGAACAGCCCATTTCCAACCGGTCCCCTCACTTTGGCTTGCCTACAGACAGAAGACAAAAAACTTTGAAGGCATCAGTAGCGTGAGCAGATGTAGCTAGACAGCTCCCCAGCCCTACTCTCCCACAGTGATCTATGAAACTCATTCCTCGAGTGATTTGTAACCAGATGTGGAAACATTTTGTTTGCAATTTATTTTAGCTATGTTAGCAAGAATGCTTTAATCTATTTTTTATTCCTTATCCTCTGTTTCTCAACCTGTCCTATAGTAGAAGCCGTTAAAGTTAATATTTGCCCACTATTGAAATATAGGGACAAGTGGCGTTCAGCCACCCGAGATTGAGCAATAACAGGTCTGTGATGCCCTTAGATGTCCGCGGCTGCACGCACGCTACACTGACTGGCTCAGCGTGTGTCTACCCTACGCCAACAGGTGCGGGTAACCCATTGAACCCCATTCATGATGGGGATCGGGGATTGCAATTATTCCCCATGAACGAGGAATTCCCAGTAAGTGCAGGTCATAAGCTCGCGTTGATTAAGTCCCTGCCCTTTGTACACAACTTCTTAGAGGGACAAGTGGCGTTCAGCCACCCGAGATTGAGCAATAACAGGTCTATTGAAATATAGTTACTGGAGTATTTCCTATTCTAAATATAGGGGAAAGCTGTGGACATCTCAAATAGATGAGATGTCTAGTAATTGTTGGCAAATGCTGATTGAGAGTATCCACCATGTAAACTTCTTTATTAAAAGAAGCTCAAATATTTATTATTGAAAGGCTCTATTTATGTAGCATTGCTATATTATATCAATAGGCAATAGCTTAATGAATGCAGAAACCTCAGTGCTGGTAAATGTGATCCAGATAACCACAAAACAAAGCGTTCTTGGTAAGGTGATCTTTTGGAGGAAAATATCTTCAGTTTTATCAGCAGCTCAGTGACGATGACTTTTGTTTTTCATGCAGCTGGCAGTTAAGATGCAGCTGCCTATGATTAAGAAAGGGTGTTTCAGGCCAGTACTTTAACTGGTGGGGAAGAGGGGCTCATGCATTATTCTATCCATCCCTGTGTTAAAGTATAGTTCCTTTTTCTAGCCACACTACAAAATGCACAGTGAATCTCTTGGAGACGTCCTGAGAAGGGCAATCGCTCTGTGTGAAAGGAAAATCACAATCGCATGCTCAAAACTTGGAATCGTCGTAGCTTGTGAAGATACAGGTGGAAGTGAGATCTTTGAAAGGGGCTGTGCCCTCACACCATGGCCTGGTAGCTCCAGCCCAGGCTCTAGCTCTCAACCCAGCAGTGAGGATGAGAAAAAGCACAAGGGCGTGGGGGAATAAAAGGAAATTACCAATTCATAACAGCCTCCAAACACCATTCTTCACTCCGCGTGATAAATACTTAATGTGTGGCTGAGCAGATTGAAAGGGATGAGGGTTGACTGTAAATTTCACAGCATACTGCTGTAAATGAAAGGAAGCCTCAAAAGAAATGAACATTCGAAGGGGACAAAACACCAGTTTTCCCCTCCCCTGTATTAGAAGGATCATACCTAGCGCTCCAATCAGAGGGCTCCAAAGGTGGGTGAGCATTCCTGAGGCTGCTTTCCCCAGCTGTTCGGAACCCAGAGCTGCACTGGGCTAGGGGCACTCAGCACCCCTGAAAATCAGCATTCGTTAGCTTCCAGTGAATGGTGCCGAAACTGCTCTTGCCTGTCCCACAGTAAGAGCTCCTGACTTCTGGCCTCCTGCCTGCTCCACAGGACCACAGCTGTGCCTCCTGGATTTGGAGCAACTGCCCTGTGGGTTCAAACGTTTCTGCTGCAAGTTAACCCTCTGAGTTTTAAGTGTTGAGCAAAGTGCTGTGGCCAAGTTAATCTCTTAGTCACAGCTGTGCAGCCCTACTAAAGTCACTGCAGTGTTAGTGCTTCCAGACTGAAGCCCCAGTTCTGCAAAACACTAAAGGTAGCCATGTGCTTATGTGCCGTGGAAGGCAATAATTGTGCGGGGAATGGCTGGTGTTTGTTCCATTCAAATGGTCATTCCTGAACTCTGAGGCACCTTTATTTTATTTTTTTTTAAATTAGGATACACTAAAACAGATGAATAACCTGTCCCTTTAATAGCTGCTCAAACGTACATTCATTATTAAAAAATGTGTTGAAGTCACCAGGCCTTATGCTTCTGCTTAAAGTTAAATGCATGCTTAAGTCCTGTGCTGAATTTAAGCCCTAGTAGAACATTTTCAATAAGTGACTTAGGCACTTGGACTCTAATCTCCCATTGACTTTCAGTGAGACTTGGGCTCCTATGTGACTAAATCACTTTGAAAAGGGGTCTTAGATGCAGATTTCTAAGGGATTTAGGCAGTGCTATGCTCAGCGTTGCGCCTGCTAACTGACTGGGGAGCCTATGTTCTTTTTTCAAAAGGGATTTAGGCACTTTGAAGCCAAAGTCCGATCAACAGATGATGTACGTTAGACTCAAGTGCCAAAGTGTCTTTTGAAAATGTGGCTAGGTTCCTATAGGTGTTTATGGTTGCAATGCTGAGCGCAGCAGTGCCTAAATCCCTTTAAAATCTGGGCGTTAGGCTTCCAAATCACCGAGGCTCTTTGGGAAATTTCAAAGGGTGGGATTTTCCAAAGTGTCAAGATGAATTAGGAGCACAAACCCCCAACAGCTTTCAGTTGGACCTAGACTGACACCTCTGCATGCTTTTCAGAATCCCACGCCAGAGTCCTCAATGAAAGGCTTTGCACGGATTTAACTGAAAACTGAATTTGGGTGGGGCAAGAGAGACGCATTGAACCACAGGGTTAGGAGGGACCACAAGGGTCATCTAGTTTAAACCCCTGCCAAGATGCGGGATTTGTTGTGTCTAAACCATCCAAGACAGTTATTATTGCATGGAAGTTTATCAAACCAGAATCCAAACCAGGGTCAGGGTTTCCACATAATACAGCAAAACAAATTTTATAATTCTAGAAGGAAACACAGATTGCAAGAACAACATCACAGTTTCCCTAATCCTGATCACACAGAGCTGTCCTAATTTTAAAGCTACATCTGTTATAAGCAGCCAAGATGCCTGGACAGGTATCAATAATATGGAACAGTTGTTTACTAAATAAATAAATAAAAACTCACAATTTTCTAACAGATTTTTAGATACCTGAGCATGCCTAACCAACACTATCTTCACATGTAATAGGGCATTCAACTAAATACTCATAATGTCCTATTGCACTTAGCCTTCTGCTCTGAGAATCCTCCCCAAAGCCTTTTGCTACGTAAAACAGAATTAATCAGCATAGATGTATTGAGCATAAGTGATTCTTTCCCTGGGCGTGAGTGAGGTTACGGCTGCACTGGAATAAAACACCCGCAGGTTGGCCATGGTGGGCCCAGGTCAGCTTACTTGGGCTTGGGGGCTAAACTTGCTGTGTAGACATTCAGACTTGGGCCGGAGCCTGGGCTCTGGGACGCTCCCCGCTCACAGGCAGCATCCACACAGCAATGGTACAGCCCTGCCGCCTGAGCCCTGCGATCCTGAGTCTGCTGACCCAGGCCAACCGTGGGTGTTTATAGTGGGGTGATCACCCCGCTCAGACCTGGAGGGGTTGAAAACAGCCCTGGGAGAGGGCTGAGGTGGCGAGAGGGCGGCTGCCAGGGAAAGCAGCAAGCCTCGGCTGACTGGGGAAACAGCCACAGCTGCGGCCTCGCCCCAGTCAGGGCCCAGCTGGCCCTTATAAGAGGGCAGTGGGCCAGGAGCAGACAGTATCTCTCTGGCTGTGGTCAGAGAGGGACCTGGCTACGGGGAAGCTAAACAGGGACCTGAGGCGGGGCAGCACCAGGGGGGAAGGCAAGAGGAGCTGGGGAGCTCCCGCCTGGAAACCCCCTGGCTGCAAGGCCATGTGTGGGGCCAGCACGGGTTCTGGGGCTGTGAAGGGGCAGCCTGGGGCTAGGGAAAGGCAGCAGGTCCAAACCTCCCTTGCCTGTGATGACTGGCTATTACAGACTGCAGTCTGCCCCAGGGAGCAGGGGCTTGATGATGACTGGCAGTGGCCCATAGGCTGAGGCAAGCTGGGGATAGAGGGTGGGGGTTCCCCTGGGAGGGGATACCCAGACTGAGGGGGTACTGCCAGGGGGCAGCACTCCATAGAAAAGGGCACTGGGGTCTGGGAGGGACACGGGGGCCAATGGCGAGCGGGACAGCGACCTGCATAGGGAGCTCCGGGCTGGAAAATGCTAATTCCCTGGAGAACCAGCAGGAGGCGCCGCGTGGGTGAGTCCTGCCCGTTACAGTATTTAATTGCTGCGTAGAAATACCCTGAGATTTCTGAACAGAAAAAGCCAAAGTCAAAGGGCAGGGAGCACCAGCAAGGCAGGAAACCCACTGGTCAGATAGTCATCCCCTGGAGGAGGTTTATACTCACAGATTGAATGTAAGGCCAGATGGGACCATTCTGATCATCTAGTCTGACCTCCTGCATAATTCAGGCCAGAGAACTTCATTGAGCCCGAAGGCTTGTGGCTGGACTAGAGCATCTCTATAAAGATATCTACTGTTGATTTAAAGCCTTGATGTGGATAAATTGGAAAGAGTCCAGTGGAGGGCAACAAAAATGATTAGGGGGCTGGAGCACATGACTTATGAGGAGAGGCTGAGGGAACTGGGATTGTTTAGCCTGCAGAAGAGAAGAATGAGGGGGGATTTGATAGCTGCTTTCAACTACCTGAAAGGGGGTTCCAAAGAGGATGGATCTAGACTGTTCTCAGTGGTAGAAGATGACAGAACAAGGAGTAATGGTCTCAAGTTGCAGAGGGGGAGGTTTAGGTTGGATATTAGGAAAAACTTTTTCACTAGGAGGGTGGTGAAGCCCTGGAATGGGTTACCTAGGGAGGTGGTGGAATGTCCTTCCTTAGAGGTTTTTAAGGTCAGGCTTGACAAAGCCCTGGCTGGGATGATTTAGTTGGGGTTGGTCCTGCTTTGAGCAGGGGGTTGGACTAGATGACCTCCTGAGGTCCCTTCCAACCCTGATAGTCGATGATTCTATGAAATGATGGAGAATTTATCAGGCCCCTTGGGAACTTGCTCCAATGGTCTATAACCCCAGTAATTGCTGCAGGGATGGGAAAACAGTTCATTTCATTTAGTTGTTTGGGGTTTTTTTGCTCCACATAATTTCTGCAGTAAAATTTCCTTCCCAGCAAATTGCTGTAAGTCAGAGCTGGGTTTGCTTTAAGCCCCTCTGTCACAGGATCAAGTCTCAGGAACCAAGACTAAATTGATGGATGTTACGCTGTTTACAGCTGCTATTGCTACACCAGGAGGTCCTGGACTAGAAACTGTGTTAGAGTATCAGAGGGGTAGCTGTGTTAGTCTGGATCTGTAGAAGCGACAAAGAGTCCTGTGGCACCTTATAGACAAACAGATGTATTGGAGCATAAGATTTCGTGGGTGAATACCCACTTCATCGGATGCATGCAGTGGAAAACTGTGTTAGAGTAAATACTCATCCCCGGAATAACACAACAACAGTTTCTGCTCGAGGCTGCAATCAGAACCCCATTCCTACTCAGCGTTCAACTCCTGGCTTCAGACAAGGCATCAAGTCACTTTTATGACCGGATCATGAACCCTTCTCCCTTGCCTGATAATTTCCCTGTTCTTTCATGCTAGCGTTGGGATTTAGATTGAAGCCACTGGCCCAATTCAGAGCTGTGGTAAATGGCTGCAGCCCCATCGCCCTCTGCACCGGCTGCACCCATTTACGCCAGCAGGTGAGTTGTCAGGGGAGACTATTTCCACGCTGATTTCCAGTTGTCACCATGCAGTTATTCAGGCCTCAGTGATGGGTTGATTGGGTCCTTCACAACCCTGATCATAAGTTCAGTGGGCAGTGCAGAACTGTGCCATGCCAAGGGAAGCAGCAGCAGTCAGCCTGAAAGCTTACCCTGTTGCCAGAAGATTTGGTTCAATAACCCTCTGCAACTATTTAAACCAGTAGCTAAGGTTGTGGCCCGCCCTAAGGAACTGCCAGGAAAAGCTGCAGCTAGCTAGCTTTCCCTCGAACAGACATGGATACAGCCCTCCGATCGAGAATAGACAGGCAAGCAGTAAACCTTTGAAAACAAAAATAATATTTACTTAGAAATGAGTGATTGCAGTAAAAGAATAGAGATAAGGGTTACAGTATAAAGAAATGAAACGGCGGAGCAAATAAAGATGCAACACTATAATAACAATTTCAACTAATTCTACAGCATATAACAATATAATAATTTACTTAATTACTCTATACCTTATAACAATATAGCAATTAAACATGCAATACTAAATACTTAAAGCTAAGCATCCAGTAAGCGCTGGCTGGGCGGTTACTAGATGGGTAGAGGAAGATCTTACTCAGACCACAGGCACCCAGATTTATTTACAAGCGAAACCCATACACTCCTGGATGGTAAATAAAGGAAGATTTAAACGTACAGAGGCTTTCTTAAAATCCCTCTGAACTGTCTTAAGGGGTCCTTCTGCTCTGTCTCGGTTGGGTGAGTTGGCTGTCAATGGCGATCTCGCTGGGCCTGCTGGCGTGGAGTGGCTGCCTGCGACCGCTGAGGTAAAAAGGCTTCTCAGGTGGGAGAGGTGGACGCTTGCTTGGTCGCCTCTGCGGTGGCTTCCTGCTGGCTGGGTAGCAGAAGCAGTCGTTGCCCGAGGCAACCTGGGAACTCTGGGTGGGCTGCTGCTGCTGCAATCACGGCTTTTCAGGCAGCTCTCGGCTTTGCAGGGTTCCTCTGGTTTCTTCTCAGGTGACTTCTGCTGCGCAAGCGTCCTCTTCCTTGCATGTGTCTTGCGGCTTCTTCTCTCTTCCAGGTCCCTGTCCTACTACAGGGTTTAGCCTGTCGGTCTTATATACTATTTGCTCTCCCAAGCTCAGCCAATCAGCTTCCAACTTTTCTTAGCTGCGCCCTTGATAGATAGCCCCTCCCCCTCCATAGACTTCAATGGGGTTACTATGGATCTTTGCTGATGCAACCCCATGCCTCCATTGCATCACCTAGAAATGGTGCAATCCTACCTTCTGATTGCATCATCTCTCTCTATATCCCTAGGGGCTCCCATATAGTCCTATGGAGTTTTTCTTAGCTGACCTTTGGATGAACCCCAGCTAAAGGCCCATGTATTCCTGTGGGCTGCAGTGTATTGCTATGGGGTTTTGCTGAGTCATTCCCCCTAGGACAGGGATCTCAAACTCAAATCACCAGGAGGGCCACATGAGGACCAGTGCATTGGCCCGAGGGCCGCATCACTGACACCCCGCTGCCCCTGGCCCTTCCCCTCACTCCACCCCTTCCCTGCCTCTTCCCACCCCTTCCCCAAATCCCCGCCCCTGCCCCGTCTCTTCTCCGCCTCCTCCCCTGAGCACGCGGCTCCCCGCTCCCCCTCCCTCCTGGAAAGCGCTAAGTGCCGCCAAACAGCTGCTTGGCGGCGGGAAGCGCCTGGAGGTAGGCAGAGGAGCGGGGATGCGGCGCGCTGGGGGAGGGGAGCTTGGCGGGCTGCAGGAAATAACTGCGGGGGTGGGGCATGGGGAGCTTGGTGGGACGCAGGAAATAACCCCGTGGGCCGCATGTTTGAGACCCCTGCCCTAGGAGGATGACACAATACCATCTCCTGATTGCATCATCCTTATACATTCGTATGGGCCCGTGTGTGTTCCTGTGGAGTCTTTCACCACATTACATCACCCTATAGCCGTCGTTACTGGCTTTTCTTAATTTCAACGATTATTAATTCCTCTTTAATTAAGGCTTTATTCTTAAAACTAATCACTGCTCTAAGCATCCCAAAGGGTCCTGACACTGTCACCATTTTTCTAATGTCCAATTAAGCAAGCTATAATTTTCACGAATGTAAACCCCTTCCTGAGCTTTTTCTGCAGAGCTTCAATTTAAAGGGTTATAAGGTAGTTCAGGCAACGGAGGGAACATTTCCCTTCCCAACCCTACTACTACATGGCTTGATGGGGTGCACTGTAGACACATGCCCCTTGTCCCATGACCTGTGCTTGCCAGTGCATGGGGCAGTGTAACCATGGATCTGCTACCATCCCGCCTGACTGGGGCTTCACGTGCCCCCAGAGGAGCAGGGCATGAGGAGTGCATGTGCTCCATTGAGCATAAAGCCTGGCATTTCGCCTGACCCTTTGGTGGACTGTACCCCGGAGGGGTGGAGAGGTGAAAGGCCTCCTGACACAGCCATGTAACAACTAGTGCTGCCCAGCGGAAGGGTCAGGCGGCGGGAGATCTGGGCAGAGAATAAAGGGTGATTTCACCTTGTGCACAGTCCCTTAGGCCAATGGCATAGTTCAGCAAGGCAGAGGAGGAGGACAATGCCGTTTATCAGACCCGGGGATTCCCAAAACATCTAGAAATGTCTGCCATGCCAGCCGCTTTAGAGCCGTCGCGGGAACTAGCCAGGTCACAGCGAAGCTGTTATCTGCGCACGCGTGTGCAGCATTTCATCGCTATCTCCGGACTTAATTAATCAAGACTCTGGTCACGCTTGCGATGCTAAGAGATCAGGTGCCAGCTCTCGCCAAGGCTACTGCCATCTTCTGAGCACTAACAAATTCATAGCTGGAAACCAGACCAGATTGCCTCTGTGTTGGTATTGTTCAAGGTAGGATGTTAGACTTATAAGACTGTGTTTAGTCTCTATGGCATGCTTGTGAGTCAATCTCACTTGTAATGTCTGTGTGCCACACTGTAAGGTGATATGTAAGTTTTGCTTTATACCTGTGAAAATGCCTGCTCCAACTGACCCTGTGAACCCGGGCAGAAGGAGTGGTTCCCTTGCCCATCAAGGAGGACTATCAAAACTAAATAGGCCATTGGGGAACATTGCGCTACAAAGACTGGGTTAATGGCCCTCTGACACCCACGAAGGTGCTGTGCGCAAGGAAGCTCATCCCATCAGCTTGAATTCTGGAAAAAGGAAATAAAAATAGCTGCCAATGAATGTGTTCATCTCTTTGCTGTTTGGACTCTCACAGGGCTGGAGCTAGGAAACAGGAGCAGAAATTCCCCATGGTCAACCTGGGTTAGCCCTAAAAGACCTTCAGTGCTGTCAGATTACTGCAACTCTGTCTCCGTTTGGAGCCATAGACAGTAACTCATTCATGTACACACATTGCCTGCTTTAACCTGTAAATAACACTCCGTTCTTTTTCCTAGTTAATAAATCCTTAGTTAGTTAATTATAGGATTGGCTCAAACATTGTCTGTGGTGTGAGATGAGGAACAAATTGACCTGGGGTAAGTGACTCGTCTCCGGACTGGATCTTTAGTGATCTTTGGTGTAAGGGACCATTTATAGACTCATAGACTTTAAGGTCAGAAGGGACCATTATGATCATCTAGTCTGACTTCCTGCACAACGCAGGCCACAGAATCTCACCCACCCACTCCTGTAATAAACCCCTAACCTATGTCTGAGCTATTGAAGTCCTCAACTCATGGCTTAAAGACTTCAAAGTGCAGAGAATCATCCAGAGAATCCTCCAGCAAGTGACCTATGTCCCACGCTACAGAGGAAGGTGAAAAACCTCCAGGGCCTCTGCCAATCTACCCTGGAGGAAAATTCCCTCCCGACCCCAAATATGGCGATCAGCTAAACCTTGAGCATGTGGGAAAGACTCACCAGCCAGACACCCAGGAAAGAATTGTCTGCAGTAACTCAGATCCCAACCCATCTAACATCCCATCAGAGGCCATTGGGCATATTTACAGCGAATAGTCAAAGATCAATTAATTGCCAAAATTAGGCTATCCCATCATACCATCCCCTCCATAAACTTATCAAGCTTAGTCTTGCAGCCAGATATGTCTTTTACTCCCACTGCTCCCCTTGGAAGGCTGTTCCAGAACTTCACTCCTCTGATGGTTAGAAACCTTTGTCTAATTTCAAGTCTAAACTTCCTGATGGCCAGTTTATATCCATTTGTTCTTGTGTCCACATTGGTACTGAGCTTTAAATAATTCCTCCTTGGTATTTATCCCTCTGATATATTTATAGAGAGCAATCATTAGCAGCTCATAATCATCCTGTGATCAACCAATACTCTGAGGTCCTTCTCCTTCTCATAGACTCATAGACTTTAAGGTCAGAAGGGACCATTATGATCATCTAGTCTGACCTCCTGCACAATGCAGGCCACAGAATCTCACCTACCCACTGCTGGAATAATCCTCTCACCTATGTCTCAGCTACTGAAGTCCTCAAATCATGGTTTAAAGACTTCAAGATGCAGAGAATCCTCCAGCAAGTGACCCGTGCCCCATGCTGCAGAGGAAGGCAAAAAACCTCCAGGGCCTCTGCCAATCTACCCTGGAGGAAAATTCCTTCCCGACCCCAAATATGGCGATCAGCTGAACCCTGAGCATGTGGGCAAGACTCACCAGCCAGACACCCAGGAAAAAGTTCCCTGGAGTAACTTCTAACATCCCATCACTGACCATTGGTCCTATTTACCACTGATGGCAATTAATTGACCTTTGACTAAGATCTGTTACTTCCAACTGATGTGTCCCCAGGTTATAACAAAAATTCTTGTTATTAATCCCTAAATGCATGACCTTGCACTTTTCACTATTACATTTCATCCTATTAGTAATACTCCAGTTTACAAGCTCATCCAGATCTTCCTGTATGATATCCTGGTCCTTATCACTTCCTGCATGATATCCTTTATCACTAAGTCCAGCTGCCTGGCTGGCAAGATAGACTGGAGAGCCCAAGGGGACTGTCTGTGACTCCATGGTAAGACTTTTACAGTGCTTCAGGAGTGCATATTTGTTACTGGGCTGGTGAAATCTAATTATAGAACCTACCATCAGTTTGGAGTCTCTGCCCTGCTCTGTGCCAGCCTGCCCTGAGGCTGGCATTCACAGTCATGACCCACTCCAGACCGTATAAGAACATAAGAACGGCTATTACTGGGTCAGACCAAAGGTCCATCCAGCCCAGTATCCTGTCTACCGACAGTGGCCCATGCCAGGTGCCCCAGAGGGAGTGAACCTAACAGGTAAAGATCAAGTGATCTCTCTCCTGCTATCCATCTCCACCCCCTGACAAACAGAGGCTAGGGACACCATTCCTTACCCATCCTGGCTAATAGCCATTAATTGACTTAACCTCCATGAATTTATCTAGTTCTCTTTTAAGCCCTGTTATAGTTCTAGCCTTCAGCATGACAATGCTCATGACTTGATTTTCCAACAGTCATAACTCAACCCACTAAATTTCCTCCAGAACAAGGTCAATCATATCTGCTCACTGGGAATGGCTTCTGTGCTACCTTCCAAACCTCAGCCATTTCACCTGGGGGGCTGGGTAAGTCTGTGTTGGCTTTATGTTTGGACCTGTTATTTATAGGTGGTCAAATAAGCAGGCTCAGTTGGAATATGTTACACATTATTAGTCAAGAGTAAGACAGCAGAATAAAGAAAGGATGACACTACATTACCCAGCCTGACTGGAGAAGTGACTCTAGCTTGATTGATTCCTAATTAATGCTTGGAAACTCTGGTCTTTATATACTGTGTCTTCGACAAAGGAATTTCCTTTCCCATAACATTCCTTTAAAAGTATCTTGGCTTACCTAATTAATAAACTAATGATATCTGTCCTTTTATGGTATCTCAGCATATCTAATCAATTACCTAAAGATACCTATTACCAAGTCCTTATTATAGAAAACACGTGCAGCAATGAGTAATTCCTGTTAAGCTAAAAACATCTCTCAGTGGGTCATTATCTCATCAGTTACAACATTTGCAGTAACAAGTATATCTCAGCAATCACAAGTGGTCCCTTCCTGGACATCTGGACACATTCTCCATGGGTCAACAGGATCATGATTATAATATTATAGACATTCCACCATTTGTTCACATGCTACATTTAACCTAAGTACAGAGTTCCTAGAATCATAGACACAAATTCTAGAATAATAGACACAAAACACTTTGGTTCATGCACAAAGGATCATGGGGAGTTTTATTCATTTATTAACAACTTTTTAGCCTCTCGCAGTGGTCTGTGGGTTTGGGCGGAACTGAAATATACAAAACATCAACCCAAAAGGTAAAGTTCCACAATGTTACCAAGGGCCAAAAGTAGGGTTTTGGCATGAAACTCTTGTGCAACGTTAACTATCGAACTATTGTCACTTTAACATGTTTGTAATTTCTTCATCTTTGCGCAGCTGATACAGGAATATAAACATGTTCTCTGGCCACACAACTGCAGATCTCCATGACTTGGATTATTTCATCTTCATCTACACAGTATCCCAGTCACATCACAAGGTACCAGTCTTTTGATTTTGATTAAAGTCGCTGATTCCCTCTTTCCCAGCTTTGTTCAAATGCAACCACTGGGGGATAAATACCCAACCAATTTTAGTACTCTGAGCCTGGAAAGTAATTAATTAGGGCCTGACTGTCACTGCTCGGCATCATCTTGCTAAATATGAATTTCAAATTGCAAGATAATTATTTCTTTCTTTAATGTCATCAAGCACAGGATTGATAATTATACACCGAGGTGCAAATTCAATTATCGGTCTCAATATCAGAGGGGAAAATGACTGCTAACAGGCAAGCTTGATTGATAGAGGGTGTGAAATTCACCCACTGAATATGCCCCCTACACCTTCTAAATGCTCTGTGTGCCTGGGTTTGGTTTGGGTTTAAGTACAGTGGGCATGCAAGTGGCCCAAATAGAGGCATAATTTTGTGCCCAGGACCCCACACCCTGTAAGCAAGTTGTTGAATATTCTCCCGTCTGCGCCTGCAAGGAGAAGAGGTGGACTTCACAGACTGGATTGTAATAGCTATGGTCTAACCTACAGGATCTCATCCCTTAGCTGAAGTGTGGAATTAATAATTAGGGACTCCTGAGTTTTAATCCCAGCTGTGAAACTGACTATCTGTAGCTTTGGAAGCCTCAGTTTCCCCCCAGCTGTAAAAGGAGGAGGATGAGGCTGCCCCTCTACCTTCACAGGCAGGGCTGCTGTGAAAAAAGGCTCGAAAACGGAAACCATTTTAGAATGTGATCTTCTGAAATGTGCGTTCCGTGTGCTCCTTTATCCAGCTGGCATGCCAAATGTTCCACAACGTCGTTCACATTATATGCATGGGGCTCAATGTTTTTAAAGGTGCAGGCTCAACAAGACAGAGTTCTGCAGGAACCTGTGCGTCATCCCATTCCCACCTTGCATGGTTCGGGGCTTTCAGGTGGTGATGAGCCTTCCTTTGGTCTTTTTAAAAATCCCGGCAAATTTCATTTTAAAAAGATCCCTTGTTTTCAGAGAATGTTAAGGTTGCGTGGCTTAACCAGACGGATGCCAGGAAATACCAGGGTTAAGGTGTGGTATGTGCTGCCAGGTGTGTGGTGTGCTGTAATAGTTTCCCGTTGTGTGATCACTTAACACAATGTCATTTCATCCCTTTTGCCCCTCTACCAGCTTGTAAGGGTCATTGGGTGACGTGAGCAGGGATTAGGGTGACCAGATGTCCCGATTTTATAGGAACTGTCTCGATATTTGGGGCTTTCTCTTATATAGGCTCCTATTACCCCCCACCCTGTTCCGATTTTTCACACTTGCTGTCTGGTTACCCTAGCAGGGATCTGCAGGATGTGCACTGTGCTCTGGGCTAGGCAAGGGCTGCCCTGGTGGGCTCTAGCAGCTCCCAAAGCGCCTGGAGTTAGCTGCCCATAGAAGGAAGCATCCTCCAGGTGAGAGTCTTGCTCTTGGCTTTGCTGGGAGCAGGAGCAGACCTGTCCTATTATAACCACCGAGGCCCTGACTGAGCCAAGCACACTAGCACGTGTGTAAGTCCCATCCAGATCAGCGAGCTTTAAAGATGAATCAGGGGAGCTGAGCCCTGGGAGCAGACCAGGCCCAGCTCCCTGGTGTCAGAGCAGGTGGGGACAACCAGGCAAATTAACATGGGCCTGGCTACACCTGGGGCTCTCCAAACCTGTGGGAGGGTAGGAAGAGGAGGACTCACTGTGGCAGGCTGTGCCTGGGGAGAGGGCTCAGTCCTGGGCTAGGTGCTTAAAAAGCTTGTCCTGTAACTGCAGCCTCAGAAAGGAAACAGAGCTGCTTGGGCCGGGGAAGCTGACAGAAGTAGGCTCCTCAGAGACTCCTGGTAGAGGTGGCCATGAAACCACAGGACACAGGATAAGTTAAAGGACTGATTTTTTCCCCTCATGTTTGTACAATAAACCTGAAAGGAGGCTAGATGTGGCAGCGTATGCTTGGAAGTTGGGGAGAAGCCCTGCCCTGTGACAGGGCCCAATCACTCATGTACCACCTTATCCAAAGTGAACGTAAGAACGGCCGTACTGGGTCAAACCAAAGGTCCATCTAGCCCAGTATCCTGTCCTCCGACAGTGGCCAATGCCAGGAGCCCCAGAGGGAATGAACAGAACAGGGAATCATCAAGTGATCCATTCCCTGTGGCCCATTCCCAGCTTCCGGCAAACAGAGGCTAGGGACACCATCCCCGCCCATCCTGGCTAATAGCCATTGATGGACCTATCCTCCATGAACTTATCTAGTTCTTTTTTGAACCCTGTTACAGTCTTGGCCTTCACAACATCCTCTGGCAAGGAGTTCCACAGGCTGACTGTGTGTTGTGTGGGAAAAAAAACAACCCTTCATTTTGTTTGTTTTATACCTGCTGCCTATTAGGGTGACCAGATGTCCTGATTTTATAGGGACAATCCTGATTTTGGGGGGCTTTTTCTTATATAGGATCCTATTACCCCCCACCCCCTGACCCGATTTTTCACATTTGCTGTCTGGTCACCCTACTGCCTGTTAATGCCATTTGGTGACTAGTAGTTCTTGTGTTAGGAGAAGGAGTAAATAACACGTCCTTATTTACTTTCTCCACACCAGTCATGATTTTATAGACCTCTATCATATCTCTCCTTAGTCATCTCTTTTCCAAGCTGAAAAGTCCCACTCTTATTAATCTCTCTTCATATGGCAGCCGTTCCATCCCCCTAATATTTTTTGTTGCCCTTTTCTGAACCTTTTCCAATTCCAATATATCTTTTTTGAGATGGGGCGACCACATCTGCATACAGTATTCAAGATGTGGGCATACTGTGGATTTATATAGCGGCAATATATTTTCTGGGGAAAAGGGGAAAGGCAGGCAATCTCATTACTGCTGGAAGGGTTTGGAACTATTGGGGCTTTCTGGAGTCGGAGTATGAGACTATGAATTAGATAAACTCTCCAGTAAAATGTGTGATAAAGCAGTACTGTGCTGTAACAGTTATTCATATTTCTATTTACTCAAAGGCACTGGGGAACATGAATAGTTTGGTTATGGGTTTTTGTGCCGTTTCCCATTTATTTTCCTTCCCAGGGTAGGTAATGAGTAGATTTCACTCCTCCAGGGCACTAAATTGACTCTTTTGACTGGTTCATAAAGACCTAGCAACTCAGTCTATTTTTATTAAGACTTAGTAGACTCCACATGCTTTCATTAGAGCTGCTGCAAGCTGTTTGCCAGAATTCTGAACTCTAGCAAACAAGTCACTTCCAGCTGAAGAACTTTGACTTGTAAACTCCCTGCTGCTCACCTTTCAAATGTACGTCCAGCAGCGAGACCGCTATTGCTGACAGTGAGCACTCTGCTCCAAACCCTCCACTTCTCCTCTGAAGCAGTCAGTAGAAATCAGAGTAATGGAGTGAAAGCAAGCAGCACGACCCTGAACGCCAAAGGACAGATGAAGCCATATTTCATGGCTCTAGGATAGCTTTATTGAATCTGGGAGGATTGTAATCAGGGTTAGAAATCGAGTGAGTGAGGTTGGATTCTGCCCCTGCAAAAGGGAAAAACAGAGATCAATATTTTGTTTAAATATTTATTTTAAAATATGCATTTTTATTTCCTGCACTCCTGCCTCAAAGCCAGATCAGTCACATGTTAAGCTCCTTTTAAGCATGTGTGAATTTGGTGAGCCCAGTGCAATTATCTTTTTAGAAGAGAGTTTACTCATCAGGTGGAATGTATCAAATTCTCCCCTAGGAGTTATCGATCCTTTGCTCCAATTCCCACCGAAGGGAGTACTATTTTAAGCAGCTTTTTTCTAATAAGTGATAGCATACTGGAAATGATCACGTGTCTTCCTTCTTGGCTTCGTGCCATTGGTATAATTAAAAAGGTTTCATATACTGGGGTGAGGCGGTGGGAGAGGCTGAGAATTAAAAATGGTTGAGTCATTTTTCATCCAGTCGTCCTTCTTGGTTTTAAGAGAACGCTTCTCTCTCGGTTTCTGGTGGTTGTGTTTAAAGTGTTGGCCACAGTGAAAGAAAAGAAGGAACAACTTTGCATATCAGAGTTAATAGTAATCTAGGTATAATCCACAGCCTTAAAAGGAAGCTGCCCTTGTCGGAAGCTGGTACAAATGTAGCTCTGAGCATGGGGTGGTGAATATTGGATTAGTAATAAATTAAATTCACTGTCACAAAAGGCGCTGGTGACAGGATTTCCGTAAGTTATTATAACTGACACTAGACCTGCTGCTTTAACATACACAGACTGTTTCTTAGCTGCTGAGCTGAGAGCCAGTGTTGGCAGACAGGAAAGAGCCACTTTTATTTCAAGTTTACAAATAAACACTAATTACGAGACAGATTTTAAAATTACCCGGGGGAACCTTTTACGAAAGGCCTCACGAAAAGCACTGTGAAATGATACTGAATTAATTAAACCACCAAGAGTCTTGCACACTCGGAACCAAATCCTACTCACCTCAGCTCAGTTAAGCTGTAGTGGGGAAGCCAATCAGATTACTCACATGAGTAATGTGAGTGGGGTTTGGCTCTTTGTTCAGTACTAGTCACTTCAAATCAATGCTCTTACGTCTAATAGTTGTTCTCGTCTCTTGCTTTCGGCTCCAGCCTCCCTGGTAATTCAGCTAACCCATCCTGAGTGCCACCGGTTCAGTCAAAGGCCCCCTGGCTAGCACCGAATGAGAATGCCTCTGTCTGGGAAAGTCACTTCCACTCGTGTGTCTGCCTGCTGCAAGGCACTGCTGTGGGATTCTGGCGATCTGATCCTGGCTTGCTCTGCAGGGTGCCGAGCGCTGTAGAGGCAGCATGCTCACACCGGCTGACTAAGGCCACTCCTCAGGTCCCTCTCGGTGCCCCCTCCTCAAGCCCATGCTCTGATCCTGGCTCACAGACGTGAGGCCAGGCAGGTGGAAGCGAGGCGCAAGATGGGATCTTGGGCGGGAGGGGGTGTGTGCTGGGATCCGTAGGTAGCAGCCCAGAAGGGAAGAGCCAAACCCCTTTGCATTTGCTTTCCTGTGGGCCTGTCTCCTGTCTGTGATGGCCTGGGAGGGCAGGATTGTTCCTCGCCCTGGTTTGCCCTTTGAGGACTGTTTAAAGTGAGGTTTGCTAAGGAGTCTAGAACCTGCAGGTATCGGGCTGTGTGAAAACCAATATCCATTATTGCTACAAGATTGGAAAGAGTCACGAGGGGGGTGAACTCTGATCCCTTCCTTCCCAGACTGCACGGGAGATTAAAACGGGGCCAGAAACCAGTTTCTGTGACGCTTCTGGTACCTCCTCTTGACTGGAGCACCTTAGCGTGTGCTCGCTCACAAGCGGCAGCACTCCAACCTGTGTCATTGCTGCTTGTCTTTTCTCTTCTCCCAAAGGAAGAACCATTAAATCCAGGGAACGTAGATTTAAAATGCAATTCAGTAGTACTACTTGGAGTCAGGTACGCTGCAGGGCGACGGTGGAGGACGCTGTCCTGTAATGCTTTACCAGTGGGTGTATATATGTTTTTAAGACCAATATTTTGGAAGCCATTTTGAAACGGACTGGTCAATAGAGCAGAGAAATACTTGTAGCACCTTAGAGACTAACAAATTTATTTCAGCATAAGCTTTCGTGGGTTAGTACCCACTTCATCGGATGCATGGAATGAAACATACAGTAGACAGATATTTATACAGTCAGAGAAACATGATAAGGTGGAGGTGCATAGACCAACCTTAAGAGGCTAATTAATTGAGAGGAACCATAACAGCAGGGGAAGAAAAACCTTTGAAGTGATAAACAAGATGGTCACACAGGTGTGAATGAGGATCGTTAACTTAAGGGAAATAGATTCAATTAACGTAATGGCCGAGCCATTTGAGGTCCTTATTTAATCCTGAGGTAATGCAATCTAGTTTGCATATCAATTGAATCTATTTCCCTTAAGTTAACGATCCTCATTCACACCTGTGTGACCATCTTGTTTATCACTTCAAAGGTTTTTCTTCCCCTGCTGTTATGGTTCCTCTCAATTAATTAGCCTCTTAAGGTTGGTCTATGCACCTCCACCTTATCATGTTTCTCTGACTGTATAAATATCTGTCTACTGTATGTTTCATTCCATGCATCCGATGAAGTGGGTACTAACCCACGAAAGCTTATGCTGAAATAAATTTGTTAGTCTCTAAGGTGCCACAAGTTTTTCTTTCTTATTTTCATTTTGCTGACACAGACTAACACGGCTACTACACTGAAACCTATCAATAGAGCAGAGGTTATTCAGGGGATCATAGTTTAGAAAAATGTCCTAAGACAGAAATCAGTGGCTTGTTGTTGTGTATGTGTCAGTGCCTGTGAACCTTAAACATGAGTCACTTTAGTCTGATTTGCCATCGCAATGAGAGGAGAGTCCTTTTATTTATCAGGAGGAAAGCGGCAGTCACAAAAGATCCATGCAGCTTTCACAGATTTATTTAGGTCAGAATCTACTGAAAAATTTAATATTACAACCATCCAGAAACACTTTTAAAGAGGAATGAGATTGAATAGACACCATGTTACTTTGTTGGAATACAGGCACAACCAAACAATCCTATGGGAATATATCTTCTGCAAGGTATTACCTTGGGCTTTTAACAGAAGCATTACAATGAAAATGGGACACATCTGAAATAAATGTTCCCTGGATTTAATTTGACTTGCTTTAGAAGAAACAATGAAGGATTGCTCATGTTTGATATCTCAAGGATGAAGAACATCATAAGGGAAATGTTAAGATTAGAAATCTGCAGGAAATGTAATTTAAAGCAAATTCTGGAGAAAAATTCAAGAGGAGATAAACTTGTGATATGGAAAACAAATTCAGAGAGATAAGGATTATACAGAGGTGAGCAAAAGATATTGTAACAGAA
This sequence comes from Macrochelys suwanniensis, assembly GCA_033296515.1. Classification (NCBI taxonomy): domain Eukaryota; kingdom Metazoa; phylum Chordata; order Testudines; family Chelydridae; genus Macrochelys; species Macrochelys suwanniensis. The sequence goes on along the minus strand of CM065781.1, from coordinate 2,588,377 downwards.
TCAGCAATTAGCAAAGCAAGGTGAGGCTAGTATTGACACTTTCCACAGAACTCTGCCTCGGTGACACTGACGTGGCCTGGGTTGGTGATCACGAATCAGTCAGTCCAGCCACCAGCAAAAATCTGCATTCTCTGCCTGCCTACCCAAAGCAAGAGAAGAGAGAAAGAGTTTGTTACCTGCTTCTGCCAGTTCCCTTGTTGGGAGCCTCATCGTGGCTCTCCTTCTCTGGAAAAGTGTTGTAGACTCCTCATCCTGTGCCTGTTTTAATAACTTACTAGGCAAGTCTCTCAATTTTCCAAAAGTGACCAGTGGTTTTTTGGGTGCCCATCTTGAGACATCTCAAAGGGACCTGAACGCTGCCCAACTGTCTGAAAATCAGGTGCCTCTTAAGTGATCTCATTTGGGCACAAAAAATCACTCGCCTCTTTTGACCACTGATACTGTCATGTCTCCTTCTTGCTAGATTGATTAAAAATGTGTAATGTGCATTACTCAGATCTGTGTTGTGCATGATGGGGGTGTTACGAGCAGGGTAGACTGATTATAAAATATAGCCATAGCATGAGACCTGTTGAGATGCATATGTTCCATCAGAGTTTAGTAGCTGTCCCATATGCCCAATAGTTAAATGCAAAAGTTGCTTTGTTTGGTTGCTAAAGTTGCTGAGACAAAATCTGAAATGCTTGATCATGTCTAGAATGTTTCCTAATCAATACCATGAGCTACATCAGAGACAGAGGCTAGAATGTCTGCATTGCCTGTCAACTGTGGTGAACATTTTAGGCTGAAGAGACTCTTTCTGCCAGAATATATTTATCAGTACTGGTTTTTTGCCTGCTGCATTGTGAGTTTTATTTGTAACTCTGATACTTAATGTCCTATGTAGATCAGCACAAAGACAGATCTTCTTGTTCCAGTGCTTGGCTATTTCACTCACGCTCTGTGAACCCCAAGTTGCCAGGAGCAGAATCTCTTAGACTAGTGATGCCCAAACCTTTCATCTCATGCCCCCTCTTACTTGTAATGGAATGTGTCCATGGCTGGGGCCAGGCTGGCACTGAGCCCAGGAACTCTTTCTCTGACACCACAAGTCTCTAAAACTTGAGTTAAATCAAGTCCTGAGCCAGTAAAGCATGTAGTTACGTGCTGCCCTGAATACAGAAGCTCTTCTGAACTGGATTTGTTCCCTAACTGGCAGCTGTGACAGACTCCCTAACATCTCACATGAACCACCCGCTACATTACGAGCTGCACCTTGTTATGCTGTGGGAATGGGGTACCACTTCTAGTGGAAAGGAGGGCAGAATTTGGCTCTAAGACAATATTTTCATAAGCACCTAAACCCTGTCGTACGTCAATGCAGAGTTAGGCGCGTAGGCACTCTTCAAACTGTTATCCTCAATGTTCCAGCCTCCCTCCCCTTTTTCTCCATGTGGTGTCACCGCTAATACAACCAGCACGCTGTTAGAACTTTGTTTGTCCTCCCTCTTTTATTTCCAATCTACATACAGTCCCCCACCATCAGGATTCAGTGCGGAAGGCAACCCTGCCTCCGTGATCCTACTGTCTGCATTAGCTCACATCTCAGCAGCACTGTGTGCTCCTCTGTGATTTTTAGGCAGGATGGATTTTTTTGGCCTGAGGCAGTGCTGAGGTTATTCAGTACGTTAGGTTTTAGGGCTGTGATTCGCTGTTAGCCTGATTCGCCCGGCTCTGGATGATTGGCACTAAGCATGCGAGTTAACATTTGTTAGCCAGTACTGGATTGTTGGCCAGAGTTGTGTGTATGCTGGCAAGGCGTAGCACTGCAGCTAAGTCCTAGTGAATAGGACAGTGCAGCAGCAAAAAAAGACTAAGCAAGAGGTTAGGAACGTTTTATAAAACTATATCTGACGCCTAAACCTGCAGATAAACTGCTACCCCAGAATTGACGGTACCGTAGTCAGCAATTTTGTATGTCCAGCCACTGCCAGCTGAAAACCAAACATCACATAGTTAGGAAAATCTTCGGCCCTGAGAGGTAAGGCTGCCCAGCGACATGTTTGCAGCTTTGCTATCAGACTGGGAGGATGGGATAAGAAGTGACTGTAGTGTGAGAATAGAAGGAACGTTGGGATGGCCAACCTTGATCTGAAGTACCTCTGACACCATTGCCATGTAGGTTTTCTTGTTATGACTAGAAATATTTTACTAAGAGATAATGAATAGTTTTGCTGAAAATAGAGGAATTGATGACCCATTGGGGTTCCTATGGTGACCCACTCGGAGTCACTATAGGTTATGTGCTTTGTTTGACGTTTGCTATAAAATGTTTGGCAAAAGAATTGGCTTTGGAGCAGTCTGAGGAAGCTTGCTTTGGGCAAAGATCTGACAGCTAAATTCCCCAGCAGCTAGATGGAAGGCAGGGCCCCCCTGAAACATGGCCACTGATCCCTTGTAACTACTTCTTAACTTTAGGTCAATATAAATGTCTTGAAATGCTGTTAACCTACGGTGACTGTGTGTGTGTGTGTGCGCACTCTGGTTTGTATCAATTATATATATCAGATGGATGAACTGTGCCCCCAATGGTTTATTCCTGTCACTGTCTGGTGAAAAACAGTTAAGGTACCATGGCTTTGGCTCTGAAAACCCTGGGTAACAAAACCTAAGAACTGCAGAAAGAATACACAGTCATAAATCAGCAGCCTCTTCCTCTATGTGGGAGGCACAGACTTTTATTTTAAAATAATACCAAGAAAGGCTTTTCAGTATGGACATAGGGCTGGTATATGTAAATTTTGAAAGAAGAGATATGGAGACTTGTGCTTAATACAGATGCACGCTGTGTTTCTGCAGGATTCTATAGTAATGGTCCAGACACCGAAGTAACATGATTGTAATCTGCATCGCTTTCAACTATGTCTGTAGCATAGTGTGGTAAGTGTTCAAATAAGGACTGGGCTTGTCATTAGCTGAACTATATGTGCAGATTCTAAGACTCCAAGGATAGAAGAGACCACTATGATTCAGCAAGCTTCTCAGCCAGCTCTTTTAAAACTCTTGGATGCAAGCAATCTAGACCTGCTGATTTGAAAAATGTCCGAGTTTAGTTGCTTCTGTTTAACATTTTATACTGACACTAGTGGAATGCAAAGAGTGTTATCACCATATGATGAGACTGTATCATCAATGACTATTAGCCAAGATGGGCAGGGATGGTGTCAGTAGCCTCTGTTTGTGAGAAGCTGGGAATGGGTGACAGGATGGATCACTTGATAATTACCTGTTCTGTTCATTCCCACTGGGGCACATGGGATTGGCTACTCTCGGAAGACAGGATACTGGACTAGATGGACCTTTTGTCTGAGCCAGTATGGCCGTTCTTTTGTTCTCCCAAATACAGAACAGAAATACTCAGTGAATACTTGTGCCTTTTCTGCATTATTATTGATAATTCTATTTCCACCAAATAATAAACCAATACCATTGTTAATATTTTTTAAGTTCCTAGTATAGCTTAAATAAATCTCGTTGTTGTTGCTGTCCTTAACTCTGCTGAACATAGTTCTCCTTGTGTCCCTTGGTTTCCCTTATCAATTTTCTACCATTCCTAACTCTGATTTATATTCATTACTATCAGCTTCCCCTTTCTTACCCACGTGTGATATATAAAATGTACAACTGCCTTCGCTTGTCTTTTTAACCAGGTAGGTGGTTGTGCTGGTTAAAAATCCTTCCTCAATTTGTTTCTTTTTAGTAAGGTGTGATCTAGTAAGGTGTGAAATGATTCCCAAATATCATTCACATTTTTCCGATTAAATTCTTCCTGATTTGGCTTATAATTGTTTTCAGATTTATGGACTTATCAAAGCCCTGTGTGTGTATATATTTTACTGGTCTGGACTTTACTTTGCTTGCACATTATAAATGTGATCACTTGTACTTAAGCTACCATTTTTTTTTTAAGTTCTTTGATCAGTTTGTCTTCATCTTAAGACAAAATCTAATATAGAATTCCCCAGTGTTGGCCGCAGCACTCTTTGAGTTAGGAAATTGTCATTATGTTTAGAAATTCCAGAGATGTTTTAGTACTTTTAAGGAGACAATAGCCTGCAACTCTTGAACTGAGTTGGGCTTTGCCAAACACTCATTTCAATCACAGCGTTGTGTTGGTTTATGTAAAAGATAAAACAAACTTACGAAATAAAGTCAGAGGTTTGTGATACCAATTATAAAGAGAGAGGGTTACAAGCCAACCAAAGTAAAAATGCACTAAAACCTGATTTAAATCTCTCCTGTGCAGGCATGTTTCTCACTAAATTTCTTTTCCAGCGTAGCTGGCCAAGACCCTTCACAGAACTCCAAGTGCTTAATTCCTTTGTCTCTCCGGGTGAAGGATAAGAGAAGGGTTTGCTCCTCCTTTCTTTATTTATGCCTATCTCATAGAACTGGAAGGACCTTGAAAGGTCATCAAATCCAGTCCCCTGCCTTCACTAGCAGGACAAAGTACTGCCCCAGATCCCTAAATGGCCCCCTCAAGGATTGAACTCACAGCCCTGGGTTTAGCAGACCAATGCTCAAACCACTGAGCTATCCCTCTCCTAAGGTCCAGTGAGTCCTTGTAATGTATTCTCTTGAACACTGTAGTTGGGCATCTGCCCCACTCCAGGAGGACAGGGGTTAAAAGCAGCCCAGGAGAGGGCTGCAGATGGGATAAAAGGAGTGAGACCAGCTGAGGGAGTGGCTGACTACAGGTGTGGCCAGCTCAATCAGGACCCAGCTGGCCCTGATAAGAGGGCTGGGAGTGGGAAGGGCTTAGCTGCCTGAGAGGAAGGTACCTGAAGTGGAGCAGGGCTGGGGAAAGGCAAAGGGAGCTGGGGAGCTCCAGCCTAGTAAAACCCCCAGACTGAGGCCTTGTTTAAGGCCAAAAGGTACTGGGGCTGCAGAGGGGCAGCATGGGAATAGGCAGAGGCAGCAGGTCCTAATGCCCTTACCAGTAATGAGTGCCCAATACAGACTGCAGTCTGCCCCAGTGAAAGGGAGCTAGATGATGACTGGTAGTAGCCACTGAGGCAAGGTGGGCATAAAGGTTTGGGGGTTCCCCTGGGAGGGGAGACCCAGAGCATGGGGGTACTGCTGGGGCTGAACCCTGAGGTAAAGCGGCACTGGGGTCTTGGGAGGGACATGGGGCCTGAGGCAGGCGAGACACTGGCCAGCAGGAGACGTTCTGGGCTGGAAAAGAGCTAATTCCCAGATGACCAGCAGGAGGTGCCGGGCCGGTGAGTCTGCGATCTGCTACAAACACGTAACGCGTTCCCATGTCCTGCTGGGCCTGGACACCATGTTGTCTCGCATAGACGCCAGGCTGTCTTCTGTGCTGCTAGTGTTGCTACCATTCCAGTGATCTTTTCTTGCAACCTCCAGTACAATGAATAGCTCAATGACTTTGGCCACACCTTGTTTGAGGTGTTGGCCTCTTTCCTTTGGAGAAACCCTGTTTATCCACTCCCCCGACACGCCTGGTTTAAACACCTTTCATTCACATTTCCTACCCACTGATCAAGTTCTTTTGTGAGTTGACATATATCCCTCAGGAATAGTAATGAGCAGTGAGTTATTAGTTTTCCAATCAGACACTACATGCCACCTTTGGTAAAACCCATGACCGTGTGCCATCTGCCACTGGGGTGCTTGCTGGGTCACAGATGGTACCAAAGCAGCTTCAGGGGATGGGGAAGAAAAGGCAGTGTTATCCATTCCACTCTAATGTGAGATCAAAATGGGTTTGTGGCTCCAGTACTGGACTGGGGGACGGGTTCTGGGTTCAATTTCCAACTTTGGCAAGTCACTTCATCTATATGCACCTCACTTCCCTGTTTGCCAAAGGGAGGATGATGATTTCTCTTTCCCCACCTTAGGTTGTCAGGTCTCCGGGGCAGGGACTGTGTCGCTGACAAAGTCCCAGTTATAGATCACTCTACCTTCCATAAACCCACCCATGCTCTAAAAAGCTGTTAACCCCTTACATGGGACTTTACACTTTCTTACTGTGTTTCTACAATGCCTTGCGGGGTGGGGGAGGGCTCTCTCTGTTGTATCCTCTGTTACTGTGATATAAATATTATTGATCTGGAGCCTCATTTCTCTTACCATGATGGGCATTGGTGGTAGGTTTAGATGAACGTATAATTATTTTTTTCCCCCTTGTTCCATTCCTAGTCCCTCACACAGGTGTAGGAGAAGGGCAGATATATGACAGTGCTACTTGAAATGTTCAAAAATTATGGGATGGGCCCCCAAGATCAGGAGATTTTTAAATAAAAAGTTGGGTTTTGAGGTTTTTTTGTTTGTTTGTTCTTTGAGTCCTTGTGTTCACTTCAGTCACATTCAATTTTTTTTCTTCTCTGGAGCCAAGGGGACTAGAAACTAAAGCCAGCCAAAATGATTGACAATTTTCTGTCAAAATGTGGTTTTGTGAAAATTAAAAATTTGGGGGATTGTGTCTAGACTTTCCCCTATTGAAAACAGTTAAATATATCTAAACATTTTTTTGTTTTGACTTTACTACTAAAGTTCTTCTAAAATATAAATTGTAGAAATTTACATGTGTATAATGTATTTTAATATAAAAGTAAAAAACAATGAGTTGAAACATGACAATATCTAAACAAACATTTTGATCCTATATTGAAACTTTTTAGAATTTTAATTCATAGGAAACTTGAAATTTTGGTAGGTTACAGTGTAGTAGCCGTGTTAGTCTGTGTCAGCAAAAAAAAAAAAAAGAAAGAAAGAAATACTTATGGCACCTTAGAGACTAACAAATTTATTTCAGCATAAGCTTTCGTGGGTTAGAACCCACTTCATCGGATGCATGTGTGTCAACTGTCCATTATGGCCATCTTGTTTATCACTTCAAAGGTTTTTCTTCCCCTGCTGTTATGGTTCCTCTCAATTAATTAGCCTCTTAGGGTTGGTATACGCACTTCCACCTTATCATGTTTCTCTGACTGTATAAATATCTGTCTACTGTATGTTTCATTCCATGCATCGGATGAAGTGGGTTCTAACCCATGAAAGCTTATGCTGAAATAAATTTGTTAGTCTCTAAGGTGCCACAAGTATTTCTTTCTTTCTTATTTTCTTTTTGAAATTTTGGGGTTTTTTTTGATTCAGAATTAATGTTTTTTGAAATTTCCATTTCATGGGAAATTCTGACATTAACCAGTCACTAGAAACATATACCGTTTTTTTAGTGAAAGCTGAGAAGCGTATACCATTTTTAATGAAAGCTGAGATTATCACATTGTCCCTTAAGAACTGGAAGCTTATGTAAAATATCAACTATTGTGAGCTGGCAGCACAGTACAGGAGGTTTTAGTGATTCTACCCTTTCTCATTCAATGTGTATAAACCAGAGCCACTCTAAAATAGCATAGCACTTGAATATATATTGTGCTCTAGTATGGCATGGGAAGTTTAACCTACTAGGCATTTGTTAGGCCTCTAGATAGTTAAGAAAAAAAGATGGAACTGCTTTTCAGACAATGGAGTGCAGAATGCAGAAGCTTTTAAAATTTAGAAGGAATTTGGCAACATTCCTGTAGCTGGTTTAGTATTTAACATTCAGCATCCTGGCCAGAATTAAGCGGCCCACAATTAGCCAGGAGCTAATGGCCTCACTCTACCTTCACTCACACCCAAGCAATCTTGCTCTAGGCAGAGAAATTGCGTAGGAGGGAAGGATTGGGTTAAAGTTTGCTTTCCTCCAAATACTTATGTGGGCTTGGCTGTCTCTTCCACAGTGTGAAACTTTTACACCATCTGGAAGAGGTGAAGGACATCCCCATGCGTTTGCATATGTTTGTTATAGCTCTCTGTTGGGGTAATTAAATATTTATTGAACACTTAGCGCTTTTAAGTTGTTTTGCTGCCTCTGTAAGCAAGGATAAAAGCAAAAACTCAAGACTCATGTTGTGTTCTGTCACTTTCACATCCCCTTCATCTGTGTTTTTTCTTGTGAGGGGAGGGGGAGGACTGAGCTCCCTGTTTATCCAGTAGTGCTGACAGTGTCTTGCCTATGAAGAAATTAGCTCTTCAAGATACTCAGGCAGAGTTCAGAGCATTACTAGTTGCCAGTAAAAATGTAACAAATATGACAACAGTGTGGGAAGTATTCTTGGAATGGAACCATTGCAATGGACAAAGATGCCCCATGAATTGCGCACAAGAACTTGCCTGTGGGAACTCATCCCAGTGCAGAGAGCCAGCAAGTTTATGCAAAGCTCTCACATCTCAGGTAAGATCTTAGGCCCTGACCTGCCAAGACTCTGGTATGTGCTTAACATTTAGCATGCAAGTTGTCTCGCTGAGTTCAGCCTTCCAGTGCCACACACAGTCATTGTGCGTGGAACCTGGTCCTTTGTGGTAACATGAGGTGCGTGTTGCCTGCTAAAGTCACTAACTTTCTTGTAGCCATTATGTTCTGAATCGGTTGATAATGACTCGCAGCTGAGTGCTTGAAAATACTAATGCTTTGCTGAATAACTGAGCTCTGTCCACGAACATTTAATGAATCCCTGGTCTTTTCTTGTGATGTCAACCCGAGTTTCAATGTTGGCTTCAGTGGAAGTAAGATCTCCTCTAGTGCCTGACTTTCATTTATACTAAGGTATCTTTGCACAGCCAATTCAATCTCAAAAATGTCTAGTCCTGGTGTAAACTGAAGACCCCTGGATTTGGAGTGGGTTGTAAGTTTTCTTATCCCTTCACTGAATAATTCGTCAATGAATAGTATTCTTGGCCCACAGTCAGAAGAGACACATGCAATAAGAATTGTGACTGGATGGCATTAGTGAAATGCCATACGATAAAAAGCTCACTGTCCGATAACCAGAATCAGGCTAACCCTGCGATAATCAGACCATTATTCTACAGTTAAGTCACATTACATAGGAACTGCCATATTACATCAGAGCAGTGGTTCATCTTGTCCTGTCATTGAGAGCAGTCAGAGGAAGAAGCTCCGCAATGGGCGGTTATGGGGTAGCCCGCCCCATAGGGAAGCATCCTCCTGACTCCCAGGAGTCAGCAGCCGGATCATTCCCTGAAGCAGGAGGGTTTAGAGCCCTTTACAAACGTTCTTTCTTTTTAAAAAATGGCAGCTAATCTAGTGCTGGATGATCTCGTCCATACACCAATATTGGTATTTTCCTTATCTGTCCCCATTACATGAGGGCAGAATTTGACCCTGAAAATGTTGCTGGGAAAACAGTAGCTTGGAAATAAAGCTCCTTGAGACGCACAGGAAACGCTTGGTAACAGCAAGGTCAGGTTGACTCGCAACTTGATACTTTGGACACTGCTTCCTTGCAGCCTCCTGAACTTCAGGCATGATACACGTGCACAGAGATTAACCAGACCGCCATCTTTGGAGGGAGTACCTGTATTTCTGTTCTGGAGATCAGGGTGTAATCTTGGTGCTCTATTCAAGAGCAGCACAAAGTGGTGTCTGGTTTGGTTGGCAGCAAGCACTTCATGTTACCTCCTCATAAGATGGAGCCCCCTTCAAAGAAGAGTTCTGGATTGTACACAGATCCTCAGTCAATGTGTTAGCTCCTCTGAATGTGCTGTAGCAGCACAGCCATTTCTCCTCCACACTTAGAGTTCAGAACGTGCAGAAATCGGCAATTTTAAAAGGTAACATCTAACCACATACTGGGATTGGCTAGCATGGTCCACAATGATGTTTGCTGAAAGGATAGCAAGAAGTACGCACTCCCTGCTCGGGAAGGAATAATGAATGGTAAAATTTGCAGGTGGCATTTTTTATCTTGAGTTCTCAGGCCTGTGTTATTCAGGAGGTGAGACTAGATGATCATAATGGTTCCTTTTGACCTGGGCTTGTTTGAACAACGTGTGTTTGAATTCAGCCAAATGCAAGGCTGTACATCAAGGAACCAAGAACGTAGGCTACAGTGATCAGAGAGGCAACTTCTGGAATACAGGGACACTGACAAGGATTTAGAGGCTATAGCAGATAGATAATTGAACATGAACTCCCAGGACCCAGGGTGATGCTGTAGCTAAGAGGGATGGTGATGAACTTTAGAAGTATAAGCAGGGGACTATAGACATAGTACTCTTGCCAGCAAGTTAAAGAAGTATGGGCTGGATGAATGGACTGTAAGGTGGATAGAAAACTGGCTAGATGGTCGGGCTCAACGGGTAGTGATCAATGGTTCCATGTCTAGTTGGCAGCCGGTATCAAGTGGAGTGCCCAAAGGGCCGGTGCTGGGGCTTGTTTTGTTCAATATCTTCATTAACGATCTGGAGGATGGTGTGGACTGCACCCTCAGCAAGTTTGCAGATGACACTAAATTGGGAGGAGTGGTTGATACGCTGGAGGGTAGGGACAGGATACAGAGGGACCTAGACAAATTAGAGGATTGGGCGAAAAGAAATCTGATGAGGTTCAACGAGGAAAAGTGCAGAGTCCTGCACTTAGGACGGAAGAATCCCATGCACTGCTACAGACTAGGGACCGAATGGCTGGGCAACGGTTCTGCAGAAAAGGACCTAGGGGTTACGGTGGATGAAAAGCTGAATTTGAGTCAGTGTGCCCGTGTTGCCAAGAAGGTTAATGGCATTTTGGGTTGTATAAGTAGGGGCATTTCCAGCAGATCGAGGGACGTGGTCATTCCCCTCTATTCGGCACTAGTGAGGCCTCATTTGGAGTAGTGTGTCCAGTTTTGGGCCCCACACTACAAGAAGGATGTGGATAAATTGGAAAGAGTCCAGCGGAGGGCAACTAAAATGATTAGGGGGCTGGAGCACATGACTTATGAGGAGAGGCTGAGGGAACTGGGATTGTTTAGCCTGCAGAAGAGAAGAATGAGGGGGGATTTGACAGCTGCTTTCAACTACCTGAAAGGGGGTTCCAAAGAGGATGGATCTAGACTGTTCTCAGTGGTAGAAGATGACAGAACAAGGAGTAATGGTCTCAAGTTGCAGAGGGGGAGGTTTAGGTTGGATATTAGGAAAAACTTTTTCACTAGTAGGGTGGTGAAGCACTGGAATGGGTTACCTAGGGAGGTGGTGGAATCTCCTTCCTTAGAGGTTTTTAAGGTCAGGCTTGACAAAGTCTTGGCTGGGATGATTTAGTTGGGGTTGGTCCTGCTTTGAGCAGGGGGTTGGACTAGATGACCTCCTGAGGTCCCTTCCAACCCTGATATTCTGTGATTCTATGATTCTATGACTAGGAGTTAGAGGTGATATTACCTCTCTATGGCTTTAGCGAGACCATTACTGGGTACTGTGTCCAGATCTGATGTCCACACTATAAGAAGAATGTCAAAAAATTAGAAAAGGGTCTGAAAAGAGCTACAGGAATTATCTGAAATCTGCAAACCCTGCCTTATTTAGTCAATCCAAGAAGATTAAGAGGTGACTTGATCATAGTCAACAAATAGCTACATGGGGAAGAGGTTTCTGGCAGAAGAGAGCTTTAATTTAGAAGAAAAAGGCAGAACAAGAGCCCATGGCTGGACACACTTCTATGCCTGTGGAAAACCCCCAGAGCATCCTGTGTCTGCTTGCAGGATCTGTGGGGTGGGGGAGAAGGCGGTTCAGTCTCGCCAAATCGACCTATGGGTAATCTAGATAACTTCCTACAGAATTCCTGCCCCCTTCTTGGTCTAGGAAGACCAAGTTTTAGTTTCATATGTATTGGCAGCAGTACTTAAGCACTTCCTGTCCCATTAAAAATACAGGAGAAATCATGGTTTTGGTTTAATAAGTAATGATGGGATTATAAATGGATTGTTTAACAATGTTAGTATTGTGTGGATAAAAATGCTGCTTAGTCAGATTGGTGACAAACCATACTGCTGAATAATTTTGCAACTGTAATGCCAATAAACTGTTATGATGACTTTAATATTTACACAGACGGCTCTATTAAAAGGATTATTATTGCAGGTTCACTTTCTCCTAGTCAGAGGAAGGAATGCATGCCATTAGAAAGAACTCTCATTTTGAATGTAATATTGTCATTAAATTACTGTACAATTAAAATGGGACTCCCTCAGGATTTTAAAGAGATTATATGTCAGATTGAAGATATTGTAATGAATAAAGCCTGACTCTGGTTAGCTAATATCAGCAGGTTACGCTGCCATAGTTCTGCACGGTTTCTATTTTCAGGGAAGATTTTGTGCTGTGTGTGTAACAGCCTATTATCTGTTTTGTTATCTAGAATAAGAGACATTTATTTACAAATGTGTCCTTTCTTTCTTTAAAAAAAGCTATGAGCTCTTTAACAAGGGAAAATTCTGCACAGAACCATAGGATTAGAAGATTCTGCAAGGATCATATACTCTAACCTCCTGCCAAGATGAGGATTTGTTGTCTAACCAATCCAAGACAGATGGCTATCCAGCCTCCTTTGGAAAAGCTTCTTCACTAAAGGTTTTCCAATCTCCCTGGGCAGTCTGTTCCATCATCCTACTGTTCCTACAGTTACGTTTTTCCTGAGATTTAATCTAAATCTGCTATGCTGTAGTTTGAACCCATTGCCTCTTGTCCTGCCTGCTGTGGCAAGAGAACAACTTTTCTCCATCTTTTTGATGGCAGCTTTGCAAGTATCTGAAGACATCTCAATCTCCTCTTTTACAAACTAAACGTACCCAGTTCCTTTAGCCTTTGTTCACATGGCTAGCATTTCATCCTTTTAACCATCTTAGTCACTCACCTCTGGATCCCTTCCAGTTTCCCTACATCCTTTCCTTACATTGGGGACCAAAATTGAGCACAGTACTCCAGCTGAGGCTATCCAGTGCTGAGTAGAGCGATACTAGCACCTCCTGTGACTTGCATGCTATACCTCTGTTAATGCAACATGAAATTGCATTTGCTTTTTTTTTTTTTTTTGCAACAGCATCGCGTTGCTGACTCATGTTGATGTTGTGATCCACCACAACTCCCCGATCCTTCTCAGCAGCGCTGCTGCCAAGCCAGTTATCCCCCACTCTGTATTTGTGCATTTGGTTTTTCTTCCCTAAGTGTAGCACCTTACATTTGTCTTTGTTGAATTTCATAGACTCATAGACTTTAAGGTCAGAAGGGACCATTATGATCATCTAGTCTGACCTCCTGCACAACGCAGACCACAGAATCTCACCCACCCACTGCTGGAATAATCCTCTCACCTATGTCTGAGCTATTGAAGTCCTCAAATCCATAGTTTGAAGACTTCAAAGTTTCATTTTGTTGTCTATAGATCAGTTCTTCAGTTTATCAAGATCTCTCTGGATTTTTGCACTGTCCTCCCCTTTGCTAGCAGCAACCTAGCTGGGTTTCAACTAGGCAGCAAGAAATCCCCTGCAGTTCCTCCACCAGCCTGCTGTCGTGCTAGTTTTCAAGCTGCCCTGCTTTATGTTCCCCTTGCTAGACCCCAAGAAGAGGATGAATTTGGCCAGTGGGGGAGAGTGGACAGTGTGGGCAGTGTAAGCGAGGGGCAGGCGGCAGAGTAGGGGAACTCTATAGGGAAGTGTAGTGCAGGATGGAAGAGGAAGTGGGTGGCCCAGCGGAAAGGAAGTTCTGCTCATGACTCAGCAATGAGTCCGAGCCCCTCTCTGCAAATGCGTCTGCACCTGCTGCATCTTGGTTCCCTCTGGGGGATGTACATACGCAGGCTCCAGCTCTCACTTTGCGGTGTGCTGCAGGGGCTCATGTGCATGCACAGACAAGGTGGGGCCCTTCTTTGCAGTGTGCCTTTGGGGAAGCACCTTTCCAGCCGGCTCCCTTTATCACCCAGGGGAGTTCTGTCCCTTTCTTCAGTGCCAGCGGGACAGGCCCGTCTGCCCACCTCCCATCAGTAAAAAGGGAGTCCCCTCAGTCCTACCTGGGTAGAGCACAAAAGGAGCTATGTAAGTGCAAAGTATTAGCACTGTTGGTGGTTGATTCTCCAGGGCTGTTCATTTGTTACCGTTTCATGGTCACTACATTGACCTAAAACTGAATGGGGAGAGGGGTAGTACAAACTTGCTTAAGACTTTTTTGTGCTATAATTTTCTGGGAGTGCACTGGACTGATTGTATGAACATAGTCCTAGAAATGGCTAGATGTTTGCTTTTTGGAAAGTGTGCCTACAGCATGTGAGCAATTAATTTATTGTTATCTTAGTTGAGCACACTTGCTGTAGAGCTTCAGAGAGGTATCTCAGAACTTCAGCTGGACCCAGCATATGCATTAGAACTAAAGGATAAATTCATCCATGTTATTGCTTATGCCAACATCGCTGTCGACATGAAAGGAACCCAAGGTAGGCCAGACAATAACAGCTAAGCAGGAATACAAATGTTCCACATTAAGAAAATCCAGAAGTTTGGCAAAGAATTAAATGAAATGTTATCTTGTGGCCACAACATGGGTAAGTATTTTGGAGTGGGACCACACGTTCGAAAATGGTCTTGGTTTGGCACGTGGCCCACTGGGGCTTTGTTTATTTTCATATGAAAATTGTGCCAAGTTGTGAAAAATGGTACGTCTCCAGACTTTGTGTGATTCCCTATGGTAAAGTGTTAACTTCAGTACTCTGCCATTCCGCTCTCAGAATTCTTCACTTTGAAAATACAGAATTGCCAAATCATAGTTTTAATCTTCTACTAACAGAGAGGATGCCTCCCATTGGCTTGGACTAAAGGGTTCTATTCCCAGTTCTTCCACAGAACCCCTGGGTGACTTGCCCAAACTTACACAACATCTGTGCCTCAGTTTCCCACGAAGAATAATCCTCCTGCCTTACACACATGCTCTGTCTTGTCTAGTCAGATTGATGCAACTTCCTGAAGCTACAATGTTAGTGAGTTGTTTAGCTGCTGATACCCTGCCCGAGTGTCCGCTAGGGTGGGAGGTGAGTTGTTTTGTGCAGAGGTGTTAATGTTGACCCCAAATATTCTTGACCCAGTTTATTTTCCTGTGGACGATTTCTGTGTTGACAACATTTCATTTTTTTCCAATGGGAAAGTGTTTGTTTTTCTTTTGAAAATTTTGAGCCAGTGCAAATGAGGAAAAGATGCTGGAGTTGTCATGAGCTTGGGTGGGTGTCCACAGCTAGTTGGGCATGTTGAATGGAGCTCAGTGCATCCTTGTTGGGCTGGGGTCACCTGAGAAGAAAGGGTATTTGCATGCAACTAACAGGATGCTGAGTGCTCTGAAAAGGCAGGTCTGGGGTGTGGTTCAGGCTACTCGGGTGGGGTTTTCAAAAGCATCCAGAGGCTACCTGCGTTCCCAGCCAGGTGCTGCTGACCTAGGAGCATCAGGGGCACCACTACATCAGCAAACAACACATAAAGCTACTCGGGAACCAGCCAGGTCCATTAGTGGTTCTGCATTTCACATGTCTTTGAATCCCACACCTACCACTAAAACCCCACAGGAGAGCATGAGTGAGTGTATCCGCCAAGGAGCTCTGGGGCTTGTGGTGTGGGGCAGAGCTGGGGCAGGAGAGCACTGAGGGATGGAGAGGCAAAAGGGGACTCAGGAGGGAAGGGAATGTGTTTGCAGGGAGGCACTAAGAGGATCTGACTGCTGCACGAGACCTCGGTGTCCAGCAATGGCATGAGGGGAAGGGGGAAAGCTGCAGGAGGAGGCTGAACAGTGCTCTCAGGTGGCACATGGTAGATGTCTGGCTCATGCATCTTGGTCACATACCCAGGGTCCAGCTGATCCCCAGACTTCAGCTGGGAAAAGAATTTCCCCACCAGGTCAGATTGGCAGGGACCTTGGGGGATGTTTCCCCAGCAGAAAACATCTGCTCGGACAATAATCTCCTATTCGTTTCCCAAGTCTATATATGCATATGCAAGCATTTTGTGTGTGTGTGTGTGTGTGTGTGTGTGTGTGTGTGTGTACGTGAAGCAGATGGTTTCCAAGAATATCTGGAGTTTTATAGACATGAAGGTGCCCCAGAGTTATTAAATACAGCATAACGAATACATTCCTGACTACGGTTACTTATTGGTCAAAGACCAGTGTTCTGGGCCTCAAAATCTTTATCTTCAACAAAGAATGCCTCTGAATTCTACAGAATTGTTAATATATGAATGAATCAGCTATAAAGAAAGCAAGATCTAAAAGCATTACTATTTACTACCAGGTGGAGCTATATTCTTTCACCGTGTGTCACAACTCCCTAGCGCTGAGGGTAGCAGCCACCAGTCACTTCCAAGGGCCACAGGGTGTCCATCCGCAATCGGCTGCCACCCACTGGCTTGAGGGCTTCCTGAAGGAGTGAGTGTCTCACAGCGACGGGTGCTGTGCCTGGGAACTGCACACGGGGCAGGATTTCTGTGAGCACCGGCTCTCTGCCTCAGTGGATGGGACACGCCTACCAGTGAGGGCTCCTGAGGCGGACACTGCCTCAAACAGGAAACCCACATTCTGTGAACAGGCTGCCCTGTCAGAGCAGGCTACTCGCACCAGCTTGGGCCGTTACAAGTGCTAGGTGTCGTATTTAGGCCAATTTACCATAGTGTTTCCGTGAGCCTTAGTATCAGATTCCCAAGGGGGCCTCGGAGGGTGAGTCCCTCCAGGCTGGAGCTGAAATAGATTGGCAGTTCAGTTCAGAAGTGGAGGCAGCAGCAGTGAATAATGAATGAGTTCCCTAGAGGAATGCATATGGAGGGAGACCTCCGAGATCACAGCACAAACCTATAAAGCAAGTCTTGTTTTACCACAATGTCTGGAGTTAATTGGAGAGGGGTCAGAGCTAAGCTAGGAGGGTGACTTTTGAATGAACAAGTCTGCAATTACTTTGTTCTCGTAATTTAAAATGGTATCAAAATTCAACAGTGGAGTTACAGCCTCATTAATTTACACCATTGGGTGGGGTGAGGGAAGGAGATGATTGATTTTCTATGTAGGTAACTTGAGATCTACAGATGTAACTAGCTTTCTGATTGTCACTTGCTGATGACATAGCAGTTACAGTAGGAGTACTTCGAAATGCCCCTGAAGCTGGAACGGCAGTTTTGGTTCCAGCTGTATTCCCCATTTTAAGTGCAGAGAAAATTGCTGGAATGGCTAAAAATTAGACTGAACTTTTCAGATGGATCCACTGCATATTTGTAATGTCTAGTAGCTACATAGCTACTGCCCCACTTTTAAAATACCCATAAATGCCAAATAAAAACACACTGTTTAACTCACTTCTCCAGTAAATGGGTACTTAAAGAGAGGGGGCCACAGCAATTTGAGTTCATGGAAATCTCCACTGCAGCCATTTCACTGAAGTTTGAAAAGCTTGTGCACCTTGGACAGAACCAGTTTACTGCCCCTTCTCTTCACAAGAGTGATCCAGGAGCTTCATTCACTCATCCAAGCCCTGAATGCGGATCCCATATGTCACTAACCAATCTGAAGGTTGATTCTAGACAATGAAGTCTTGTCATGGGGTGGGGGCACTGACCATTGGGACACCACCTCTTGGCTGCTCTGAGAATTAGATCCTCCCAGGTCTGACACCCCCTTCCATCACTCGTTCACATGCCCCGGAGTGCCTGCCACGCTCTGACTCGGGGTGCTCTCTCTTCGTGGCTTGGCCCTCCAGCCAGTTCACCATGGGTATGTCTA
Organism: Macrochelys suwanniensis; assembly: GCA_033296515.1. NCBI lineage: Eukaryota > Metazoa > Chordata > Testudines > Chelydridae > Macrochelys > Macrochelys suwanniensis. Next base: position 2,570,761 of record CM065781.1, on the reverse strand, counting down.
CACGGCAGTTAGACACCCGTGGCTTTCCTGTGACAGCTGAGTCAGGCTCGCTGGGCTCGGGCTAAGGGGCTGTTTAGTTGAGGTGTCGATGTTCAGGTTTGGACTCCAGACCAAGCTGTGGGACCCTCCCACCTGGTACCACCCTCCCATATGGTACCAAGTCAAATGACTTGCAGAAATGTAAGTATAGGGCATCTGCACTGTTAGCGTTATCATCCAGACTTGTAATCTCATGAAAAACCAGGTTAGTTCAATAGGATCTATTGGTGAAGGGCCAGAGTAGCTAGACCCAGCTGCTGGCCTGCTTCCTGGATATCTTCACTGCTAGGCAACCAACGATCCCAGCTGCTCTGCCTTGGAACTGAGGGAGTGGCCGCAGCCCTGCTTGTGAGCCTGGACCCCCACAGCAGTTCAGCAGCTGCTCAACATGTACCATGCCCCAGGCTGTGCTTGCCCTTGTTCCTGTTCCTGCTCTGTTCCAGCTCCTGCTCCCCTCTGGGTTTGGCTTTGATCCCTGGCTCCAGTTTATGACTCTGGTTGACCCTTCGGCTCTGGCATTTGGCTTCAGTTCCTCCGGTACCGAACCTCTGCTTGTTTCCTGAACTCTCAACATGAATCAGCAATATGAGGCTATTGCAAAGAAAGCAAATGCAATTTTGGGTTACGTTAACAGACCTATACTGCAAGTCATGGGAGGTGATAGTACTGCTCTGCTCGGTGCTGGTTAGGTCTCAGTTGGAGTACTGTGTCCAGTTTTGGTCACCAATGTAGAGAAACTGGAAAGGATCCAGAGGCAAGCGACGAAGATGACCAAAGGGATGGAATGCAAGCCATGTAAGGAGGGGCTGCAGGAACTGGGTATGTTTAGTTTGGAAAAGAGGAGATTAAGCGGGGACATGATAGCGGTCTTCAGATACTTGAAAGGCTGCCATAAAGATGGCGAGAAGTTGTTCTCTTTTGTCATAGAGGGCAGGACAAGAGGCAATGGGTTCAAACTGCAGCACAGCAGATTTAGATTTAATCTAAGAAGAAAAACCCTTCCTAACTGTAAGAACAGTATGACAATGGAACAGACGCCTTGGGAGGTGGTGGAAGCTCCTTCACTGGAGGTTTTCCAAAGGAGGCTGGAGAGCCGTTTGCCTTGGATGGTTTAGACACAATAAATCCTGCATCTTGGGGGTTCCTTCTGATTCTATGATTCTGCCCACCCTGGACCCAGCTCCAATTGGTAGGCCAAACTCTCTCTTCAACCAGTAGGCCTGACTGCCCACGACCTAGTCAGCTGCTTCCAATCAACCCATGTTGATTGGCATTAATTGTTATCCTCCTTTAAATCTTTTTTTAATTGAGTCCCGAATTAGCTGTTCCATTATCTTGCCTGGGATGGACATCAGACTGACAGGCCTATAATGACCCAGGTCATCCCATTGACCCTTCTTAAACATTGGCACAATGTTGACTTGCTTCCAGCCCTTCCCCAGTGCTCTGAGAGTAATTGAAAAATCAACACTGAGGGTTCAGCAAGCTCATTACCCAGCTCTTTAAAAACTTGAATGCAAGTTATCTGGGCCTGCTGATTTTAAAAATGTCCAACCTTAGTAGCTGCTCTTTTTCAATTCCAGTAGTATCTCAAGAGGATGTTAGTGTTGTCATGTGATACAACTGCATCGTCTGGCTCTTTCCCAATTACAGAACAGAAATGTTTATTGAACACTTCAGCCTTCTCTGCATTACTATTGATTCTACCATTTCCATGCTATTTATATGCACGTGTAGAGATTAATAGGTTGATCTGTACAGTACATATACTTTAATGAACTCGGTGCATATTTGACGATGGAATTAAATGGTAGTCTTCTGAGTAGGAGGTTTAAGGATAGTTTAAATGATTCTTTCCCTGTGGAAAAAATTGAAGCCGTTTGTGAGGCAAGATAAGAATAACTTGCTTTCTTTTTAATGAGTAAAAGATAACTGTAATTGGTATGAGTTGGTGTCTTGAGAACTGATGGATGGAGTATTGCACTTGCATTTTTAATGAGCTATAAGAAGATGGTTCTGAAGTTTTCCCTCTCCTTCCTTTTTTTTTTTTTTTTAGTATTTCAGGCCCTGATTCAGAAAAGTACTTAAGAAAATGCTTCTAAAACCTGCTTATGCCCATCTGTTGTCCCAACAGTCCTCAATCAAATAGTTAAGTCCCGGGAAGTTAATGGAAATTAAGCACAGCTTAAAGTAAAGCGTGCACCTTTGCTGAATGGGAACGGACCCTAAAGTAGGTGCCTAATGTTAAGAATGTGCTTTGCTGAACTGGGGCCTTAAAGATGACACTCAATAATAGACCTTGCCTTTTTTTGCTTTTAGTCCATGTGAAGTGTTAGCACTTGGAAAGCCTGCGTGATTCAACATTTATAAGGTTTTTAAGAAGAGGTTACTAAATGAGGGAATAAGAATCCTTCTAAACTGATTTCTTTAAAAATAAAATCATTCACTGAAATATTTCAGAGGTTTTACAGGAAGATTGTTACAAGAGTGATATTTTATACTGAAATATTTTCACTGCATCTGTGTGGGGGTGTTTTTTTTTTTTTTTTTTTTGCCTGCTTTGATTGTGGATATTGAATAATGTTGATTGTATTGACCTAAGGAAGTGATTGTTGATTGATTCTCTCTGAAGAAGGCAGTATATACATTGCATATGTCAAGATCTCCCAGGAAACTTCAGCAGTCATTAAGAATCTCTGGACTACGTCTGGCTGGCAGGGGAGAATCCCTGGGCAGCATCCGTCACGGATATTGTCTTCAAGGGAGGAACTGAAAGGTTTTCCTGAAGAACTCCACCCACGGCATTGGCTCTGAGGAAGCAGCAGACAAGCTTGTGAAGAGAGCTGAGTTTGCAGAAAGCACTGCAAAGGGATTAATTAACATGAGCAGCTTTCTTTTCTCTCTATCCCTCATAGCCACTGGTAACTGGAAGGAAGAGGCATTTTCACTTGGAGACAAGAAGTAGAATTAATTTTAACTGATAAATGCTGTAGTCACAAGTAACGTTTTAGGCGCTAGTCATGGTCACGAATGAGCTAAAATTTGGCTTTTGGATGCAATCCAGCGCTACGGTCCAACTTTACGCATGCGAGTATATTTCTGGTGACGTAAATAGGACTGCTTATGTGCTTAAGGTTAGGCATGTGCTTAAGTAACTTGCTGGCTCAGGGCCTTGGTCTGCTGATACTTGGGTAACTTCATTGGGCCCACTCACAAGGCAGGGTAACACAAGTAAGGGCTTAGCAAGAGAGGCCCTGGTGTTCAGGTCACCCAGCAGCGTGGTATCCAAATACAGATGGGAATGGAACATTCACTGCGCTTTCAACAGCAATATCCCCTCCTGTTGCTAGCTAACAAAACACATGAGGCCTGATGTTACCCTCTAGATCTGCATGTGGGCGATGTGCCAGGCAGCAAACGCTCCCTCTTTTGCAGAGGAGGGGCTGAGCTGCCTCTGAGGGAGGTCTCCAAGTTGGTTCCATGCGGTAGGAGGGAGCAGGCCAAGGCTGGCCTCTGGACCTGTGGAGCTCTCTCCTCAGCCCAGCTGCTGACTGCGAGGCCCTGTCAGTGTGGCAAACCCTGCCCTCAATGGAAGGATTTGGGAGGAACCTTGGGAGCCATCTTTCCCATGGGTTTGAACTGGTGAAGTTTCCTGTTGACCAGTGAAGTAGCCTGATGGCCCGGCTCAGTGCTGTGGTTGTGGGGAAGTGAACTGGGAATGCATTGGTCTATCAGTGGTGGCCAATTTTGCACGTGTGTCGGGGGGGTGGGGGAAGAAGATAATTTTAAAAAGAGCCAGTGAGTTTTGGTGGGCTTACCCACATGGTAATGTCTGAATTGTACTTCGCCTCATGCATTACCCAAGACACCTCCGTACTCCCTACACTCCCAGAATACAACAGAGGCATGCCTTTGATTTTTAAGAACACATAATTCTGTTATCTGAAGGGAATAATAAAAAACATCTTTTCCAACCAGGCCCTTCTCTAGCTTTCCCACGTCTTAATCCATTTTGATCCCTTTGCTCTCTAAGTGAAGTCAGTATCCACTCTTTCTTTCTTAACCTACAGATAGAAGGCATACTCAGTAAATGCAGCTCACACCTACTTTTGTAAGGCATGCTATAGATTGCAGAATCAAAGTCTGTTACATTATGATTTTACCTATCATTCCCATGTAAATATAACCACATGACCTAGTCATTTCATGCGTCCTGACCACTCTGCCTCTGTCTAGGTGGAGAATGACAGGTTGGCTTTCCTTCCACCATTGAGCTGTACGTTGATGTGCAACCCCTCTGTAAGTTGGTGGGTTCTTAATCCTTTGTAACACATTTGGCAATGGCTCCCTGTTTGTGTGGAGTCTCACCAAGGGTGAACAAGTTTTCCTGGGCTTAGTTTGAACAGTTGTGTGTCTAAATGTGAGGATGCAAGGAGGCATAATCATGTAAAAGCAGCAACAATCCTAGTGCAAAATGGCTTCCCATTCGTGGTGCATGGATCATATAGTGCTAATGCAAGATGTAAAGCCTGTTTTCTGAGTTTGATGATGTCTACATACTGTGCAGTACCTCAGTAACAGCTAACATGGATATGTGAGAGCATTTAAATTGCCTGAAAACTTCATTTAACTACCATTAGCAAACAAGAATTTGAAGAGCAAGTCGAGTTTTAGCCTGAAATTCAGACTGTCTACTTGAAATTCTTTTGCTGGATGATTGATTGATTGTAATGCTGGAACTTTAAGTTTTGCCAGCTTAAAGGAAGTCATGCAAATAAAGCATTCCTTGCCAGGCAGGTAGACAGCTTTTTGATTATGGTCCTCAGCTCAGGTTAAATCATGCTTGCGTTTATATGTAAATCCTGATTATGACTTTTAAAAGAAACCATCTGCTAGAGATACATCTACTGTCTGGTGGGATTCACTCACCCTCTTACAGATTCAGTTGAAGTGTTGCTCTGATTTACATTGAAACACTTTCTTTAGGTGGAATATGTTTGGCTGTGGAATGAATACCATTCCCATCATCACTGGATTTGTACTGGTTCAGGTAACAAGAATCATATCCACATGCTACTAGTAAATGATGGAGAATCCTCCATGTACCTCCTCAATTTTTTTTGAAAAAGATGCATTATTAGGCAAGTGGATCTGCAGCTTCTTACCAGTAGACCAGACCCCAGAACTACAGCAGCAGTTGGGTTGTCGGAAGTTAATGCTGAAGAACTGAAGTATGCTGGCACGGCTGGGTAAGGGAGGCTTGCATAAACCATGCTAAGTGGTCTCATCTCTTCAGTCCTCAGTCTTGCAGTTTCAAAAGCACTTTCTCAGCATCAGCTATTAAAATAACAAAGGGGCTGCCAAATTCCAGGTTATGCTCTCAGACTATTCTGCCTCTGAGACCTTCTTCCCTCCCATTTCCAATGGAGAGCGGCTTTAACTCTCTGCCCTCTGTTACTGTGTATTATTGCTGGTCAATGAGTTCCTTGCAAACAGGGATACTGTGATAAGTGGCTGTGGCCCTAATGATGCTCATCCAATGGCTTGAAAGCCAAAGGATGGTGATACGTTGGGGTCTCAGTCAGATGGCACGTGACTGAGATTGGTTGCCGAAGTTCATCCATTGTTTGGATCACTACCTTCCCTGGCCTGCCCAAGTACTGACTGGGAGTGTGACATGAACACTTATCCATTACCCCCAATGTCTTGCAGGTTGAGCAGACGGGTCAGGAAAGGATGCAGCGCCTATGATAAAGTCCTGGCTTTGACCCCTTTCTCAAACTGTTTTCAACAAAATCTAAAGGTGGTAACCATCTTTCTGGATTTCACCACTGCTTACGAAATGGTTTGGCTCACAGATCTTTTGTTTAAACTCTTTCAAGTTGCCCTGCCTTGAATGGTCAAAGTAGCAGAGCTCTGTCTCCAAAACAGGCAGTTTAGCATACATATGAACAACCGCTGTATCTCTTGTGTCCGATCGATGGCCTTCCTCAAGGCCCAGTTCTTTCACCGATACGGTTCGGTGTGTACATCAATGACCTGCCGTCTACACTCTCGCGCGAGTTTATCTATGCCAGCGACATCTGCTGCAGCCACCAAGCTCAGCCCTTCCCAGAAACTGATGAGGTCTTCAATGATATGAAACTCATGGTGGACTATTGTAGTCAATGCTGCCTGCAGCCAAGCTTTTCCAATATGGTTTCTAATGCATTTCATCTCTCCACCTAGCTGCTGCTGCTGCCATCAAATGGCTGGGCACATTGTGCATCTGTTGAGATCCGGGCAATTGTAGCTTGTTGTCAGCTTTCACCCCAGAGGTGGCTGGGAGACTGATGCAACACAACACTTGCTTCTGACGCTGGTAGGCTCTGAGAGATCAGACTTTAGAATGGCATTCTGTGTAGGCACTCTTAAGGAATTTGAGAAGTTTATGAAACGCTGTTTTTCTCTCCCTTTGCACCTGTACAGGTGGGCTGATCGTGCAAAGGCAGATGGGATTTATAGGTGTAAATTATTGTATAAAACAGCATCAGTAAATTTATAAAAACCTCTCCCATATGGGCACAGAGAGGAGCCTACATCACTTAGGCCTCATGGCTCCACTCTGCATCATGCCTAAATGCTTCTAAAAATCTGGACCTATGTTTCAATTTAAATGGGACCTAACTGCTTTTGAAAAATTGTATCATTGCCCAGTTTTGGCCCCCCCCACTACAGAAGGGATGTGGATAAATTGAAGAGAGTCCAGCGGAGGGCAACAAAAATGATCAGGGGGTTGGGACACATGACTTATGAGGAGAGGCTGAGGGAACTGGGCTTGTTTAGTCTGCTGAAGTGAAGAGTGAGGGGGGATTTGATAGCTGCTTTCAACTACCTGAAGGGGGGTTCCAAAGAGGATGGAGCTTGGCTGTTCTCAGTGGTACCAGATGACAGAACAAGGAGTAATGGTCTCAAGTTGTACTGTGGGAGGTTTAGGTTGGATATTAGGAAACACTATTTCACTAGTAGGGTGGTGAAGCACTGGAATGGGTTACCTAGGGAGGTGGTGGAATCTCCTTCCTTAGAGGATTTTAAGGCACGGCTTGACAAAGCCCTGACTGGAATGATTTAGTTGGGGTTGGTCCTGCTTTGGGGACCATAATAGTTTGTTATCCTTATTCAAGGACACTATAAAATATTCACTAGTGTTTCCCCCCCACTTACTAGTATATTGATGGCCATATGCTGGGTTACCACTGCTCTAGCACGTCAGCACTTTTAGCATAGAAACGCCACCTGTGGGTCTCTGACATGTGAGGGGGGCATTGCATCTGAGAGCAACCCACGTGGAGAGCAGCAGGCACACTTAAAAAAACCTGGTTATCCTTTTTAATGAAGGAAGAGGAGGGCTCCCCAGCAAAGTTTTCTATATTAATCTGATCCTGAATGAATAATAGCTGATGTAGTATGTTAACATTTTATTTAAAAAAAAATCACTAATAAACCTGTACCAAAACAAACCATTCCACTGCAGATAAAATTTACTCTCTGTGGGGAGAGGATGAGAGAGAGAATGAACCACACATGACAGAAGTTAGCCTTAAGAGAGACAAGGTGGGTGAGGTAATATCTCTTCTTGGAACAATTTTTGTTGGAGGGAGACAAGCTTTTGAGCCACACAGAGTTCTTCTTCAGTTAGTCACGTCACTTAATGCACACCTGGAAGCTGCTCAACACTATGGTGAAAAGTGTGGCATGAGGACCAATACACAATAGAACATGGGTAAAGAGAGGTTGGAAAGGGAGAACCATGGTGGCTAATTTAGATGTTTGAAGGAATCCAACTGTAGCCACTTCCAGCACTTGTTCCCCCTGAGCAACTGTGTCTTAAAGGCCATTTCCTTCAGCTTGGGCTAAACACATATGAAAACAGCATTCATCACAATATCCGCAGGGCCGGGTAGGTGATTGGGGATATGTCCTTTTGCTACAGCGATCACCATGAGAAGTCGGGTGGAACCTAAATGAAGAGAGAAGTTGTTTAGTGTATGTTTAATCTCTACATATTTTGTTACTGGAATTAAACCTTCATCTGTCAATTTTAATGAGCATGGACATTTTTAGTTCTCTAGTTCTGATCACCCTACTTGATAAAGGGGTTAGGGGAAAGAGAGAGGGTTCAAGCCTAGGCCTGGAAAGACTTCAAGGTGATGGGAAATTGCTGTGAAGATAAGAATGATCATGTACTTCTCCTCCACCACCACCCCACATCTGTAAACCAGGGCCTCTCTTGTCAAGCCCTTACTTGTTACCCTGCCTTGTGAGTGGGCCCACATCTGTAAAGTCAATAGTCCCAGGCTTCCCAAAGCTGACTCAAGTTACAATCTGTGTTGCCTCCAATGTGATCCCCATCCACACACAGACCCTTCACTTGAGTGGGGATGCTTTTCATAGAATCTCAGGGTTGGAAGGGACCTCAGGAGGTCATCTAGTCCAACCCCCTGCTCAAAGCAGGACCAACCCCAACTAAATCATCCCAGCCAGGGTTTTGTCAAGCCTGACCTTAAAAACCTCTAAGGAAGGAGATTCCACCACCTCCCTAGGTAACCCATTCCAGTGCTTCACCACCCTACTAGTGAAAAAGTTTTTCCTAATATCCAACCTAAACCTCCCCCTCTGCAACTTGAGACCATTACTCCTTGTTCTGTCATCTTCTACCACTGAGAACAGTCTAGATCCATCCTCTTAGGAACCCCATTTTAGGTAGTTGAAAGCAGCTATCAAATCCCCCCCTCACTCTTCTCTTCTGCAGGCTAAACAATCCCAGTTCCCTCAGCCTCTCCTCATAAGTCATGTGCTCCAGCCCCCTAATCATTTTTGTTGCCCTCTGCTGGACTCTTTCCAATGTATCCACATCCTTCTTGTAGTGTGGGGCCCAAAACTGGACACAGTACTCCAAATGAGGCCTCACCAGTGCCGAATAGAGGGGAATGATCACGTCCCTCGATCTGCTGGAAATGCCCCTACTTATACAGCCCAAAATGCCATTAGCCTTCTTGGCAACAAGGGCACACTGCTGACTCATATTCAGCTTTTCGTCCACCGTAACCCCTAGGTCCTTTTCTGCAGAACTGCTGCCCAGCCATTCGGTCCCTAGTCTGTAGCAGTGCATGGGATTCTTCCGTCCTAAGTGCAGGACTCTGCACTTTTCCTTGTTGAACCTCATCAGATTTCTTTTGGCCCAATCCTCTAATTTGTCTAGGTCCCTCTGTATCCTATCCCTACCCTCCAGTGTATCAACCACTCCTCCCAATTTAGTCTCATCTGCAAACTTGCTAAGGGTGCAGTCAACACCATCCTCCAGATCGTTGATGAAGATATTGAACAAAACCGGCCCCAGCACCGACCCTTGGGGCACTCCACTTGATACCGGCTGCCAACTAGACATGGAGCCATTGATCACTACCCGTTGAGCGCGACCATCCAGCCAGTTTTCTATCCACCTTACCGTCCATTCAGCCAGCCCATACTTCTTTAACTTGCTGGCAAGAACACTGTGGGAGACTGTATCAAAAGCTTTGCTAAAGTCAAGAAATAGCACATCCACTGCTTTCCCCTCATCCACAGAGCCAGTTATCTCATCATAGAAGGCAATTAGGTTAGTCAGGCATGACTTGCCCTTGGTGAATCCATTTTAACTCGAGTTGGCAGAGCTGGGAGTGAATCTGCAACAGCATGACTCAGCTGACCTCTTCCGCTGCTAAGAGAGCCACGCTGCAGGGCGGATGCGAGCTAGCACCACTCAAGTGCTGCTTGATCACCACCACCTTCCCAGAATTCCCCCACGTGCCCAGAAAGGACTGACTTGTTCGTTCTCTCTCTCAGGTCACTGGGAGACAATACATAGACTTCTGGGGCCATCCGAATGTGAGTGACACACCCCAATTAGTGCAGCACTCATGTACATACAGCTACTTGACACACAGCCAACTCAAGCTGGAAGCGAAGATGCAGACATAGAGGCATGGTACAGGATACATTCTCTACATATTTCATTAAATTTGTAACACCACACTGGCTGCTGTAGCTCAATCAAACCCCAAGGATGTACCATTTCTCGAGGATCTTTCAGAAGAAGCAGTTGTGGGGAGGCCAGCTAGAAATAGTTTTTCTATTGACAAGCTTTCATTTTAGAGGAAATTCCTCTAACAAAGCCTTAGGATGTCTCCTGTCTAGATGGACCTTTAGGACCGCATAGATGAAAGTATGGACCACTTTTAGCTGGAGTCAAGACACACAAGTAAGTGGGACTAAACGTGTGAGCTGACAGTGCTAATGGCAGTTAAGGACAGGGGCCTCGGTTTGAAGGAAGTGGCTGATGTGACCATGTGCTCCGTATTCTGTTTTGATCATTAAATCAAGCACACTTAGGAAACCTGGGAGTTGGAGAAATGCTAGAGCTGACTTAGAATGTCAATACCGGTGCCAGAAAGCTGTCCTCTTTCCTCGCGCTGCCGTCTGCGTTGATGTCTAGCGAGGCATTTGCACAGGAACTTGCATAAAACCGCAAAAGCTCCCTGGAAATTAATGACTAGCAAAATAAAATGATGATGATTGGGAGAGAGAACAGGGCCTATTAGTGACTCCTAGGAGTATAACTACAAACCAAATGGGAAGCATTTCCAAAGTCAAATATGAGATTAATTAACATTACGCTGATCTAGTTTCACAGGAGACCTAAAGCCTCTAATTTTACTGCTTTTTCCATATTCACGACTCCCCCCACTGCTGAGCTGTCAAAAAGGACAAATGTAGCTCAATTTAGAAGTCCTAAATAGCAAACTATATATATATATACATTTCATAACAAGCGCCTGATACGTGACCCTTGGGGGACCCTAATCCTCTTCTCCTTCATTTGGCCTAGTTCTGATGATGATGATGATTTTTTTTCAAGCAGGCCTTTTGTCTATTCGCTCCTCCTATGGTGTCTCTCTCCAGCTGAAGCAAAATTTATCACTGGCACTTTACAAAAGGGATTTTTAAAATTCAAGTGATTTTTTGTTTTGTTTTTTTTACATGGTAGCCATACATCAAACATGCTTTTTACTAAATCTAGGGGAGAGCATCTCTATTAAGTTTCTCCATGCTGAAACCATTGCAATTATTTCACACTAATTCATGGTAGGACTTGTACATTTCAAGGACTGTTCTCAGCTCCCTCCCCAGTTCCAGCTCTGCTTCCTACCCCGCCACTCGAATCTCCAACAGTCGCTCTCACACACAGCACAGGCAGCGCTCCTGGCTAAGATCAGGGCCGCTTGGAAACCAACTTGGCCCCATTCACATGACCCAGGTTAGGTCAAAGGCCTGCCACATGGCTGAGATCAGCATCCACTGACTCCCTCCTTGGCAGGAGACAGGGAGAAAGCCAGGTGGCCTCCGACACCGACTTCCGCTTTTCTCCTTCCATTGCGGCGTTGGAGACTTACCTTACTGGGGAGGGAGTTCACTCAAGGATCCAGCAGCCATGTTTAGACTCATCCCCTGCCCTGGGGCTCCTTGAGCTCAGCCCCATTGGTGCCAGCTGGTGAACCCAGGTCCCAAAACACATGTGCCTGTGTGTGAAAACAGCTGGAGTTCAGCAGTTGGAGTCGGTAAAGTACACAGCACTGGCTCTAACATTCCCTCCCAGGCAAGGCAGTTTGATTGACATCTTTTGTTTAAAGCTTGGCAATATAAAGAACCTCCAATCAATCAGAAGCTTATTACTGGTGCATGTAATCAAGCAGTTTGCTGGAGGCTGGTGCTATTTGTATTTGACTAATTGTTCCTTTGGTGCCATTGCAGAATTACCTAATAAAATTAGAGCGAACAAAGAACCACTGCAACTAATCTCCATCTGTTCCATTCCAAGATCAGACAGGCTGGGTCAATACGCTTCGTTTGGGAGTAGGGTGGTTCTTTTGGAATCAAATAATAGTGTGGGTGATTGTATTGGCATGTCATGTATGGTAGTATACAGCACATTCATGTGTATGCCCTCTGACGTCTGGCTGTTGCATTGCGTAGTCCCCTTGGATTATACCCCATCCTCACTGTGCAATACTTCTCAATATGCTACTTGTCAATCCATGTCCCCATTTTATCAAAATTACCTGGATCCATTTCCCCGTTATCTGCTATACTCCTGGCCCTGCCCGTTGTGTTTTTATGTCATTGGCCAATTGCTGCACATTCCAGATATGTATTGTAACGTGACTAAAACTAGGTTAGTCTGGGCCTGATTATCTGGTAAAATCTACCACTTTGCTTCTTCCTGCATGATATGTAAGCATTTGCCAATTGTTTCTGGCCACGATTCTTAGATGTGTATCAATTTGAGATTGACTGACTGTTTTATAGAGTCAATGGCCAGATGGGATTGCTGTGATTATATAGTCTGACCACCTATATAAAACAGGCCAGAGAACTCCCCCCGGGCCATAGGTGTCGACTTTCATTGGCGCCGCTGGGTGCCCCCCCCGGCCCCACCCCAACTCCACCCCCGATCCCGCCCCTTCCCCAAATCCCTGCCCTCCCCCCCCCCCCGGGAAAAATTGATGGGTGCTGAGCACTCACCGGCAGCTCCCCGCCAGCCCCCCCCCCCGCCGGGCTCACCCGCCCAACTCACTCACCTTCCGGGTTCCCTGCATGGCTGGAGGCGCCTCCAGCCCCAGAGAACCCACGGAGTCAGTGCCTATGCCCCCCGCAAATAATTCATAGAGCAGATCTATTGGAAAAACATCCAATCTTGATTTTAAAAAATCAGCAATGGAGTGTCAAGCCATGACACTTGGTAAATTGTTCTGATGATTCATTAATCTCTCAGTTAAAAAAAATTCATCTTATTTCCAGTCTGAATTTCAACTTCCAGCCACTGGATCATGTTATACTTCTGTCTGCTAGACTGAAGAGCCCATTATTACATAGTCGTTCCCCATATAGATACTTAGACTGTAATCAAATCACACCTTAACCTTCTCGTTTGCTAAGATACATAGACTATCTCTTTGAGTCTCTCTCACTGCAAGACATGTTTTCCAATCCTTCTTGTGGCTCTTCTCTAACCCCTCTCAAAGTTATCAGCATCCTTCTGAAATTGTGAGCACCAGAACTAGATACAGTTTTCCAGCAGCAGTTGCATCAATGTCCTCAAATACAGAGGTAAAATAACCTCTACTCCTACTTGAGATTCCACCATTTTATGCATCCTGAGTTTGCATTAGCTCTTTTTGAAGGATAGAGTCCCAGGATAGAGTCCCCAACGTGTGAGTATGGCCTGCATTCGTTGTTCCTGGGTGCATATATTTGCAGTTAGCCATATGAAAATGCATATTGTTTGCTTGTGCCCAATTCACCAAGTGATCTAGATTGTTCTTCACTGACCTGTCCTCTTCATTATTTAATACACTCCCAGTTTGTGTCATCTGAAAACTTTATCTGTAGATAATTTTGCCATCTTCTAGGTCGTTGATAAAGATGTTAAATAGCAAAGGGACAAGAACCAGTGCCTGCAGGACCCCAATGGAAACACACCCACGTAATGACGATTTCCCATTGATAGTTATGTTTTGAGACCTATCCGTTTTTTTAATCCATTTAATATGTGCCATGTTAATTTTATATTGTGCTAGGTTTTTTTGACCAAAATATGTGCTACCAGGTGAAATGCCTTACAGAAGTATAAGTGTGTGTGTGTATATATAATGTCAACATTATTACCTTTATCAGACAAACTTATAATCTCATAAAAATAGTTTGACAGGATCCATTATCCATACACGCAGTTAATGCCAATTAACATGGATTACCCTCTAATTCTTTCCTTATTCTATGTTCTTCACATCAGCAGCTCTGTTATCTTGACTGGGTTCAATGTCGGACTTATAGGGCTATAATTAATCAGGTCGTCCGTTTTACCCTTTTAACATATTGGCAGAACATTAACTTACTTCCAGTCTTCTGGAACTTTCCCAGTGTTCCAAAACATATTGAAAAATCAACATTAACCATCAAGCGAGCTCATCAGCCAGCTGTTTTAAAACTCTTGGAGACCAGTTACCTGAGTCTGCCAATTTAAAAATGTCAGAGTTTTAGTAGCTTCTGTTTAACATCCTCCTGAGATACTAGTGGAATGGAAAGTGTTCTCTTCATATGATACGACTATAACATCTGTTTTCCACCAAATATAGACAAGAAATAGTTATTAAACATTTCTGACTTTTTTTCTGATTACTATTGATAATTCTGCCACTTCCATCTAGTAATGGACCAATACCATTGTCAGGATTCTTTTTGTTAATAAAGTATCAGAGGTTGTAGCTGTGTTAGTCTGGATCTGTAGAAGCGACAAAGGGTCCCGTGGCACCTTATAGACTAACAGAGGTATAAGCTTATGCTTCAATACCTCTGTTAGTCTATAAGGTGCCACAGGACCCTTTGTCGCTTTTGTTAATAAAATATTTTAAAAACTTCTTCTTGTTGTCCTTAACTTTGCTGGCCATAGAGTTCTCCTTGGTCCCTTGGCTTTCCTTTTCATTCATCTACAATTCCTAACTTATTGATTTATATTCATTACTGTCAGCTTCCCCTTTCTTCCATTTGTTATGTGTTATTTTTTCAATTTTTATAGGTGCCTTCACTTTCCTGCTAACCCGGTCCATTTTTTAACCTATACAGCCTTCTTTCGTGGTTGTGGCTTTTGGGCATGTAGTAAGATGTTCTTTATGAATGACATTGGTGAATCATTTTTTACCAGTCTTCCTAAAGGCACTGTTATATCAAAAGTACAAAGATCAATAGGATTAGAACCTGGAGCTACAGAGTCCTAGCTAACTGATACTTCTATGTTGCACTGGGGAGCCAGGCAGAGCACCCTCCTAAAATTACTAGCAGGTTATGCACTGCAGAAAGGACCACCCAAAGAGACCAGAGTGACCGCACCCTGTGTCTCTGATTGGTCCATACCAAATATTTAGCCTGGAGAGTAGGTCAAAGAAAATGTCTGAATAACAGGGCAGACTCTGGCTTGCTAGGGGGGAGTGATAGCTCAGTGGTTTGAGTATTGGCCTGCTAAACCCAGGGTTGTGAGTTCAATCCTTGAGGGGGCCATTTAGGGATCTGGGGCAAAAATCTGTTGGGGGAACAGTACTTGGTCCTGCTAGTGAAGGAAGGGGACTGGACTTGATGACCTTTCAAGGTCCTTCCAGTTCTAGGAGATAGGCATTTCTCCATATATTATTATTACTGCTACAGACTTTATCGTCTTGCTTTTGACTCCTGTCGTCTCTCTTTGACCATGGACTGCCTTGACCTTGGTATCTGTCTGTTGATTCAGTTCGAAAACTATTCCTGATTTCTGCCTTTGACCTTGGCCCGACGGACATTACTGAGCCAGTCACCTGTGCCCTGACCATTACAGAGAGACTTTCTGAAGGCAAACAAGATTTTCTTTTGCTTTACCCTTTCGTTTTTATTGTCACTTTCTGAAAGTAGCTGAGGTATTATAAGCATGTCCCCAGACGTGCCTGTACTATTTTGTACTGGTTAATAATTCTATTGTCTTTCTAGTGTTTATATTAGATTGACAAGCCTATAGTTTGCAGGTATGACCCTTGATCTCATCTCTGCTTTTCTCCTACTGCATGTAAGCAGTTAAAAGCACCAATAAGAAAGGTGTTTATCTCTCTGCTACTTCCCAGAAGTATGGGCTACTAATCAACCTTTCCTGAAGCTGCCTCTGTCATTTAGTTTTTGTACCTGTTCTACTGTGTGACCTTCAGTTTTATTCATTTCCCCCCCCCCCCCCCCTTGGAGAAAGTGTCTATTTCTGGCATCTCTCTGGTAAAGATTGGAGACAAATAAGTCATTCCATTACCCAGCAGTATTTCCTGCTTCTCTTATTGCATTTCCACCTTCCCTGCCACGTGTCTCTTAAGGGCCAACAGCTCTCTCAATAAATTAGGTGCCAGAGCATCTCCTACTTGTCCTCTTTTAATTCTCAGTCTTTAAATCCTTGCTCACTTATTTTGTCATTTTGTCATTGACACCCCCCCCAATTTGTCTTTTTATGTTCTTCTTTCCCTTTATTCACTCTATGTCCCTAGTCATTTGCACTGGTGTATTTTCACCTGCAATATATAGTTCTTGTTGGTAGACAGATTAGGTGAGCTCCCTACTTCATTCCCCCTGTCCATTAGGCTAGTAACCTTGCTGAAGAAGGGAATTAGGTTGGTTTGGCATGATTTGTTCTTAATTATAATTCCATGCCGGCTATTCCTTATAGCCCTATTGTCCTCTAGTTGCTTACAAATTGATTGTTTAATAATTTGTTAGTGTATCCTTCTAGGTATAAAGTTAGACTGGCTGATGTCGAATTCCTTGTGTCCTCCTTGTTCCCCGTTTTAAAGAAGTATGATGTTTGCCCTTTCCCAGTCATCTTTAGGAAAGAACTCCCCAAAGTTAGGCCACCAAGTGGGGCTGCCCTCTAAATGGTGTATCCATGGTATCTTTTCAGCTGAATTGTTCTCTCCTCTCGTTCTCTGAGGGACTTGTTGAAGGTCAAATGGAAGCCTTTGGTGAAGCAGAGATTTGAGCCCAGATCGTCCGAGTCCCACAATAGCATCATGACCGCTTGAGCATCCATCTTCTCCTTTCATTGCTTGTAAGGCTGGAAGGGACTATTGTGATCACCTAGTCTGATCTTCTCCATAGCACAGGCCAGAGAATTCCACTCGGTGATTGAAGGTCAACTGTCCATGTTCTCTTAAGTAAACTGCATAGACTGAGCTTCTTTCGTCTCTCAGTCGAAGGCACTTTCCACATCTCCAATCATTCTTGTAGCTGTCGCCCTTAACCTTCTTGTTTGAGGTGTGGACACCAGAACTGGAGGCTGTTCTAGTAATGGTCTCACTAATGCCATATGCAGAGGTAACAAACCTGCCTACTTTTCCTCCCTAGTCCCATACTTGTATATCCAATGAACACCTCCCTCTTAGCTCCAGCCTCGTATTTGGAGCTCAAGTTCAGGCGATTTTCATCGAGCCCCTTATGTCCTTTTTAGAGTCACTGCTTTCCAAAATAGGGCATCATGAATAGGCATCAAGAGTAGAGCTTGGCTTTATCATATGCAGTAATTATAGGGGGACAATTTCCTGGTGCAAGTGCTGGAGGAACCAACTAGGGGAAAAGCTCTTCTTGACCTGCTGCTCACAAACAGGGAAGAAATAGTAGAGGAAGCAATAGTGGATGGGAACCTGGGAGGCAGTGACCATGAGATGGTTGAGTTCAGGATCCTGACACAAGGAAGAAAGGAGAGCAGTAGAACAGAGACCCTGGACTTCAGAAAAGCAGACTTTGACTCCCTCAGGGAACTGATGGGCAAGGTCCCCTGGGAGAATAACATGAGGGGGAAAGGAGTTGAGGAAAGCTGGCTGTATTTTAAAGAATCCTTATTGAGGTTGCAGGAACAAACCATCCCGAGGTGTAGAAAGAAAAGTAAATATGGCAGGCGACCAGCTTGGCTTACCAGTGAAATCCTTGCTCGTCTTAAACACAAAAAAGCAGCTTACAAGAAGTGGAAGATTGGACAAGTGACCAGGGAGGAGTATATAAATATTGTTCAGGCATGCAGGAGTGAAATTAGGAAGGCCAAATCACACTTGGAGTTGCAGCTAGCCGGAGATGTTAGGAGTAACAAGAAGGGTTTCTTCAGGTATGTGAGCAACAAGAAGAAAGTCAAGGAAAGTGTGGGCCCCTTGCTGAATGAGGGAGGGAACCTAGTGACAGAGGATGTGGAGAAAGCTAGTGTACTCAATGCTTTTTTTGCCTCTGTCTTCACAGACAAGGTCAGCTCCCAGGCGGCTGCACTCCGCAGCACGGTATGGGGAGGAGGTGACCAGCCCTCTGTGGAGAAAGTAGTTCGGGACTATTTAGAAAAGCTGGACGAACACAAGTCCATGGGGCCGGATGCACTGCATCCGAGGGTGCTAAAGGAGTTGGCCGATGTGATTGCAGAGCCATTGGCCATTATCTTTGACAAATCATGGCAATCGGGGGAGGTCCCGGATGACTGGAAAAAAGCGAATGTAGTGCCCATCTTTAAAAAAGGGAAGAAGGAAGATCCGGGGAACTACAGGCCAGTCAGTCTCACCTCAGTCCCTGGAAAAGTCATGGAACAGGTCCTCAAGGAATCAATTCTGAACCACTTAAAGGAGGGGAAAGTGATCAGGAACAGTCAGCATGGATTCACCAAGGGCAAGTCATGCCTGACTAACCTAATTGCCTTCTATGATGAGATAACTGGCTCTGTGGATGAGGGGAAAGCAGTGGATGTGCTATTTCTTGACTTTAGCAAAGCTTTTGATACAGTCCCCCACAGTGTTCTTGCCAGCAAGTTAAGGAAGTATGGGCTGGATGAATGCACGGTAAGGTGGATAGAAAACTGGCTGGAAGGTCGTGCTCAACGGGTAGTGATCAATGGCTCCATGTCTAGTTGGCAGCCGGTATCAAGTGGAGTGCCCCAAGGGTTGGTGCTGGGGCCGGTTTTGTTCAATATCTTCATCAACGATCTGGAGGATGGTGTGGACTGCACCCTTAGCAAGTTTGCAGATGACACTAAACTGGGAGGAGTGGTTGATACGCTGAAGGGTAGGGACAGGATACAGAGGGACCTAGACAAATTAGAGGATTGGGCCAAAAGAAATCTGATGAGGTTCAACAAGGACAAGTGCAGAGTCCTGCACTTAGGACGGAAGAATCCCATGCACTGCTACAGACTAGGGACCGAATGGCTGGGCAGCAGTTCTGCAGAAAAGGACCTAGGGGTTACAGTGGACGAAAAGCTGAATATGAGTCCACAGTGTGCCCTTGTTGCCAAGAAGGCTAACGGCATTTTGGGCTGTATAAGTAGGGGCATTTTCAGCAGATCGAGGGACGTGATTATTCCCCTCTATTCGGCACTGGTGAGGCCTCATTTGGAGTACTGTGTCCAGTTTTGGGCCCCACGCTACAAGAAGGATGTGGATAAATTGGAAAGAGTCCAACGGAGGGCAACTAAAATGATTAGGGGGCTGGAGCACATGACTTATGAGGAGAGGCTGAGGGAACTGGGATTGGTTAGCCTGCAGAAGAGAAGAATGAGGGGGGATTTGATAGCTGCTTTCAACTACCTGAAAGGGGGTTCCAAAGAGGATGGATCTAGACTGTTCTCAGTGGTAGAAGATGACAGAACAAGGAGTAATGGTCTCAAGTTGCAGAGGGGGAGGTTAGGTTGGATATTAGGAAAAACTTTTTCACTAGTAAGGTGGTGAAGCACTGGAATGGGTTACCTAGGGAGGTGGTGGAATCTCCTTCCTTAGATGTTTTTAAGGTCAGGCTTGACAAAGCCCTGGCTGGGATGATCTAATTGGGTTTGGTCCTGCTTTGAGCAGGGGGTTGGACTAGATGACCTCCTGAGGTCCCTTCCAACCCTGAGATTCTATGATTCTATGAATTATGGGGAAAGGAGCAGCTGAGAGCGCTGATTAGAATACTTATGCAAACTTATCTTGATGAGATCCATCTTGACAAACTCGGCATAGGCTGATCTATTTTAATTTCATGTAAATGTTTCATTCTCCTGAGGGGGCTCATTACAATTAATGCAAAATCTGGCTAAGCTGCACGCATGAGATGGAGTGCAGAGATGGCTTTAAGCCCTTTATGTTCCCTTTGCTTGAGGCTTGCACAGCTCCCAGGGAAAGCTAGAGCAACCCCATGGCTGCTGTGACTTATACCGGGCTGACCATTCCAGCAGTGGAACAGCTGGGCAGAGTCACATCAGCCATGTCCAGTCTTCCCTCATCTTAGCTCTCTGGTGTTTGGTGGGGTGGTGGTTCTCTGGATATTGCACCGTGTCCTGACAACCACCCAATTCTGGACCTAGTGCCCTGGCTGTGGGAGTGAAGTGCATGTATTTGATTTACCTTCTGTCTGGCTGATTTTTGCTTTGTTTTAGTCCTAGATGTTTGTCTGCCAATGTACTTCTGGAGGCAGCAGCTGCAGCAGGCTTGTTTCAGGCTGTCACTGGTAGCCTTGTGTAATTGATGCTTTTGTCACTTTTCCAAATGGTGCCTAGTTGCCATGGCAGCCGACACTTTATAAATAATTAACGTGTATGGTAAATACATTGTACATGCTTATAGATGCGTCAACGGCTATTTGAGCTTCCTCATGGAAGCTGTGCCCAGAATCACTTAGCCCTAAGTCCTGCAGTTGGCTGTGTGCGGACTGACTAGTGGGCCCGAATGGAGCCCCAGTGACTTGACTACAGTGGGGTTTCATTGGACTGGCACAAGATATGGGTGTGGACAACTTTTTCTCGTAATAAAAAGTCAGCAGAGCACAACACTTTCCCTGACATTATCCCGGGTCAATAGCTGGCAGAATCTACTCCCATGGCTGTTCTTATGTATGTCCTGTTTTAGGTGAATGGCCATGGTCCTGATAAACATAAGCATACTGTAAGCATGTGAATAGTCCCATGGATGTCAGTGCAACTACTCAAAGAGTAAAATTAAACATGTGTAAGTATTCACAGGATCAGGTACTAGGGCTTAGAGGACAAGCCACTCTGAGAGGAAAAGCATTTATGTAATTCTCCCCTCCCCTTCTGTCTACTAGATTCAGTTCGTTTGAGAGAATGAAGATTTCCATCTCAATGGATTTAGTAACTCTGTAATGATGGATTTCCTTTCTCGTTAAGAGAGAGATCTTAGAGTTGCAATTGATGCATAACTCTGGAATATATTCCATGCGCATTACTCCGCAGAGATGGCAAAGGTAAAAGAAACCCTGCAATGGGCAGTTATGGAATAACCTGTCCCAAAGGAAAGTTTCTTCTGACCCAGATCCCTTAGAGGGGTGTGTATGTGCCAAAGCTGAAGAGTTTGGCTATTTTTTTACCTTTTCTGTGATAACTCTCTGGGTATTCTTGTTATCTCTAAAAATGTCTTTTTTTAAAAATTATTATTGTTCTGCGCAACTTGTGGTCCCCATGAGATCTTGTAGCAAAGAGTTCCACTGGCTAATTGTGTGGTTTTTTGCAGGGAGGGGACAAAATATTTTTTAACCCTTTTGAATTTGTCCTCTATTTTTCTAATTTCATTGACTGTCTCCTTGTCCTTAGATTATGAGCCAGGAGGATAGCATTTCCTGAGTGTCTTTCTATAGTCGTCTTTATTTTGTTTACCATTATGGTGTTCATTTGCTAAATATCTGTATTCTGGTTGTGCCAGAGGCGCCAATTAAGACTGAGGCCTCATTGTGCTGGGTGCTGCACAAACTCAGGAGAGAGACAATTCTTGCGTTGAGGGGTTTGTGGTCGAAGGAGAGGAAGGCTGGGGATACAGCATGTGTGTGTGTGTGTGTCAGTGGCGTAGCCAGGTTTAGAGCACAGGGGGAGTGGAGCTAAAAAAGGCGCCAGGAGCAAAAATAAATGCTCCGCTCTGGCTGCAGCGCAGGAGCAAAAGGCGCTGGAGCACAAAGGCGCCGCTTCTGCTCAGTGGGGGAGCGGCTGCTCCCCCTGCTCCCCCCCGGCTACGCTACTGGTGTGTGTGTGTGTGGGGGGGGAGGATTGGCCCAGCTTTTTTGGATACAGGGGCTGTGGGATGGCTTTTCATAACCGGTGTCAGAGGTGGGGAAGGGAGCAGGAGAAGGAGAGGAGGGGAGAACAGTCACAGTTGCTTAGTATTCTGCTTCATACTCCTGCAGATCCGTGACTAGAGCTGAACACTGCCCAGGAGAGGGCGCTGCATTGATTTCTATGGTGACCTTGGGTTCTATCCAGTCGCTGCCTGCATCCTCCTCCTGGTTGGTCTATTGCCTGGCTTTGGGTGGATAGCAGACGTCCCCCGCAAAGCAGATGCTGATGTTCCTCGTGAGTTAGGGTCCCAGTTATTCTCGACCTGCTCTGCCCAGTCAGGAAGGACAGAGTGGAGACTCATGGGTGTTGGATGTTTCCATGACTTCTGCAGGGGTGAATGGGCTGTTACATTCCTGGCCTTTGTAATGTACACTCTGAGGGGGCAGGATGGCTGCAGAATAGCAGGATGGGCAGCTAACAAAAGTGATATAAAACAGGGTGGGCTTTCTAGAAAGGCAGATGGGTAAAGGAAAAACTTCCCACTTCCCCTTCCTCCCCCAAATCAACTGGGAAAGGGGTGTGACAATGAACTCTGGCCATGCACAGTGCTGCTTGATGGAACCGACTGCTCCCTACCTTCGCTGGACTAGTCATTCTCTCAGGGCTGCAGAATGACGTTTCTGCCTTAGGAACACTTCCAGAGCCTGCGTTTGCCATTTGTTTGCCTCTGATATCCACTGAAATCCTGCCTCCTGCAAGGAGCTCAGCTCTCGGGTATTGCCTCTCTGAGCCAGATCCAAACGTTGTTTGATGTACGCGCGGGAAGCTACTTTGTATATAAAAAATGGACTATTTTATTACATGCTGCTTTTCAAGTTCATTCCTGAACACTCTTCTTACACGGCTGCTTGAAACTTCATTCTGCATTCCTTTTCATCATTTTTATCGAGGTAATAACTATAAATTGCTCTGTCACACAAGTATTCCCAACCATATCGTCAGCTAAATAATGAAGTAGCACAAAGCTGACCGGAATTTCACTTCTGTGCTAATTAAGTCTGAAAGTGAAGCTGTGTACATTAAAGTTTAAAATATTTCTCAGTGAAAATCTGTGCTAAAGAAGAAATAAGGACCTGGTTTTACATAATGTCAGAAGAAGCCCAGTACATACACAACTGAGTATTTAAATTGTGCATGCAATTACTGTGATTGTACGTGAAAACTGGGTGTATGTGGACATTTAAATGGCCGATTAGACACACATTTTCATGTGCAAAGGCCTGAAATAGGCACACAGGGATGGTGATTTTAAGTGTATTTTTGTTCATGGCCGTGGGTCTGAGTTAACATCTGCTCCAGTGTTTGACTTTGGATATGACGGCAGGTAAAGCAGAGGAGTTGGCAAAAAAGCTGCAGGATGTCTGTAAAGCGCTGGGTAAACCGGAGCTTTCAGCTGTGTTGGTTTAGCCAGCTGCAGTTTTCTGGCCTGTTTGAGTGAGGCATCACTGAGGATTTCCTTACTTCTAGTACACTAGAGTGGGTGGTTTCCAGGGATTTTACCATCAACTAAAGTCTCCTGTTGAAGGGGTCCAGACTGGCCATCCTCACCTCAGTGCAACAGGAAATCCTGGATAGACTGTGTGAGGGATACGAAGGCATTACACAATGCTGGGAGAGAGCTAAACAGTCCATTTGGTGGCCTGCCCTGAGCAAACAACTGCAGCAGGGAGTTGGGAAATGTGAGATTTGTGCTCACATGACAACCAATCCACTGGAACTGCTACTGCCCAGACAGCCCAGGGCAGAAAGTCAGGAATGAGGCTTTGTGTGTGGATAGTTCATTCTCGTTCTCTCTCTCTCTCTCTGAAGATTCATGGAAGCCACTAGTGTGCTCAACACCACATGAAGTGCAGTTGTGGAGAGGATAGAACCCATCTTAGCCTGTTTCTGGAGTCCAGAGCAAGTGATCTCTGACAGTGGTTCTGACTTTGCCTCTGAACAGTCAGACAGGGGTCTGTATGAGACAAGTGCTATTCAACATATTCATAAATGATTTGGAAAAAGGGGTAAACGGTGAGGTGGCAAAATTTGCAGAGGATACAAAATTACTCAGGATAGTTAATTCCAAAGCAGACTGAAGAGCTACAACAGGATCTCACAAAACTGGGTGACTGGGCAACAAAATGGCAGATGAAATTCAACATTGATAAATGTAAAGTAATGCACATTGGAAAACATCCCAACTATGCATACAAAATGATGGGGTCTAAATTAGTTGTTACCATTCAAGAAAGATCTTGGAGTCATTGTGGATAGTTCTCTGAAAACATCTGCTTAATGTGCAACAGCCAAAAAAGCTAACACTATGTTAGGAGCCACTAGGAAAGGGCTAGATAATACGACAGAAAATATCATATTGCCATTACATATTTCATTGTATGCCCACATCTTGAACACTGTGTGCAATTCTGGTGACCATCTCAAAAAAGAGATGATAGAATTGGGAAAGGTACAGAGAAGGGCAACAAAAATGATTAAGGGTATGGAACAACGTCCACACAAGGAGAGATTAAAAAGAGTGGAGCTGTTCATTTTGGAAAAGAGGCAACGGAGAGGGGATATAATAGAGGTCTATAAAATCATGAAGGGTGTGGTGAAAATGAATGAGGAAATGTTGTTTACCCCCTCACATACCACAAGAAACAGGGGTCACCCTATGAAGTTAATAGGCAGTAGGTTTAAATCAAACAAAAGGAAGTACTGCTTCACATAATGCACAATCAACCTGTCGAACTCATTGCTAGGGGACGCTGTGAAGGCCAAAAGTATAACGGGGTTAAAAATAAGAATCAGAAGTTCGTGGAGGACAGGTCCATAAGTGGCTATTAGCCAAGATGGTCAGGGATGCAACCCCGTGCTGTTGGTGTCCCTGAATCTCTGACTGCCAGAAGCTGGGACTGGACAACAGGGGACTGATCACTCGATAATTGCCCTGTTCTGTGCATTTCCTCTGAAGCATCTGGCACCTGCCACTGCCGGAAGACAGGATACTGGGCTAGACGGACCATTGGTCTGACCCACTGTGGCCATTCTTATGTTCTTTATGGTATGTTCTGAGACCTTTAAGAGGCTTGCAAATACCTATGGTTTCACTCATGTCACATCCATCCCACAGTCCCCTCAGAGTAATGGCGAAGCAGAACATGCAGTAAGGCAGGGGTCTCAAACTCAAATTACCATGAGGGCCGCATGAGGACTAGTGCATTGGCCCGAGGGCTGCATCACTGACCCCGCCACCTCGCTGCCCCCAGCCCTGCCCCCACTCCACCCCTTCCATTAGGCCCTGCCCCTTCTCCGCCTCCTCCCCTGTGCGCACGGTTTCCTGCTCCTCCCCCGTCCCTCCCAGAAACCGTGAAGCTTTTCCCATGTGGCCCACGGAGCTCTTCCCTGTGGTCCACTGGGCTCCCCGCGTGCCCCCCCCCATTTTTTTTAAAAAAACCCAGTCAGTTCCCGCCGCCAGAACAGCTGTCTGGCGGTGGGAACTGCCTGGGGGTAAAAAAAAAATTAAAAAATGGGGGGGCCAGGAGGATGGCACGGGGAGCCCGGTGGGCTGCAGGGAAGGACCACACAACCACTTCTTTCTTAATCTTCCCGTCCTCTTCTTGCCCTGGTGCCCACATCAGCCAATACCTCTTGCAAATGGATTCAGCCTTGCAGAACTGTGGGTGGGAAGGAATTTGAGGTCCACAATCCCAACCATCTCCTCTCAGCTAGAACCTTGTTGACCTGATTTCCAGAGACTACAGAAGAAGGAAGATCAATATTAAATCCATCAGAAGAGGGATTCTGATAGACACCACAGTCTAATTATGGGACGTACTGAACCCAGGTGAAAGAATCTCAGGAAAAGGGGACAGTGGCAGGACCCTTCGATCCTGCTTTGTTAGGGTGTCAGCAAGAATCATTCCTTGCAGCTGGTGGCATCTTGTTGCATCAGCAGGTTGCGTTCCAATACACCTTTATTGCATCTGAGAGCACCTCTGACCATCACTGTCTGCCCACATACAACTGCCCACCCAGCCTCCAGATCCTCTCCCAGCTGGGGACAGGCGGCCTCCTGTGTTCCTGGAGGACTGAGAATTCAGGAAAGTCAGAGGACGAGTAGCTGAATGGCTTAGAAGGGCTGAGAGTTTAGAGAGAGCTTAGAGGCTGAGAGTTCAGGCAGTGTACTTGTGCGTCTCCGTGGGCTGATTGCTCTTGTTTTGTGGTGACATTTACACCTGTTGTATGGTGTTCAATGTAACGTTTGGACCAAAGCTTCTCTCTTCCGAGAAGGGGATGTAGGGCTAGTTGTGAATGTGGAACGTGAGCTCTAGGAGGCACAAAGCAAGCAGGTAAGTGTCTGTGTAATCAGGAAATGGTCAATGTTTGGCTCATCTACCCATGGTGCACTGGGTCTCTGTAATCTCTTTAAGCCATACCCTACCACCAAGCCACATTTATTCTCGGGGGTCCACATGAGGCCAGGGCCATCTGCAAGGAGACTGTGTACATCAGCCCCACCTCTGGAGTCCCTGCTCCCCGGCCATATGGCTCCAAGGCTGCCCTTGGCCACAGCGGCCCCTGGAGCCCTTTTAGGGAGGTTCCTCACTGCAGAG
The DNA here is from genome assembly GCA_033296515.1 of Macrochelys suwanniensis. Taxonomy (NCBI): domain Eukaryota; kingdom Metazoa; phylum Chordata; order Testudines; family Chelydridae; genus Macrochelys; species Macrochelys suwanniensis. The sequence continues at coordinate 2,544,421 of CM065781.1, read as the reverse complement.
GGGCTGTGCTAGAAAGTGGCTATAACCCCAAGCTGTTTCCTCTCTCAGAGGATCTCTGCAGGCCAGTGGCTCGATGGCGTGCCCTCCCCAGCCCTGCTACCTGTCCCTGCTCCCTTCCTCCCTCCCTGTGCTTCCATGCCTTGCAGAGCATAAGCTGACCCGGAAGTACTTCTCAGTAACTTTTTTTTTTAGGTTTGCTTTTGTTGGAGGGGAATAATTGTCCTGTCTGGCCCTTGCTTTCCACAGGCCAGTGTGGAACCATTACGGGTGGGTCTGAGAGCTCCAGAACCTGTGCTATTTATAAGTGACGGTGCCTATGTATGAGGATGATATTCCAGTGGATTAGAGAGCGAAACAACCATGCAGAATAATATGCAATAAAGGGGAGATAGGTTGGTTGGAAAGGGAAAATAGTAACGTTGATCTTCGGTGCATTTCTGGGCAGGAGCATCACAATTCAACATTGGTAACAATATGAAGAAGGAATCGGGGGAAAGAATTGGGGGAGAGGTGACTTCTTAAAGAAATACGACACTGCATCCCCATGACAGATAAATAATGGATTGCAAATGCAGCTGAGATAGGAAAGTAATGCACCAGCCTAAATAGCACTGGCACCATACACTGTGCCTATATACTATTACTACGTACTTATTTACAAGGGGCAGATTGTAACCTCAGAGGGGTTCAGAAAAGAGTATCTTGAAAAAGTGCTGGTAATTAAGTCCATAGTGGATTTGGAGACTTGCAGCAATGTACAGCTGAGGCAGCAGTCTGGGCTGGGGCCTGGAGTGGATCTTGGTTTCTGATGGATCTTTCCCCATATTTTATACTATATTAATATTCAGTGCACATTGCAAGAAGGTCAGCTTGCAAGACTAACATAATGAGCCCTGTTCTTACTGTGTGAAAGCTCAAACCCCTGCACTAACAATATTAGATTCCAAATTATGTTGCTTTGCTCTCCAAAGACCTTTTCACTGTAGAAGTGGGGAAAACAACTTGAATTCACAATAGGAACAAATTGCATTTCCTTTCCTTTACTCTAAAAGTTATATTCTATTATACAACTACGAAAAGGACAATGAATGACAAAACCCCTTCAAGTAATACTAAGGGTGAATCACAAAGCTAAGGAAAACAAAGATAATTAGGAGAGAAGGTAAAAATGGCACAATTAATCTCATTATGCCAATTCGTGGAAATAGTCTTTCCTCTAACCATCTTTGCCTATGCCAATAAACTCCATGTTTTCTACATGAAGTATTGCTGACAGGAACACATGGATAATTCTACTTTTGTACTAGTAACTGCATCTAATAACAAATAAAAGGACCTCAAAATAATTAAATTGTGAATTATTCCATACTTACAGCAATAAAATCAATAAAAACAGAGCATAAAGCTTTATATTGCCATGTTTTCCAGACATAAAGAGAGAATCCTCTATTTTCCGACTAAATCACTTATTTTTAGAGCTGGACACAATTCTGATGCAGAAAGCCTGACTACCAAACTATACAGTTTTGTCAAAATGAATTTTTTTTGTGGGAAAAATGTCAGTTCTGGTGAGGAAAATTTGATTTTCTTGCAGGGAATGTTCAAATGAAAATTTTCACTTTCAGCTTTTCTGTTTAAAAACCCCAAACAAAATGATGCTTTATGTAGAAAGGTGGCTTCATAATGACAATTTTGTTTTCCTTTGGCTTATAACATTGTTCTAAATGATAAATGATGTGATATATCTTGACTTTAATAAGGCTTTTGATACTGTCTCACATGACCTTCTCATAAACAAACTAGGGAAATACAACCTCGATGGAGCTACTATAAGGTGGGTGCATAACTGGTTGGAAAACCATTCCCAGAGAGGAGTTATCAGTGGTTCACAGTCAAGCTGGAAGGTCATGTCGAGTAGGGTCCTGCAGGGATCGGTTCTGGGTCCGGTTCTCTTCAATATCGGCATCAATGATTTAGATAGTGGCATAGAGATTACGCTTATAAAGTTTGCAGATGATACCAAACTGGGAGGGGTTGCAAGTGCTTTGGAGGATAGGATTAAAATTCAGAATGATCTGAACAAACTGGAGAAATTGTCTGAAGTCAATAGGATGAAATTCAATAAACAAATGCAAAGTTCTCCACTTAGGAAGGAACAATCAGTTGCACGAGTACAAAATGGAAAATGACTGCCTAGGAAGGAGTCCTGCGGAAAGGGATCTGGGGGTCATAGTGGATCACAAGCTAAATATGAGTCAACAGTGTAACGCAGTCACAAAAAAGCAAACATTATTTGGGATGTATTAGTAGGAGTGTTGTAAGCAAGACATGAGAAGTAATTCTTCTGCTCTACTCTGCGCTGATTAGGCCTCAACTGGAGTATTGTGTCCAGTTCTGGGCACCACATTTCAGGAAAGATGTGGACAAATTGGAGAAAGCTCAGAGAAAGCAACAAAAATGATTAAAGGTCTAGAAAACATGACCTATGAGAGAAGATTGAAAAAATTGGGTTTGTTTAGTCTGGAGAAGAGAAGACTGAGAGGGGAAATGACAACTGTTTTCAAGTACATAAAAAGTTTGTTACAAGGAGAAGGGAGAAAAATTGTTGTTCTTTCTCTGAGGATAGACAAGAAGCAATGGGCTTAAATTGCAGCAAGGGTGGTTTAGGTTGGACATTAGGGAAAAAATTCCTAACTATCAGAGTGGTTAAGTACTGGAATAAATTGTCTAGGGAGGTGGTGGAATCTCCATCATTGGGGACTGTTACGAGCAGGTTGGACAAACACCTATCAGTGATGGTCTAGATAATACTTAGTTCTGCCTTGAGTGCAGGGGACTGGACTAGATGACCTCTCGAAGTCCCTTCCAGTTCTATGATTCTATGAATAGTTCTGTCCTGGTTGGGCCTTTGATCTTAGCCTCATATAACAGGTGATCAAAAGACAAAGGCCCACTCTTTAGCTTCAAAGAGCTGGGTCTTTGCATAAACAGAGTCGGGGAATTTGCATTTCCCTCCCCCTCAGTATTTCCCAGGAAATCCATTTCACATGTATTGTTCCCGAAGACCGTTCTGGTCTGCCCCATTGTTCGCTGTAGTTCTTGATTATCCAGGCCCACAATAATATGTAACCTTTGCATTTAATACAATGGACTCCAAAGGATACTACAGGAAATTGCCCATCTGTCACATCTCACATTATTTATTATTCTTTACTAGTTGTATCTTTGTAGCACCGAGGGGAGAGACCGGAGTATCCCAAACCTGTTGTCCTTGGCACATGTGTATCCACAAATGGGTTTCTGTCCCCATGAGCTTATGCGTTTTCTATTTTGCCTGACATGTAATGTATTAATTGCAATACATACAGTTAGATGGTGAGCAGCAAGTTATACATGAGTCTGATGCAGAATGATGGGGAAATAAGCAAAGGGGATGGTATATGCTAGATGTAGGTGCAGAAGCGTGACAGACCAGGGTGGTGACTACGCACAGGACATGGATCACCATTAACTAGCCATCTAGAATACTGCATGCAGCCCAGAGCACAATTCTCACCCTATGTAGTTATTCCTTCTTCAGAACACAGCTGGGCGTTTGTCATTTAGTTTTATTTTACTTGTCCTGAATTGCACTGGGGCTTGAATGTCAGAATGTCCTTGCTACCATCAGCTCGCTAGACATCTAAACTAGAAACAGCAAAATAATGGAGGAGACAGAGATTCCTTAGAGCAGAAGAAAGAAAACTGCAAGATAGTCACAAAAAGTTGATATTCTTGATGCTTTTTGATTCAGGCCACTTGAGCCTTTCTTTGTCTGGTGGGGTCATTTTGTATAGAAGCAAAACCTGTCTATGGGAAGACTGAGAGATACTTTTTCTGGTTGGGATACACTGGAAGCACACTGTTCCCTCAATCTTGGTGCACAATTCCCATGCATGAAAGAAAAAGTAAAAATTGGGCATGTGCCCTAGAATTCAAGGTAATGGTGTTGAAATTGTTCTCTAAGAAAAATTGCATGGGAATGACCATATTTTCCACTGCTATTGTCAACATCTAATCCCTGGTGGGATAACTCACATGATTGGAGTACTGTCATGGATGGATATAAACTGTTCAGGAAGGATAGGCAGGGCAGAAAAGGTGGGGGAGTTGCGTTGTATGTAAGAGAGCAGTATGACTGCTCAGAGCTCCAGTATGAAACTGCAGAAAAACCTGAGAGTCTCTGGATTAAATTTAGAAGTGTGAGCAACAAGGGTAACGTCGTGGTGGGAGTCTGCTACAGACCACCAGACCAGGGGGATGAGGTGGATGAGGCTTTCTTCCAGCAACTAACAGAAGTTACTAGATCACAGGCCCTGGTTCTCATGGGTGACTTTAATCACCCCGATATCTGCTGGGAGAGCAATACAGCGGTCCACAGACAATCCAGGAAGTTTTTGGAAAGTGTAGGGGACAATTTCCTGGTGCAAGTGCTGGAGGAACCAACTAGGGGAAAAGCTCTTCTTGACCTGCTGCTCACAAACAGGGAAGAAATAGTAGAGGAAGCAATAGTGGATGGGAACCTGGGAGGCAGTGACCATGAGATGGTCGAGTTCAGGATCCTGACACAAGGAAGAAAGGAGAGCAGTAGAACAGAGACCCTGGACTTCAGAAAAGCAGACTTTGACTCCCTCAGAGAACTGATGGGCAAGGTCCCCTGGGAGAATAACATGACGGGGAAAGGAGTCGAGGAAAGCTGGCTGTATTTTAAAGAATCCTTATTGAGGTTGCAGGAACAAACCATCCCGATGTGTAGAAAGAAAAGTAAATATGGCAGGCTACCAGCTTGGCTTAACAGTGAAATCCTTGCTCGTCTTAAACACAAAAAAGCAGCTTACAAGAAGTGGAAGATTGGACAAACGACTAGGGAGGAGTATAAAAATATTGTTCAGGCATGCAGGAGTGAAATTAGGAAGGCCAAATCACACTTGGAGTTGCAGCTAGCCGGAGATGTTAGGAGTAACAAGAAGGGTTTCTTCAGGTATGTGAGCAACAAGAAGAAAGTCAAGGAAAGTGTGGGCCCCTTGCTGAATGAGGGAGGGAACCTAGTGACAGAGGATGTGGAGAAAGCTAGTGTACTCAATGCTTTTTTTGCCTCTGTCTTCACAGACAAGGTCAGCTCCCAGGCGGCTGCACTCTGCAGCACGGTATGGGGAGGAGGTGCCCAGCCCTCTGTGGAGAAAGAAGTAGTTCGGGACTATTTAGAAAAGCTGGACGAACACAAGTCCATGGGGCCGGATGCACTGCATCCGAGGGTGCTAAAGGAGTTGGCCGATGTGATTGCAGAGCCATTGGCCATTATCTTTGACAAATCATGGCAATCGGGGGAGGTCCCGGATGACTGGAAAAAAGCGAATGTAGTGCCCATCTTTAAAAAAGGGAAGAAGGAAGATCCGGGGAACTACAGGCCAGTCAGTCTCACCTCAGTCCCTGGAAAAATCATGGAACAGATCCTCAAGGAATCAATTCTGAACCACTTAAAGGAGGGGAAAGTGATCAGGAACAGTCAGCATGGATTCACCAAGGGCAAGTCATGCCTGCCTAACCTAATTACCTTCTATGATGAGATAACTGGCTCTGTGGATGAGGGGAAAGCAGTGGATGTGCTATTTCTTGATTTTAGCAAAGCTTTTGATACAGTCTCCCACAGTATTCTTGCCAGCAAGTTAAAGAAGTATGGGCTGGATGAATGGACGGTAAGGTGGATAGAAAACTGGCTAGATGGTCGCGCTGAACGGGTAGTGATCAATGGCTCCATGTCTAGTTGGCAGCCGGTATCAAGTGGAGTGCCCCAAGGGTCGGTGCTGGGGCCGGTTTTGTTCAATATCTTCATCAACGATCTGGAGGATGGTGTTGACTGCACCCTTAGCAAGTTTGCAGATGAGACTAAATTGGGAGGAGTGGTTGATACGCTGGAGGGTAGGGATAGGATACAGAGGGACCTAGACAAATTAGAGGATTGGGCCAAAAGAAATCTGATGAGGTTCAACAAGGACAAGTGCAGAGTCCTGCACTTAGGACGGAAGAATCCCATGCACTGCTACAGACTAGGGACTGAATGGCTAGGCAGCGGTTCTGCAGAAAAGGACCTAGGGGTTACAGTGGACGAAAAGCTGAATATGAGTCAACAGTGTGCCCTTGTTGCCAAGAAGGCTAATGGCATTTTGGGCTGTATAAGTAGGGGCATTTCCAGCAGATCGAGGGATGTGATTATTCCCCTCTATTCGGCACTGGTGAGGCCTCATTTGGAGTACTGTGTCCAGTTTTGGGCCCCACACTACAAGAAGGATGTGGATAAATTGGAAAGAGTCCAGCGGAGGGCAACAAAAATGATTAGGGGGCTGGAGCACATGACTTATGAGGAGAGGCTGAGGGAACTGGGATTGTTTAGCCTGCAGAAGAGAAGAATGAGGGGGGATTTGATAGCTGCTTTCAACTACCTGAAAGGGGGTTCCAAAGAGGATGGATCTAGACTGTTCTCAGTGGTAGAAGATGACAGAACAAGGAGTAATGGTCTCAAGTTGCAGAGGGGGAGGTTTAGGTTGGATATTAGGAAAAACTTTTTCACTAGGAGAGTGGTGAAGCACTGGAATGGGTTACCTAGGGAGGTGGTGGAATCTCCTTCCTTAGAGGTTTTTAAGGTCAGGCTTGACAAAGCCCTGGCTGGTATGATTTAGTTGGGGTTGGTCCTGCTTTGAGCAGGGGGTTGGACTTGATGACCTCCTGAGGTCCCTTCCAACCCTGAGATTCTATGATTCTATGCCTTGCTGGAAGACGTGCTTTACCCAATCACACGTTAACTGGGTGAGTTAATGGCCTGTGGTATGCAGAAGGACAGACGAGGAGATCTGATGGTCCCTTGTGGCCTTAATTTAGAAGTTCATTCAGTTTTTCTTTCAGATTTTCATGATGTAGCTCTCTCCTCACAATGTTAAAACTAGATCTGGGAAAACAGCACAGAATACTTTTCCTGATTGTCGGTTTCACTCTTAAAACCTCTTTATCCTGACCACGCTGCTACCCCTCAGGTATTTGTTCAAATGTTAATGAAAAGCAATCAGGTTTTACTCATACAAATGTGGAAAAGGTTTCCCACCAGCCCCCCTCTCCCACCCAGGGCAGAGCCCTGGATTGAATGAACCGTAGGAGGGGCTGGTGGCGCCCTTCACAGCTGTAGGCCTCAGTAGTGGCAAAATTGGGGCAGTTGCAACGTGGTGATGAGAGAAAATTGCAGGTTGGTATATGAAAGGCATGTGGTATATTTTACATAGCGTCTTCCTCGCCGTAGTATCAGAGCACCTTCCAGCCATGTATTAAGCAATATGACTAACCTCTGCGTGTACATGGGATGGGACCTTCCTTAACAGAATAGGGACAGGTTTCCCAGAGCCCGGGCACACAGCCATTTAAATGAGCCAAAAAAAGGAAGTTGTGACTGAAGCTGCCCATCCAATTACTCCGTGTAAATACGTTGAGTGGAAATTAAATGTAAACCCTACGCCCGGCCAGCGAGTAACTTTTTCAAAAGCACCGACGTGACTTACGAGCCTTTGTCCCACTGAAAGGCCATGAGATGCAAATGCTTTTGAAAACTTTACCCAATGTGTCTTAGAGTGGCCTATTTTTTTCTGGGAATCTTGCTGGGGGAAAGGCTTGGATGTCCCCAAGATGAAAAATATTCCAATTTTCTAACCTTCTCTAATTGCTCTGCCCAATCTGGTCCCTATCCCTGGGGCTCCAGTGACTTCTTCAGACCTTGTTCATTGTATGAGTTATGCATTTTCCAAGCAGAAACAAGGCCATATGACTGCTCCGGTCAATCACATCTGAGCAATGCAGCTCAAATCCCTCACACTGAGTACTGAATATGCAAAGTCAACGGTTCATGAGCTATCTGTAGATTTTAAAAAAATACCTCACAAAACAGGCAGGTTGAGTAAATTCAAGTAACAGATGGATTCAAGGAAATCACGATCTGTTTGTGGGCAATAAGGTGGAGCTTATCAAGTAACTTATTCACTCATCTCTAGTTAAAATATAAAATTAAACCTCTATGAATTAACATACTTTGCAAAGTATTCAGAGCAGAGTACCTGAATTTCAGAAATACCCAAATCATTTCCTCATTCACATTTTATTTGTTTTTGAAAAGCCTACAGTGCAGTGAATACTGATACATATATAAAACTATACTATTCCCAGGAAGTATATATTGTTACATGGTGTCTTGTAAATGTCTCAGGTGTGACTTAGAGCTCTGTGAAGGAAAAGCAATTGGATTTGATACATTTCACCTGTATAAAAAAGCCAAGTTAGGAAAAAAAGAGAAGTTCTGCTCTATAAAGCGGTGAGGTCTGTTAATATGGGCTAACTCCTGAAATGTCCAAACAAAATGAGAATAACTACGGCTCGCTCGACCACGGTGAAGCTCATAAATTCACACACACAGGAGTTGGAGGCTCCTGAACTGGGGAAAGGGAGATACCAAGGTTCAAATCCTGTTCCTTGAGATATCGCAGCATTACACAGTCAAACTTCTCTCCTACTCAGGTGGCTGTTTGCGAAATGGTTGGGATCAGGTTACAAACAGGGCATGCATTTCCCAAACCTTCTGTAGGAAGGAAAGGAACTGCCTTGAAAGGAGGATTTTGGGGTGCGTTGTGGTTTTGGGCCGACTGCCCCAGGCCCATTTTTCAGATTGCTCATCCCAGCCTCCCTTGGCTGTAACTGCCTGCCCCTTGTGGAAGTGCTAGCATTTGTGAATTGAGTCCCAGCCTGTGTTGCTCAGCTTGAGACAAGGTTTTGGAATGCAGGCAGAATTCTGGCTGCCCCTCTTCGGGTTTGGTGAAGTGGGGGGCAAGCGGGAGTGTCTGGAGCTTTCCATTCCCCCATCCCATGGGATCTCACACAGAAACCAGGCACAGTACGGAGCCAGGATGCTCTCTCATTGCTAAGCTCTGGGGCCAGCCAGTGCGTCCGGTATTTCTAAAGGGTCTTGGCCAGGCAGGAAGGGAGCTTGGCCAGAGTCCCACCCCCCTTAGGAGCCCTGCCTAGGCACTGGCTGAGGTTAGAGGCACCAGGAAAGATAATGGGCACCCGGGAGCAGCAGGCCCTAAATGTGTTACAGAAAGGGTTACTTTGTGCTGCAGGTTCTGCTGCAGCACCAGCATTGCCTATCCTGGGTGGGTCCGAACATGTCCGCGAACATGGCCTGAGTTTGTATAGCTGCTGTCTGACCCGTTCTGAGCTCGGAACCCTGTCTCTGAGCACGGCACCCTGATGTCCCGGGCGTGTTTGAAAGTATTTGTGACTTTCTTTGTAGTGCATTCTTGGTGAATATCAATGAAAAGGGAATTCATGTTTTTACTCTGCCAACATGCCAACTCTGCCCACATATCTACACCAGCGACATCATCACAGGACCTAACCAGATCAGCTACACCATCACTGGTTCATTCACCTGTACATCTACCAATGTAATATACGCCATCATGTGCCAACAATGCCCCTCTGCTATGTACATCGGCCAAACTAGACAGTCCCTACATAAAAGGATAAATGGACACACATCAGATATTAGGAATGGCAATATACAAAACCTGTGGGAGAACACTTCAATCTCCCTGGACACACACTAGCAGATTTAAAGGTAGCCATCCTGCAACAAAAAAACTTCAAGACCAGACTTCAAAGAGAAATTGCTGAGCTACAGTTTATTTGCAAATTTGACACCATCAGCTCAGGATTAAACAAGGACTGAGAATGGCTAGCCAACCACAAAAGCAGTTTCTCCTCTCTTGGTGTCCACTGCTAGCAACTGATCTGGAGATGTGAACCTCATCTTCCCTGATTGCATTAACCTTGTTATCTCAAACTTGATTCTTGCCTGCATATTTATACCTGCCTCTGAAAATTTCCACCACATGCATCTGACTAAGTGGGTCTTTGCCCACAAAAGCTTATGCTCCAATATATCTGTTAGTCTATAAGGTAATACAAAACTCTGTCGCTCATGTTTTTACTGTTATACTTCTTCTGTGGACATTGCTGGTTTCCACACAAGTCTTCCCTATGGCTAACTGAGAATTCTCCACTGAGGACGGAAGGACACCTCCAAAATGAGGCGCTGGTTGTGGAATACATGTCAGTGTCTCAAAAGCAGGCTGTTTTTGTAGAAACTGTGCAGAAGCCTTTCCTTTGAGGCTTTCCAACTAATCAACTGAAGGAGCACCATTCATGTGCAGGGTCACATAATCCACTCCAAGGGTCTCAGCAATAAAGTAGAACACATTCTATAACTCTGGTCATTCAGTTTAAAATATCCACCGTGTGCAGCCTGATAACACTCAGCAAAGCTGGTTGGGAACTGGAATTTTCATTCCATGGGAAATAGTGACATTTCAAAGTTTGTTTTTGGCCTAAATCAGACCAACAAGCCAACATTTTGAAACTTTCCCTGGAATGACAAACAAATAATTTGGAGCAATCAAATTATTTAACTTTGATAATGTTAAAATGTTATAATATAAAATTGTGTGTGTGTGTGTGTGTGTGTGTGTGTATATATATGTGTGTATATGTGTATATATAATATAAAAAACGTGTGTGTGATTTAAAAAAACTAAACAAAATTAATCAAAACTATAGCATCAGAACAGAATGTTTTACCATGATTGAAATGAAATTAAAGTAAAAATGATTCATTTCAATTTCTTCCTGTTTGTCAAAATTGACAGATTCCTACAAAATATTTCAATTTTGGCCAAACTGCATTTTTGGATGGCAAAGTGTTCCGTGAGTTTTCTTGTCCAGTCAGCTCTGACTCAATTCTCTGTACAAAATGTCAACCCCCTCTAGCTAAGAACTAGCCTGGGCCCAAACGTGGAACAAAGCCCCAGAAGGAGCAAGGCGTGAGTGATAACTCTCCAGGGACCTCATTCTTTAACAAAATGAACTGTTCTGTACCTTGAGCTTGGGGTTTTACACTCACACTCACACTCACACTCACACTCACACTCACACTCACACTCTCTCTCTCTTCTGGCCCAGGGTAACCCTGTGTAACACAGGCAGTAGCGTAGCCAGAGGGGGAGCAGGGGGAAAGGCCGCTCCCGCTGTGAGAAGCGGTGCTACGGTGCCGCCGGCCTTTTAAAGTGCCCCCCCAGCCCGGCTCCGGCAGTGGGGATGGGGGGGGGGGCGCTTTAAAAGGCCCGTGGCTCCTGCCGCTGCGGGCCTTTTAAAGTGCGCCCCCCCCCCCCCAGCCCTGGAGCCAGGCTCGGGCGGGGATTTAAAAGGCCCGGGGGCTGCGCAGCGGCTGGAGCCCCGGGCCCTTTAAAGCGCCGCCGGGGTGAGTACAGTGGGAGCCGGGAGGCGTCTTTTTATAGCGCCGCTCCCCCTGTGCGCTAAACCTGGCTACGCCACTGAACACAGGAAAGAGATTTCTGCTTTGGAGACAGCAGGTGAGCCAATGTGGTGAGACTTCTCAGATGCTCCGCTCAAGTGCCTTGAGCACTGAACCACACAGTCCCAAGGTGTATCCACACAGTGAGACTTTACAGGGACGGGGTGGGAGCAGCATTGTCTAGCCTGTAGAACGCTGGCTTGGGACTCAGGAGACTTGGCTTCTATTCCTAGTTGTGCCTCTAATCTGCTGGGTGACCTTGAGCAAGTAACTTTCCCCCTCTGCCTCCATTTCCACATCTGTAAAACGGGGATAATGGTACTGGCCTCCTTTGAACGTGCTTGGAGATCTGCTGACAAGAAGGACTGTATAAAAGCTGGGGATTATTGTTACTTTATGTGTTGTGTGGCCTGTTTCAGTGCATGCAGCATTGTGCTGTATTCACCTCTTGCACCACAAAACATTTGGAGTCTGTTGTGTTTGCATTGCCCCCTTCTCAGCTTGCTGTGTAAGTCCCACATCCGAAGAGCCCCGCTGGGAGCCCCAGGCATTCTGGGACTGGCCCCGGCATGGCTGCAGAAGCTGTCCAATTTATGGCAGGCTTGCAGAGCCGGAGTGCAGAGCGCGACATCAAATCCTCTCCATCCCCCAACACACCTTCTGTCTCCCTGGCACACTCCTACCCTGGGGCTCTAGGGACGGGGGGGCAGAGGGTCATTCTGCCAAACCTGCCCTGGGTGGAGAGTTCCCACTCGGGGATTCCTGGCGGCGGGTTAAGGCAGCGTTGTGACTTGTCATTGCTAGCCATAAATGAGCTGCAGCAGGTTCAGCATCAGGGCTGACACTGGTGTGAGCTCCCTCTCTGAACTGCTGCTGCTCTCCTCCTTCGGCATCGCCCTGTGAATGCTCCATGCAGCACTTTCTCCAATCATGTCTGCCTGTGACCTGGCTCTGCCTTCCCTTTGGCGACCGGCTCTGCATTGTTCTGTAAGGAAAGCAAGAGCCTGGCCCTTTCCCTGCATGGGATTCCTTTCCGCCTGGCAACAAGAGCTCCCACGGAGAAGACGCTTCTCCCAAGAGTTGACAGACTGTCAGTAAGAGCAGGAAAAGAGACCTAAACAAGCTGTGCTGGCAGCTGTCTTGTTTGTGAGGATTCAGAAAAGATTAGGAACACCTCAGACGTGAAGGACTGCTGATCAGGTTAGCTGGACGGATTGGTACTGATACCAAACTGTAGACAACTCAAGCAGCAAAGTAAAACCCTATTGATTACTGGCTACTTTGTTCTCATTACCAATTTCCCAGCTTCCAATTGTCTGAGCTCTTGGGAGTGAACCGTGTTATTTTAGACAGGGGCTTTGTCTCCTTCTGTAAGACTGAGAAGGAAAGAGAGATGATCTGGGTAAATCTGTGCCATGCCAGGGTAAAACAAGACAGGAGCACGAGAACTGTTTAGCCATAGTGCGAGCTGCAGAATGCAACCCGGATCTGGGTCTGATGAGCCCACAGAACGTGTCTGCCTGTCTTGGTGTGTAGCCTGGCTCTGTAGGGAAAGGGTCTCCAGCATGAAAACTCTAGTGCCCCCTTCTCAGATGTGTCACGGCCCCTTTTCTCCTCTCTAGTGATGTACCAGGGCATTAAGGCTTGCACGGAGCCCCACTGGGGTCCAGTGGGACTGACTGCACATGGCTACCAGGGGCTGTTCATGAGGATCCAATTTAAAGCTGGCTGGGAAATGTATTTTCTGCAGAAAGTTTTGAAGAAAAATTTCCTTTGATAAACATTTTTGTGGTACTTTTTGAGGTTCCATCAACACTTCCCACTCCAAAAAACACCTGAAATGTTTTTCTATTTTGATTGTTGAAAACTGAAAAATTATCAGTTTTCAGATGGGGTTGGGGGGGAGAGAATCGGTATGAAAACTCAAAAAATCGATAATGGAAATCTTCTCAAGACAGTTTTTTTACTCTAAAATGTACTTTTCTTCAAGCTAATATTTCACCCAGCTCCAACCTGATTGTAGTATCTGGGCTTAAAAGACACATTGGGAGATAAGATAGAGGTCTATATAATCATGAATGTTGTGGAAAAAGTGACTAGAGAAGTGTTATTTATCCTTTCCCACAATATACAACCAGGGGTCACCCAATGAAATTAACAGTCAGCAGGTTTAATACAAACCACAGGAAGTCCTTTTTCCATACAACTCACAGTTAACCCGTGGAACTCATTACCATGGGATGTTGTGATGACCAAAGGTATAACTAGGTTAAAAAAAGAACTAAATAAGTTCAAGGAGGATAGGTCCATCAATGGCTGTTAGCCAAGATGCTAACTCCATGCTAAACCTCTGACTTCCAGAAGCCAGGAGGGGAAGACGGGTGGATCTCTTATCCTGTCAATACAATTGCCCTGAGGCTTTGGCACTGGCCTTGGCAGGAGACAGCTACTGGGCTAGCTGGACCATTACTGTGACCCAGTAAGGCAATTATGTTTTTAATGCAAGGGTCTTCATACTGCATCACATGCCAACAGCAGTGAACCAAATCCACAGCGGTGACACCTGGTTTATTAAGGAGTGGGGTAGTTTTGTTTTGATAGTAAAAGGTGATAACCCAGTGAATCTGCAGAAAAGTGAAATCTATGAATGTTGTGATATTCAAGGGGAACATGAGTTAACTTCAAGTGGAGTGTTTACTGGATGGTATGTATTTACTGATGACTTTACCACTGACGTTACTTTGGGAATGGCTACAGTGTAGGTTATAAAAAGCAGTTTACATGCTTAATCAAATGAGTACTGCATCTGGGCCTGGAAGCGGTGCTATCACCCAGCGCGTAGGATGCATGTAGAAGTGTACCTACATCCAATGTCACTAACTGTATTGCAAAATAAAGAGCTGAGTTTGCAATCAGTGGGAGTAAAACCCTGGACTTCAATGGGATCCGTTATGGAAGGATTACTCTCATACGGATGGGACGGGGCAGCCCTTTCCTTTATGCAAGATTGATTGGCCGTGTGTACAATAAAGATTTACTGTAATAGACTGTAGGGACTTCTGTACATGGAAAGGGGCCCTCATAGCATATGGTCTGGCTCCTACACACGCGTGTAGCTCTACTCATGAGAGTAGTCTGAACAGAACTAGCCATGGGAGCCAGTGCAGGCAGGAAGCAGGCCTGTTTGTACAGCACCTAGAGCAATGGGATGGAGCCTCTAGGTGCTACTGCAATGAAACTATTCAGTAGTAATTGCAACCGTGGGGAATTAAATGAGCTACACTTGCTGCTGCGGAATTGGTGCAATGCGGGCGATAGACGTTGAACGAGATTTTGATTAAAGCGGCTGACCCTGCAGTCCTCTCTTGGGCACAGGCTCAGGGAGCACCATTTGGAATGACCCCGGTGCAGAAGTTAGTGGGGCCCAGGGATCTATCGTAGCGGAGCTCATTCCAGCACCACGGCCTGGCTCAGCTTTGCCTGAGTAAGAACTGCAAGGAAAGCTGCACATTCGGCGGTGTGGCGTTTCCGAAGGCTGGGTGTAGTGTACTAGTCACACCTGTGCGGCTGTCATTTCAAATCCTGGGGTAGGTCAGGAGTTAACAGCAGGGAGTATCCCATTTATGCATGTCACAAAACCACAGCCTAACTCCAGTGTACTTACAAAGGGCCTTTTCCCACTAGGCATTTATTTATTAATGGTTGGATCCAGCATATGCTTACATGTCAGAGCAATTGCTTATGCGTATGCGTGATCCCCATTTAAATTCATGGGATCGACGTGAAAATGCTTGCAGGCTCCTAAAGTTGATTCTGTTTTGTGATAGTTACTTTTGCTTAATTTCAGCAACATCTGGACAGTTCTAGAAAATATAATTTTTCTGTTTTGCTTCTAGCTGTTACTTAGTCTCATTGTACTGTAAGTGGCCTAAGTCAATCAGGTTAAATACATTTCCAGGCAACATTAGAGTAATGCATCAAAAGGTAGAAATAATTCATGAATTGCATCAGTCTGGAGTTATGATTATTGTTAAGTATTTCCAGGGAGCACTTTGCTACAGTCAATAGAAAGTCAGCTATACAAATGAATAACATTAATTTACTTTTGACATTTTCTGCATAACTTTTCCCCAATATATTAATGGTCTACATCACCCTATGTATAATAGCATCTTTAGTGTTAATTTGCATACAAAGTTTTATTATTTTATCAGAACTGTTTGGGGTTATTTAACGCAGGAATGAAGAAGGAAAATTTTCGATTTTTTTCTCAGGAAAAAAAGCTACTTTTTTTTAAAGCACCAGTTTGACTGTTTGTTTCTAAGATTGTCCAGTACTAACAACAGATCTACTTATGTTTTCTATCGAGCATTTAAAGCTGTACACTTTAGATTAGTGGAATTGCATAATAGTTTCCATAATAAGTAAAAATACTACAAAGCAACATTTAGACAACTTTATCAGACAATATTTCTCAAATTGCATGTGATGTGCTTGAAAAATCCATCTAGAGTGGACCCATGCAGAGTTAGTGATACTGGGCTGGATGGGCCTTTGGTCAGACCCAGTACGGCCATTCTTATGTTCTTATGTATTTTGTCCGCGTGTAGGATCCATAAATGTATCTGAATGGATGCACATGCCATCAGGCATATGGAATAACGGCTTGGCTCGAGGGCTAGCTAGTCCCCCTGGCTACTCTGTGCACATGCACATCATTTGAAAAGTACAAAGCAGATGACAGCTTGCAGGACCCAACACAGAGGAGTACTAGCCATACTGGATGGGTGCAGCCAGTAACCCCCTGTTTGTGAGTTTGGGCCACAGCCCGACCCAATGATCAGAGCCAGAGTCCAAGCTTGCAAGACAGGAGTCAGCTGGATCAGGATACCAGATGATCGGAAGCAGGAGACAAACCGGAGATGAGAACCAAAAAATGGGAGGGCAGAGCCAAGAGCTCTGGAGTTGCAGCTAGCTGGAGATGTTTGCTGTAACAAGAAGGGTTTCTTCAAGTATGTTAGCAACAAGAAGAAAGTCAAGGAAAGTGTGGGCCCCTTGCTGAATGAGGGAGGGAACCTAGTGACAGAGGATGTGGAGAAAGCTAGTGTACTCAATGCTTTTTTTGCCTCTGTCTTCACAGACAAGGTCAGCTCCCAGGCGGCTGCACTCTGCAGCACGGTATGGGGAGGAGGTGACCAGCCCTCTGTGGAGAAAGAAGTAGTTCGGGACTATTTAGAAAAGCTGGACGAACACAAGTCCATGGGGCCGGATGCACTGCATCCGAGGGTGCTAAAGGAGTTGGCCGATGTGATTGCAGAGCCATTGGCCATTATTTTTGACAAATCATGGCAATCGGGGGAGGTCCCGGATGACTGGAAAAAAGCGAATGTAGTGCCCATCTTTAAAAAAGGGAAGAAGGAAGATCCGGGGAACTACAGGCCAGTCAGTCTCACCTCAGTCCCTGGAAAAATCATGGAACAGGTCCTCAAGGAATCAATTCTGAACCACTTAAAGGAGGGGAAAGTGATCAGGAACAGTCAGCATGGATTCACCAAGGGCAAGTCGTGCCTGACTAACCTAATTGCCTTCTATGATGAGATAACTGGCTCTGTGGATGAGGGGAAAGCAGTGGATGTGCTATTTCTTGACTTTAGCAAAGCTTTTGATACAGTCTCCCACAGTATTCTTGCCAGCAAGTTGAAGAAGTATGGATTGGATGAATGACTGTAAGGTGGATAGAAAACTGGCTAGATGGTCGGGCTCAAAGAGTAGTGATCAATGGCTCCATGTCTAGTTGGCAGCCGGTATCAAGTGGAGTGCTCCAAGGGTCGGTGCTGAGGCCTGTTTTGTTCAATATCTTCATCAACAATCTGGAGGATGGTGTGGACTTCACCCTTAGCAAGTTTGCAGATGACACTAAACTGGGAGGAGTGGTTGATACGCTGGAGGGTAGGGATAGGATACAGAGGGACCTAGACAAATTAGAGGATTGGACCAAAAGAAATCTGATGAGGTTCAACAAGGACAAGTGCAGAGTCCTGCACTTAGGACGGAAGAATCCCATGCACTGCTACAGACTAGGGACTGAATGGCTGGGCAGCAGTTCTGCAGAAAAGGACCTAGGGGTTACAGTGGATGAAAAGCTGAATATGAGTCAACAGTGTTCCCTTGTTGCCAAGAAGGCTAATGACATTTTGGGTTGTATAAGTAGGGGCATTTCCAGCAGATCAAGGGACATGATCATTCCCCTCTATTCGGCAGTGGTGAGGCCTCATTTGGAGTACTGTGTCCAGTTTTGGGCCCCACACTACAAGAAGGATGTGGATAAATTGGAAAGAGTCCAGCAGAGGGTAACAAAAATGATTAGGGGGCTGGAGCACATGACTTATGAGGAGAGGCTGAGGGAACTGGGATTGTTTAGCCTGCAGAAGAGAAGAGTGAGGGGGTATTTGATAGCTGCTTTCAACTACCTAAAAGGGGGTTCCAAAGAGGATGGATCTAGACTGTTCTCAGTGGTAGAAGATGACAGAACAAGGAGAAATGGTCTCAAGTTGCAGAGGGGAAGGTTTAGGTTGGATATTAGGAAAAACTTTTTCACTAGTAGGGTGGTGAAGCACTGGAATGGGTTACCTAGGGAGCTGGTGGAATCTCCTTCCTTAGAGGTTTTTAAGGTCAGGCTTGACAAAGCCCTGGCTGGGATGATTTAGTTGGGGTTGGTCCTGCTTTGAGCAGGGGGTTGGACTTGATGACCTCCTGAGGTCCCTTCCAACCCTGAGATTCTATGATTCTATGATAAGAGCAATACAGAGCCCCAGTGTTCGGACAGCTTCCTGTTCCTGCTGCTGGCTTAAGTAGTGGGCCAATCGGCTGCTCTGGGACTTGGCCTATAGGACATCAGGGGTGGAACCTCACACTGGGGCTGGGCTTTATGGGTCAAAGGTAAGCTGTTATTGGCATGCTGCCAGAGTTTGCATGTAGCTGCTCCTGTGGACCCCAGTTCAAGACCTGTGAGTCACGACAGTTGGACATTCAGGCTGCGCTATTAGTATTTTAATTTCTCCACTGAGCATATTGGCAGAAGAAGAGATGTTTTTGCCACCTCCCCTGTGATGTCAGAACGGACCAAGGGGATTATAAATGATCCTGGTCCATAGGGAATGTGGTAGTACATGCCTCAGCAGAGCCAGGTGTCCGAAGAGGGAATTGGATGGTGACCTTGTCGGTACAATACATCTGCACAAAATGCAAGCAAGCTGTTTTTTTTTTTTTTTTTTTTTTTTTTTTTTTTTTTGACAGCTGCTCTTCCTCGGAGCACGGAACCCTGATTGTTACCTTTGATGTGTAGTCGATCGGATCGTACTGCCAGGCCTGTCATCTCAGTCACGGCTTTGATCGTTCGCTACAAACTCTTGTTTATCTTCCCTGATGTCCAAGGTCTTTAGACTAATGGTAGGACCTTTTACAGGACAGATGTATTGTGGGGAGGAAACTTTTTCAAAGATTCCCGACTTTAAAACTTTACAGATTTTATCAGCAAAAGTACCTGCCTCAAACATATCTAATCAGCACTGAGCTGGTTCCCCTGGTGGTTTCTTTTGATAGTTTTGATTATGTAATAGAATTCCTGCAGCACCACTGTGTAAGGAGAATGTAAATCAACCTCGCTTTCTGTTTTGTTCCAGCCTTTAGCACATTTGTCTCACGAAGCTTTGAAGAATGGAGCTCTGCACTGTATCAGCCATATGGAGGAGCTTATGCTAATGTGACAAGCTATGGTGTGCAGCTATTTCCTGTCAATACTTCATTGCTCTAATATAATTTGTGAGCACAGCCTTTTTGGAGTTACCGGAGTGACTGCACAAGGCTATGTCAAGGATGTCAATCCTGTGTTACTCTGGGAAACAAAAAACCGGAATAAAAAATCCCCACCATAATCAGCTCTTACAAATGGATCAAAGGAAGAGTTACAATCCAGGTTCTTCCACCTTCATGCCAGATGGGACCATTCTCACCATCTACTCTCACCTCCGGCATAACACAGGAAGTCATTTGGTTACAGTGGGTCTAAAAACCCAAAGCTCTTGGTAACTATTACTCTTGGTGATACGGTGGCAGGAAATAAATCAATGGAGACACGGATGTCCTGACCGACAGGTGGCTGGCACAAACCACACCCTACAACATTGCTTTCACTTTATTTAGTCTCAAGCACTTACACACGTCACAACAGGTTAGTAAAACACCCCCCAAAATCAATATTACCAAAGTCTGGAGTGGTCTTCGAATGGTACAACAACAGCTGTCCAATTGGCCAGTCTTTCAGCAGTCTTTGGGGACCCTACCATATGTCCACAAAGTGTTCCTGAAAAGTCCACCTACACCATACTTTCTCTCCTTATTTATTGAGTTAGTGTAACAATAACATGTCAATGAAAACCCTTGTTAAGCAAACAACTTCAAAGTTTACGCAAGAGCATTCCTCAAACCATTGATTAGACAGTTGTGTTTTTGCAGAGCCCATGTCTTGAGGGCCCTGACAAACACATCTGGAAGGGCAGATCTAGATAAGCTTCCTGTTTTTCTAAAACACATACCTCAGCAAATTCAACAGAGATCTTATCAGGAGAGACAGGTGTCAGGCTCCCCCTGCCACCTTCCTGGGCAGTTATTGCTTGTTTAGTTATGCTAAGGCCATTGTAGAGGCCTGCTACGACCTATTGATTTAGCTGCTTTTGGCCATAAGCATGATAATTGCTATTCCGATTATCAGTAGTGGTCCAGGCATTTTGCCAAGATCTCCGTGGACAATTTCACCCGGTGTTTTAACTCCAGCATTCTGGTCTCTTCTGTCCCCAAGTTTAACAATCGACAGGCCAAACGAGATGTGCTGGAATTGCTAAGCCTGGCAGCACTACCACCAAATACAATTTAGCGCTGATGGAAAAATGTTTATAAATCAATTGTTCCCATTTTTCCACCCTATAACATTATATAATAGATGGAACCTGGAAGGGGTTTCAGTATGGAAGCTACAGCCAGAGTGATGGAAGTTCTCAGTTTTAATGGCTCTTTAGAACAATGTGTGACATGAGAAAATGGTAAGGCTACTCTATAAAGTCAGCAGACACGCAGTGATCATGGGCAAGGGACTTACTGGATGCATTTGTAAGCTAAGTCTGAATTGCAATGATGTATTTCTGGAGGCAGAGTGACAAAATCCTATGTCAGAGAAAAGCTCAGTTAATCTTGTATGAACTAAAAAATAAAAACTATTTTCAAGAAGTAAATACTAGCCTTTACAAAGAACCTCTCAGCTGTGCATTTTCCCATCCAAGGATTTTCAAATCGCATTACAAGGGAACAGTCTATTTTTCCACTCTATGCAATTTCCCCTCCCAATGCAAGAGGAATATTTCCAATACTCATTTTAGGCAGTCAAAGACATGGGCACAGGAAGAGGAGAAAGGCCTAGTGTGGTCTGGTGTTATTTATTCATACTCTTTCCTACCTTTAAAACCAATGACCTTCGTTTTATCCAGACTGACCATTTACTGGCGGTGTTTGTGCAAGCTTGTCGATTCGCAATATATGTATGCTGCATGGGCCAAGTAGTCTGTTGTGGTCACTCTCCATAGAATAAATGCCAATATTTTCACAGTGTGATTTCTATGCAAACATCTCAGCCCCTGTCCCCGAATTAAATCTAATGACCAAACCTACCTTTATGCTCCATAACAAAACACTTCATAACAACACCTTAAATTACCTGTTTGGTGAGAGAGATTTGCACAAGCTTTCCTGCAGAAATCCCCAGAGCTCCTCTACAAAGCTCTTAGCTCGTTATGAAGGGCTCTAAGTAGGTGCGTACACCTGTTAGCTCAGATGTTAGATGTTGTACTATGCGGTGCCACAAAAGGTGGGGAGCCAGGATGAGCAGCATGGAACGTGGGCAGACAGCTAGAGCACTTTGCTTCGGCAGCTGCACCTTCATCTCTTTGGAGGTCAGTACAAACCCATGATTAACGGAAACAGCATTGGCTGTATCCCCACCACCCTGCAGACTGCTCTGTGATGGCAGGGTCCCGTCAGTGCCTTCAGCACTGCAAGGGTTTGCCTGAGCCGAGCAGAGCAGCTGGAATCAAGGGGAGGGCCGGCCCTAGCTTTTTGGCCGCCCCAAGCAAAAAAAAACAACAACCCACAAGCGCCGCCCCCTCCCCCAACGCCGGCCAAAACACCCCCACCCCCAACAACGCCGCCCCGCCAAAACACGGGGGGGGGGGTGCAGCGGGGAGTGCGGCATGCCCGCTGCCCCGCTCCCCCTGCCAGGGGGGAGCACAGAACGCCTGCCACCCCGCTGCCCCGGCCGGGGCGCCAGAGGAAGATTGATTTTTTTTTTTTAAATTTACAAAAAAACCTAAAAACCTTGAGTGCCGCCCCCCTCCAGGTGCCGCCCCAAGCACGTGCTTGGTAGGCTGGTGCCTGGAGCCGGCCCTGAGCAAGGGGAGGGTGGGAGCCAAATCTAGCATTTCCCATGGACTCCTTTCATGAGGGGTGGTGAGCAGCGCTAGATGAAAGGTCAATGAGCATGCTGAGGGCTGCTGGACTCTGCTTACAGGAGGTGGGGTCAGAGTCCCTTGTGCCTATGCAGAATGTAGGTCGCTGAGACACTGTTGAACAGAGACTGGAACACAGCAAGTGACAACAGCTTTCTTAAATAATGTCTAGTGAAGCACAAACAATAGACCAAAAGGACATTAATGCAAATTAAGTAAGAATAAGAATCAGACACAGATGCTAAAAAGCCCTTTTTCATGCAGCGAGTAATGAATATAGGAAGAGACTAACTTGCTGTGGTAGGTGAGGCAAATCCACATGGGCTAATTTAATGAACAGATAAATGTCCTCCCCAACCAAATTAACTCAACGTCCTGAGCATTTCCAGACAGTCAGCCCGTGATGCCTGTTCTCCCAGATCTTCTTGAGTTTTTGCAATGTACAAAGACCAAAAATGCTAATTTGCTTATGAACATTCAGTTGCTGTTTCATTTTAAATTATTAATTTTCTGGACATTGTGTTTGGCTGATGATACGATGACCTGCAGTTTCCTTGATCCAAGCCAGTCCGTGTTGGCGCAGTACAACTGAGTGTTAGTGACCACCACTTGCAGTGATCAATAGGTTTTGAACATCAAAAATTAAACTACAAAACCCAGTTTCCCCCCATAGGGGCTAATTTGTTTGCACACCTCTGTGGGATTATCGCTTGACTGCAGGCCGGGCAGGAATGCCAAATAAAG
This sequence comes from Macrochelys suwanniensis, assembly GCA_033296515.1. NCBI lineage: Eukaryota > Metazoa > Chordata > Testudines > Chelydridae > Macrochelys > Macrochelys suwanniensis. The sequence continues at coordinate 2,521,684 of CM065781.1, read as the reverse complement.
ACAACTTTCGCCTGACTGGCTTGTCCTGGCATTGAAATGCTTGGTACAAAAAACCCTGTTCTTCCAGGATGACAAATTTGCTTCTATGCATGTCCCCTTTGATAACGTCATAGGTGGTTCCACCTTTGTGGAGATTTAATTTGGACTTCGTTTTGTAGGATTTACGAAGTCTACTCAAAGTTGTACTCCTAGCGATGCTGTGTGTCAGCTAAGCCATAATCCGTCTAATGCAGCCATTTTCTCTCAGCACCCATATTGTTTCTGACCTTCCTATCACAGAAGGGGCCCCATTGCCTCTTTTCTCCGGCCTGCTGGTACCAGAGACACGAGGGCAGTGGTGCTTGTCATACAGTCTGCCATTTTCCTGCTGGTCATTCTGTACCTTCCTGCAGAATGGACACCAGAGTGAGGACCCACTTTCGAAGATCATTTTTTATGTTTATTGTGATCCTGGTGGAAGACATTCCCAGGATGCTGTTGATGATTGTCAAAGTCTTTGTCTCCAGCTGCAGTGTGCAGTAAGACATTTGGCCCCGTGCTAGCCCCGCCACACTGAAATATGCTATCAAAGTATAGAAACGGCACTGCTGACCCCAGTTTCTTCTCACATTGTAATGCTAAGGGATACTTTCCCTCAGCCACCCTGCCTCAGAGTCCTCTAGCTGAAGAGCTAGCCTATGGTTTCAACCGTGTTCCTGTGTGTATCTTTGAGGCCCAAATATCTCCCACTTATACTTACAGAGGCTCTGTGAAATTAGGAACCCACAGCAAGGGCATTCTTTCAGCTTTTCCCTCAGATTATTGTTACCCGTGGGAGCCCTCTCTGCACACAATTGCCAGGCCCAATTTCACCTCATCTCTAAAAGGTACAGGAAAGCGCTCAGGAAAGTCCTTCCTCCCTCATCCTGGGAAAGCAACCTTTTGCCTGACATGAAAAGAATTTCATGTAACTACTACATTTTGGTGCGCATCGGCTGAGAATTTCTTCGGCATTTTAAGACCAAAGAATCACGATCAGCTCCTATTAGATCCGATCCCCTGTAAAGCATTTTCTTTGTGAGACATCAAACAGATAGATGTAACTGACACAAAAAATTTACCATTGCAAATAGTATAGGCAAGCGTATGCTGCAAAAACTGGCCAGCGTCTGAACCCAGGACACCTGGTTTTCTACTGTACTGTTCTTGGCATTCACCACATGACCCGAATTGGAAACCATTTCGTTACTGATTTGTTAAGTATTGGAAGAGACATCAAAGCTTTGTCAAGCTCAGATGAACACACAGCCCATGACTTTGTGAACGTTACCATCTAAATAAGGGCCTGGGAAGCTCATTAATAACCATGTTTATCACATGGCTACCAGAGTGCCTCTACTGTATTATAGGAGAGTACGGAAAAGGCAGTTACACTAGTAATTTAGGAAGATAAACACACACAGGGCACAATGAATAAACATATGTACAGCAGATAGAGCTTATTTGGTATCCACTGTTATTGGCAGGAAGGAGGAATGATGTGGTATAAATATTTCATGCTTTGACATGATAATATTTATGATGAAACTCCTATGAATGGGCTGAATGGGGCAGTGACTTCTGTCGTGGCAAATGCCTCCGTTGTAGCTGGCACGATGCACAACGCTGTTCCGCACCTGCACTTCCCTTTACAAGTACCACATGCCGCGTTTTAGAGTGCTGCTGCATGCACACTGCCCCACAGGGGACATCTAGAGACTCCTCACATCCGAGGTTCATACAGGCAGTCGCAGCATTGGGCTGAAACAAGGGTTGCTACTTTCCCCTGGGGGTCAGAAAGCTACTCTAGGTGCAGCATGCATAGCAGGGAGGCAGGGTGTACTGTGCTGGGGAACAATCTTGGCCAACAGCTGAGGCTTCAGCTCATGGAGATCTTGGACACCTCTCTCCTTTGGTCGTCCCAGGTATAAAATGGGGATGGTAGCTACCTACGTCAGTGTCAAGAGCTGCACTGAGGGCCCCTTGTTAATGCTTAAAGTGCTTGGAAGCTGTGAGCTGCTATGTAAATGTTCAGTCTGTAATTATTGATGTACACGTGCTCTCAGTGGAGTCAAACGCTGGGATTACTGAGCTGTGACGCCCCCGGGGGCTCACACCAGCCATGGTCCTGTTTGCCCACGGTGCGGCAGAGACTGCATAATTCTCCTGTCTCCATGCAAACATTGTCCCACCCGCGCCTGGCACGTCTCCTCTCAGCCCCGCGTCAGCTTTGTTGGTGTACATGTTCCTAGGACATTCCCAATGGAAAGACTTCCATTGACGCCAAAGGACTTTGGCGCAGTCCCTCAAATGGTAAACTTCTATCCCCATGGCAAGCCCCGTCCCTTACAGAAAGCCAGCTTACCGGGGGTGATGTTTGTTCTTTCCTTCTGCTGCTTTTTTAGGACACATCTTCAATCCTAGACATCTTCAATCCTGCTTGAGCCAAACCCTAGCAAGACAACACAACAGAGCCTAGGGACCTGCCTGTTTGGATACAGAGTGATTTACTCCCCTGTAATTACAGGAAAACGTTATACTGCTCGAGGCAATTGTCCTAAAATTTTGCCTGCAAATTAACTCCCCGTTCAGGCTGCAGTATAACTCAGACATAGAGGCAATAAAGGCGATTTGTTTATTCTTGATGCAGCTCTCAAAAGGGAATGTCAGGGTTAGATTTACCTGTGCCCTGTACCTTTAAGGATTGAAGGTCTGCTGAGGAGTCAAAGGGGATAGGTCCAGTTGCAGCCGCTCAGTTGTGTGTGTTCTGAAACGCCTTAGCAACAACGGGACTTGGGAAGCTGGGAGTGTTTGGTTGGGGTTTTTTGTTGTTTTTTTCATACAAAGTGGAACAAAACTCCAGTTTTAAGATTGTCCCTGGTCTGGGAATGAACCATTGACACCAACAGGAGCAGGGAATACTTCTGACACGAGACAGAGGAAGCCAAGGTAGCCGGAGATTTCGAGTATTCATTGGGAAGAGGCATCGGATCAGATGCTTGGTGGCAGCAGCATTAGCCGAGCTGGCCGGCACAAGGGAGGGTTGCAGTTAAGCAGATGGGTTTCATGCTGTGTCCTCATTTGTTCCAGGCCGAGAAGGAGAGAAGCAGGAAAGAGCTCGATAGCACAGCTGATACGGGAGAAAATGAGGAGAAACCCATAGGGGAAATGAATGATTACCCTGCACTACAGATTTGCAAGCTGACGGCAAAGCAGGGGGCTCACTTCACCTTGTGCCCCACTCCTGGAGGCATTTCCTCCCCTCCACGAATATATTAGCTCTCTTCATCCCTTTGCTCTATCTCATCCCCCCTTTTGTTACCCCCAGCAGCCTCCTCAGCTCCCTGCATTCTCTGCCACAATGCAGCCCCCTGCCTGGTATGTTCCCCAGCCAGGCCCTCTGTGGGGCCACCAGAAGGTTATTCCTCCTGATCTCAGCCTGCCGGGAGTTGCCCCTGTGTCCCAATATACAGTGCCTTGCCCGGGGTCTGAAAGTGATTGGGAAACAACTGGTACAGCACTGCTGTGTTCTGTTAAATATGATTTTAAGGTAGTGACCTAGAACCTACTTTGGTGAAGATCATTTGAAATTAAACCCTGTCTTGTATGCACGTAGATCAGGGGTAGGCAACCGATGGCATGCGTGCCAAAGGCGGCACGCGAGCTGATTTTCAGTGGCACTAACACTGCCCGGGTCCTGGCCACCGGTCCGGGGGGGCTCTGCATTTTAATTTAATTTTAAATGAAGCTTCTTAAACATTTTAAAAACCTTATTTACTTTACATACAACAATAGTTTAGTTCTATATTATAGACTTGTAGAAAGAGACCTTCTAAAAACGTTAAAATGTATTACTGGCACGTGAAACCTTAAATTAGAGTGAATAAATGAAGACTCGGCACACCACTTCTGAAAGGTTGCTGACCTCTAACGTAGATATTTGTATTCACTCACTCCTAGGGTGACCAGATTAAAGCAAGAAAAAATCGGGACACATGGGGGAAGCAAAAAAAACCCAAAAACCAGCCAGAGCGGTGCTGTCTGAGCAAAAAAATGGCGTCCCGACCGTGCATCAGTTGGGATGCGGGACAAAGAATGAAAAATCGTGACAGTCCCGATTTTATTGGGACATCTGGTCACTCTGATCTTTCCCTCTCCATTCACCACTCTGGTTTGATTATGGCATGTTTGGTACCAAGCATGCCTTGTGAGGTATCATTTTAAAAAGTGTTCGTCTGTTGACAATTAATATCCTGTTGGGTTGTCTGTACTATCGTTGTATGGGACTTTAGGAAGGGTTGCTATATGTGCTGCTGAAACACGCTGTGAAGTTGGGAAACACCCACAGCCAGTTGTTCCGAGGGCCAGAAGGACATTCGTGACCCATCGAAAAGAATCCACGCTCCCAGAGGCTTCTCAGAGAGGGCACGTATGCAGTGAGGGTGGCCTAGCCCATGTCACAGCCAGGATCTTCCTAGTAGCTGAAAGAGAGTATAAAAGAGGGACAGTGACATCACGTGGCCTCTCTTTCCTCCCCACCCCCCCATCTCAACACCTGGAAAATCATCTGGAAGACAAAGACGTGGAGCTTGGGAGATTGGTCCAAGGACTGGAAGGGAGTCCGCTCTATGTATTGAAGAACCGTGAGCTGCCTCTAACATCCATTAAGGTGCTTGATAGATTAATCGGTCACCTGGCTGTGCTATTCATTATGTCTGTATCATATTCACATCTGGGATCTGTTTCTTGCTGTCACTGCTTGTAGCATAAATGGCATGGCCTGCAGCCATCTTTAAAGATCATGCAATTGATGGGGCGTGCCAGGAGAACCATTTTCCCCTGGGGAGAGCACATCCCTCTCGTACGCTGTGCAAATGCAACTACAGCAAGGCCATCGGTGGGAGAGAACTGAGGATCTTCCAGACTCCATTTGGGGCAGGGAGCTAGGGCCGTGCCCAGCGAGTGGGAGAGATGGTGCAAGCCCTGCCGAGTGCATTGTGTCCGAATGCTCTTTGGGATGCCTGAGATGGTGCAGATATGCCACGAGACACTTGTTCAGCATGCTGTCCTCTTAAACTGCAGTCTGTGTATTCTGCAGGGTTCCCATTACTAAGGGCAGGGCTACACGTCAAATGCTGCATTGGTGCAGCTGCAGCACTTCAGTGAAGACGCTCCTACGCTGACGGGAGAGCTTTTCCTGCTGGCGTCGTTAATCCACCTCCACCAGAGACGGTAGCTGTGGCAACTGGAGAAGCCCCCCCCCGCCCCCCCCGCCGACATGCGACTGTCCGCACTCGGGGTCAGGTCAGTGTAACTACATCGCTCCAGGGTGTGGATTCCCCCGAGCGACACAGTTACATCGATATAGTCTGAAGTGTAGACTTGGCCTATGTGCTGTCACGCTCACTTGCCTCTACAACCTAGTATGTGTCAGCTGGAAGCCGATGCCGTCCTCCTGGCATGACTGTTTGCTTTAAGAGAGACAAGGTGGGTGAGGTCATAGCTTTTATTGAACCAACTTCTGTTGATGAGAGAGATGAGCGTTCGAGCTTCGCAGAGCTCATCTTCACATCTGGGGAAGGTAACCAAGTGTCTAACCTAAATACAAGCTGGGACAGATCGTTAAGCATTAGGGATTCCCACATATTCTATTTGCTTTGTGACAGGGGTGCTAATTTTTGTCTTCTCCTATTCTGATTAGCACAAAAGGGATTATTAATGCTGTGTTGCCAACTCTCGCCATTTTATGTTGAGTCTTATGATACTGAGGGTGTTTCTTAAAGCCCCAGCTCCTAGAGTCATGTGACTACACCAGAATCTCTGCTTCCTTTTTTTTTCTTTTTTTTAAAAAAGGAGATTTCTAGCCCTCAATTGCAGAGAGAAGCCTACAATCGTGACCCAAGGTTCAAAATTTGAAGTTACAGGCATTTTTTTAACCTGTTCGTATAAAGAAAGTTAAAGTGCAACATTTTGAAATTATGGAAATGAAATGTCTTGATCTTATCTGACTTTCTATTCAGATTATTTGTTTGTGAAAATGTTCAAGATTCTGACTTTTCATCCTAATTTGAGAGGGGAACAAGTTTTCAAATCTCAAAAATTCTCACAGGACGAGAAAACCGCTTCCCACCCAGCCCTTCTTAAGATGAAAGATGTCTAACTTTTTTCATGCGCATTTGAATATTTCCCTAAATACAGCCATTGCTTGAAGAGTCTCTCTCTTTTTTTTAAAAAAGAGGCAAATAAAAACCCACAATACATAGGTGAGAGTTAAGTAACTCTTTGCATTAGTCAAGGAGACTAACCAGGCCAGACAGAGGCATTGAAATTTGCTGCATTACTCCTCCTCCTTTTGTAGCTTTGGTATATCTGCTCAGTGCACCGATCCCTGCACCCGTGTGAAGCTCCAGTGGGGAGCATGGGTCTCCGTGTGGGTTGATGTGTGGCCTGGGCCTCAGACTGTAAAATCTCTGGGTCCAGGATTTACCATTGTTGTGCATGTGTAGTGCGCTTGGCACACTTCCAGTCATGCACAAAAATAAATGCCCTTTTCTTCTAGCAGGGTGCTAGTCCCGCCTGCAGCATGTGGCATAATGGCTGCAGTAGATAAATATTTCTTTCCTCAGATCAAATCTCTTATTTAATCCTGCAGTATATTTGCCAGGGTATCATTAGGCGTAGAATTGTATATCCTTTCGTTAAATGTAGATACTAGGCTGGAGTTATTTCCTGCCTGATTACCCATTTGTATGAGACAATAACCATTAATCTCTCTCCCTTTCACTGGCATGCTATTTTTAGAGGTTACCCTGCTGAGGGCTTGCAAAGGAAAAGGATTTCGACATGCCCTTCTCCTGCTTTGTACTCACCCTCTATAGATTAAACAGCTCCTTTTCCGCAGCGAGCTTCTCCTCCGCTCTCCTCTGCAGCTCTGCCTTTCATGTGGCTTGATTGAAAATGTGGCGCTCGCTGCAGCACTTTCCTTTGAACTAATGCAAATTCTGGGGCGTCCCATTGTGTGAATAAAAACTTGTTAGCGTTTGGAAGAGGGGGGAGGGATGTTCCTAAAACAAAGAGGAGAAAGTAGAAAAGAGGAAGGTGGACAGGGCAGCTTCCAATGCAAGACGGAGAAACCCAAGCTCCCCCTGCCCCTCGCTAGGGACTTCTGGCTCGTGACACCAATGTTTTCAAATTAAGACAATGTACTTTCTATTGTTAGTGAATCTAGACAATAATAGCCTGAGTTCTTGAGCCCTGTCGTCTCTGCACCCTGCCTGGTGGGACTGTAACAAGATGCCAGGGTCTAGGGCATGGGATTGGGAGGGAGACACTGTAGCCTAGTGCTTAGAGCACTGGAGCGGGACTCAGGAGATCTGGGTTTCATTCCTGGTTCTACTTCTGGTCTGCTGAGTGACCTCAGGCAAGTCGTTTTGTCACTCTGTGCCTGAGTTTCCCCATCCATTAAACAGGGATAATGGTATTGTTTTCAAGGTGGATGAATGAAAAGAGCTAGGTGGTATTATTACTACGCGGGGCTCTTCTGCTGTGTCACGCTGATGTCAGGGTGTTGAATGATGTGGTTGGTGAGACATGCTGAGGTCGGATCAGGTGTGATCCGTTAACTCTGGTACGGGGGCATGAATGTTTGAGCTCTAGGCAGAGAGATAGGTTCTACAGGGAGTCTTTATGCACAGCCAGTCTGGAGCAGAAAGCTTAGGCAGATGTTTATGGTGGGACAGTTCCTTAGATCAACCAAAAAGGGAACCACAGAAAGGAAGTGCATTTGGTCTACGGGGCGTCCGTCCTTTTTGTTCCGATCAGCAGGAGAATGATGTACCAAATCCCTCCTCTGTTCTGTTCTCTGCCACTGCCCCATTGAAGGCTCTTGCAGCCTGGGCTCCTGTGATGTGGCTGCGAAAGCACCGGAGATTTGGAGGCAGCCCTGATATCCGGGACATCTTCCAGAAGCCCCAGGTTTATGGAGCCCCTTCTCAGCATGTTCCTGACCGCAAGCTCTGGGATGGTAAAACTGGGGAGTGGGTCCAAGAACTGAAAATGTTTCTAGGGGGAGAAGCGTATCCCAGGGGGGCTGATATGTCGCTGTGATCCTTGATGGAAACCGATGCCTTCGCATGGGTTGAGGGGATGGGCTGGTGACCCCAGCCTGCCAGGAAAGAACAAGACTCATAGACTTTAAGGTCAGAAGGGACCATTATGATCATCTAGTCTGACCTCCTGCACAATGCAGGCCACAGAATCTCACCCACCCACTCCTGCAATAATCCCCTCACTAATGTCTCAGCTATTGAAGTCCTCAAATCATGGTTTAAAGACTTCAAGATGCAGAGAATCCTCCAGCAAGTGACCCATGCCCCATGCTGCAGAGGAAGGCAAAAAACCTCCAGGGCCTCTGCCAATCTACCCTGGAGGAAAATTCCTTCCTGACCCCAGATATGCCGATCAGCTGAACCCTGAGCACGTGGGCAAGACTCACCTGCCAGACACAGTACCTAGTTTGTGCCTGGTCCAGCACAGAGGTGCCAGGGGTCAGGGCAGATACTCAGTGATGGCAGGGCACAGTCGGTCCTTGTGCTCCCCTGACAGAGAGGCCTGCTCGAGTCGGGAGGGCAGTGGCCAGGTTGCTGCTCCCATGTGGGGTGTCGGTGGGTGAAAGGGTCACGCAGCAGCCACCTTTCCTCCACTCTTGCGTGCTTGCTCCCACCAAGATGCTGCTCTAAGGCAGACTCTGGGGAAGCTGCACAGGACAATTTAGATGCACAACTACAGTTGGAATAAATGGAGGGTGTGCATCTAAATGCTCCTGGTGTGTTTGAACATCTTGGCCTGAAGGCCCCGCTTAGCCACAAGAGCAGTTGTAGGTTGTTTACAGATACTCCTGCAAGAATCACACAGAAAAGTCACGAGAGATCAGCAAGGAGATGGTGTAACTCTCTCGGTTGCACAGTCAGTCTGTGGAACTCCTTGCCAGAGGCTGTTGTGAAGGCCAAGACTATGCCAGGGTTCAGAAATGAACTAGAGAAGTTCATGGAGAATAGCTCCAGGATGGGCAGGGATGGTGTCCTTAGCCTCTGTTTGCCAGAAGCTGGGAATGGGCGACAGGGGATGGATCACTTGATGATTCCCTGTTCTGTTCATTCCCTCTGGGGCACCTGGCACTGGCCACGGTCGGAAGACAGGATACTGGGCTAGATGGACCTTTGGTCTGATCCAGTCTGGCCGTTCTTATGTTCTTATGTTTTTGAATTGTGGTTGTGGTGTTTTCCCAAATTAATGTTGGGTCTCCTTTTCCCTTTAATAAAAGCTTCATTTTGTTGTACACTGACTCGGTGCTTTGAGAGACGCCTAGGGGTGGTGTTTACTTTCCACAGCTTTAGCTGGTTCTATTTTTTATTAGGGGAACCCCCTAGACATTGAACCCAGCCCTCGTGGTTGCTGGCTCCACCCGGCAGAAGGGTTACAGTTGTAGTAGAAAATTGGAAGGCATCTTGGCAAGTGTGGAAATCTCAGATTAAGAGAAGGCAACACAGTGAGTCTCCTGTGCAGGATTTTATAAGAGCAGCATTTTCTCAGTAGATTTCTTCTCTTTGGTTTTTGCTTTAACAAACCCATGTTTTGTGGCTACAGTTCAGAGGACTGCACTCTCCATTGAATGATGTTTGCCAAGTGAGTTTTTCTTCTTTCCCCTCTCTTTCTGGAAGCATCTCCAAAAGTACCCTGCTGCAGAACAGCTGATGGCAACTGCTGGTGATTCTTCTGATAGCGGTATTTTAAGGGGATTGATACCAATTAGCTCCCTCTTGGTGTCTACGTGGTCTGTTGAAGTTGCTTCAGAGTAGCAGATTTTTGATCATCTGGATTGGCGGCAGCAGGGGCACCAGCACTGATACATAGTCGGGGGCACATCCTGCCCTCCATGGCATGCATATAGCTCTCAGGCACCAACTGTTGAGTAGCTGGCCATGTGTATGCCACAAACGTATGTCAACCTAAGTCACATTGGCATACAGCGGCGGCAGTTAGTACATCACTAGTCTGCGTGCGTACTTGGCTCCGTGCGTCAGTGGTGCGCATACTCACCAGGCGTGCTCGTATCAATACAGAGCGTGGGTAGGTATCCTGCTGCACAATTCACCACCATCCAGTGCACCGTCTGGTGGGACGTTTTGGCAATGCAGGATGGGGCAAAATGAGTCATGCGAGGGTGCCTGGGACCATGGGGTCAACTTCCCAGTTTGCAACTGTCTCCATCCCATAATGTTGTCTGTATTGTTTGCCAGAAGCTGGGAATGGGCCATGGGGGATGGATCACTTGATGGTTACCGGTTCTGCTCATTCCCTCTGAAGCGGTAGGGCTGTTCTTATGTTCTTATCCTGTAATTTTTGTGACTTTTTTTTTCAAAATCCCACATGCCTATGCAGCCCTCCTCACTGTCTGCCATTTCTGACAGAAGGACGTGCACAGCTCTGCTCTATTGTCATGAGCGTTGCAAGCACAGGGGCGCGTGATCCTGGCGTATTTCTAGAGCTGCAAGAAAAAACAAATGAGTGGGGAACATCCAATGTCTACTGAAGCCTGGTGGCCTTAGGAGCTAGTAGGACTATAGCCAAAGCACACCCTCGCGAGCTCTGATTGGAGGATTGGTCCTACTATGCTATTTAAGCCAGAAGGAGGAACAGGAAGTTTTTCTGAGCAACAAAGTGTGGTTGCATTGGACCCTGCTTGTGCCTGCTTTCTGCACCCAACCCTTTACCTGCTCTGCTCCTGGCTCCTGCCTTACCTACACCTTCATTCCTATTCCCACCGTGGTCCTGTTCTGGGCTTGATCCTGGTCTGTGAATGATCCTATGAGTTGTGGGGCACTGTGCAGTAGCAAGTAATAGGTTTCAAAACTGCTTAGCCCTCAGCAGCATATCTTGTGAACTAGTAAAGAAGAGTTACGCTCCAAGTAATTGATTTTGTTACAGAATAAAATTCTGTAAAAAAAGAAAAACGCCCATGCTATTTTAAAACAAATACATTAAAAACTTAATAAATTAAGAGCACTGAACTTATGAAGTGGAGAGAACATTAATGCCCATTTCAGCTACTCACACACCAAGCGTGGCTTGCACAGGTCAGTGTATGTGAAGCTGCGATTGTCTTTAATGGTCCCGGGGCGGTGGGGAGTGGTAGTGGTAGCTCAGTGACCCTTGATGCCATGTGTTCTCGCACAGGTAAATAAATGGAAAATCAAAAGCTGGCTCCTGCTACCATCCCTGTAACTGAAAATGTATCTACACACTGATGCAAGGCTCCTTCCCCTGCATCGGGCTCGCCTACGCTCGACTGGTGGGACTGGCGGGTCCCACACCTGCAGAGAGGTGGGATCAAACCATAGAACATCTCCGTAGCCCGGCAGAATTGGGGGTTTGGAGGTTCTCTCCTTAGCAAGCTCAACACAACATCAGGATCAGACATTTTTAATTCTTTCTGCCAGTGACTTGTGTGTTTCTTCCCTCCTAGGGGAAAGCTGGTCCTTGTCCCGGCCTTGTTTATTGAGAGCTGCGTGGGCTGGGCACATTAGATTTGTCCCAGGCCTTTTGCCAGCCAGCCAGAGGAGCAGTGGGCACTTGTGTCTCTGCTTACCGTGTGCAGTCCTTGTTTGTATGTATTGCTCTTGATACAGTCTCCCACAGTATTCTTGCCAGCAAGTTAAAGAAGTATGGGCTGGATGAATGGACGGTAAGGTGGATAGAAAACTGGCTAGATGGTCGCGCTGAACGGGTAGTGATCAATGGCTCCATGTCTAGTTGGCAGCCGGTATCAAGTGGAGTGCCCCAAGGGTCGGTGCTGGGGCCGGTTTTGTTCAATATCTTCATCAACGATCTGGAGGATGGTGTGGACTGCACCCTTAGCAAGTTTGCAGATGACACTAAACTGGGAGGAGTGGTTGATACGCTGGAGGGTAGGGACAGGATACAGAGGGACCTAGACAAATTAGAGGATTGGGCCAAAAGAAATCTGATGAGGTTCAACAAGGACAAGTGCAGAGTCCTGCACTTAGGACGGAAGAATCCCATGCACTGCTACAGACTAGGGACCGAATGGCTGGGCAGCAGTTCTGCAGAAAAGGACCTAGGGGTTACAGTGGACGATAAGCTGAATATGAGTCAACAGTGTGCCCTTGTTGCCAAGAAGGCTAACGGCATTTTGGGCTGTATAAGTAGGGGCATTTCCAGCAGATCGAGGGACGTGATTATTCCCCTCTATTCGGCACTGGTGAGGCCTCATTTGGAGTACTGTGTCCAGTTTTGGGCCCCACACTACAAGAAGGATGTGGATAAATTGGAAAGAGTCCAACGGAGGGCAACAAAAATGATTAGGGGGCTGGAGCACATGACTTATGAGGAGAGGCTGAGGGAACTGGGATTGTTTAGTTTGCAGAAGAGAAGAATGAGGGGGGATTTGATAGCTGCTTTCAACTACCTGAAAGGGGGTTCCAAAGAGGATGGATCTAGACTGTTCTCAGTGGTAGAAGATGACAGAACAAGGAGTAATGGTCTCAAGTTGCAGAGGGGGAGGTTTAGGTTGGATATTAGGAAAAACTATTTCACTAGGAGGGTGGTGAAGCACTGGAATGGGTTACCTAGGGAGGTGGTGGAATCTCCTTCCTTAGAGGTTTTTAAGGCCCGGCTTGACAAAGCCCTGGCTGGTATGATTTTGTTGGGGTTGGTCCTGCTTTGAGCAGGGGGTTGGACTAGATACCTCCTGAGGTCCCTTCCCACCCTGATATTCTATGATTCTCTGTCGTACCAGGCTCTGCAGAGCTCTCATTGGCCCTGTTATGCAGCTGCTCTAAATCTTTGTGCTTCCACTGAAGTCAATGGAGCTCTGCTGACTTCCCCCCCCTAAGGATTTGACCCATGGCCATTAACAACCACTGTGATGGCAATTTGCTTAATGCCTGTTTAGCCGCCTGATTCATGCGTGTTAGCTCTGTGGGATGCTGTGCAGCAGCAGCACTGTATGCATGGCATGTTTTGTTATATTTTAATTAAAACAACTGGATGATCAAACGACAGGTACATTCTTTCCTCTAAAGCATCCAGTAACTATGGAGTGACTGAATCAGAGAAATTGAGAAAAGATCTAGGGAAAAAGTCTGGTGTAATTCTTTCACAAAAAAGCACAATTAACCTGTGGAACTCATTGCCACATGAGATCAGAGTGCAGCAGGAGTAAAAAAATAAAAGTCAGGCTGTTGAATGGATAACGATATCCAATTTATAATAGTAAATACTTAAATATGAACTAGAGCTCTGGAAGACATATAAGCCCTCATGCTTAGAACATAAGCCACCCACTAATTATTAAAGGTAGGAGCAAACTTTCCCTGGAGGCAGATTTGTTTCCATAACAGCCTGAGGCAGGATTCCTGCCTCTGAAGCACGCAGTGTTGGTCGCTGCCAGGCTACTGGGCCTGAACCGCTCCTCTGGTCCATATTCCCAGGGCTGCGCATGTGGTGACTCCCAAGCCAGAAGGGGCCTGGTGATCTAGGCTGACCGCCTGTGCTGTGGTTTTAGTTTATGAAAATGAACAACAGCTGGCTGAAAACTTTCTAAAAAGAAAGCAAACGTGTAGGGGGTGGGGCGATGCCCCTACCAGCGCGGGGAGACAGATTACAGATGAGAGAGAGAGATCTGGCGCGATCTGACACCTTAGGCCTCTCTGATGGGCACCAGACCCCTGGGTCTGTTTAGGGCTTTTGAGGCAAAAAATGAAAAATCCAATTTTCACCGACATACAAGAAGCTTCAATGTGGGGCCAAAGGTCATGATTTTTCATGGGCCTCTGAGCCAACCCTAGAGAAATCCCTGGCACAGGGCTGCTGCAGGCTTCCCCATCAGAGAACGTATCCAGATCGTGACCTGAGTTTCAAAACTTTGAGAAAGTTCTTTTTCCTAGGACAGGCTAACCGAGCAAAGCCGTACCTGGGCACGGAACGAGGTGAGCTTGAAAGCCTGGGAGAGCTTTTCCCTTGAGAGAGCTGGCACTGGTAGCCTAACAGCAGTGGGGGTTGGGGGACTGTAAAATGTGTCCTCCCTGCTCTGAAGGGGAGTGCAGCTGCAGTGGAGGTGGGCTCTCCTAAGATGGAGGGAAAGATGTGAGCGTCTTCATGGGAGACAAAAGGGAAATGGTTGAGAACAGGCATTTGTCACTTTTTTTTTTGCAAACAAAGTGTCTGTGTGCATCCTTTGGGGTTTTATAATAGCAGCTGCCCAGAAGGATGCCCTTTAAAATGCATTCCTCTATCACCTAAGGGCACAGTTCTCCTGGGTGCTCAGTTGTGTCATTTAATGATATAAATTAAATCCCATAAACCCACTAAGCAGGTACGCATATGAGCGAAAGCAGACAGAAAGAATGAATTATATGATCTAAAGGGCCATCACTCCTCCAGTTTATTACATTATAACATTCTCCTGATTGAATTACTCTGTCCATATCGTATATATTTAATGTATGTGGTTCATCTGTTCAAGTTAAAATGATAAACTTTCCCTAATCTATTTCTGTAACCACGGCTTATCATTACTTAGTCACCCCTTTTAGCACCTATGCTGTGGCCAACAAACCCATGCTGTGAAAGGTTTGAGAGCTGGCTTCCTCTCCTCACTGACAGGTGTATTGAGCTCAGCAAGCCAAGACCCTCTTCTAAACAGGAATATTAGTGCCCACGACAGTGAGTGTCAGGAGCTGCTGTGAGTAGCTGTTGGGTACGATTCCCCACCTGTCTCTGCCAAAGAACCTTACGCCTGAGCTGTATCACACACCTCTCCTTGAACTCTGACTTGCATAAATATCTAATATGTTGGTGTGGCCAGATTTCTATTGGGGCATTGGATTTAGGCCACCAAACTGAGAAGTGCCCTGCTGGGCTCATTCCCATCTGCAGTGGAGAGATACGCACATTGCAAAGAACAGCCAGCTCTTAACGAGCACCCTTGCTGACCATCTCAAATGCAAAGCAGAGGACTGGGCAGGGAGCGTGGGGATGGAACTGTCCTCTTGTCCCTGGCGGTGGCCACTCGGGATGGGGAGATGGATAAGGAGTCTAGGGGGAACAACTACTGGCAATTCCCACGCACTGTCTCTTCTGTGGCTAGAGGCAATGCCAATCTGCCCTGACAATATAGCACCTTCCGTTAACCAGGAAAAATCTCTACTAGCGCTGATTGAATATTGGTGTTCTCGGGAACACCACAAGTGTCCACAGGAAGCTCTCATGCTTGGGCCTTTGTTTTCATCCTGAATTGGGATCAAATGTCAAAATACCGAGACGTGTTACAGAACAAAACGTTCTGAAAAACTTGGCTTTAGAAATGTGGGAAAGTTTTGGGTCAGTTTGACATGAATCTGCGTCCACCTGAAGTGTCTCATAGTAGCTGAACATTGGGTTCCTGGTGCCCGTTCTTCAGAATTGGCCGGGCTTACCAGATAGTCATGGGGTCTCTCATGATGCATCAGGGCACATCTGCCAGAGGGGACATTGTGGTGCATCATGGGAGATGTGGCGTGACCAGGGAGCCCAGCCCATAGGGAATAGTGGGGGCAAGAGGCATCTGAACTCCAGCTCCCTGGGGGTACCATGCAGCTCAGTTGGAGGAATATTACAGTTCAACCACTTGGAAATGCAACGTTACAATTCTGTCTGACCACTTGAAATGTTTCAATTTGATTTTCCTGATGGAAGATTGAAAACTTTAGCAAAATCAGCACTTTCCTGTGGAAAATCTTGATTTTATGCAAACCACATTTTCTGTCAAATAAACATTTTAATAGAGCATTCCCAGCCAGCCCTGCTTACCCCAGTGGGGCATTCATATTCCTGTTCTTGGTCTGATAGCACCTTTGGATTAGATTTCAAAATGATTTACAAGCATTTATTGTCTTCACCCCTCCTGTGATGTGGGTGAATGTTTATAAATGGTGAAACAGAGACATTATGTCTCCGAGGAAGGCTACGTCAGTGCTGGATCTAGGTTTTTCCATTTTCCAGTCCCTCAGCTTTATCCAGAAGATGATCCATTCATCCAATTCTAAAACATGTTTTTCTTTAAATTCTCAGTGCTATTTAAATAGTAGCTTAAGGTATGATGGCAGCTTAACCTGGAATATTTGTGTGGATAACGCAAATAGACATGAGTCCATAGTCTGGAAAACAATTGCTAGCGCATTAAGGAAGCTGTGATGAGAAGACATTCACAGTTCATTCTGTCTTCCTCACATAGAATATGTTATGTTTTGCCATCAGCAGTTCACACTAAATCATCCTGAAGATGCTAATTGTATTGGGGGAGCCCAAAGTATTGACCGAGAAAAGACTCTGCTCACCAATGATGAGCCCACAGCACAAGCAGCTGTTAGCGCAGGCTATAAATCTGTGACTAATTGGTGAATGTAATAGCACTGTAACTTTAATCTAACAAGAAATCTCAGCGGGAAGATTTTAATGAAACAATTATTCTCTCCAATAAAACAACAAGACATGTGTTTTGGTATTGAACTAATTGTTCTTAACCTAGAGCACTGAAAACACTAAAACTGCCATATCATACTTCTTCAGAAGGTTGTCTCTTTCCAGCATAGCACATAATACTTGATACATGGCTCTTTCCTTGCTAATTACAATTGCTTTGGGAAGCTCAGTAAATAGTTATGGAGTATCTCATTGTGGGTGTTCCATTTTGACAGTGTTTTCTCTGACTTTACAATCTGCCCAGGCTGCAGGCTGGAAGTACATTTCCCTCTTTATCGCTTATTTTTTAAGAATTGCACACCCCAGATAGAGCCGCCCGTGGGGGCTGAGTGAAGCACAAGGGAAAAGGCCACTTTTCAAAAAAATAACGGTACAGAAAATTGTAAATTTTTCACCGCCCCATATATGTCATTTCTGTGGTCTGTGGCAGGGATTACACACCATACTGGCCTGCAAAAACCTCTGTTAAATTATGTATGCATGTCTTTATGTGTATTATACTGGTGCCTAGGATCCCTAGTCAGGGACTAGGATCCCGCTGTACTAGGTGCTGTGCAGACACAGAACAAAGACGCAAGCCCTGTCCCAAAGCGTTTACAGTCGAAGTATATGCTTGGATTGCATTCACACCCCTTTCATGTTTGCTTACAGTGAATGTTCCTCTGAAGAAAGTTTACTCTCCCAAACACCTGCGTGACACAGTGGACTAGGTCCAGAGACCCCCTGCTGGAGGCCTCGCAGCCCTGCCTCAACCCTGCTCCAGAAGGGAGCAGAGGAGAAGCCCTCCAGGCTGCCTAGAGTGGCTGCAGGGGAAGCAGCCAATCAGCGGGGCTGCTGGAGTGGCCAATCAGGGGCCAGGAGGACCATATATAAAGAAGCAGCATGGAATTGGAAGAGAGATGATTGGGTCCTTAGCTGGCTGGAAGAGCAGCAGGACCATGGAGAGCTCAGTGCTGGTTAGGCTGAGCCCAGGGAAGGCTGCTGAAGCCAGGGGAGCTAAGAAGGATCTCCTGGCTGGCTGCAGGGATTGAGCAAGGACTGAGCCCAGAACCTAGCCAGGCCAAGCGAGGGTAGCGTGATGGCCCCTGCTGGTCTGTTAGACTGAGCCCAGGGAGGGCTGCCGAAAAGGACACACCAAGTGAGGGTACCATGACGGGCTTCTGTTGGACTGTTGTAGAAGGCAGTGCCTCTGGGAAGGAAGCCTTGGCAGTACGGCCCCATACCAGGGCCGTGAGAAAGAAAGGAGAGACTGTAGACACCAGAAGGGATTTGTTTGTTTGTTTGTTCCACCTACAGACCTTGTGTGTGTGACTTGACTGGAGGGATGAGTCACTGAAGACCTGCCGAAGAAACCATTGGGCAGCGGGGCGTTCGCGAGAGGTGGGTGCCGACCCCGTTACACCCTGCAACCCCTAATCTTAACCTTTAATGTCCAGCCATTGCTCTGGAATGTTTTATGGAACAATCGTGAATAGATAGAGCAGGAATTACCATTCTCTTGCACAGAGTGTTAGAGTCATGGCTTCTTTTAGTATTGGGCTGGGATGGAGACAACTCCTACCTCCTCTGTTTAGGAGATTCCTGGACTCTTGGGAACCCAGGGCAGAGTCCTGTGATCTTTGAAAATACATGGGGCTTTCCCCCTCTATTTGCAGAGAAGGGTGGAGCCCAATGCTGGAAGAAGGTGGAGGAGGAAATCCTGGTGGAGGAGGGAAATTGCACAAAGGGAGATGGTGATGGTTCATCAGCAGGTTGTTGGTTTATCATTGGCTTTTGTCGGTATCACCTGGTTTATTCTGGTATGTCCGTGTTCACCTTTGTGTCCTCCAAGCACTCCAGGTGGCTGCTGGGAGAATAAATATGCCAGGCCGGGCTTGGTTCTCCATGTGAGAATAGCAGTGGCTGTGTCTCACTGGCTATCCCAGACAGTGCAGAGGGCAATATCTCAGTGAAATGCTAGTCAGAATCCATCAGGTTAAAGAATTACTAAGAACTTCATTTCCATATTTGGCAGCTTGAACACCCTAATTACATACATTCAGCTCTAGATATTGGCTACATACACTGATCACGTGTTCTAGAGTCAGGTCAGGTTATTTCTTTGATTTATTTTTAGGACACATGAAGATGGAGTCGAACTGATAGCCGCTGCTCCCTGGCATTCAGTGAGTCACAAGCCAATTCAGAGATCTGCCCAGGCATCTCCTTGTGGGATAACTGATCCATAAGAGTGAATAAGAATTTTCTCAAAGCGTTTTCTGTATCAGGAAATGGCTGGCAAGAGGGGAACTGTCCCATGCCATCTGTGATGTGACTTGGGTTAATCTTCATGATGTGGCACATAAGGAATTATTAAAATTGCTTCCGTGTGTGGTACTCTGCAGTAATAAGTGTCCAAATAACATATTGACTCAGGAATGTTTGTGGCATTGAGTGATTTCCTCTAGAGATACCCTTTTTAGAGCCGAAGCCCATGACTTCCCCAGAGAATTCATTGTACCAAGACTGATTTTGTCGTTAAAAGCGATAGCTTTTAATAAAGAACATTATACCTCTTATCTCCCACTTCCTCCCTGCCCCAAACTCATTGCTCATTCTAAAGAGATTGATTAGCACTCCTGCTGTATCTGGCATACTCCGGGAATTACTGCATGTCATAAATGCAGAATCGAGATAATTTACTTTACTCCTTCAGATGACGTGTGACCAAATTTCAATCCTAAACTGTGTCTAATGGACAAATGTCACAGGGATTACCAGAATTTGACAGTAAATAGGATAAGGATGGACCCTAGACTCACGGTATGATCCTGGACTGGCCTATTTTAAATGTCTTGTTATTTAACTCCTTGGCTTCACTGAGCTTCCCCTCTAAGCTGGGCTCAGCATTCATTTCTTGAAGGTTAATAAGGAAAAAGATCGGAAACAACATGTGTTTGAGTAAACTGGGTACAGGATGGCAATTTCCTCATGCTTCACCTACAAAACAATTTCCTCAGTCACCGAGTCCTGTCAGCACAGCATAGATTGCCCACGAGAGTCCCACTTTCTCACCCTTGTGCATCTCTTCAATCATTTGGAAAAGAAAAGGAGATGATCTTTCTTTTTTCTCCTCCTCTCAGTTGCCAACACAAGACCTGTATGTGAGCTGTGCTCTGTGTTTGTGTCTGTATAAAAGAAAAGAGGAAAAAAGGCAGTTATAAAGTGTATGTAACAAGTACGCTTCCTGCCATGGACTGAAGGGAACTGGCCGTAGGGATCTCTCTTTTTTGAGTGTTACATTATTTGAATGGTGGGACATAATGAATTTCGCCCTGGTTTTGAATCATGCACTTCGCACATAGCAAGACTTCATGAGCTTTCCCTTACTGATCAATATTTTTAGAAATGTCATTAATGTCATTAACAGACAGGATGTCACTGAGTGGAGATGTATTGACCGTTACTGCTTGATATTAGACATGAGTGGTCTGACTTTTCTGAAATAGTTTCAAGGAGAAAGCAGGCCTGGGGTAGGATCTGGGTCTTTTCTCTTGAAAATGTTTCATTGCCTCTCAGGGAAGCTTTCCACCAACTTTGCATG
Organism: Macrochelys suwanniensis; assembly: GCA_033296515.1. NCBI lineage: Eukaryota > Metazoa > Chordata > Testudines > Chelydridae > Macrochelys > Macrochelys suwanniensis. The sequence continues at coordinate 2,501,541 of CM065781.1, read as the reverse complement.
GAAAGAAAACGGACTGTGTGGCACTGTGTCTTAACCATTATAGATTTGCAGATGTCACGGCCAGAACTACAGAAACCCCTTAGAATCAGTAAGAGCACAACTGGACCTGAAGGATCAGGAGAAGGCACTGACACAGAGAAGATTGCCGAGGATTAGAAGTTCTTGTGCGACACGTTGTCTGCACTACCTACAAGCTTTCTAGCATTCTGTGTGAACCCAAGTGCATCTGCTGATGTGAAAAACTGGAGGACGAACATTTGGAAGGCTGAGCAGGGCAATGCAGAGTGAGCACTCAGTCTCTGCTTTTAAAATGGCATGCACGATGGGCCATAAGAGATTGCCTTGCCTTCCTTTTGTTCAAAGAAAATGGTCTAGTTTATGCCGAAAGCTCTGATGGGCAGGGCAGGGAAAGACGGGTGCCTAGCATTCCGTGAGGAGAGATTTTAAATGCTAGAGGATAAGTAATGCTTACTCCGACCGTGCTCATGTTCTCAGAAACCCAACCGCAATTCTAACGTAGGGAAATTCCCTTTCCATGGTGAAAGAACAGATCCCATGTGCACGGTATAATCGGCATACACTCTGTCTTATCATCTGAAATCGCAAAGAATAGCAGAAAGTGACTCACTTTCTTCTAACCGTGATCAAAGAACTGCATCAGAACATGGCAAACTTCACTGTCCCTGCAGCTTCTATCCGTCTCTCTGCTTCACAGCAGAATGCCTGCCTCAAACCTTTTCCAGTCCGTGCCTGCCTGGCTTCTCCCTGATACAACTTTAAAGAAACAGCATACATACCTTCAGACTCCCCATGGTAAGTCAGATTAGACTTACCTTCCTCCACCTGCTGTGTCCTATTCAGAGCCAAGGATTTAAACGTCGTGGGCTAGTTCCTCAGAGGAGAGACTCCTCCAGGTTCTTAATTTTTCCTGGAACTCTGACATTTTATAGCAGCTGAGAATATGGCCCTGGGTTTGCCGGGCAGTCGTGCTCTGCCCTTCACACCGACTTGGAACGACACTTTCATACTTCAGACCGGCCTTTCAGCAGTACCCTGTGTCTCGCACGAAAGTCACTTTTCAAGACTTCCCAGCTAAACTTTGCAAGCTCACGAGGTTTGGATAAACCTTCAGCTGCTGAGTGCTTCTCTGAACAGAACTTCCCGACCTCTGAGTTCCACCCACCTCTCTGCACTAGTGCCACAAGGAGAGATTTTATGTGGACACGTCCTCACAAACAGTGGGGTAGCCAGGTTTAGAGCACAGGGGGAGCGGAGCTATAAAAAGGCGCCGGGAGCAAAAAAAGGCGCCGGGAGCAAAAAAAGATGCCAGGAGCAAAAAAAATGCTCCGCTCTGGCTGCAGCGCAGGAGCAAAAGGCGCCGGAGCACAAAAAAGGTGCCGCTTCTGCTCAGTGGGGGAGTGGCTGCTCCCCCCCCCCCCCGGCTACACTACTGCTCACAAAGGAGAGGCCTGAGACGGTCAGAAATCAGCTGTTTTTCCCTGTTCGCCAGGAGTGAATTTGAGCCAGTGACCAAGAGGTGGGGAATAGTCCACGATCCCATTAGCCATCATTCCCCTGAGGTTTGTGAGTCAACTCTGCTGTCTCATCAGTTCAGTGAGTTCGGAGATTTGAAAGAGCCTTGTCTCCTGCCCCTGAATGCTGACTGCGCATACTGGTTGGGCCAAATCTGACAGCAGTTGCAGGAAAAAACCCACATGGGTACCCACAGAGCAGCATTCCCAGTGCTGCTCCACAATCCCTGTAAACGCAGGCTTTGGAAGGCTCACGTAGCATTTACAATGAAACTCCTCATGTTATTTCCCAGAGGTAGGAAAAGGAGGGGAATAGTTTCCTTTACCAAAGGCTGTTGAACTATGGACTCCCTAGACCCACAAGAGAGAGCTACGGGCTAGGCAATATAATGCCAGAAGATCATTTTATCATCTCTGGTCACAACTATGTGATGTACATTCGCGTATTGGATTGCAGAACATACATTGGTTAATAGAAAGCTGCATGGCTTGCTATACATAAAGATTTTCTTAAACATCCTGGCTGGGGATTTTAAAAGAGACTAAGGGAGTTAGGCACATTGAATTTCAGTGGCACCTGGCACCCACATCTTTTAGGCTCTTTGAAATCCCAACCCATATCTGCTTGTATTCCCCTCCACAAACAACTACACGCTATAACTAGATCTAGATAAAGGCAGTTCCTTGGCTTGAGTTTACAGTCTGAACAGACAAGGAATAGAAGCGTTTTTTCTAGGTTTGTCCCTCACACCTCACTCTGGTGTGAAGTGCTCAGACAAAAGATGCAAAGGTGAAACCCAGACACTCATCGGTTCTAGAAGCTCCTGCACACTAAAGTTTAGTCCAGTGCATGATCCCTGGGTTCACGCTGTCCTCTATTGCACTGGCATTGTAGTAAAGCTAATGATTTCCCAGTGCCTCTTCCATTATTCCACAGGGAAACAAACAATCCTTGCACAATGGTTTCCTAGCCTCTTGCTATGATTCGCTAGTTAATCTTACTACTAATTGAGTCATTCGAGTGCCATTTGAGTAACATATCAGGTACATTAGGCCAAATGCACCTCCACAGTTTGGCTCAAAAAGCCCTGCCACTTTGATATACCTACATTGATAGGTACTACAAATCAACTGCTCCTTTCTGCAAACACCTGGCAGAAGCAGGATTTACAAACATGTTTCTCTTGACTGTGATGCACTGCCCCTTTAAGTGTTATGGGAAAGAGATGTCCCATGACATCCCTTTTTCTAAGGGAAAAGGAGGTCAGGAGAGCTGACTGTCTACAAGTGACAATATTAAAGTCACAATACAAAACTATCGCCATGCAAAGGAAAAATAGGAAGAATAGTAAGAGGCCAATATGGTTCCATCAGGAGTTCTTCAATAATCTGAAAACCAAAGGGTGCAAAAAGTGGAACCATGGACAAATTGCTAAGGATAACAACAAAAGATTAGCACAAGCATGTAGGGACAAAATCAGAAAGACTGAGTTACACTCAGCAAGGGATATGAAAGTCAATAACAAGAGGTTCTATAAATACATTAGGAGAAAGACAAAGAAAATAGGTCCTCGACTTATTGGGGAAGGCTGAGAAAGCTGGGGTGTTTAGTGAAGTAATGCAAAGTAGGCATTAAATAGGTTAATGGTGACCATTGTATACTCAATACAATTAATATTAACAACAAAGGGGAAGGAAGGCAAGCCAAAATGGGAAAGAACAGGTGAAAGAATATTTACGTAACTTAGATGTATTCAAGTCACCCAAGCCTGATGAAATCCATCCTAGGGTACTTAAGGAACTATCTGAAGCAATCTCAGAACTGTTAGCAATTTTCTTCAAGAACTAATGGAGGACAGGTCAGGTCAGGAGAATGGCAAATAGAGTGCCTATCTTTAAAAAAGGGATCAGGGAATTATAGACCAGTCAGCCTCACTTCAATACCTGGAGAGATACTGGGACAAATTTATTTCAAGAATCAGTTTGCAAGCACTAGAGGATAATGGGTTATAAGTAATAGCCAGCATGAATTTGCCTAGCACAAATGATGCCTAACAAACCTATTTTCCTTTCTGTCAAGGGATTCCTGGCCTAGCTGATAGGGAGAAGCTGTAGATGTGATTATACCCTGATTTTAGGAAGGCTTTTGACATAGACCCACATGAAATTCTCTTAAGCAAACTAGGGAAATGTGGTCTAGATGCAATTCCACCAGTGGAAAGACTGTACTCAAAGAGTAGTTATCAATGGTTCACTGTCAAAGTGGCAGGCCGTATCTAGTGGGGTCCCACAAGGGTCAGTCCTGGGTCTGATATTTTTCAATATTTTCATTAATGACTTGGATGATGGAGTGGAGAGGTTGCTTATTTATTTTCAGATGACAGCAAGCTGGGAGTGGTTGCTAGCACTTTGGAGGACAGGATTAGAATTCAAAATGACCTTGATAAATTGGAGAATTTGGTCTGAATTCAACAAGATGAAATGCAATAAAGACAAATGTGAAGTACTACACTGAATAAGAGACAATAAAATGTACAATACAGAATGGGGAATATATGGTTAGTCAGTAGTTCTGCTGAAAAGCATGGGGGTTATAGTAGATCACAAATTGACTATAAGTCAGCAACGTGATGCAGTTGTGAAAAAGGCTAATATTCTGGGGTGTATATATAGGAGTCCTGTTGTGTAAAACATGGAAGGTAATTGTCTCATTCTACTCGGAACTGATGCGGTCTCAGCTGGAGTATTGTGTCCAGTTTTGGGCATCACACTTTAGGAAAGATGTGGACAAGTTGGAGAGATTCCAAAGGAGAATGACAAAAACTATAAAAGGTTTAGAAAACCTGACCTATGAGGCAATATTAAAAAAAAAATAGGCATGTTTAGTCTTGAGAAAAGAAGACTGAGGGGGGACCTGGTAACAGTCTTCCAATATGTTAAGGGCTGTTATAAAGAGGCTGGTGTTAATTTTTCTTCATGTCCATTGAAGATAGGACAAGAAGTAATTGGCTTAATCTGCAGCAAGGGAGACTTCAGTTAGAAAAACTCTCTAACTGTTAAGCACTGGAATAGGTTTCCTATGGAGGTTGTGGAATCCCTGTCATTGGAGAGAAGAGGAGGTCTCTTGTAGTGGGGATGGCATATTTACCTGCTTCCTCTGTGAGTGAAGAGAAGGGAAGCTAGAGGAACTTCACATATCATGCTTCTATCAGTGGCCAGGTCAGGCTCCCCAGAGAAGGTGGATAAGTAATTCCCCCGTGTGTGTGTTTTTACACACACACACACACACACACACACACACACACACACACACACACACACACACACACACACACACACACACACACACACACACACACACACACACACCAGGTCTCATTCCTTCCAGCAGGGATGCCCCCACCTCCCTCCATTCCCTCCCTCCCCCCCGCCACACACACACTTAATAGTGTCCCATTTCCCAAAGTACCTAGGGGAGATTTCCATGGGAAGAGATCTGTAACACGCTACTCTGAACACAGAGAAAGAGAGAGCTGTCATTCACTGTGTTCAGACAGGGAGGAAGAGGAGGTAACAAGGAGGGGAGATGGATGGCCCCAGTTAGAGAGGAAGAAATGGGTTGGACATCAGTGGAGAGAGAAACACTGGGAGGAAGGTAGAGGGGAGAATTGCTAATTGGAGGGATGTCAAAACATTTAGTCTTGTGAAGCCTGATTCTATATTTTCCCCCTTGATCCTGTCAGTGAGGGCTGAAGATCTCATTTTAATGTGGTTGCATGGGAGTGGAGAATTCAGTTCCTAATGTTCATTATTCATACGCTATATAGAGAGGCTTGTTTAAATCACACAGAGCTCCCCTTGGTGAATTGTGTGACACAGGGACCTTATATTGCCTAGGTTGTTCCAAACACCTATTACATGGTTTTTTTCATGCAGTGGGGGCTGTTGGTTCCTTCCAGCACACCTGTCTGCTTTCCTCAGAGCAAACCATCAGGCCGTGCATTCTCCCCCTGTTGTGAGGGAAATGCTTCCTAATCATGCCGGTCTGCTCCTGGGATGTGTGGAACCATTGTGGGAGCATATGACTTCACCAAGCCCAGGAGGAACCTTGCAGGGAAAACGAGAGACCAGTCCAGGTTGCTCAGTGGCTTGAGAAGTTCCTTGGATACCCAGTTCACCATTCGGACTGGCGGTACCATTTGCGGCATCTCTTCAGAGTGCGCAGCCCTTGCAAAGCGAGCTGGAAATAGGCACTTCAATTACTGCTGTCATGTTTTCCCAACATCAAAGCCATCATCATACCAACCAGTCACATCTTAACAAAGGCAACAGTACCGGGCTGTTTCAATCCTCTCTAGCTTTCCCTTCCCAGGCAGCTTGTTTGAAATGCAGCTTTCTTGCATACTGTAGCTCAGTGGTGGTGTTTATCGCTGTCAGGGCTTTTGATTCTTCAAAAATGCAGCGCCCTAAGATACACCACCTAATCCTGGACTGCAGACACATTGCCCTCCTGCTCTTCATGCCTGCATTTAAACCAGATCCAATTTCACGGGGATTCAGAGGGTCTTTTGATCACCCGAAAGTTTTGTTTGTTTAGTTATTTCCTTCCAGAGATGTATTGCACGGTCACATCATGATATGGTCAATCTGCCATTATCCAAGGAAATGAGATGTGATTTGATCCACGGTGCCTCTATTTCCTTGAATAACCACATCTGTAAATGTATGAAATGGGGTATAGTCATAGACTTGCAAATCCTTCTTCCGGGCAGCCAGATTCTTCTCTGCTCATCCAGAAGGGTTGTAGCTCTGCCCACTTCTTTTTTTTTTTCAAGTGTCCTATCTTCTTGATAGCCAATCGATTACTTGTAACATGTCGTGTCTGACAGTGGGAGAGTATGCAACACAGGTGATTGAATGTTGCACAAATTTTAAATATTGAAATGGGTTCATAAAATTCTATTTTTAAAAGGAAAAAATGTGAAAGGGCAGTGATTTATTAGCAAAAAAGCCAGCTTGGCTGAGCTCTGAATATAGATCCCTCATTAGGATAGTTTCTGGAGGTTCTGTCAAGTGGAAAAGAATTGGATAAGTTACCTAGAAACCCAGGCTGAAACAAAGGATATAGAACTGGATCTGTGAGCCTTGCTAATTAACCAGCTCTTTCATGTACTGATGAGAGCAGATTTGTAAGAACCGTCTTGTATAAGAAAGCAGGAGTTAAAGAATGGCAGGTAGGTTGCTTCCTGTTTTGAGGTTGTGGGGAAGCAACTAGCAGGGCCAGCTCTGGCTTTTTTGCCGCCCCAGGCAAAAAAACCCACAAAAAAACGTCCACCTGCCGCCCTGCTCCCTCAGCCGGGAAGAGTGTTTTTTTTAATTAAAAAAAACCCTGAGCGCCGCCCCGCCTGTAGGTGCCTCCCCAAGCACGTGCTTGGTCGGCTGGTGCCTGGAGCCGGCCCTGGCAACTAGATAAACTCTATGGCCATAGACTGAGGTATTTATAGCAAATACATATACATGTGTAGTTAGAGGCCACACAGGGATCCACAGCCAATTAGAATTGCACAAGTGTCAGGTGAGGATCCGGGAGGGAGGAACCCTGTGAACCTACCCATCAGCACCAAGCCTGCAGCTCTATGAGACAATTGCATTTCAGTTCACAATGGGAGGTAAATGTGTGTGATGTTTTGTCTTCCATGTAACAGACTAAGCCTCTGATCCTCCAGACTTCGTGGTATGCTAATGCCCGGGGGCCAGGCTTGTGGCAGGGCCCCATGGTGCCAGGCACGGCACAAACACACACAACAGAGACCCGACAGGACTGTGGGTTATGTATAAGAAGAGAGACAAGAAGTGGCCACAACAAACAGTGTGAGCACCAAGAAACAGGGCTTAAGATTATGAAACCAGAGGGACTCTCCCGACGCCCAATTCTCACTTACATCTAGGCCTTTTTGCACAGCCAGAGTGGTGTAAAGGAGCCACACTCTAACTGAGAATCAAGCCCAATGGTCCATTAGGTTAAGCCAATGCATAAGCCTAAGGCCCTGATCCTGCAATGAACAATACTTGATCGGCCCAGTGACTACATGGTGCCCAGATGACTGCCATGGGACTCTGCATTGATACAGGGTCTGCTCACTGCAAGACCAGCCGTCCCGTAGCAGAACTGAGGACAAACAACCTAACTACCTTTAATACGAAGCTTGATAAATGGATGAACGGGATTGTGCTGCAGTTTCCTATGATAGCGGGGGACTGGGCTGGTGTCCCAGGAGGTCCCTTTCCCGTCCTTTGTCCTACGTGCCTATGATCAGGTCCCTGGTGTGCTAATGAGCTGAGTGACAAATCCTTGTTATGCAAATATCTCAGCTGCTGACTTTCTCCTTTGGAGAGGGCTCTGAGAAGAGCCACAAGAATGAATAAAGGATCAGAAAACCTGCCTTCTAGTGATGGGCTCAATGAGATCAATCTATTTAGCTTAAGCAAGAGAAGGTTGAGGGAGGTACTTACAGACTAATCAAGTTACCCATGAGGAACAAATGTTTGGCAAGGGCTCTTCGGTCTAGCAGACATAGTAACACGATCCAGTGGCTGGAAGTTGAAGCTAGACAAATTCAGAATGGAAATAAGGTGTACATTTTTTATCTATGAGCGTAATTAACCATTTAAGCAATTTACAAGGGACCGTGGGGGATTCTCCATGCCTGGCAATTTTTAAATTGAGACTGTATTTTTTTTTCTACAAGATAAACTCTAGGAATGATTTTAGGGGAGTTCTATGGCCTGTGCTATACAGGAGGTCAGACAAGATGATCACAATGGTCCCTTCTGGCCTTGGAATCTATGAATCCTCTCCTGTAGAGGTAGTTTAAATAGAAACTGTCCACTTTCCACAGTCCTGGATGGCAATCCATGACACCATTACCCAGAGTCAAAGATCTGTTCAGCTGGGTTATCACACCCTCCAGCTCTCTTGTCACATTTACTCTATTTCTCTCTCTAAATTTTTATCTTTATGCCATTAACATTTAACACATCCAAAGAAAAATAATGAGGCCAAAATTGAGTTTTGCTCAATTAAGTTTTTGTGATACAGGAAAGTTTAAATACTTTATGTAGAGAGGGATGGATTCACCAATGCAGCACCAATTGTTTAGGCCTTAGAACAATGGACTAGGGGTCTTAAATCTCAATATGCCTGTGCTAAAGTTGTTCTAGTGGGAATGTTCCCAGCAGAGCTCTGGCCATCAGGAAGTTTAGACTTGAAATTAGACGAAGGTTTCTAACCATCAGAGGAGTGAAGTTCTGGAACAGCCTTCCAAGGGAAGCAGTGGGGGCAAAAGACCTATCTGGCTTCAAGATTAAGCTAGATACATTTATGGAGGGGATGGTTTGATGGGATAACATGATCTTAGTCAGTGGTAAAATTGCCATCAGTGGTAAATAGGACCAATGGTCAATGATGGGATGTTAGAAGTTACTACAGAGAACTTTTTCCTGGGTGTCTGGCTGGTGAGTCTTGCCCACATGCTCGGGGTTCAGCTGATCGCCATATTTGGGGTCGGGAAGGAATTTTCCTCCAGGGTAGATTGGCAGAGGCCCTGGAGGTTTTTTGCCTTCCTCTGCAGCATGGGGCACGGGTCACTTACCGGAGGATTCTCTGCATCTTGAAGTCTTTAAACCATGATTTGAGGACTTCAATAGCTGAGACATAGGTGAGAGGATTATTCCAAGAGTGGGTGGGTGAGATTCTGTGGCCTGCATTGTGCAGGAGGTCAGACTAGATGATCATAATGGTCCCTTCTGACCTTAAAGTCTATGAGTCTATGAGTCTAAGGAAACAATGTATGTGTTGGATTTTTTTATTTTTGTTGTTGCAAAATGTTTTTGTTGAAGTCAGTTTCTCATAAATGAGAAACACTGAGTTTAAAGAGTTCACTGGGTGATGATTTAGACAGGCTTTATTCTGTTAGAAAAGTGACTAGCATATTAGATGTTAGATATTAGACCATTCCTTTCTTTAAGGGGCTTGTTTTTATTTTCAGGTCATAGTGAAATATTCTTTCTTCGCCTTTTTGGTAACTCTGGTATTGGTCCTTAGGGACCCGACTGTAAGATTACTTGAGGCTTTAATGCATCAAAGTTTCAATGCTATTTTTCCCTTGCTTGCCATGAATAACTTTGGGCTCTATTGATATGGAAGGGAAAGGTAGAATTTAAAAACAATCCAGGAAATATATATATTCCTATTTCTATCCATCTTTTAAAGAAGTTTGTTTACACTTCAAGATGTATGTCAGTGCTTAATGGGACATTCTGAATATGAACATTAACGTCCAAATTAACTAAAACCACATCATTAGGACTCTTTATTCATTGATTCGTCACTCCAATAGGCCACGTCATTGGATGTCATCTGCCGTGTAAGGATGTAGAAGATCCTTGCAATAAGTAAACATAACCAGATGAGGTGAAAACCAAGCGGTAACTCTGCTTCATTTTGCTTTTGTTGGCCTGAATCTGACACAATTGCCTGTTTTGTATTTAATATTGTAGCCATGTGCTGTAATGACCCAAGCCCAATGGGGTACCAAGTGGGGGCCAGTGTGAATCTAACTGAGCGGCAGGGTTTTACATCACAGCCAATGCCAATGTTAGTGTAAAATATGGTCATTCATAGCACCCACGTCATGCCAAAACACAGAGGGTGAAACCTTGGCCTCACTGTCCTCAGTGGCAAAAATCTCATTAACCTTAAAACACTCAAGATTTCAGCTATGGAGGCAAATGCAGAGCCAGCAACTCCGGAGCATGGCTTTTCCTAGCCAGCTGGCTCCATTACTTCTATATGGGCCAAACCTTGAGAAATATCTAGCACCCCTAAATTCACCGCACACCGTGCCTCCCACAACTTGGATAGCTCTCTATTCCAATTACATGAACTGCGTCGTGACGTGCATGAAAGCTGCAGTGGGTTATAGAAAGTTTCCTGATCTAACTGATGATAAAGCCAGGCAGGATATAGCTGTTCTCAATGACATTTCAGTGACATTACACAAACCCGGGTGTCTAATCTTTCCTTGATGAAGCTACCTACTAGACTAACTCCCCCAGCCCAAATTTAGTTGTTTGCAGATTAGGCATTTCTCATCCCCTCCATCTACATGGAAGCTGTGACCAGATGGCTCCTTGATGGGGCTGGGCAGTACGCCATAGAGATGGATTGTTTTATCAGGATGTGACCAGACAGCTCTGTGACTTTCTTCGTTTAGTGGGGTATTTTGAATTTTGTAGCAACCAAACCTGCCTAGAAAAGAACAGAGTGTGGCCCTTGATGTCAACAACGATAAATATAAATAACCTCATTTCATTCTTTCATCTTAAGCTCTCCTACAAAAATAATGTGTATCCAGCAGCGATAATAGAATTCAAACTTTTCCCCTATCCTCCAATAGAAAGTTGCTTCACTAAGTATAAGCCATTAGCAAACTCCAATAATAATAAGTCCAAAAAAACCACTCTGATAGTCTGACCCTGCTTTCTCCTTTCACTGGCCTTGTTCAGAATTGATAATTAAAGCCTGTAACTCTGTATCCGGGGTGGAATGCCAGGGATGGGTTTCTAGTCTGAGTTATGTCTTGCAATGTTTCACTCCCTGCTCTCCCCTTAGTGGTGGCTTGGGGGTAACTCTTGGAGGTGACTCTCACTGGCTGAGGAAGAACTAAAATGCCCTTCAGAGCTCATCCTTGTTCTGCCGGGGGCCTTGCTGTGGAACAGGGCAATTCCTTCTCTCACCCACTCAGGCTGAGCGTGATGTTGCCATCACAACCCTTCTAGTCTTGGGAGTGGAAGGCCGAGGCCTAGAGTCGCCCAGGTTGCAGTGGGAGCGCAGCTCGCGGGCGGGTAGTTCTGGAGGTGGCTATCGGTGTACGTGACAGGTGCGTATTGAATGACATGACCCCCCTTTGAGCGGTCACGCTGCCTTGGGAGGTCAGTGCCGCTCCACTGTGATTCCACTGCCCCCGTTCCTTCCCCTCCATATGCTGCGCACAGGGCTCCTAGGAAAGTCCATTGGAACTCGTGGCCGCTTCCCCCTCTCCAGGACCCACACAACAGGCTATGGGAGGTGGCGGAGAACTGCGTGTGGGGTGGGTTCTGCAGTGCTGAAATAAGCTTCAGACCTTCTCCAGCTCTGCCCTGCCAGGGCAGCCACTGCCCCCCAAACACCAGCTGTATCCTGCTCCCCCGCCAGCTCCCAGCCCATCTGCCCGCCATCTTTCAGCTGCCTCCCCTCTCTTCTCAGTCTATTCTGGCAGGCTCGCCCTTCGGCGCTTCAGCCTCCTTACTCGGCGCTAGTGCCAGGTCTCCCCACGCCTAATGCCCATCCCCCACTTCCAGGGTCTCCCCTTACCTTCCTGTCACAAACACTGGATTTCCCTTTCTCCCGCTGGCACTGCCCATTGCCTCCATGGTCTGGGTCCCTGGCTGGCACCCATATCCGGGCCCAAGGGTCCTGAACCCAGATCCTTGGGGGGTGGGGGTCTGGGAGTCATCCCACACCAATCCTCTACCTGGGATAGCAGCCAACACCAGGGTCCATGGAGCTCAATTAGGGCACAATCCCCACTCCCTATGCTCTGATTGGGAGAGATGCAAGACTCCTAAGTGGGCCGCAGCCCTTATTGAAACCAGAGGAGGACACTGGAGGTTGTTTGTATAACTGGACTGCACTTTGCTATGGACTGCTAGTCTGGTGCTTACCTGTTCCTGCCTCCTGAGCTCGACCTCCCTGTACCCTGACTCTTGGTAACTGACTCTCCATCCCTGCCCTGGGCTTTGTCTCTCGATTCTGATCTGATGTTACAGCCTGGCCTGATTCTTGGTAATTGCCCCTGGATTCTTGGAGCATGCCTGATGCTAGCCAGTCGGCCAGGCTGCCCCCACCCTGGCCCTGACAGCCTTACTGTCCCGGCAGGGTGCAGGCTCCACTCATGACTTCTACACCAGGAGAGCCACATACAAAATCTCCATGTCTCTTCCCGATACAGACTTTGCTTCTCTGGGCTGATGCTATGGGAGGGTCTGGGGGAACGGGCGCCTGGCTTCCCCGTGAGCTGGGACTTTCCCTGGTTCTGAGTTCCATGCTCCAGAACTTGTTTCCATTTTAAAAAGGGACGTCTCCGGGAGGAAGGTGGCGTTCAAACCTCCCCCACCCATAAGCACCAGGCACAAGCCGATGGCTGCAGGGAGGGATTGAAGATAAACACGGACCGAAGGGATAGCCAGAGCTAATCACCATAAACCAGCCAGACCTCTGCAGATTCTCTTAAAGGAAAACATAGGGACCCACTGTCTGCTTAATTTGAAGGACCTGTGAATCTGGAGAGACTGGCCAAGGGTTCCCAAAGGGCAACAGTACAGGAACAAGGTGCTAGGTTCCTCTTGAGTACAGGAACAAGGGTTTTTATTCCCTACACTTTTTAATCCCAAAGGCCAAGGGCGGTCTACGTCCCATTCTGAACCTGTGAGACCTCAACAAGTACCTAAGGATGCTGAGGTTCTGTATGGTCCCCCTGGCCTCTATCATCCCCTCCTTAGATCCGGGAGACTGGTACAACACCCTCAACCTGGTATGTGTTTACCAAGTGCATGTCAGTGGTGGCTGCTTACCTCAGGCGTCAGGGTATCCATATCTACCCGTACCTCGATGACTGGCTAGTCAAAGGCAGCTCTAGGTCTCAGGTCCAAGAGGATGTCGTGATGCTGCAAGCCAGGTGCTGCTCTCTGAGACTACTAGTGAATGACAAAAAGTCTACGTTAGTTCCAGTGGAGAGGACAGAGTTCATCAGAGCAGTGCTCGACTCGACCTGCTCTTTGGAAGGTCAAGATGCTGAAAATGCCCATGCAGGAGCCAGAAAAGGCCTGGCCCATCACACTCCTACTTTAGTGGCATGTGTGGCTAGGGTGACCAGATAGCAAATGTGAAAAATCGGGACAGGAGGTGGGGGGTAATAGGAGCCTATATAAGAAAAAGACCCCAAAATCGGGACTGTCCCTAGAAAATCGGGACATCTGGTCACCCTCTGTGTGGCAAACCTTTGGTAATGGGTGGCATGTCAGACAGCACCCACCCATTGTTCCTAGTGTCACTCCGATGCCATGAATGATGAGAAAAGACACCTTTGGTTATTGGGATATTCACACAACTGCAGAACCACTGAAGGACATAAATTCCACACCGTGCAGAGGTCAAGGATAGGAGTTTATTACGACAGGGCTGCCAGAGTGTCACCTGCTTATTAGGCGAAGAGACACTGCCAATCAATTGATTACAATGGAATATATGGATTTTCCATGGGCAGCGGAAAGTGACGAGGTGGGCAGTTCACACCCCGGGATAGGCTAGCAGCAAGACAGGATAAGCACATTAGCCCAATGGTCAAAAGGTTACATAATGTCTCCGCCCATGGTCTGAAATTCACAAATTAACAGTTAATTAGTATAAAATGTATTAGTAACATATATGTATATGTTGAATTCGATTTGGGGTCCATAGGAATGAAGTAGCCCCTCTGATCATTTAACAAATGTATTCCTAGGGATTAAAGCAAAAACAATGAAAAGTATATGGTAATAAGAATTGCTTTCTTTGGGTGTTAAGGCAGGCTTGGTCCCTGGGAAAGACAGGTGGGAGGCCTTATCTTTATACTGACATGCCAACCCTTCATAAACTCAAGGTTGGTCTGTGGGAAGATCTTCTCCCTCCAGAAGAAACTAACACAACAGGGACAGGACGCCTTTGTCCCACACTTGCAACTTTAGAGAAGATACAATTATTTAGTTATTGCTTCAACATCTGGCATATTGCTGACCAGACTTAAACAAACAAAGCGAGGCTATCTCTTGTTCATTCTGTTTTCTCTTAGCTAATCACTATTCACTAGGCCTCTGGCCTCTTAGCCAAACCCTGGACTTTTGGGCCTCTAAAAGTTGACACAAGTCCATATGCCAAATTGTTATACAAGCAGCACATAGATTTTAACCCTTCAACCGCCCTGGGAATGCTGTACAATAATCAAACAACGGAGTCCCAAAGAGGTGTATGTGGGGGAAATGGACTGCAGTAGACTGTGGACTGCTAAAGAGATTGCTTCATTATTTTTAATGAAGTGAAGTTGTGGTGGGGTGATGTGTGGAATCTTTTAAAATGTCCCCTTTGTTCTGTGATATTGAAAACAAACAGGTTGGTGGGGCTTCTCCTCCCCCAGGCCCTTGCAGGAAAGGAGCAAGCACTGGAGGCTAGGGACATGTCAGAGTAATTATCACTGGAACGCTGTCTGTGCTCCCATCTGGGTTTTGCTTTAGGAGCTCTGCAGAACATATGACTACACACAGACCGCCGTGGGGCGCACAAGCGAAGAGGGAGGCCGCACTGATGTGCGTAATGAGCAGTGGTCCCCACACACCAGCTGCCTAGGTGTTCTCGTGTTTCGTAGGCATCGGGACAGAGAGGAGCTCCGAGGAGAGAGACTGGGGGACAATGTGAGGATGGGAAGGGTGGGCTATGGGACACTCCTCCCGGGCATATGAGGCAGCAAGGGAGAAAGCACAAAGGTTCTCGTTTTCAAACTTGACAGGCTGAGTCTGGTTTTGTTAACAGAGGCCATGTCTCCTTAGGGAATGAGAGGAGAGGTTGGCCAGGGATAGATCATGGAGGCCTTAAACGTAAGAGCAAGTGCTTGTGTTTGATGCGATGGAGAAAGAGGAGCTACTGGAGAGTTTCAAAGAAAGGGGACACGTATCCCTGCCTGTCTCCATAAGTCCGAGAAGCTGAATTCTGCTGATCACTTCCTTCTTGCCCATGTAACCCATTCTCAATGTGCATTATGCATCCTACCCTGTGCCCCATCCACAGAGGATATGAATGTTTCAGCTCCCAGCTGCAGAGCTGGGCCCTTTAGCTCAAGTGGTAGAAACTCATGCTTTCAGCTCTAGAGCGCCTTAGTTCAGTCCCTACTGTGTTAGCCTAGATGCTGACTGCCACACAGTACTTCTTTCTCATAACAAATGTCCAATACATTCAGTATATGGAACGTGACCCAGTCAGCAACTGGTTTGGCTTTGTTTACAAATCAAACTGTGTACAGTTGAAAACTTGAGTGAGGCTGGTTCTCCTCAGGGAGCTCAGAACCGTGCGCCACGGTGCTATGTCTCTGCCTCAGCAGGAGGGAGCTTTGCTGAAGCTTAAACCATGTGAAAGCTCCCTGCTGTAGTAGGAAGAGAGCCTGAGACATAAACCTTTGTATCGGAGCCTGGGCCTGGTAGGAGGCCTGGGCCTGGGCCAAAGTCGTGGTCAAAGCTTTGTGGATAGAAAGCAAAGTCAGGTTGTGAGCAAGAGGCAGCCCTGCTCACAGAATCTGGCAAGAACAGGGCTGGTATTGCAAAAACACACACACATTGCTGGGAAATGCTAGGCACAGGACACTCACACAGACACGTTCCAGAAGGGTGGTGGCGGAACACCCCAGACCAAGTCTGGCTCAAACATCCCCCCACCCCCCAAAGGTAACAGAAACACGATGTCCCATCTTAAAGATAAGGTCAGGGTGACAGTATGATGGATAGAGATGTTTTGACTGAACCAACATGTACAAGGCGATGGGTGGTAGTTAGCCACGTCAGAGGGTGGCACTAGCCATACTAGAGCATGGTAACTAGCCATCTCAGAGGGGTAATACGTGACTTGTTTGTATCGGTGTATAAAGAGGTATCTCAGAGGGAGTGTCTTTGGCTGGCCTAGGGGATAGTGGAAAATCCCACCACTAACTGAGCTAGTCCATTGCAAGGGGCATACGTGTGTGAGTGTACCTGTAACCACTGAGCCAGGGCATCTGGACCGTGCCTCATTGACAATAAACCTGACCAAGTGCCTTCGCTACGAACCGAGTCTGTGGTCACTGAGCAGTTCGCTTGAGGTCTGCTGTGCCACTGTCTGCACAGAGCTGGGACGGCTCACAGAGAGAGCGAACACACACGCAGCCCAGCATCGAATGACACCTGCCACACCAGCCTGTCCACCTCACCAACAAACTCCTCAAGACTCTGCCAGTCTAAGCCTTGCCTTGCAGGTAACGATCCGTGAACTTCGGCCGGGCCCAGTTTACGGTTCAGCAATGGTGGCAGGAGATCCTCTCCAACCAGCAGGAATGGATGCAGAGGCGGTTGGGTCGCACCACACCTGAGAACCCAGTTGGTCGGTGGGCTCCAGGTCTGGCAAACTTGGACCGGAAGATGACCCCCGAGGCCTTCCTCTGGACCTTTGTGTGGATGGCAAAGGCAGCAGACTGGAAAGAGTCGACTTGGGCAGCCCCCCTAGCATCATTCCTGACGGGGGAAGCACACGTCGGTAAGTGACGAGCAGGCAAGTTCCTACCCAGTGGTGACGGCAGCCATTTTGGATCGGCTGGGACTGACATTGGAGGCATACAGGCACAAGTTCCGGAAGGACTCGTTCCCGCGAGGGGCATGGCCGTGGGTAGCGGCACAGACGTTATGGGACCTGGCAATGTGTTGGCTTTGCCCAGAGACCAGCTCGGTGGAGAAGCTCCTGGATCAGATGGTCCTGGAACAATTTCTGAAGGTCCTGCCTGTAGGGATGCAGAGCGGGGTAAGGTGTTTCCAGCTGGCCTCAGTGGGGGGAAATGGTTGAACGCACTGATATTCACGACCAGCATGTCTCCAGCTTTAATACCTTACGAGATGCTGTGTCCAAATATTCTGCCAAGTGTGTTGGGAGTGTCCTTTGCCACTTAGGGTCACACTGTACGTACTGATACGGCAGCCAAGCACTTATTTCCCACCTCAGCCCTGGAATTTTGTGGGATTTTTCTCTTCTGTTTAAAAATCACTGAGTGCTTCTTTCATGGGGAGCTAAAATTTCACTAGGTGGCAAACCTGGCAAACTTGATATGTGCCGATAAAGGAAACTTCAATTATAGTGAAGTACAGCTAGTTCCGCAGTGAACTTAAAATGATCCCTGCCAGTTCTAAAGGGCTTGCAAACAGGGATTGGACTTTAGTTGCTCATTTACTCTCCGATCCCACTGTGATGTGGGAAGAGTGACACAGCTCATACCCTAGAGCAAAATTAAGGCCGGCTGATCAGACAGTATGTCCTTAAGCCGAAAGTCACTGGAGAGGAAGCTTATATTGGCATCATAAAATTCATAGTTTAGGGCCTGATCCAGGACCCACAGAAGTCCAGGGAAAGGCTCGTGAGAACGTGGCTTCCTCGTTTATTCAACTGACCGGTCAGATTCTGTGCTGTGGAAGGCAGCACACGCTGTGGTCTTGGTGCCCAACGAGCCTTTTCCTCCAGTTTGTTTGTGGAATAGGGGGACCCGAGTGAGTAACAACTGCCTCTGGGTTTCATCAAGCAGCAATTGTCCTTTCCCCATGGGGCTGGCCTCTCATGTCCTCATTGGCAGTGGCAAAATAACACTGGGCTTGGTTTATTTTCAATATTACTTGGTTCAATTCCCAGCTTTTTTTCTCCCCCTCTTCAAAGGTGGCCTCAATTAAAACTCCGCTTTCCCTTCTCTACTTACAGAGAGACTCCTCTGTGCCTGCCGCAGGAGCTGCTGCAATTAACAGCTGAGCAGAGTCTGTGTTTTCACCCTGAGGGAGGGGAAGTGGTCGGGACTCACTGATATGTGAAAAGAGTGGTAGGCTAAAGTCCGTATTTCATCGGGTCTTTGCCACAGAATCTTGACAGCCTGAATCATGACGACTATGTGGAGAGGCTGAGCTAAGGGTTCCCTGCCACTTGGTTCCCTGGCAGAGACCATCATCTCATTGACTTGAGCCCTGTAATCCCCTCTTCCTTCAATTCAAGTGAAGCTCTTCTGGTGGCAAGGCACAAAGCACCCATGTATGGCAGCAGCCCACTAAATCTTTGTCTAACAGCAAGTATCTCATTTCCGGGGCTGGCCAAAGGGAGGCCATTGTGCTAAAAATCTAACATCTCCATGCAATCTGACCTCTGCCTTTGCTCTGCCAAGGAAACAGTCTTGTTCAACCACTAGTGTGCTTCTCCCCAAGCGCCTTCCTGCTTCCCCCCCCCCGCCCCATGTCTGTGCATGGCGTAGGCCCCACCTCAGCTTATTTGAAATCCCTTTTGCAAAATCTACTTCTGCAGCGATGTCAGACAGCGGGATCAGTGGACATTGGTTGCTCTGGTAGATAAGAACGGCCAGACTGGGTCAGACCAAAGGTCCATCTAGCCCAGTCTCCTGTCTTCTGACAGTGGCCAATGCCAGGTGCCCCAGAGGGAATGAACAGAACAGGGAATCATCACATGATCCATCCCCTGTTGCCCATTCCCAGCTTCTGGTAAACAGAGGCTAGGGACACCATCCCTTCCCATCCTGGCTAATAGCCATTTATGGACGTATATCTTCCATGTACTTATCTAGTTCTTTTTTGAACAATGTTATAGTCTTGGACTTCACAACATCCTCTGGCAAAGAGTTCCACAGGTTGACTAATGATATCCATTAGCTAAGCACACATGCCTGGATCCTCTGGATCCTCACCCTTCTGACCTATCCCCTATTTCTCAGATTATTCCCTTGTTGCATATGGGCTAAATCCTCACTGGTAAGATCTCTGGGGCAGGAGTTGTCTCCATTTGTACATGTAGCACCTAGAACAATGGGACTGTGACTGGGGCCTTGAGATAGCACCACAATAGCAGTGGTAAAATGTTTGTGGAGCTTTTGTGGGGCGCATAAGGGATGCAATCTCAAGCTTCTCGTGGGATGGAAGAAATAGAAATGACTTTCTGGCCATTCTGGAAAAACTTCAAGCATGTGTTGAAATTTTTGTCTTAATGGCTGCTAAACTATGCACAAAATGAGCAGAAGCTATTAAAATGAATGTGCCTTTGTTTGAAAGACTGATATAATTGTGCCTATCTTCTCTGAAAACTCCCTTTTTAAAATTAGTTTGCATAGTGAACAAAGGCATATAAGAGAATCTAGATAAAAGGAAGCAATTAAAAATAGGTGACTAAGAACTCAAAGGTATTTTGCTATAGGCTGTGGTGAAGGATAGAGTTCATGGTTTTGGTATCATGCATTTTTATCCCTTCTTATTTTATAAGTCCCAGAGTAGCAGCATGTCTAATAACTCAGTAAACATAATTCCACTGTGAGCACTTACCATGCAAGTGTACAGCAATTATCATGTAACCAAATGTTAATTACCTATTTTATTGGTCTTCCGTATTTGAACCTCTCTTTATTTTTTTAATCAAGCTAAAGAGGCTGCATATTTGTCTTACACTAACATTTTGCACTACTGGCTAATTATAAAGTAGTTTCCAGGATTTATAATTATTCTGTTATCCTTATGTAGTTAGGCTAGTTACATGATGATTTATGTACCTGGTAAAACTCAGCAATGTCCTCATTCTTTTTTATTGCCTAAGTTCAAATCAAATGCAAATCACTCACCTTATTTCAATAATATTTTCCCGTTAGTTTCTAAAAATAACAAGTACAATAAATAGTAAATTAGCCGCAACATCACTCTCTAGTCATCATAATCCCCAAAACAAGTATTAATTGTAATGAGCATAGGATACTTTCAATATCCTTTAATAATTACACCTAATAATTACCATCCTTGCTTAACCAATGGTCCGTACTTAGATCCCATGATATAATAATCTTAAGAATCCCATGCATACTGTAGAGTGATTCTTTGTTTTCCCCCTCTAATCACATCCAGCGTCGTCAACTAGTGTAGCTTGAAATAAGTTGACCTTGCTGAAAGACTTTGAAGCACTGTGATTTGAGTGACTGAGTCTTTTGTTTTCGTCGTTCACTGCATTCGCTTTGCTTCATTAGGCTGGCACTGCAGAGAGAGGTTAATAAAAGGTAAAAGTTAGATCACTCACTACCCAACAGTGCAGAAAAACAAAAATCAATCGCTAGCCATTCAATTAATTCCTATCCACAAATGTTCTACGACTCTGGGGCAGAGTGTGTGCGGTGTTGCTAATTGCCCTCAACTTAGATGCATGTTTGCTAACCTATGAACAAAACTATGCCTCGCGTAGTATTTATTTCTCTGCCTCCTAATTTATTTCCTTAAATGGAGGATTTGGTTTTGGAAATCCTCACCCATGGTTAATAACCATAACATTGTTTAAGACAAGCTCTTGTTCTCAAAACCCACATCTGGGCACTTCAAGAGCTGAGGTTCTAGTCCAGGGGTAGTCAACCTATGGCACATGTGCTGAAGGCGGCACATAAGCTGATTTTCAGTGGCACTCACACTGCCCGGGTCCTGGCCACTGGTCTGGGGGGCTCTGCATTTTAATTTAATTTTAAATAAAGCTTCTTAAACATCTTAAAAACCTTATTTACTTTACACACAGCAATAGTTTAGTTCTATATTAAAGAATTATAGAAAGAGACCTTCTAAAAACATTAAAATGTATTACTGGCACACAAAACCTTCAATTAGAATGAATAAATGAAGACTCGGCACACCACTTCTGAAAGGTTGCCGACCCCTGTTCGAGTCTCAAGGAAGGAACTGATTCTCAGTCTTGTACCGGTTATTTCATGTTAATATGGCCTCAGTTACATATTGGCATCTGTCTAATTTTGGTTTGTATTGATAGTATCCAAATACAAACCATTTTACTCTTTAGCCCTCCCCGGATGGGGCTACATTCTCTGTTCCACCCTTGGTGAGGCGCTAGTGCCGTAGTTTGGAATATCTGCTGGAATGAGAGAGCTCAGTGGACATATCACTGCTGCCTCTGGGGTGGAACCATCATTGCAAACATTTGCCTCCTATGCTGTGTGGTTTATGGAAAAAACTGTATTGACATGGTAGAGCTATCACTTTAAATGCACAGGGGTTGTTGCAAGCTAGGGCGCTCTACAGCAGTGGTAGGCAACCTGCAGCCCGCAGGCCGCATGCGCCCCATCAGGTTAATCTGATTGTGGGCCGCGAGACATTTTGCTGACGTTGACCGTCTGCAGGCACGGCCTCCCGCAGCTCCCAGTGGCCGTGGTTTGCTGTTCCCGGCCAACGGGAGCTGCGGGAAGCGGCAGCCAGCACGTCCCTGCGGCCCGCACCGCTTTGTCTCTCTGCTTTTGGGGGTTGGGAGTGTTGTGAATACTAAGAAATAAAGTAGTGTCACGGTGCAACCTCCCGGCAAGAGTACGGTGTGTTTTTATTTAACTCCTCTGCTTGACTGCTGTGAGATACAGCACAAAGGAGGGGAAATGTGCTTATCCTGAGATTCTGGGGCAGGGATCCAGAGTTGGGCACCCCTCTGACTTCTCCAACACCTTGCTCCAAGTGTGGTGAGCTTTGTTCTGGACAAACGGCTGCATGCAGCATTCCGAGGGTGGTCTGTGGGTTGGCATGCCCAGGCCCACTGGGATCTCTGTATATGAGAACCGAGGCCTAGAAATGAGTGGACAGGTGGCGTAGAGAGCACATTATGTATTTCTGAGATTGCAGCAGCGTTGAAATACGCTCAGCACTCTGCACCCACGGGGAAACCCACAGCCCTTGTTCTTCATTTGACATTTCTGTCTACCTGTTCTGCAAAGAAGGGCCACAGATTCCACCACCGGCCCCAGGTATAAGGCACTGCAGTGCTCAGCCTCCAGGTATAACACACCAATCACTGTCTAGGTTGTCATCTGCAAGGAGCAAGTGGAACTTCTCTGCCCATTAGAGGTTGTGGCACAAGGTTGTCATTTGATGAAACCCGAGAATCCCGGCAGAGTGGCTGTTCCCACAGCATTGCACAGTTCCCCACGTGATGTAAAATAGACTTGGAACAGGAGAGGGGAAAGAGAAAGCCCACTGGGCTGCTGCGTCTGATGGATCCTGCTGAGGAAGGGCTGCTGGCGTCCGCGACTGCCCGAGAGGAAGGTACGACGGATGGGAAAGATTTCAGTATTGCCCACCAAACACAACACTGCAGACTCTGCTGTCTGCGGCTGGATACCACACTCTAAAACGTAACGCTGAAATTAGCCAACCAAGCATTTATGGCTAGCAAGCCCCGCAGCTTCTATTTCACACACAGCCATTGATTCAAGAGTGGAAATGTACACATTCCTGGATCCCGCTCGTGCCGGATGCGTTATGTAATCGGATAAGAAATGCAGAAGACCCAGTCTATTAAAAATTGTGCATGAGGATGCACAAAATAAGTTAATTTAGTTTTTATCATCTTATTTCACAAATCTAGTTCCGTTGTAGCACATACCGAGTATAATTTAGCCAACATTTTTGGGAGGATTTGTATTATTCTCTTGCACAAATTCACCCACTGACATGGAAATCTGAACTTTCTATGGTAAATGAATGTCCGCTTCTGTTTATTCTTTCTCTCCAAATATGTGCAGAGGCTCCTTGAAGTAACACTCATGCCATTTGCTACACTTGGTGTTCTATTTCATATTGCAGGCAGATGTTATCAGCCTTGTAGCTGAGAACACTGATAAGAACCTTTAGGTGCTCTAGATGTTTACACTTTAAAAGGTTTAAGACTACAACACCAGCAATGTCTGACCTGAGGGCATCCTCCACCTGTTTACAATGAAAATGAAGATCACCTAAACATGAACCATGTCATAGCTCTTTGTTGTCCTTGTAGGCATCTCTTTATTTTTATGATAATATATATTCATATTGTTATAACATGATGATATACAAAAAGTCTGCTCCTTTTCTCAAATATGGAGCACAATCACTTTTCTTTTGAGGAATATATGACTGTATTTGTTGTTGCTGTAGTGCTTCTATTTATTTGGGAATTCATTTAAATAGTTAGGGTGTGAATGTGTGTATAAGAGCAAAACTGGCTCTATTGTGTGTCGTGACTTTCCATTATATATAAAAAAAAAAGCGAGGAGGGTTTAGCGAAGGATTTATTTGCTGTTCAGAAAACTGTTTTAAAAACCCATAAAGTCAGGCACATACTTAATAGGCAATTTTAAGGCAACTGGGTAACTGAAGTGTGAAAGGCTGAAATGCTCAAAAGGTCAGATGCCTCATGAGATTTGATTTTTTTCCATCCAGTAAAAGTCTTCCTGACGGGTGTAATTGTGACACATTGGCTTGAATCAAAAGCACAAGGGTTGGAAATTGTTGTTTTGTTGCCACGTTCATTTGAAAATAACTCAAATTACTAAAATAGCTATTAACTACTTCGAAAGGTTAACACTGCGGCCCTGGCAGTCCAAAGAAACTAAATCGCAGGCCAAAAGAAAGCTCACTGAGCTAGGACCGCTTGATGAGATTATGGCTTTTATACTTTGATGATAGGACTGTGATGGATATAAATAAACATGGCTTTAGAATCTGGCTCATTGCAGAAGTTAATTCTACACATTCAGCCTCTTTTCTTTGTCATGAGTTATTCAGACTATTTTTACAATGGTATGTGTAATTATTGCTAAAACCTGAGTCAACCCTTGGCTTAATGGACTGTATTTGCCTGGTGTATTTGCTCTTCATTACTGGTTTACCACCCTCTGGGCATCTTAGTCACATGGCATAATTTCTACTCCCAGAACTGGATGAGTCTGACGGCCCTAAAGAAGGAAAGTTCATGATCTATTCAGTAGTCCTTGGGGGTCCTTCAGGATGAAATAGGAAACAGTTTTATGAAGTTAGGCTGGACAAATTAGGACATTTTCGGACACTTTTTTCAACCACTTCCTTTCTGGGCCTACGGAGTCAGTCTTTGGCCAAGATGCCATTGCCAGCAAACTTAGCCTATTGTAAAACTGGGTTCAGATTGAAAACAAAATCTTCCATTATGTCCCAGAACCGCCATTGTGTGTGACGTGTGCATGAGCCGTCTCTGCTGTGAAGGCTATATGCGGATCCTTGTTCAGCTGGTTTAACCTCCTTTAGGGTTGTCAGCCTTCCAGGATTGTCCTGGAGTCTCCGGGAATTAAAGATTAACCCTGAATTAACGATTATGTCATGTGATGAGACCTCCAGGAATACGTCTGACCACAGTTGGCAACCCTAGTGAAGAGCGCAGTCACATGCAGTTGTCCATCTTATTTAACCGTCTCTTAGGTACTTCTACAGCTCCCGTTACCCTAATATCTGCACCCCTCACAATATTCAGTGGATTTATCCTCACAAAATCCAGGTGTGGCAGAGCAGTGTGATCTTCCCCCATTTTACAGGAGAGGACCAAGGCCGAGAGAGACTAAGGGCATGTATACATGGCTATTGAGTGCGCAGCACACTGGTCTGCGAATGCTGCTACTAGGCATTGGAAGTGCCAGAGTGTGTTTGCTGTAGTCCTGTTAAGGAATGTGTAGTGTGCAGTAGCATCATGTACACAGCCAATGAGTGCTCAGCAAGCTGGTGCCCTGTACATTCAAACCCTGCCCGCCAAGGGGAGAAGCCCTAAACTGTAATCTTTCCTATGGTTGATAACAGCAATATTAGATGCCCACGTCTGCGTTGGTGATCCAGTTGACTGCCATCCCCTCAGCGTCACCTGAAGCAGAGAGACCAGCAGGATATGATCGTTTGGGACACTGATTGATGAGGTGTTCCATCGTCTGAGGTCCATTTCTGCAGTCACAAATGAGATTTGTCTCATTCAGGACCCACTTATGAAGAAGGCAGGTGCATTTGCCGTGTGATGTGCAGATGTGAATCCAAGTGGGCCATTCCTTCCATGGGAGTGAAAAGCCAGTGGGTTCTTCAATTGGTTCCTTTGAGGGTTTTGTTCAGTTTATTGGCATTCTTCCACAATGCTCACCATGGTCTTGGGAGTGGGGGATGCCGAATAGAGGGGAATGATCACGTCCCTCAATCTGCTGGCAACGCTCCTACTAATACACCCTCACCCCACCTGCCCTTTTCATGATTCCAGTTGGCTCTGGAAGGGTTGGGGGAAGGGGAAAAACAAAGTGGTGACACAAAACTGAAAAAAAAGCATTTTGAAATTAAAAGCAAACAAAACAAGAATTTTCTTTGTCACAAACTAAAGAATTCTGCAAAAGGCTTTCCCCAGAAATAATTTCAAATGAAAAATTTGAACCAGCTCTAGTAAGAATGGTTCAAACAAAGCGTTCAGCACATCTTGCCCTTAGCCTGACACACAGTTCTGGTCACGAATAACAGCAAGTGGTAATAAAGCCACCTCCAATTTTTGTCAGCCAAGGTTGTAACTCCAAGCCTGGAGAGCATGCTCCATGTAGATATTGAGGGATCACGAGCTCAGTTTTTAACTTGCCTGCCCCCATGCTGCCTAATGAACAAAAGCATCCACGGAGCTCTCTGGAGAGAGGCCCGGGTCTCCGCTCTGACATTCTCTCCAAACTATTACAGTGAGTTTAGAATCCATCCGTCTGGGACTCACCTGAGTTATTCTAACCCACGGGCGCTGCATTTCTCAACATTTCCTTTCATCCATTTCTGTGTTGCCCAACCACCTACCTTTGTTAGATCCCACTAGAGAAGACTCGGAAGCATTCCAGTCTTGCCTGAGCTACGTAGTTTTATCATCTTCAAATTTACCACATCACTGTTCATTCCCGTGGCCACAGCATTAATTGGTTTGTTAAACAATAACAGTCCTAATGTGGACTGTCAGGTGCCCCCCTGTTCGCCTTTTGCGGCACTGCAAATTGACCATGTATTCCTCTTGGTGTGTTCTGGGATTTTGTTGAAGGCTTTTTTTAAAAAAGCCCAAATAAATTATGACGGCTGGCTGTCCAAGTGCAAACTGGATTGACATTTCTGTGCTGTAGAACAACGCGCTGCGCTTCTCAAATTGTCAGCTCTACAGTTGTGCTGAAGCTACGCTGGAACCATCCTGTAGCTTCAAGTAGCCTAACGGGTCTTTTCGACAGATTCCTTTCTCCTTCCACTCATCCAGTGGTTCTCAACTGTGGTTCACCGCTTGTTCAGGGAAAGCCCTTGGCGGGCCGGGCCGGTTTGTTTACCTGATGCGTTCTCAGGTTCGGCCGATCGCAGCTCCCACTGGCCGTGGTTTGCTGCTCCAGGCCCATGGGGGCTGCAGGAAGCGGCAGACAGCACATCCCTCGGCCCGCCCCACTTCCCGCAGCTGTGCTCAGCTGGTGGGGCTGGCTAGTCTATGGTGGAGTCTTGAAAAGATCCTCGCTCGTGGCCCAGCGGGGCACTCGGCCACATGTGCTTCCCTCCAGCTCATTGTTCATGGTTGGGGTCTGTGTGCGAGGCCCCTCTGAGGCACCCTTGGGTGTCTGTGCGGTGCTGGTGAGGACTCCACTAGGTATGGCATACAGCTTGTTGTAAAAACAGCAGGTCTGCGGCTTGGCACCACATCGGTTGCTGGCCTCCCTGCCGTTGACGTACGCCTTCCCCGGTTCCTTCGCTTTCAGACGGCACTGCAGCTGATCCCCATTGTACCCCTTCTCCTGCAGCCCCCGTGCAATCTTCTGTTGATGCTTCTGTGGCTAGTCTGTGGCTGGGCCTGCACAGCCTCTGCTCCCCACAGGCCCAGGAGATCCAACACCCCCGTCTACGTCAGGCAGGGGCGTGCCTCGTGCATGGACCAGCATGGTTGGCTGGGCAGTTGCTCACGAAACAGGAGAGCCCCTGGGTGTGCTTGCCAGTCGGGACAATGCGTTTCAAGACGACACCAGAGATTTAAAGGGAGGGAGGGGTCATTCCAGTCTCAGTGACCCCTGGGCAGTGGAGTTCACAACTGTGGCCAGAACAGTCATTGTGGGGCATTGTGGGACAGCTGTTGGAGGAGTGTTAAGGTTGACATTGGTCACACGGTGTCGACACTCACACTGCGTCGACCTCATTAGGTCAACCCGACCATGCCTCCACACCACCTGTGGAGATGGTGTCCCTGCATTGCTGGACCCACATTGGAGGGTAGACACCTCCCAAATAGGTCAACACAAAGCTACACACATTGACCTCACTTTGTAGTGTACACCGGGTCTAAGGAGCTATATAGTGCTCCCGCTCTTTCTCTCTCTTTCCCCCTCCCCACACTGACTGGGAACTGTTAACACCTGCATATCAGGGTTTTGCATCCTGTAGCGCTGAGGTTTAGCGCTGTGTGATGCATTCTGAAAAGACACCGCTGTGCTGCAGCCAAGAGTGAAGTGGCGGTGCGGGAAGAAGAGTGTAAGAGGGTTTTACAAATATTGCCTCAGCATCCCCCTCCCCCTCCCAAAACCCTTCCCAGGAGTTAATCATGGCAAGGCCTTTGTGAGACCTCCAGCCAGCCCTTCGCCCGCGGCAGAGACAGGCCGCATCTCACCTGTTCCCGTGACGGGATGGGCCTGACACTGACCGTCACACCGCAGCCCATGGACATGTGGTGTAAAATACCGCTCCACCAGCGCTTGTTCCTGTTCACTCCTCTATCCACCGATTCCAGATCTGCATCTTGCCTTGGGGCTGTAACTGAATTGAGTCCAGGGCTCGCGTCGTATAGAATTCTACAAACTTCGGAGGAGACCCTCAGCCGGGGTCAACGGGGAAATTTCCATTGGTTCTGAGGGAGGTATGCTGATTGACACGAGTTAAGGAGCTGGCCCTTTGGTTTTACACCGAGGGCAGAGCTTTCACTTGTGTGGGCTCAGATGCATCACAATTCTGTGGCAGCGTCCGAGCGATACTTTGCCTCTGCGTGCTGGGTGAGATGCATCAGGAAATATCATTATGCAAAATCGCTTTTGTTTTGGGATCTTTTTTTGCCTTGAGCATCCTTACAGTTCCCATCATTGTTAATGAGACTAATGCCTTTGTAGTGGGGGCGAAGGATAAATGCCACATTGAGAATTAGAAGATTAATATGACTGACTTTTTATATTGCACGGTATTTGTGGCTAATTTACAGGTGATCAGATTGTAGGTACAACATGCTGCATATTGATTTTTTTATATGACATGTAGGTTGTTTTCTACTCCTAGTGTCAAGTAAACAAAACCTGAACTACAAATTAATGCAGCATAAATGCCACATTTAATAAATAGCTGTATTCTACCCTGCAGTTTAATTATGGATGGTAATTTAATTTGAGCTGCTAAAGGCTAAAATCATGAATATTTTAGTGGCAGTTCACTACCTCACCAAGTCTGGAAATTGCGTCCCATGGTCCAGTGCCTACCTTTATTCTGTAAACACTGCTTCCCTTTGTGATTGGAAGCAACAGCTGATAAACAATGTTGCAATAATACAGTACCACACACTTTCAGCTTCTCTATATTACAAATGAGCCATCCTAGTTGTTTAGTATTACAGTGTTATCAGAATGGATCTCATGATGTGATTATAATGCATGTAAAGCTTAGCAAGGAAACACTATATAAATTTTTAATATTCACTGCTCATATTTTTTTCCAGTGCATGAAGGCAAATTCTTTTACCCAGTTTCTGCCAGGGTGCATAGTAGCTGTTTGAATTACTTTATTTCCCTCAGCTGAAATTCAGTGTGCTGTGAAATACTCGATAATTTTGTATTTATTGTGCTGTATACATCCCACATACAGACTCTCTCTAATATGTAATTGTCTATTTTTCTATTTGAATTTATTATTTCATCCAGTTGGCTGTCAGGGAAGCAGAGAACTTAATAGAAATTCGGTTTCTTTTTGTTGTCAATTTCCGCCACTGGGAAAGTAAAACATTTGCTTTGGCCCCAGTGTGATATCCGCTGGCTCCTCTGAAGGTCGCAGAAGTTTTTGAATGGCAATTAGCCAAAACTGCAACAACCCTCTCTGCAGGATTTATTTAGGTAAAACTTGGCACAATTTTCTCTCTCCTTTTTTTCACATATTTTGCTTGCATTTTATAGATCTCTTACAGAATTGGAGACACTTAATCCTACGGGAAGTGAGAGCAAAAACTAGAACCGTGGCCATATGCATTGCAACAGGGCATCTTGCGATTTAGACCTTGGGGCTAGCCAAAAGAGTGAGGCATGCCTGGGTTGCATGAGGTAATTTCCAGCAAAGGGCAGCAGTGAAAGGGCCCCATGTTCAGGGAAATGAGGAACTGCGAGCCACGAGTGACTCCTGGGACTGAGACTCCAGTCAGGTAGGACCAGGGAGTGGCCTTTTAAAGTTGGAAAGGCCCCCGCCACAAAGGACCGACCGGGAGTAGGGTGATCTGAGACTCCTAGGGTGGAGCAGTTTCCACCAGAGAATCCTGGCAGGTGGGATTGATGCCACAGGCAGGAAAAGCTTGGGCGTCACCTAACAAGAGGGTAAAATAAATGGATTTGGTTATCTTGGAACAAACCCGCACCCCCAAGGAGGGGTGCTGTGAGTGGGCAAAAAGGGTGTGTGGTGTTTAAGAAGCATTTAGAGGTAGGAATCATTAGCAGGGCACTGCAGCCATTCCCCGGCCAGGAGGGGTTGCAGGAGAGGCGGCTGACTTCGCTACATGCATAGTAAAGTTTTTCCCACCCAACACTGCCCCACACATCTCTCCACCCATGCTCAGCTGAGTGGTCACCAGTCTCTGTGGTGGTTTAGCCAGCTTGGGCGAGAGGATTCATGATGTGACGGAGAGACTGCCGAGACTCATCAAGCCCTCAGATCGCTACCCCTTCCTGCTTCTCCACGTGGGCACCAATGATACTGCCAAGAATGACCTTGAGCGTATTACTGCAGACTACGTGGCTCTGGGAAGAAGGATAAAGGAGTTTGAGGCACAAGTGGTGTTCTCGTCTATCCTCCCTGTGGCAGGAAAAGGCCGGGGTAGAGACCGTCGAATCGTGGAAGTCAACGAATGGCTATGCAGATGGTGTCGGAGAGAAGGGTTTGGATTCTTTGACCATGGGATGGTGTTCCAAGAAGGAGTGCTAGGCAGAGATGGGCTCCACCTGATGAAGAGAGGGAAGAGCATCTTTGGAAGCAGGCTGGCTAACCTAGTGAGGAGGGCTTTAAACTAGGTTCACTGGGGGGAAGGAGACCAAAGCCCCGAGGTAAGTGGGGAAGTGGGATACCAGGAGGAAGCACAAGCAGGAGAGCACAAGAGGGGAGGACTCCTGCCCCATACTGGGACAGCAGGATGATCAAGGAGTTATCTTAAATGCCTATACACAAATGCAAGAAGCCTGGGAAACAAGCAGGGAGAACTGGAAGTCCTGGCACAGTCAAGGAATTATGATATGATTGGAATAACAGAGACTTGGTGGGATAACTCACTTGATTGGAGTACTGTCATGGATGGATATAAACTGTTCAGGAAGGATAGGCAGGGCAGAAAAGGTGGGGGAGTTGCGTTGTATGTAAGAGAGCAGTATGACTTCTCAGAGCTCCAGTATGGAACTGCAGAAAAACCTGAGAGTCTCTGGATTAAGTTTAGAAATGTGAGCAACAAGGGTAATGTCGTGATGGGAGTCTGCTACAGACCACCAGACCAGGGGGATGAGGTGGACGAGGCTTTCTTCCAGCAACTAACAGAAGTTACTAGATCACAGGCCCTGGTTCTCATGGGTGACTTTAATCACCCCGATATCTGCTGGGAGAGCAATACAGCGGTGCACAGACAATCCAGGAAGTTTATGGAAAGTGTAGGTGACAATTTCCTGGTGCAAGTGCTGGAGGAACCAACTAGGGGAAAAGCTCTTCTTGACCTGCTGCTCACAAACAGGGAGGAAATAGTAGAGGAAGCAATAGTGGATGGGAACCTGGGAGGCAGTGACCATGAGATGGTCGAGTTCAGGATCCTGACACAAGGAAGAAAGGAGAGCAGTAGAATACGGACCCTGGACTTCAGAAAAGCAGACTTCGACTCCCTCAGGGAACTGATGGGCAAGGTCCCCTGGGAGAATAACATGACGGGGAAAGGAGTCGAGGAAAGCTGGCTGTATTTTAAAGAATCCTTCTTGAGGTTGCAGGAACAAACCATCCCAATGGGTAGAAAGAATAGTAAATATCACAGGCGACCAGCTTGAGGTAGATGTCCAGGACACTGCCTAAGGCAGTAGCCTGCATGCTCAGAGGCAGAGACTCAAGCACCAAGGGAACTTTGACAGCAAAAACTTAGGCCCCAACTGAGTTTAGGTGCCTGCAGAGTTCAGCGGGAGTTTTCGGCATCGCAGTGGTACCAAAACAAAGACTTCGGGCCCATGTCACCACAGGACCAGAGCACAAATCAGGAGAGATCTTTGGCACAATTTGGGCACCATTCTGCACATACTGCAGATTTGAAGGACAATTAGGGTGAGAGAGGATTTTGGGGTGATCCCCTGTGGGAAGTAGGGAAATTGGAGTTCGCTTTGAAAGGGTTCATCCTTTCTGTAATTAACGTATTGTTGTAAAGTGACACCGTTGAGGCTCTGGGGTTGTGTATTCTATCATATCGAGCAATTGGTATTGTTTTTGCTTTCACTGAGCCCTTCAGCCATACTGTCCCTGCAGTATGATAGAAAAATGACCACGTTCATAACTATGCAATGCATCCTCCTTGAATATCCATTAGTTGATATTTGCATGGACATCCCCTGCTTATGCAAATTTAGAGGCATCAAAGCATTAAGAGGCGGTTTTGTAAAACGAGGTCCATGGCATTCTCCAAGGGGAAGAGAAGACGGATGTCACAAAACAGTCAGAGAATGTAAAAGGATCAAGAACAAGGGAGTGCACATTGAAGCTACGGAAAGGTCAGGCCCTCAGGGAGTTCGAGCTCTTCCTTACACAGATGGTGACAGTCCATTCCAGACAATTACAGGCAGTGGCAGAAGCTTCAAAGGACAAATATATTTGCAAAAAGTGAGGGGAAAAAGATCATTACAGGATAATGGTTCCAAGTAGGCAGGTAAATTGATACTGATGGGCCACATGTTCTCCTTCTGTTGCAGAATGTTGTCCCATTATGGTATGGTGAGCCATAATTATATCCTTCAGCTGTAGCGTTTATTATGCTAAGGTGAATGACAGAGAAGTTTAAAAAAAACCCGAATGTTCATAAACACAATCAACATCTTTGTTTTAGTACTGGGGTGGTCCTCCGCTTGTTCTATTGTTTTAACTAAACCAGTTTGTGTGTGCCATGGGTGGTAAGCCACAAGTGTGACTCAAAAGCAATAACTGTTTTCAATAGCAGGGGGTTTAGGTTAGCAAATAGAGCTGAGAAAAAAAACTGGATGAATGCGGCCTGTTTTTCTTTGCAAATTGTCCACAATACCTTTTTGCGTAAAAAAAAAAAAAAAACTTAATTGTCAACAGAAAATAAGTGGCCCTGATCCTTCAAACACTTACTCACGTGCTTAACTTTGCTACTGGTCCTGTTGAAATCAAGGGAGGTGCTCATGGTAGTACAGTTAAGCAAGTGCATAGGTGCTTGCAGATCAAGGCCTGCATTCTCAGTGAATGATTCTTGGACTGGAAAGTGTCAGCAAGTTGTGATCTGCAAAATGTGACGTGTGAGCCGTTTGGCTTTGGTTGCACATACATGACATACGCCATGTTCACTATCTCTGACTGGACGAGGGTCGTTCCTAGAATCAGGTTTCTCGTGTGAATTGGTTCAAAATATTCTTTCCTTCAATAGCTACTGATATTTGTTTCAAGTTAGCTGCATCTGCAAAGGTTCCGGCCTGCAAACACAATAGCAGAATTTCCACTGAAAAACAGAAAACTCTTTGACAAACACAAAGTGATACTCTTTAAAAAAAATCAACCAAATCTTCACAGAAGCATTTGGCAGAGTTAGCCCAGGTAGGCACTGCACATTATATTGATTCCATACAAAAGTCTGCATTAATACACTGCTAAAGTGGCAAAGTAAAGTTCACAGATGCAGAGTTAAGCTTATGCGCCCTCTTTTGCCAAACCGCTGAGCTCACCTCTCACTGTAATTTGCAGGGCTGTTTCTTTCAGGCAATAACATGCTCAAGAGGCAAAATGTCTGTAATAGGGACCAAAGTGGTTTGAATTCCAGTACACACTAGCATGTTACACTCGAACTGGTCTGTGTGGACCTGCTGATGGACTTGTTAACGTGGTCCCATTTCAAACTGTACAATATTAACACGCACTAGGGAACTTTGTGAGTGCACCAGCAAGGGGGACACACACCAGCTAGAGTGTAACATGCTAGGATCACTAGAATGTACACTCCTCTTGTGTGGCCTAGTGCACCACGTAGACAAGCCCCTATAGTGCTGGGCTTGACATGGTTTATTTCTAATAAACGTCTGAATAAACCAAGTGAAAAATCACATGCTGTAAAGGTCAGGAATATAACAGTTAACTCCCCACAGTGAAACCTAAGTATAGCCACCCTGAATTTTCTCTTTCTCAGGTAATGCCTGTTCCTGGAGTGAGAATACCTCCAGTTTCAAACATTTCCTCTGGTTTTTAAGATGAAACACCCCATGGAGGGACACAAAGTAATCGCTGTGTTCTGAAAATGGATCTGTGTAGGTGCAGGACCCTTAAACATTTGTGCTTACAATTCAGAACAATGGATTATTTGGGGTACATTCTGGATTTTTCTTTAATTTTCATTTTCAGAAAAGGCATGTCTGATGCATAAATCATTGTAGTAAGTCTAATATTCACAGCCTGTATTTCTGATAGTTTAAGAATTCACATGTTTGAGCGATTTTATAACACTTTTTTTTAAAAGTACTAATTCAAAAAAGCATATTGTTGTTCACAATAGCAAGCCCCAAATCCCTGGCATTCAGTAATTTGCATTTCCAAGGCAGGCAGCCAAATGCATGCTTCTGAGGATGAATATTGATGCAGCTGTCAGTTTGGGGGTAACTGCACTTCTGACCCCTTGCTGGTCTGCTCAGTGATGCCCCCTGAGGACTCAGGCCTCCAGGCATCACCTTTATAGGCAGAGAGCTGTGACTCTCTCCCACCAGACCATGGAATTAGGCTGGGAGTCATCGCCTATCCCGGAGGGCCTGTTTGTAGTCCAGTTTAGTCTCTCTCAGGGGCTAGGGCAGGGGTGGGCAAACTTTTTGTCCCAAAGGCCACATTGGGGTTGCACAATTGTATGGAGGGCCAGGTAGGGAAGGCTGTGCCTCCCCAAACAGCCTGGCCCCGCCCCCTATCTGACCCCCACCCACTTTCCACCCCCTGACTGTCCCCCTTAGAATCCCCAACCCATCCAAACCCCGCTGCTCCTTGTCCCTTGACCACCCCCTCCTGAGATCCCCCACCCTAACTGCCCCCCAGGACCCCACCCCACCCAAACTCCCCTGCTCCCTGTCCCCTGACTGCCCCGACCCCTATCCACACCCCCGCTCCCTGACAGACTCCCACGCCTATCCAACTCCCCCCCCCCGCCCCCCGTTCCCCATCCCCTGACCACCGCCCCAGAACCTCCGCCCCATCCAACCGCCCTCTGCTCCCTGTCCCCTGACTGCCCCTTGGGACTCCCTGCCCCTTATCAACCCCCTGCCCCTGGCCCCGCTTCCCTTACCATGCCGCTCAGAGCTGCAGGAGCTCAGGCCACGCCGCTGCAGCCCAGGAGCGACAGGTCAGAGCACGGGCGGTGCGGCGCGCTGAGGCTGCGGGGTGGGGTGGGGGAGCAGCTGGGGAGCCTTCCCGGCCAGCAGCTCAGGGGCCGGGCAGGACAGGCCTGCAGGCTGGATGTGGCCCCTGGGCTGTAGTTTGCCCACCCCTGGGCTAGGATAACATTGTCAGTGACCAGCCAGCTTTCACACAGCACAGCACATTTATTTTAGGACAAGCTCATTACAGAGGAAACCTATAAAAGGTCTAAATGCACCCTAAGCTCACCAGAGGCTACCCATCTTCTGCACGGGGGTCTGGCTGGAGTCTAGGTCTTTCAAACCCTTCCAGAAGGTTTGTGCCCTTGGTGAAAGGCTTTTTTCAGGGAGCCGCTGACTTTAAGCTGATGCTTTGTACAGTTTTGGGGCATTTTCACCAGCTTGCGCGAGCAAGGGAGCGGCTCACAAAGTGAGATCATCTAGTTTTTAATCACAACAACACTGCGAACAATTCGTGTTCAATAGCCCACCTGCCGGCTCACTCTCGGAAAGTAAAGCAACAAAATATTTCCAAGTGTGGTCAGCAATAGAGCTTGGCTTAGACTGGCTTCATGGGTGGTGGGTGTGTGAATCAATCCATCCTCCCTCCCTCCCACCCACCCCCAGCTTCACCCAGGAACTGTCCTTTGATAGAAGCAGCCAGCTCGTCTTATTTGGTCTGCTGGGCCCTGATTGGCTGCTGCCAGCTTCCAGCCATTCTAGCCACTGGAGGTCCACGTTTTGCTGGTTCTATCAGCAAGGCCACCCTGAAGGTCCAAAACTGACTGCCCTTCTCTTTTTAAATGGGTGCTTCATGGGGTGGGGTGCACTACAGTAGCAGGGTCTCCTGGCAGGAGGCAGTGAATGTCTGGCACACCCCATCACAGGTTTTTGTTGTCCCCAGGCTTCCTGCCAGGTTCAACAAGGACAAGTGCAGAGTTCTGCACTTAGGACGGAAGAATCCCATGCACTGCTACAGGCTGGGGACTGACTGGCTAAGCAGCAGTTCTGCAGAAAAGGAGCTGGGGATTACAGTGGACGAGAAGCTGGATATGAGTCAGCAGTGTGCCCTCACTGCCAAGAAGGCCAACGGCACATTGAGCTGTATTAGTAGGAGCATTGCCAGGAGATCGAGGGAAGTGATTATTCCCCTCTATTCGGCATTGGTGAGGCCAAACCTGGAGTATTGTGTCCAGTTTTGGGCCCCCCACTGAAGAAAAGATGTGGACAAATTGGAGAAAGTCTAGTGGAGGGTAACAAAAATGATTAGGGGGCTGGGGCACATGACTTATGAGGAGAGGCTGAGGGTACTGGGATTGTTTAGCCTGCACAAGAGAAGAGTGAGGCGGGATTTGATAGCAGCCTTCAACTACCTGAAGGGGGGTTCCAAAGAGGATGGATCTAGACTGTTCTCAGTGGTAGAAGATGACAGAACAAGGAGCAATGGTCTCAAGTTGCAGTGGGGGAGGTTTAGGTTGGATATTAGGAAAACCTTTTTCACTAGTAGGGTGGTGAAGCACTGGAATGGGTTACCTAGGGAGGTGGTGGAATCTCCTTCCTTAGAGGTTCTTAAGGCCCGGCTTGACAAAGCCCTGGCTGGGATGATTTATTTGGGGTTGGTCCTGCTTTGAGTAGGGGGTGGGACTAGATGACCTCCTGAGGTCTCCTCCAACCCTGATATTCTATGATTCTATGACACAAGAAAAACTAGTCAGTGCTCCTCTCCACAGGGGGCAAAGCGTCAAAGGCTGGGTGTCTGCACATTATCCATGCAGCCTTCGTTGGATTGAAAGTACAATACATTTAAGCCAATGACTGACACTTTGTTTTTTGAAAAATAGTAAATAATAGTTCCCCTAGTTATGACTTTAAAGTATTTTAAATTGTATTTCAATATGTACATGGAATATTGTTTAGGTTATATTAATATAGTATATG
This sequence comes from Macrochelys suwanniensis, assembly GCA_033296515.1. Classification (NCBI taxonomy): domain Eukaryota; kingdom Metazoa; phylum Chordata; order Testudines; family Chelydridae; genus Macrochelys; species Macrochelys suwanniensis. The sequence goes on along the minus strand of CM065781.1, from coordinate 2,464,526 downwards.
TACTAGTACATGGGTACTGGAAAACAATGCTGTATAAATCATTAATATATAAATATGGGCGTGATTCTGACAGGTGACAAGCAAAGTAGTTTTTATAGGTAGGGCCCTACCAAATTCACAATCTATTTTGATTAATTTCGTGGCCAGAGCGTTTTAAAATTGGTCAGTTTCACATTTTTAAATGGTTGCACCTGACCTGTCATGATGTAACAATGGGGGGTCCCGGCCCAAACAGGGGCCATGTGGGGGTGGCAAAGCTGTTATAGGAGGGTTGCGGGTTTGCCACCCTCCCCTCAGCTGTGCTCTGAAGGCAGCACAGCTGCAGAGCTTCCCGCAGACAAGGGAGGTGCGCAGAGGTGGGTCTGAACTCCGCCCCTCCCTGAGAACAGTTGTGCAGGGGAAGAGGAAGTCCCGCCCCACTCCAGTGGGGACAGGACTAGCAGCTAGGCTGAACGGTAGGAGCCCCGAGCCCTGCCTCTTCCCCTCACCTCCAATAACTAGGTTTCCTGGGGGAAGTCTCATGTCACGGTCCATGACATGTTTTTCACGGCCGTGAATTTGGTCGTGCCTTGTTTATAGGTGTAGCAGAACTACAGTTAGCAGTGAAAAAATAGATGAAAAAATGAAAATATACAAAGTAGCAATAAGAGATGTTACACCTCAGACAAGAGCAAGCAACACATTTACTAGTGTACAAATAAAAATAAAATGTAGGTAAGGTAATGGTCACCCTCCTTGGTACAGACTAGAGACGGGGCTGTACAATAGCAAATCAGAGTTTTCATTAGCGCACTTGCAGCCAGTATAGGTCAGGGCCTACGTTTTGGAGGGTGCTTTAATTTTTGAAAGCTCAGTTTGCGGCACCTTTCATGGCCCTGGATTTCCCAAGGGCTGGTTCTCAGCATGTTCTGAGCATCAGGTCCCTGTAAGGTAGCTCATGGTGGGCCCCAGATGCGCTAGTCAGTTTGGAAACTTTGGCACCAGCTTTCAAAATCTTCCCTAAGTTCTATTCCCTGCGTGTGGTGGGGAGCTGTCCTGAAAGCGTTTACACGCCTCGTGACAAGGGCGAGGCGGGGAATGTAGAGAGGGTCTGTGCTCTGGGCTTTCTACTCAACTTAGCTGACTGGAGTAGGAGATCAGTCTAAATATGAGATTCCTTCCAAGGTAGTTGAGGCTAGACTTTCCCAGAACCTTTTGAGGAATAACAAAGTTGCACCTAACCCCATTCATACCAGCCAAGTCGTTGGAAAAGAGGGTAAATATTCAGTAAGTGTCTCTTATCTAATTTGCTACAGCCAAGTCCTGCGGTCTGATGCCATTAACTAGCGTTTGCTCAGTGGTCTGAAGGTCTGATGGCTAAGCATTAATAACATATGATTCATTATTTAATATTCTATGTTTCAGTCTCATGTATCGTTCAAGTGAAACGACCAGGCAGCTGGAAAAGAGGACTCATTTATGACATACTTTGCCTTACAGACCTCACAGGAACAGTGCCAGTGTCAATATCTGGGAGAGCTCACCTCAAATGCAATGGTGGGAAATACTCTGCATCCTCACTGAGTAGGCCTGAAATGACTTAATGTCTGCATGCTTTCTCCAGAACAATGTGCATGGAGCTTTCTGGAGCATAGGCGCCCCAGAAGGTGTCACATGCAGGCTGTACTCTGAGTTGGATCTCTCTTGGGGAGTCTTTAGCCCTGTGTGCCAAGGTTAGGGTAGGGAGGGATCCCATATACTGTCTAGGGGGAGTACTGGCATGATCGTCCCTTCTCAGTATCCAGGGCATGTGGGGCTCCCTCCCCCTGGGGAAGCAGAGATGGGAGGAGATGCATGTCCCGTGAGATGGTATCATTTTAGTGATAGCTAGTTGTACGGTATCTGCCATTTGAATTGAAGAGAGCCATTATTAATTCGCTAAGTTACTCAATCAGCTGGTTGAATACGGTTCACTGATTATATTGGGGACATTGGGGATACAACACTCAACTAAGATTTTCTTTTCAGGACTATGATCTGCACTTTTGACCTCCGGCACGGTGCAAGCCTTGTGCCGCCTTACCATGCAGAGCAGCCTGTGGGAGCACAGCAATTCTACGGGAAAGGAGTTCCATGCCAGGTAGGAGACTGACTACGAACACCAGCTGCTGCTTCCGGACATGGCCCTTGACGTGAGCAGGCGTTCTCTTGGAGGCTGGCATACACGGTGGTTAGAAGCATTCCCTTCCTCCTTATTGTCTTTTTTTTATTGTGTGGGATATTACTTTTCTTAAGCTATTCTTTTCTTGAGCTGTTTAGCACTGACACATTTACTTCAAGTCTCTCTTTATAACTGGACCAGCCTATAAGCTATTCCTCGTCAAGCTAACATAAACAGCCGAGAACTTATGAAATTGGGGATGGCCCAGAACCAAAGTTCTGGATGAGTTCCTGTGACTATTTGGGTGGATGTTTCTCATAATCCAAACCTAGGTCTAGATTTCATTGCTGGCCCTTATCTCTCTAGTGGGTTAAATCACAATCTCCAGTCCAAAAGCCCCTGAAATGTAGAAGTGCTTGAAACCAGACCTATGATAAAAAGTTTTAAATATATGCGTGAAAAGTGGTTTGGGTGATTGGTAGGTTACATCATATGTACTTCTTGCATTCCCTCGAGACAGGCTCATTACAAAACAATTTGGAGTTGCTTTCGGCAGATTTACCATAATATTAGATTGCTTGTGTTTTAACCTTACTTAGTTTAAGTTCAATAGGAACTCATGGGCTTCGCTAAAAGAACAGAAAAAGTGATATGTCAAAGGGTCACGTTCTGTGGCACAAAAATCACTGAACAAAGTTTATGAAGGAAAAGAGAAACAGTTCAAGGTGCTCCATAGCTCAGAGCTGACATTTCATGGTTGAGCAAGAAAGAATCAAAGGGTATAAACACCGTTCAGTTATCTCTTTCCATTCTGATAAATGTGACATTTATATTTACTTCCCAGAAAATCAGAAGCATGGAAGAAATTGTTGAGAGGTGCCTAACAACCAAGTGTCTTGTGAGTGATGAAATGAAATAATTAAATATTGCTTGCTCATTTTTAATTAGATTGCATCAGGGCTCCCCGTTCCATCTCTACAGTTCAGTCATCTATGTTCTCAGATGGGAAGCACTCAAACATAGCATTCTTTCTTAATTTTCAATTAATTTTCTTCAAAAACTATTTTCATGAACCAGTGTATTGTACCTTCAAGAAATGAATTTTGATATGCAGATTACTTGAAAATAAAGCAATTGAAACCAGTTCTCCTAGGTAAGCTTTGGAATGGCTATCTCTATTGTGGCTCAAGCCCCAAAGTTGTTATTATTTTTAATTGCATATTATAAAAAAAATTGTCATTAGAGATGATCTTGAAAGGAAAAGGGATGTCCTTTTTTTTGCTGCTTTATGATGTATAAAAAAGCCTGAAATTAAATTACTGTTTTTGGGGAAGGTATTTAAATCTGCCCATTATTTTAGCTTTGTGTTTCAAATATATAATATCAGGACTATACAATCTTCCCTGCTTGTCTTCCCTGTTTTTTTTTTACTAGAGAACTGGAAAAAGGAGTTTTTTAAGCCTTTAGTTGAAAGTGTGTGTGTGTGTGTGTGTGTGTGTGTGTGTGTGTATTTCACATGTAGAATTTTTCTCCCAAGTGTATATTAGTAGTTTAAGTTAAATCAGTGTTAACCAAAAACAGACTTTCAAAAGTCTGAATAAAAAAATATCTCTTGCTTCAGATTTCTGTTTCTTGTGATGTCACCCCATTAATTTTCCACTCCACAGGTAAAGTACTAACTCAAGACTTGGGAGGAGCATTCATGGTTTTGTTACACGTTATAGAGAAGCAAGGAAGTAAAGAGGCAAAACTCCTTATGCCCCTTTCATGTCAGACTTAAAGTTATAAGTAAAAAAGTAACTTTACTGGACTTTGAATATCTCCATAGTAGTGATACTTTCTAGATATATAAGAACAGTTGGTTTGAGCTATTCATGGTCTTAAATACATTTTAATCTTATTATATAGTTGACACACTTTCCTTTTATTCATTTCTTTGGGAAATGTCTATTCACTTGTTAGACTTTATACTTTGTTCTAATTCTCCCTCTCACTAACAAATCCTTTCCCATTCACAATCCTGTAACATCCCTCCGGCCACCATAGCCATTGCCTACGTGGGAAGGTAATGTTAGGAAAAATGTGTATATCTTTCACAGCTCTCTGTAGACTGCTAGCAAGTGCTCCATGGGGCTCCGTGAAAGCCTGTAATATACACATCTTCAGGACTACTTCAGATTACCGTCTGCAAAAGGAAAAGTGATAGAGCAGAAGCAGCACTCTATGGAGAGTCCTTTCATCCTAAAGACCGCAAGCAATGCATTTTCCAACATAACATGCAAACCTTGACCTTAGTAAGTCCATTCCACACACAAAAACATTCCTTTACCTCCCAGAGTCCCACAAATAAACATCATGAAAGGTATAGCTTACAACTAATAATTTAATCTCTTATAAGAGCCAGGTATAAGAGACTAAGACCTGATAGGTAATAGGTTAAAAATAACGTAAGGTTTAAAGCTGAAATGCAAGAAACCTACAGGCTTAGCCCTGTAAAATATTTAGTTTAGCCAAATTAGGCCTTAGGATTTAAGATAATTTAGCCAAATTATAAAGATAAGTTTGTATAAGTAAGTTAATAATAAATATGATGAGCTTGTGTCTGTTTGCATGGTGATGATTTGAAAAATAACTGCTGAGTCTGGATAATAATGCCTATAAGAGATCAGCAGACACCACAAGATAACGGTTGGTAGCCAGAGTGAAACCTTAAAGACTTCCTTAAGGCAAACACGTTACTGTGGTGATAAGGTGACATAAATGTTCATAAAAGATCTACTTGGTCTATCAGGTGAACACCTCCCTCCACGAATAACATTGAGATAAAACTCCCAAAGATGGACATGGGGGGAGGGGATCAACCCTCATGCATATTAATGAGCTTCAGTGGACATATGCATACATTATCAACAGAAGATGGCAGGAGGTCGTTGCTTCCTGGAGTCATCCTTTCCTGACCCTCAGTAGGAGCCAGCCCCTCCACTCCAATTCAGGGTTCCACGTGGAGATGCGAGTCTGAAAGAACTGCAGATACCGGGGCTGGACACTGTGGATTTTGTAACCGTGTCAATCTACGTGGCAGTTATAAGAATGGGGCTTTTCTGTATGACAAGACTTGTAATCAAGGTACATCTGATGAGATGTGACTGTTCTTTCTCACGTGCCCTTTATGTCTCCAGCTACAATGCTAGCGCACGTGGTGGAGTGAGCCCAAATGTTTTAAATACTGGAGTAGCTGTGGAGAACAGACCTCTGCTAATACTATGGTTTAAAGGGGTTATCAATATTATTCAACACCATAAAGACTTACAAAGGAGAATAGTTCAAGTGAACATCCATGTGGACACACAGGTGAGAATAATCTGATTGTTCCGGCACTTTCATGTTCTGCCAAATCTAGAAGTCTCATCCGTGAAACTTCCTTTATTTCCCAATTACAAGGAACTTGATTTAACTTTAAATCTTCGGCTTCCCCAAGATCAGAGGTTCCCATCTCACTATTGGAACCACTTTCCTCACTCCCTGGGCTTTTGGTACACCCTCAGTGGAATATGCCAGACCCATGCTGCTCTGAGTCTAGTGGTAGAATACATTCCTCAGTGGTGACTAAACCAATACATCAGAACCGTGGAGGATTTTAACTCTAATAAACTGCCTTTCCTTCTATGAGAGCTATAGCCCAGGGCTAATGTTCTTCTCTCGACTGCTTTAACAGGAATTTATCTCCCTCTTCTCTCTGTTACTGAACTCTGTCACTGCTCACTGGGCAAAGGGAAATTCCATTTTCTTTTTCTTTCCCTCCCGCCACTTAGGAGCTTCCCTTAACCATACCCCGCACTTTTCTCTCTCAGCTAGCAACAATGTTGTGAATGCTGCTTTCCAGGTTTCCATTCCCTTTGCGCCTTTGCTTCTTTCCTGTTGATTCCCACTCGACATTCAAAGTGCTTTGTCATAGAACCTTGTAAAGTCAATGGGAGTTTTAATCAAGACTTCAATGGCAGCACGATTAGACCATAACTATCTGAGAAACATCCCCTTCCACACCATGTCTAACAGGCTATGGATGGCTTACTTCCTTCTGAGCTTCAGCCAGACAGTAAATCGAATCTTCCCAAGGCAGGCAAGCCCCCTAAATTCCAGAACAAGCCCGGTGGAACATTCCTTCCTGACCATGTTGGAGGTCAGCCTGACATCCAGGATGAAACCACATTGGCTACACTGGAATTTCTCCTTAAGTACACCAGGGAGAGCAGAATCAGGACCTGACTGAAAGTCTGGAGGACATGACACCTCTATTCTGCCACCAAGCCCGCCCCAACTCGGGCTCAGCAAGTATCACTAATTAAAGGAACAGAGACCCTAATGCAGGCAGGTCGAGAACACATATCATGGGAATGTCATGGTTACCTGGTATCTTCAGACATACTGGATCTCTTGTTAATAATGATAACTATAAAAATAAGTTCTATCAGTGTGCATGATGATGCCTGTTACAATAGGGAACACTTGCAGAAATGGATCTGTCTTTTTCCACACTTATGCAAAGTGTTTTATTTATGTTTCCCCAGTTACATTGGATGGTAATTCAGGAAGAAAGCATTCTGACGAATTTACATAATGAGAGAATATTCATTAGGGACATTTATTTCACTCTCGGCCTTTCTGATTTGGAGAAGAGTGTCAAAGTGTATAGCATACAATCAAACAAGGGTTGTCTTAGGCCAAATTTTTGATCAAGACAAATGATCTTCACTGTTATCTACAGTGAGAAGCAAACATCAAACAACTCAAATAAGAAATTAGATTAGAAAAGTAAGTGCAATGTGTAGCTGAAGGGACTTCTTTAAGAGAGTTTTTGGCTTCTTTTATGAGAAATATATTGCAATTATTTACATGAAACTGAATTTAGCATCAAAGACTTCTCTCTACAGCTTCAGTTTATAAATATGGTAAAAATCATATGGGGCTCCAGTTTAGAACACTTATTACTGAGGATATTGCCATGACTGGAACTTGCTTTCCCCTTGGTTGTAATAGCTTGAACTTGGTAACTTTGAAAAGACATGTGTGGTAGGGTCTCTGGGGAAGGTTGGGGGTATGCTTCCTACATGATACATCCTAGATGATACAGGCCATAGGTGGCTGGCTGGTCAACTTCCTGTACAACTAATTTCAGTGCTGCTGAATTTAATGGCATTTATTGTATGATGAATAGTGGAGCTGGGGGAGGTCAGACTATTTGTTGATATTAAGTATTACAGAAGTGCCTAGAGGTCCCCGCCAAGCCCAGGGCCGCATTGTGCCATGACTTACAGAAATGCACATCAAGGAACAGGCCTGCCCCAAAAATGCTTATAGTGCAAATAGAGAAGACAGACAAAAGATGAGAGCAAAGTAGAGGCACAAAGACCATTCCTGGCTCAAGGCCACATACAGCAGGTCAGAACTAGGAGTAGAACCCAGGCGCTCTGAATAGCAGCCCAGTGCCCTTCTGCTATACACTCTCCCAAAGCAACTCCACTGGTGAGACAGTTTAAATGCATAGGTGCATGCAGCATATCGGCGCAATGGCTGTCTTCTTACCATTGCTACCAGCCAATCACCCAAACCTCGGCAAAGCCTGTCAACTGAAATAGATAAGTGGTAGATTCCAAGGCTGGAAGGGACCATTGTGATCACCTAGACCAGAGGACTTTCCCCACATAATTCCCAGAGCAGATCTTTTAGAAAAAACATCCAGTCTTGATTTAAAAATTGCCAGGGATGGAGAATTCACCAAGATCCTTGGTAAATTGTTCCACTGGTTAATTACTCTCACTGTTAAAAATGTATGCCTTATTTCCACTAGCTTCAACTTCTAGCCACGGGATCATGTTACATCTTTCTCTGCTAGATTGAAGAGCCCATTATCAAATATTTGTTCCCCATGTAGGTACCGATAGACTATGATCAAGTCACCCCTTCACCTTCTCTCGGTTAAACTAAATAGATTGGGCTCCTTGAATCTATCACTATAAGGCAGGTTTCTAATACTTTAATAATTCTTGTGACTCTTCTTTGAACCCTTTCCAATTTATCAACACCCTTCCTGAATTGTGGGAACCAGAACTGCATACGCCAGTTGCACCAGTGCCAAATACAGAGGAAAAATAACCTCTCTGCTCCTGCTTGAGATTCCCACAGTTATACAGCCAAGGATTGCATTAGCCTTTTTGGCCGTACTGTGTTGCACTGGGAGCTGTTGTGATGATTGGCCCTACAAATGTATACTAATTGTGAACTCAACCATAAAAAGTACATGTAACAACAAATCTTGATGGGTGTGACAGGGCGTGCTTGCCCTGCATTGGTATTACAAGGGTTAACTCTACTCTTTGGGCCAAAGAGGCCACGCCCCCTCGTCCCTGCAGGGCATGCTGCGGTTGGAGACCAGCTATAAAAGGGAGCAGCCCAGCCCTGCTGAGGAGGGAGGACGCTTGCTGCAGGCTCGAGTCCTGGAACTGCCGAGGCCCCGGACAGCGGAGGCCGGAGACGCCAAGACCCCGGACAGCGCCCAAGCTCCTGCGGACACCCAAAGAGTGACGGTGCTGCTGAGAGCCACGTGGGCTGAGGAGCCTATGGACTTTTGGAGAGGCCAGGACCACTGCACCAGGGACAGGGTAGGAAGTCGCTCAGGTGGCGTTAGGTCATTGTGCCGCATGGTGTCAGTCAGCGTGTTTCAGTTGGATGTCCCACTGACCCCGTGGTGAGTGCTCTTGCTGCTGCCAGAGCCCTGAGCTGGGACCTGGTGGAGCAGGGAGGCCCTGGGTCCCCTTACCTGGCTGTCCCCACCCCTACGTGGAGGCCCTCTCCCCATGACTGGCCTCAAGGCCACGCAGCCCTGCTGAACAGGGCAGCCATGCGGACTCCGGCCATTGGGCCACACAGCCCTGGGAGAGGGCAGCCTTACTGACTTTGACCCCTATACCACACTAGTCTGAGACAAGGGGTGATCATATAGAATCAGCTGCGGGGAAATAATTGCTCTCACCATGTCCCAAGGGGGCCTGGGGCCCACTTGCCGCATGACAATGGCAAATGGTAGGCAAGCAAGACAGACTGATCTAGTCCGAACAAAAAGACCTACTGATGCAGCTCAAGGACTATATTAAGATCATGACGGGTGAAAGTCAGTGAACCAAAATTGGTGTGTCAGAAATTAAGCCTAATTGGTGGTCAAAATAATGAGCAGTTGGGCTATTAAACCCATTGCTCTCTTTTTGAGGTCCTTAGAAAAAGAGATTGTGGGGAGGGGGTCAGGGGGAATTGACTACACAGCAAGCATCATAATTGTGACTTCCACCCTCACCATCTCCTGGGACCCCGAACCTTGTTTAACATTGTTTGATGTTGGACAGTGACTGGGTTATGTTAATTCCTTTAACTCTTTGGGCCCATATAGTCTATCTAAACTGGTACTACAGAGCTCAGGTTCAGATGATTATCTACCAGCACTTCAAATTTTGTTCCAGTCACTGCTTCACAAGATAGCATCCCCCATGCTGTAAGTATGGCCTACCTTCTTTGTTTCCTGGATGGTTACATTTACATTTAGCCCTATTAAAATGTCTATTGTTTGTTTGTGCCCAGTTTACCAAGCGATCCAGATTGCTCTCTCTCAAAGACCTGTCCTTTTGATTATTTACTGCTCCCCCAATTTTTGTGTCAGACTTTAGCAGTGGTGATTTTGTATTTCCTTCCTGGTCACTAATAAAAAACGGTAATAGTGAAGGATGAAAACCAATCCCTGCAGGACCCTCAGTGGAAACACACCTGCTAGGTGATAATTTCCCATTCACAATTACATTTTGAGACCTATCAGTTAACCAGTTTTTAATCCATTTAAAGTGTGCCACTTAATTTTATATCATTCTAGTTTTTTTAATCAAAATGCTATGTAGTACCAAGTCAGCTGCCTTACAGAAGTCTAAGTATATTACACCAACACATTTACCCTTATGAACCAAACTTCTAATCTCATCAGTAAAAGCTAACAAGTTGAGTTTGACAGGATCTATTTTCCATAAACCCATGTTGATTGGTATTAATTATATTACCCACCTTTAATTATTTCTTAAACGGGTCCCATATCAGCTGCTCTATTATATTGCCTGGGATCGATGTCAGACTTACAGGCCTATAAATACCCTGATCATCCCATTGACCCTTCTTAAATGTTGGTACAACATAAGCTTTCTTCCAGTCTTCTGGCACTTCCTTAGTGTTCCAAGACTTCTTGAAAATCAGCATCACTGATCCACTGTGCATCGTATCCAGTTCTTTTAAAACTCTAACTTTTAGCAGCTGCAGTTTAACATCCTTCACCCCCTCCCCTGGTTCTTGTCATGCAGATAGAAAGAAGAAGACCAGAGGTCTGAAGTGCCGGCAATGCGACGTTTATTGGGATTAGTTTCAAGCAAGCATGTCCATATCTCTGACACCGCAGAGCCTTTCCCCAGTGTTCCCAAATCCCCCCTCCTCTTTTTTAGCAGGCATAATTATACCTGAAGTGCATGCCCTTGGTCCAACCCCTTACAATTTATGGTCATGTTCTGTTTTGGGCGGTCACGAGTCTGGGGGCTTCATACCACCTCTTTTGTATCCCATAGGTGGGGTAAGGAGTGAGGTTATGTCTGGCCAATGCCAGGCTTTTCTTTGGCTGTTAGTGTGTCTTATGCCTCCCCGCCCCTTTCCCCTTTCTCCTCCTGACTGGTTGCTTGACCTTAGCTTGAGAGAGGTGCCAGGGAGATTTCCAGTGTACGCTTGTATATTACACTCCCACGATACCTAGCAACATTTTAGCTCTATCCCTTATCTTTTCGTATTATACTAACAAACCCATCTGGATGGGCAGAAGCAACACACAGGGTCTTTGTTCACACATCTTAGAAAGGATATAAAGGTATCAAAAAATCAAACCCAAAATTCTATCCCAGGCTAACAAATAGACCTATATACTAACAACTCCATCATCTGTTTTTGTAGGACTGGGTTTTGGATATCGGGAGCTGAGAACCAAACGTGGCTCTAAGTAGTATTGTTTTGTATGTAGTAGATAGTCTCTTTGATTCCCAACACATCTACTGTGTCAGTCTTAGTGGTATTTTTTCTATATATCTGTTGTTGTAGCTTGAAGGGGATAAAGAAGGTTTGAGTCATGAGACCTAATGGGAAAATTAAATAAAATATGCGTTTTGCTTTCAGTGCCAGTTTCATGGCATTAGAATCAATGCTGTAATTTCAGCAAGGGGACTGCAGGGTGAAAGCTTGTGGATCTTCCAGTTGTTCAAAATCAAAAAGAAAATAAAAAAATAAGAAACCTGTGAACAGAAAAACAAACTCTTATTTGCCCTTCCCACCGATGGTGTTGAGCACTTTCCAGTAATACAAGCGTCTTTGGCATTTGCATTGTATAAGACCATCTTGACTCCAGGTATCTTTGTGCTAGCAAACCTAAAATTCACTTTTATTACATTTTAGGAAGAAAATATCTTAGGAAAGCACTGGTGACCTCTGGCTCAGAAGGACCTTTAACTTCCAGTGTTCAGCAGTGATAACAGTTATAGTCTGTCTCCTGGGAAATTGAAGCTGCGTTCTTGGACATACAGTTATGTGTCATTTTCAGAAATGTATTTCATCTGCTTACTCAGGGCACTGTCATAAGATCTATGTCTAATGTTCTTTACAAATTGATCTAATCTACCTTTCTCAGAGGTAAGTTTACGAGAGCTGCTGTTGTGCCGGTGTGTGTCAAAGCCATATTCCATCTAATCAATTTGACAAGTCTTTTAAAAATACTCACCGTCAGCTACCTCCCAATCATATTATAGGTGGGGCTAGTAGCACCACCTATGATCAAGGTTCCCTGACATTTCCCATTATAAGACCCTGTTTTCAGTTACTTATAATTTTGAGAAACTTCAGCCATTTGGGTTGAAATTTTACATACTGGGTGTTGGGCTCAGGCTGAATTGTTGTGGAAATGTTCATTTCTGAGAACAATGTTAGGGAAAAATACATTGTTTTGCCCATGTTAAAAAAATCTGGTTACCTTCTTTTTGAACAGCTGTAGCAACCCCATGCTTTGGGGCAGGGACTTGAAATTTGTCAGCTGGGTGGCCTTTGCGTTGGAAATCGACTCTGAAATCCATCCAGATCTGGCTTAATTATAAAACCTCTGAAAAAGTGCAGTTTCCACACGCTCAGTTGAGTCTTAGATTTTAGCTAACATCCTCTAACATTCTGTCCGCACTGAGCATGCTCCAGACTGGGGTAAGCAGTACTCTCCTTGCCATGTACCAGGTCCAGGGACTGGAATTGAGAGCAGGGAGTCTTTCTCTCAGGCGCTCTCAATCCCCCCATGCAGCGCTCAGGCAGTGAGGCAGAGAAAGCTGCCTGATTGGAATGCAGAAGGGAGAAGAGCTGGAGCTGTGGCAGTCTGGATTGTGGCAAGGAGCCTCATGGGGACTAGACTGGGACTATAGGGTGGCGGCAGGGCAGGGAGAGGTTGGGTGTAGACTGGGACTGGGAGCCAGGACAGGGACTGAGCCTTGGTCTACACTAGGGGATGGGATCGATCTAAGTTACGCAACTTCAGCTACGAGAATAACGTAGCTGAAGTCGACATACTTAGACCTACTCACCGCGGCATCTTCGCTGCGGTGAGTCGACTGCTGCCGCTCCCCCATCGACTCCACCTGCGCCTCTCGCGGCGGTGGAGTACAGGAGTCAACGGGAGAGCACTCGGGGATCAATTTATCGCGTCTAGATTAGACGCGATAAATTGACCCCCTCTCCCCCCTTCTGGATCGATCGGCGGGTAGTGTAGACATACCCTGAGACTGGCAGGGCAAGGAGAGCAGGACTGAGAATGAGTAGGGGAGATGGGGTAAAGATCTGATGGGGAGCCTGTGCAATCTTAATGAATCCCCTTTATGTTACATGATCACGTACTGTTTTCTCCCACAGGAAAGCTTACTTTTGGCATTGTCTGTTTTTCACATGCCTTAGTTTGCACCCTTAATGTTCTTTGTGTGTAATAAAATATATTGGGTGAGATCCAGGCCCTATTGAAGCCCGTGGGAGTTTTTCCATGAGTGCAGTGGGGCCCGAATTTCATTCCTAGAACTTACAACCCACTGGCTTGTGGAGGCCGGGTGGCTCAGATAACAAACATCAGTGAGAGGAACTCCTTTTTCTCTTACCCCATTACTACAAGGTAATCACCAGCTCTGTTTTGCTGGGCATGCAGTTGTAAACCCTGGGCCTGATTCTAATCTCAGGTGTAACTGTTTTGAAAATGAGTCTCTCCACTGACTTGAGGGGGATTTCTCTGGATTTGCTGTGTAGTTGCTGAGATCTGAAGCTGGCCTTTTAGGGTTCTCTTTAGTAAAGATCCCTTTGAACCTGGTGTGGTGTTTTCTCCAATTTTGCATCCTCGAGCTAAAGTAACCATAAAGATTTTGTTCCCCTTTATAGAAGATCTCCTTTTGCCTTGCCAATGTAATCAGCAATAGAAACTTGCTGCCATTCTGGGTTTCTCCAAGCCAGCAAGCCTCTCTTCAGTCTTATCCAGCAGCCAGCTCACCCTCATTCAAGCCACAGGTTCTATTCTTGCACATGTTCCTCTCTGGATCAGGAAATCAGTCTCTAGGGGTTATTCTGGATCCATTTATCTCCATCTGAATGTGCAGTTATTTCGATTTGGCATGTCTGTCTGGGCAACGTTTTCAAAAATAAATTAATTTGATTTCCTCTACCCTCTTCAGGATTATAGTCAAGTACATAACAACGAGTTCCATTATTAACATATTAATTATGGACATGTACTACAGGAACCTCCCTTAGATTTGCAAAATAAACAGAGGAAACCATTCTACCCACGTCTACAGTCGGAATCAATTCTAAACTCTAACCTCTCTCAAGAGAGCATGGCCCTTTCTTCTTAATGCACAAATCTCTGATCAATAATGGAACAAAATCTACTGACATCAAAAAAGCCCCAATGAATCTAATACAGCAAGAAATAGCCTTTTATATATGCAAGAATGGCCACAACAGGCAGCCAAAAGATCTAACACACTGGAGCTATAAAATAAATACCAACTAGCTAGATCTGGGCACAAACTTTCCAATGGATTATTTTTGTCAGAAAATGAAGATTTGTTGAATCTGAAACCTTTTGCAGAAATATATCTGTTAGATGAAACTTTTATTGGGAAGGTTTCTTAAGTTCAGGAAGTTTGGGCAGGAGGGAATGGGGAGAGAGAACCAACCATCCAATGCAACATTGGTGGAGATAATATCAGGTGGGTGCAAAAATGGCTGGAAAACCATTCCCAGAGAGTATAATTAGTGGTTCACAGTCATGCTGGAAGAGCATAACAAGTGGGGTCCTGCAGGGATTGGTTCTGGGTCCGGTTCTATTCAATATCCCCAACAATGGTTTAGATAATGGCATAGAGAGTACACGTATAAAGTTTGCAGACGACACCAAGCTGGGAGGGGTTGCAAATGCTTTGGCGGATCAGATTAAAATTCAAAATTATCTGGACCAATTGGAGAAATGGTCTGAAGGAAAAAGAATGAAATTCAATAAGGACAAAAGCAAAGTACTCCAGTTAGGAAGGAACAATCAGTTGCACACATACAAAATGGGAAATGACTGCCTAGGAAGGAGTACTGCGGAAAGGGATCTGGGGCTCATAGTGGATTACAAGCTAAATATGAGTTAACAGTGTAACGCTGTTGCAAAGAAAGCAAACATCATTCTGGGACGTATTAGCAGGTGTGTTGTGAGCAAGACACGAGAAGTGATTATTTTGCTCTACTCCGTGCTGATTAAGCCTCAACTGGAGTACTGTGTCCAGTTCTGGGTGCCACATTTCAGAAGGATGTGGAGAAATTGGAGAGAGTCCAAGAAGAGTGACAAAAATGATTAAAGGTCTAAAAAACATGACCTATGAGGGAATGTTAAAAACATTAGGCTTGTTTAGTCTGAAGAAGAGAAGACAGAGAGGGGACATCATAACAGTTTTCAAGTATATAAAAGGTTGTTACAAGGAGGAGGAAGAAAAATTGTTTTTTTTAAACTCTGAGGGTAGAACAAGAAGCAATGGGCTTAAACCAAAGCAAGGGTGGTTTAGGTTGGACATTAGAAAAAGCTTCCTAAGTGTCAGAGTGGTTAAGCACTGGAATAAATTGCACAGGGAGGTTGTGGAATCTCCATTATTGGAGATTTTTAAGAGCAGGTTCGACAAACACCTGTCAGGGATGGTCTAGATCAGGGGTCTCAAACACGTGGCCCGCGGAGTATTTCCTACGGCCCACCAAGCTCCCCGTCCCTCCCCGCTCCCCCCCGCACCCCCCCACGTTATTTCCTGTGGCCGCCAAGCTCCCCGTGCCTCCCCGCTCCCCCCACCACGTTATTTCCTGTGGCCGCCAAGCTCCCCGTGCCTCCCCGCTCCCCCTCGCGTTATTTCCTGTGGCCGCCAAGCTCCCCGTGCCTCCCCGCTCCCCCCCCGCGTTATTTCCTGTGACCGCCAAGCTCCCCGTGCCTCCCCGCTCCCACCCGCATTATTTCCTGTGGCCGCCAAGCTCCCTGTGCCTCCCCGCTCCCCCCCCCCCCCGCGTTATTTCCTGTGGCCGACAAGCTCCCCGTGCCTCCCCGCTCCCCCCAGAGTTATTTCCTGTGGCCGCCAAGCTCCCCGTGCCTCCCCGCTCCCCCCAGCGTTATTTCCTGTGGCCGCCAAGCTTCCCGCGCCTCCCCGCTCCCCCAGCGTTATTTCCTGTGGCCGCCAAGCTCCCCGCGCCTCCCCACTCCCCCCACGTTATTTCCTGTGGCCGCCAAGCTCCCCGTGCCTCCCCGCTCCCACCCGCGTTATTTCCTGTGGCCGCCAATCTCCCCGTGCCTCCCCGCTCCCCCCCGCGTTATTTCCTGTGGCCGCCAAGCTCCCTGCGCCTCCCCGCTCCCCCCCCCGCGTTATTTCCTGTGGCCGCCAAGCTCCCCGTGCCTCCCCGCTCCCCCCAGCATTATTTCCTGTGGCCGCCAAGCTCCCCGTGCCTCCCCGCTCCCCCCCGCGTTATTTCCTGTGGCCGCCAAGCTCCCCGTGCCTCCCCGCTCCCCCCAGCGTTATTTCCTGTGGCCGCCAAGCTTCCCGCGCCTCCCCGCTCCCCCAGCGTTATTTCCTGTGGCCGCCAAGCTCCCCGCGCCTCCCCGCTCCCACCCGCGTTATTTCCTGTGGCCGCCAAGCTCCCCGTGCCTCCCCGCTCCCCCCACCACGTTATTTCCTGTGGCCGCCAAGCTCCCCGTGCCTCCCCGCTCCCCCCCGCGTTATTTCCTGTGGCCGCCAAGCTCCCTGCGCCTCCCCACTCCCCCCCACGTTATTTCCTGTGGCCGCCAAGCTCCCCGTGCCTACCCGCTCCCCCCCCCCGCGTTATTTCCTGTGGCCGCCAAGCTCCCCGTGCCTCCCCGCTCCCCCCCGCGTTATTTCCTGTGGCCGCCAAGCTCCCTCTGCCTCCCCGCTCCCCCCCCCGCATTATTTCCTGTGGCCGCCAAGCTCCCCGTGCCTCCCCGCTCCCCCCAGCGTTATTTCCTGTGGCCGCCAAGCTCCCCGTGCCTCCCCGCTCCCCCCCCCCGCGTTATTTCCTGTGGACGTCAAGCTCCCCGTGCCTCCCCACTCCCCCCAGCGTTATTTCCTCTTGCCGTCAAGCTCCCCATGCCTCCCCGCTCCCCCCCGCGTTAATTCCTGTGGCCACCAAGCTCCCTCTGCCTCCCCGCTCCCCCCGCGTTATTTCCTGTGGCCACCAAGCTCCCCGTGCCTCCCCGCACCCCCCAGCGTTATTTCCTTTGGCCACCAAGCTCCTCGTCCCTCCCCGCTCCCCCCCCGTTATTTCCTGTGGCCACCAAGCTCCCCGTGCCTCCCCGCTCCCCCCAGCGTTATTTCCTGTGGCCGCCAAGCTCCCCGTGCCTCCCCGCTCCCCCCAGCGTTATTTCCTGTGGCCGCCAAGCTCCCCGTGCCTCCCTGCTCCCCCCCCCCGCGTTATTTCCTGTGGCCGCCAAGCTCCCCGTGCCTCCCCGCTCCCCCCAGCGTTATTTCCTGTGGCCGCCAAGCTCCCCGTGCCTCCCCGCTCCCCCCCCCGCGTTATTTCCTGTGGCCGCCAAGCTCCCTCTGCCTCCCCGCTCCCCCCGTGTTATTTCCTGTGGCCGCCAAGCTCCCCGTGCCTCCCCGCACCCCCCAGCATTATTTCCTTTGGCCACCAAGCTCCTCGTGCCTCCCCGCTCCCCCCCACGTTATTTCCTGTGGCTGCCAAGCTCCCCGTGCCTCCCCGCTTCCCCCCCGCGTTATTTCCTGTGGCCGCCAAGCTCCCCGTGCCTCCCCGCTCCCCCCAGCGTTATTTCCTGTGGCCGCCAAGCTTCCCGCGCCTCCCCGCTCCCCCAGCGTTATTTCCTGTGGCCGCCAAGCTCCCCGCGCCTCCCCGCTCCCCCCACGTTATTTCCTGTGGCCGCCAAGCTCCCCGCGCCTCCCCGCTCCCCCCAGCGTTATTTCCTGTGGCCGCCAAGCTCCCCGTGCCTCCCCGCTCCCACCCGCGTTATTTCCTGTGGCCACCAAGCTCCCCGTGCCTCCCCGCTCCCCCCCGCGTTATTTCCTGTGGCCGCCAAGCTCCCCGTGCCTCCCCGCTCCCCCCCCGTGTTATTTCCTGTGGCCGCCAAGCTCCTCGTGCCTCCCCGCTCCCCCCCCCCGCGTTATTTCCTGTGGCCGCCAAGCTCCCCGTGCCACCCCGCTCCCCCCAGCGTTATTTCCTGTGGCCGCCAAGCATCCCGCGCCTCCCCGCTCCCCCAGCATTATTTCCTGTGGCCGCCAAGCTCCCCGCGCCTCCCCGCTCCCCCCCCCCCCGCGTTGTTTCCTGTGGATGCCAAGCTCCCCGTGCCTCCCCACTCCCCCCAGCGTTATTTCCTCTTGCCGTCAAGCTCCCCATGCCTCCCCGCTCCCCCCGCGTTATTTCCTGTGGCCCCCAAGCTCCCTCTGCCTCCCCGCTCCCCCCGCGTTATTTCCTGTGGGCGCCAAGCTCCCCGTGCCTCCCCGCTCCCCCCCCCGCGTTATTTCCTGTGGCTGCCAAGCTCCCCGTGTCTCCCTGCTCCCCCCCAGCATTATTTCCTGTGGCCGCCAAGCTCCCCGTGCCTCCCCGCTCCCCCCAGCGTTATTTCCTGTGGCCGCCAAGCTCCCCGTGCCTCCCCGCTCCCCCCCCCGCGTTATTTCCTGTGGCCGCCAAGCTCCTCGTGCCTCCCCGCTCCCCCCCGCGTTATTTCCTGTGGCCGCCAAGCTCCCCGTGCCTCCCCGCTCCCCCCCGCGTTATTTCCTGTGGACGCCAAGCTCCCCGTGCCTCCCCGCTCCCCCCAGCGTTATTTCCTGTGGCCGCCAAGCTCCCCATGCCTCCCCGCTCCCCGCCGCGTTATTTCCTGTGGCCGCCAAGCTCCCCGTGCCACCCCGCTCCCCCCCCCGCGTTATTTCCTGTGGCCGCCAAGCTCCCCGTGCCTCCCCGCTCCCCCCCCGCGTTATTTCCTGTGGCCGCCAAGCTCCCCGCGCCACCCCGCTCCCCCCCCCCGCGTTATTTCCTGTGGCCGCCAAGCTCCCCGTGCCTCCCCGCTCCCCCCCGCGTTCTTTCCTGTGGACGCCAAGCTCCCCGCGCCTCCCCGCTCCCCCCAGCGTTATTTCCTCTTGCCGTCAAGCTCCCTCTGCCTCCCCGCTCCCCCCGCGTTATTTCCTGTGGCCGTCAAGCTCCCCGTGCCTCCCTGCTCCCCCCCAGCGTTATTTCCTGTGGCCGCCAAGCTCCCCGCGCCTCCCCGCTCCCCCCCCCGCGTTATTTCCTGTGGACGCCAAGCTCCCCGTGCCTCCCCGCTCCCCCCCGCATTATTTCCTGTGGCCGCCAAGCTCCCCGTGCCTCCCCACTCCCCCCCGCGTTATTTCCTGTAGCCGCCAAGCTCCCTGCGCCTCCCTGGTCCCCCCACGTTATTTTCTGTGGCCGCCAAGCTCCCCGTGCCCCCCCCCGCCCCTGGCATTATTTCCTGCAGCCACCAAGCTCCCCACGCCCCCTCAGCACGCCGCGTCCCTGCTCCTCTGCCGACCTCCGGGCCCTTCCTGCTGCCAAACAGCTGTTTGGCGGTGCTTAGTGCTTTCCAGGACGGATGGAGGAGGAGCAGAGAGCCCCGTGCTCAGGGGAGGAGGCGGAGAAGAGGCTGGGCAGGGGCAGAGATTTGAGGAAGGGGTTGGAATGGGAGCAGGGAGGGGGCGGAGTTAGGGTGGGGACTTCAGGGAAGGGGTTGGAATGGGGGCAGGGAAGGAGTGGGAAGAGGCGGGGCAAAGGCGTGGCCTCATGGAAGGGGTGGAGTGGGGACGGGGGCAGCGAAGGGGGGTTGTCAGTGATGCGGCCCTCGGGCCAATGCACTAGCCCTCATTTGGCCCTCATGGTAATTTGAGTTTGAGATCTCTGGACTAGATAATACTTAGTCCTGTCATGGGGCAGGGGACTGGACTGGATGACCTCTCGAGGTCCCATTATAGGTCTTCCAGTCCTATGATTCTATGATTCTATCTGCCCCGGTCCAGCCATTACCTGGGTAGTTAGCGCACTTACCTCTGATGTAGAAGACCCAGGTTCAGGTCCCTGGTTTGAAGGTGGCAGGGCAGGAACTTGAATTTGCACCTCCCACATTCCAGGTAAATGCCTTGACCACGAGGCTATTGGCTGTTCTTTTTTTGTGTGTTTTTTGTGAAAATTTTTGAAAGGTGATGGTATCATTCTACATTGAAAAAGAAACAAATGTTGAAACCTCAATTTTTTTTGTGACACAGAAATCTTGTTTCCAGCCAGTGCTACTACTAGCTTGCTACATATCAGATGTGTATTTGAAGAAAAGAGAGAGAGAGAGAGAGAGAGAGAGGCAGTTTGTCCAGGAGCAAATAAATACGATGGTTGGTGTTATAATGATAGGGGCTACTCTATTGCCCAACATAGGTCTAGAAATCTTAGCAAATTGTGTAACATAACATTATTGGAGCTATAACAAATGCAATGCCACATGACTAAGAATGGTTCTGATTTCCAAATATCCAACTCAGTCATTTCAACTTAATCAGATTGTTGTTTAACATGATTTTTCATTTAATTTGACCCGAACCTCAGGAACCAAATCCATTACATTAAAAACCCCAAACCTTTTCATAGAATCATAGAAGATTAAGGTTGAAAGAGACCTCAGGAGGTCATCTAGTCCAACTCCCTGCTCAAAGCAAGACCAACCCCAACTAAGTCATCCCAGCCAGGGCTTTGTCAAGCCTGACCTTAAAAACCTCTAAGGATGGAGATTCCACCACCTCCCTAGATAACCCATTCCAGTGCTTCACCACCCTCCTAGTGAAATAGTGTTTCCTAATTTCCAACCTAGACCTCCCGCACTGGAACTTGAGACCATTGCTCCTTGTTTTGTCATCTGACACCACTGAGAACAGCTGAGCTCCATCCTCTTTGGATCCCCCCTTCAGGGAGTTGGAGGCTGCTACAAATCCCCCCTCATTCTTCTCTTCTGCAGACTAAACAATCCCAGTTCCCTCAGCCTCTCCTTGTAAGTCATGTGCCCCAGCCCCCTGATCATTTTTGTTGCCCTCTGCTGGACTCTCTCCAATTTGTCCACATCCTTTCTGTAGTGGAGGGACAAAAACTGAATGCAGTACTCCAGGTGTGGCCTCACCAGTGCTGAATAGAGGGGAATAATCCATTCCCTCGAGCTGCTGGCAAAGCTCTTACTAATGCAGCCCAATATGTCATTAGCCTTCTTGGCAACAAGGGCACACTGTTGACTCATATCCAGCTTCTTGTCCACTCTAATCTCCGGGTCCTTTTCTCGGGCTTTTCACTTGATACCGGCTGCCAACTAGACATTGAGCCATTGATCAGTGCCCGTTGAGCCCGATGATCTAGCCTGCTTTCTATCCACCTTATAGTCCATTCATCCAATCCATACTTTTTAACTTGTTGGGAAGAATACTGTGGGAGACGGTAGCAAAAGTTTTGCTAAAGTCAAGGTATATCGCGTCCACCGGTTTCCCCATATCTACAGAGCCAGTTATCTCATCATAGAAGGCAATCAGGTTGGTCAGGCATGACTTTCCCTTGGTGAATCCATGTTGACTGTTCCTGATCACCTTCCTCTCCTCCAAATGCTTCAGAATGGATTCCCTGAGGACCTGCTCCATGATTTTTCCGGGGACTGAGGTGAGGCTGACCGGTATGGAGTTCCCCCGATTCTCTTTCTTCCCTTTTTAAAAATTGGGCACTATATTTGCCTTTTTCCAATCATCCAGGACCTCCCCCAGTCGCCATGAGTTTTCAAAGATAATGGCCAATGGCTCTGCAATCACATGAGCCAACTCCCTCAGGACCCTCAGATGCAGTGCATCCGGCCCCATGGATTTGTGCAGGACAGAGAGGTCAAGGATGGAGTGAACGTTTTCTCATAAGTGTTCACCCAGGAGTGATGGGGCATTTAAATCTCTCATAATTTTTCTCTTTGAGTTTATTCAAAAGCATAGTGATTTCTTTCACCCACATAGTTGTAGTTGGGGCATATGATGCACTGTATGAGGTACACCACATCTTGTGATAGACATGTGATGGACCCCTGGACCTTGAAAGGTGCATTGTGGGGAGGCGGGGGATTGATCACAGCAGGGAAAATATGTCTGCAGGTTTTGCATCTGTTGTTCTGTCAGGGTGTGATGCCACTTCGGGTTGGTGTGTCCTGGTCTGTGGGGAGTTTGGTGAGGCTGGGACATTGTTTGAAGGCCAGAGGAAGGGGTTAAGGAAAGTTTTATTTCAGGATGTAGTCCCCCTTGAGTTGGCCTACAATTGTTTGATGATACCCCGTATGGTTCCAGTGCAGGATGGTAGGTAACAACTGGGGGTTTGCGGTTGGAGGGTTTTTTTGCTGCATTGATTCAGGTTTTCCCAGGGTATTTAGGTGGCCCATTAAATGATGCAATCTATTTCTCTGGTGGAATGTCCTTGTTTCATGAAAGCTGTTTTAAATGTGTTAAGGCGAGTATCCCAGCCTTTCTCCTCAGAGCATATTATTGGGTATCTGAGTGCCTGGCTGTAGATAACAGATTTCTTGGTGTGTTTGTGGAGGTTACGTTATCTGTGAAGGTAAGTGTAGCGATCCATGGGTTTCTTGTATATATTTGTCCATAGAGTTCCATTGTTGAAACTGATGGTGATGTTCAGGAATTTGATTCTGGTGTGGGAGTGTTCTAGAAAGAGTTTAATGGACAGATAGTGGTGGAAATTAAAGTTGTGGTGGAAATCAAAGAAGGAATTTAGGTCATCTGTCCAGAGGATGAAAATATAATTGATGTATCTCAGGTATATTGTTGGTTTCATGGTGCATTTTTCCAAAAATTCTTCCTCGAGGTGGCTCATGAAGAGGTTGGCATATTAGGGAGCCAACCTAGTACCCATGGCTGTTCCGATGGTTTGGAGAATGTGTTTGTTGTTTTTGTGGGTGAGGATGAAATGGATGAGTTTGGTGATGGGTTTGCGGGGGATTTACATCTGTTCTTTATCTTTTAGGTTTTTGATGCTATCGTGGTGAGGGATGTTGGTGTATAGGGAGATGACATCCATTGTGGCAAGGACAGAGTTATGGGGAATGTTGTTAATGTTGTGGAATTTCTGAAGGATGTTGGTAGTGTTGTAGAGCAGCGGTTCTCAATCTGTGGATTGTGGCCCCAAACAAGGTCGCGCCATCAGCAGATGGGGGTTGTGGCGATCCCTGGTGTGTGGAGGACACCATTTTGCTCTACAAAATGTCATCCTCTTCACTATCGGGGGTTCCAGGAGGGAATATATTTTTTTAAATGTGGTCATAGAAGCAAAACATTTGGGAGCCCCTGTCTTAGAGGCAAGCCCTTTGTGTGGTGTGTGGCTGCCTGGACCTAAATTGTGAACAAAGACTGTCCTTCCTTGGGTGTCTGGAGACCACTTAGCATATAGTGGTTGCTAAGGTAAACAAATAGTGGTTATCTTCAGTACCGGGATTTCTTTTTAACCTTACCATTGTATGTGTACTGACTTTGGCCCTGTATTTTCCATACTGGGGTACATGACATTAGGAATGGCAGTGACTGTATAGTTAACACTGCATAAGAAGTTTTTATTTATATCTGCTCCCCACTTACCACTGTTTGAAATTCTCAGGTTGAAATGTTCAAAGAATGCCTTGTACTCTTACAGGAGACCTGTCTTTGGATGTGTTGCTGTTATGCTAACTTATAAAGGTTCTCCATTTATTCGCTAGTGCTCTGATTTAATGCAAATTATTTCCTGTATGTAATAAATTGAAAAAAAATATTTTCTATGTTTTCATACTGGCACATAATCTCATTTCTTTAAAGTCTCTCTTCTTTTTGTGTTATGTTGTCCACAAATCTGTACAGGGGAATTAGGACACTTTTCTTCTATTATTTTGTGTCCAGAGGTAAAGGAGTTGGAGCAGAGAGGTTGAAAGAATCTAACCACAGGGAAATATTTCCAAATAATATCCTTTCATGGTTGGTGAGAGTGAGATTACAGGCATGGTTATTATACATAATGATGTAACTATAATAGGTTCTTTGTAGAATGGTATTAAATTAAATTCACAAAATGTCAAGATCCTTTGCATTTAAATACTATTCAGCAATGGTTTGAATGACTAATACTTTCAACATCTTAAAAAATCCTTTTAAATGGGCTGATGTCAATTGTTTGTCCAGCTCTTATTATGAAATACTGAAACAACAAAACCCCCTCACAAGAGTGCTTGCAGGAATGGGTGGATCATTCAATAATTGCCCTGTTCTGTTCATTCCCTCTGAAGCTCCTGGCATTGGCCACTTTCAGAAGTCAGGATACTGGGCAAGATGGACCATTGATCTGACCCAGTATGGCCGTTATGTACTTAAACCATGCTGTTGTCATTTTATGGCATTTGAAAATGGGAATGTAGTCTGATTGTGCAATTGGATCCATCTGGGTGACCAATTGTTCTATCAATGGGCTCATGACCAGGTGGATCTGATTTTAATATTGGGGCCTAATCTTTCACAGGCCCTGCTGTCATTTGTTCCCTTTGTGACTAAATAAAATGAGCTACACAATGCAACAAAGAACAATTAGCAACATTTTTGGTTTTGTATTCTCTCAATATGTAGGTAGCCACCAATTTAGGAAAAATTTTGTATTGTGAAATGAAATGTTATTTCGTTTATGTAAGAATGAAAAGCCGGCTACGCTGGTGGAAGAAGAGTCATTTTCATGTACAAACACTCATGAAGATGGCTACATGCAGCAGTAGTTAGTGGGCAGGGAGGTATGGCTGGTGGGGTTCATTTAAGTCTTTTTTTACATCCTGTATTAATGCTGCCATTCTGCCAGCTCTCTCCAGACATGATTTATATAAAGGAGATATACTATGTGCAAGGAATAAAATGGCGCTTGCCAATGGCCTTGCATCCTATTCGTCATTACTTGGAGTGGAGTAGAACCTAGAAGGCCCATTCTCCCCATAATAGACTCTGTCCCAACGAGCTTACAGCTGAAAGAGGCAGGGCAGACGACGGGTGAGTGAAAAGGAGGCATCTGCATTTTACATATAGAAAAAAGGGGCATGGAGAGTAAGTGTTTTGCCTGGGGGGTCTACGACAAAATCCCAGCCCCACAAGCACTTAAGGTGGATGGAGACCAATAAGGATGTGATGTATAGTAGAATCATAGAATATCAGAGTTGGAAGGGAGCTCAGGAGGTCATCTAGTCCAACCCCCTGCTCAAAGCAGGACCAACCCCAACTAAGTCATCCCAGCCAGGGCTTTGTCAAGCCTGACCTTAAAAACCTCTAAGGAAGGAGATTCCACCACCTCCCTAGGTAACCCATTCCAGTGCTTCACCACCCTCCTAGTGAAAAAGTAGTTGGGTAGTTGTCAGGGTTCCCTCCCCACTCTAAACTCTAGGGTAAAGACGTGGGGACCCGCATTAAGAGCCCCTAAGCTTATTTTTGCCAGCTTAGGTTAAAACCACCAAGGTACAAAATTCCCTGCACCCTGAGAAATGCTTCTTCCACTGCCACCATCAAGTGTTCTAAACAGGAATCCAGGAAAGGGGACCACTTGAAGTCCCTTCCCACCTGTCACAGGGTCTGCGCCAGTTTCCCTTTCTCATCCTAGCGCCCTGTGTTTGGCTGGTGCAATTAAGAGTCCCAACACCTGTTGTCCTGGTTCACCCAAGTGTCTTTATTTATAGTGCATGTGCAGTTCCCAGTTCCCCCAACAGTTAGTGCCCCACAGACCCTCCCCAGGGTCTGCTAGCCCTTTGAGGTTTCCCTCTACTATAAGGAGACAGCTAAACCACCTTCCTGTCTCCTCCCAGGCTAGCCCCCTCTCTGGCGTTTGCCCTGGGCTTTATAGCCCTCCTGACTCCACCCAGCTGGCTGCACTTAGCTCAGCCTGTTCCTCTGAGCTTGCCCTCATTAGGGTTTGCAGCTAGGCCGCCTGCTGGATACCTGCAGCCCTACCCCTGGCCAGGGAGCAGGCCGCAGCCAGCAGTTTGGCAGGGCTTTAAAGGGGGATTTTACCCCTGCCCTGCCACCCCCAAAATATCCTCTCAAGCCTGTACCCTCCTGTCCTGGGAAGCTTGGGGATAATCTCCTAACCAATTGGCTACACAGTGATCTAAAAACCCACCCCCTGGGTTTTTAAAAACCATAGAAAACAGTCAGCTTCTTAAAAGAAGGATTTTATTAAAAACAAAGAAGGTAAAATCATCTCTGTAAAATCCGGATGGTAACTATTTTACAGGGCACTCAGAGAGATTCCCCGCTCTGGACAAAACCTTAAAGTTACAGAAAAACAGGAATAACCCTTCCCTCTCCCACAGGGAATGTATCACCAAGCAAAATAAACAGAAATCTACTCGCAGTGCTGACTACACTTAC
The DNA here is from genome assembly GCA_033296515.1 of Macrochelys suwanniensis. NCBI lineage: Eukaryota > Metazoa > Chordata > Testudines > Chelydridae > Macrochelys > Macrochelys suwanniensis. The sequence continues at coordinate 2,438,324 of CM065781.1, read as the reverse complement.
TTTAGAAAAGTGAGGTTTGGTGAGGAGACTGGTTTTCTGTAGGTTCTTTCTGTCTTCCCAGATCACTCTGACCCAAAGAGACACTCACACAGCCTTCCCCCTCCTAAGATTTGAAAGTATCTTGTCCCCTTATTGGTCAGGTGTCAGTCTGGCTACCTGCATTTCTTAACCCTTTACTGGTCAGAGGATTTTATAGCACTGCATCAGACCCTCTCCCCCTTCCCTTCATTTATGACAGTAGTATTCCTTTAAATAGTTTGTGATCTCTGCAGTGGCCCTCATAGTCTTCTATGTTCCAGAAACTTCCAGAAGCCTGCTGGAGCTGCAATGTGTCCATGTAGCAAGGCCTTGCATGCATAAGGGGACTGTTGTCCCCTCACTAACGCTCAGTGGGGAGGTTTTGGTTGCTAGCTCCCAGTACCAGAAGAAAGGGGAAGGGTGGATGGGAAATCAGGGCCCTGAGACTGACAGTCCCCGGGGCAATGGGGAGAGGCCAGTGCTCCAGGCTAGTCTGATTGACAGAGCAGGGTAATGAGGGAGTCAGGAGGCCAGGGTGAGTCCCGCCCTCCCTGTGAGCTGGGATTGCCTGGGTCAGACAGAGCGGGTCCAAGCTGAGGAGAGGGCTGGGGCCTGAGCTGAGCTGGAGAGCGGAGCTGGGCCAGATCCAGAGAGAACCAGAACAGCAGCCCAGGGAGCAGACCTGTGCTGGGAGCAGAGCTGTAGCACACAGAGCCAGGGGGACCAGAGAAGCAGCCCAGGGGGCTGGAGGCAGAGAAGCAGCAGCAGCCGTGCTGAGGCAGAGGGGCTGGAGCTGAGGCAGGGTCAGGGTGGAGCTGGGGCTGGAGAAGTCCGGAGCCGGGTGCGGGGAGCAGCTGGGGACAGCGAGGGGGACCCTGGGCAGTGGGCCCAGCACAGGGAGACGCCTCAGCCAAGAGGCCCTGCAGGCCAGACTTGGAGTGGGATCGTAACCTCGACAGGGAGGGAGCGACACAGGGAAGATGGGACCTGCCACTTAGAGCCTGAGGGCGTGTGGCCACCACCAGAGCAAGTGTCCGACCCGCAGCATCCCTGCAGCACAGCCGGGGCCTGGGCAGGGGCCTGGGCCGTGTGAGGGACAGACCGTGAACTCCCCTGACATCCCAGAGACGCTGGTTGTGACGTCCCCATGCCACAGAGCGGGTGACGGGTTTTCCTTTCACTTTTCCCAGTTTTTCCTTATTTTTTAATCAGTTGCTGTTTAATAAATTGTATTTGCTTTGAACTGTATGTAATGATCAGTGGGTCAGGGAAGCATCCAGTGCAGATAGAGTACCCCAGAGTGAAGACACCCTAGCCCCTGACCTGAGTGACCACGACAGTGTTGGGGGTCGAGCTCCCCAGGAATCCTGTCCCAGCCTTGTTGGGTTACCAGGACTCAGCCACACGGGAGAGTGGAAGGGGAGCCCTTGAGGTCAGGCAGGCCTCTGGGTAAAGGGAGTGGGAGCGAGGACTCGGATTCTTTCCCTAGCCCATTTCACCGGGGTCATGTATCAGCCAGGAAAGCTCCCCACAATAGCGATACACAACAGTAAACACAACTATCTGGATCCCCCTTTGCCCTTTTGGTTACGAATTCTGCGTAAGGAACAAAAGGCCACAACAGAAGACGGAGCTAAAAGAGTTTGTGCCGTTGTGCTGCCCCATTCCTTACAGGCCCAGATGTTTGAATTCAGATCTATATTTAAAAACGAGTATTGTCCTAGGCTCTGACGCAGCACAGCACTTAGGCATGTGATTCATTTCCCTAGCCTTCAAGTTAATCTTGCTTTTGTGCTTGGCGGAGTTGGAGCCGTAACTTCCAGAATGGGGGATTCCATGATTTACAAGTCACCCTCTGTACAAAATCTCTTCCTGGGTCAACAGATCAATATATTTCCTCCGAGCAGAGCAGTCCCGGCACCGTTTCACTGACGGTGCTTTATTACGGAAGAACGACCGTTTCCAATAAGATCCGATAAAAGTGGTGAGATGGATCGAATGAGAGTCAATGTTGGATGACTGTTTGGCTGTGCAGTAGCTGACTGAACGGTAGCTGCTTTGTATGTGATGATTCAGGCACACCACTGTAAATTACCTTCACCAGCCTCTTCTCCCACTGCCTGCCCACCTTCATCCCTAAGTAAATCTTCATGCGTAAAATAATCCAAGCTGAGGGAGCAAAGTCCCATGAAATTACCTTTTCTATTAAATTCCTTGTTATAAATGAAAGGGAAGGTGGTTAATTCAAAGCAAAGGTGAAGGAGATAAGTTTACAGGAAATCCTCCCTGCACTGCCCCTTTGCATAAGTTTGTAGCTTGTGTCAGCATGTTTAATACCCTGCAGACACAAAGGCTTTTTGTTCAATACTCTTTTCACTGTGAGTTGCTACTACTGCGAATCCTTTCATTTCCTCGATGGAAACTGATTCATGTGGCACAAACCTCCTAGAAACACGCCCGCCACTGACTCTAATTTAGGAATGAAGCAGTTGATTAAATTGGCACTTATGGGTGCTTTGTAGGGAGCAGAGGGAAATGCTGGTACGATTATTAGAGTTTTCGATATTCTAAAAGGTGAAAACAGTTTTATTGTGTAGCTTACGAGTTATTGAACTTGTGGAATTGAGGCCTTGGCTACACTTGCGAGTTACAGCGCAATAAAGCCTCCCAGAGCGCTGTACCTCACTCACTGTCTACACTGGCAAGACACGTGCAGCGCTGTATCTCCATGGCTACAGCGCTGCTGGTACTTCACCTTCCCGAGAGAATAACAGCTGTTGCATAGTGGCTGAGACGCTGCTGCTGGAATGTAGTTGGGCAGGACGCTCTAACTGACCTCCGGAAGCTCCCTCTGTTTTGAAATGGCACTTCCGGGTTGGAGTTCAGAGCTCCGTTCTGGGGGCTGCTTATCAAAAAAACAAACACAGCTACTGTTTGCAGGCAGGGGGGCTCCGTTAGGAGTGCCGGCAGCAAAGTTAGCTTGGAGAGAGGCGGCGGGGGGGCGGAGGGGAGGAAGAAGGGTGGGAGGGGGAGGGGTTGGGCTCTGTTTCCCCGAGTAGCTGTTTATCTGCTCTTTAAATACAAACAAAGCTCCTGCTGTTTGCTTTCAGTGATTGAGAGAGAGGCGGGGGAGGTGGGGGGGTGTAAACTTAGGAGATAATGAGCTGACAGCCTGTGGATACCCCAAAAACCCACTCTCTCTCCCCATATGCTCCCTGTCACACTCCACCTCACCCCCCCATTTGAAAAGCACGGTGCAGCCACTTGAACGCCCATAATGCACCGCTCCCAATACAGCTGGAAATGCCTCCCATGTGGCCACGACAGTGCGCTGGCAGCTGCCGGTGTGGACAGACTGCAGCGCTTTCCCTACTCAGCTGTACGAAGGCGGGTTTAACTCACAGCACTGTACAGCTGCAAGTGGAGCCTTAGCCTGAGAGTTATGGCTGCAGCGGCTGAAGCCAGAGGATTCTGAAAACCTCCAATGGCAGCAGGAACTTAACTAGGAATGTCTGGTTCGCTGCCAGAATTTTAACAGGCAGCTCCCTCAAAAAGCAATGTCCAGCCCCATTTGGTGATGTTCCCTAGGTCAAATACCCTTCCCCATACCGCCCCCTCCTAAAAATAACCATCCATCAATTTCTACCCTTCCCTTCACTGAACATATCCAACCCTTCCATGTGTTCCTGTATATCTCAGTCCTCCCTGCTCCTGCTCCCTAGCACCTCACTCATGTCTCTCTCAGGGATCCCATATCTGACTACTCTTCCTCACAGCAGGCAGATGGGTGTCCTCGGCCTTCTGGCCGACATGTCAGCAGGTGGTTTGTCCTGTCGCCTCTGGCTGTGGGTTGGTTGCATGGGGAGATGCTCATTGTGGGTGATCAGTTGGCGGATGGGTCCCCTCTGTTGTTGAGGTGGCAGGTCTCCTTGGCCCGCTGGAGGTTTCTTCTAGTTAGTGTTGTAGGTAGGTTGGTCTTCCACACACACCCAGTTCCCCTGGATACTTTAATGTGACCCATGGGTGATTTAATGCTTCTCTAGCTTCCTGCCTCCCTGAAGTTAGCATACATTTTGCCATTTATTTTCATGGTCGTAGGATCAGGTGTTAACTTTTTGTTCATTTAATTGCAGGTTCTGTTACTTTCATTCCCTTATAGCTCCAGAAAAGTTACTCATGTGTTTGCCACCTAGCATTCATCAATGAGCTTCTTCGTGAAATTTCCTTTCTCCCAGTCCCATAGATTATTCCTTTCCTGCTATTGATTGCAAATTATTAATATGCAATACAGTGGAGTGAAATAAGCAGTTTCTCTTCAATAAGTAATGCCATGTTTCATGCATAATTGTGCACAATCCATTTGCAGCACATAAGGTTTCCAAGCATGCAGGAGATTTATTAATTGGCTCTTAATTTGTGTTCTCCACAGCTCTGCTCCTTTGGTTGGGGTGCAGGACCTGTTCAATAAAGGAGAAAGTCTCCTGTGGAGCAGAAGCCATTCTTCCCAAAGAAGCCCTCAGACTACTCTGGCAGGAAGCATGACCAGTGATGGGTCAGTGCGGGGGCACAGTAGTTGTTTGCTAATTGCCTGGCAAACAAAGTGAGTGGAGGGTTACACATTGGCTCTGGGAAGTATTTTGCCTCCCCAAGCCCTCTGCACAGCACCAGCTCAGATCCCAATGACTGTTGTGGCCAGTATGGGAGGGAAACTGACTTCACTTTACACATCAGTGTGTCCCGAAACATTCCTAACCCCAAAGATCATTGTTTGAACCAGGGCAGAAGCCAGGGTGAGCAATCATGCTCAGAATATACAATGTGTACACAGCTAGACTGCTGTCCTTGGCAATACAAGGGACAGAAAAGAGAGCCCAGATGAGATGTGTATATGTTACATAATATATTTTTGCTGGGATGGGAGGAGGGATTAGCATGAGGAAGGGCATACGTATGTTCCGACTGTTTGGCGGATATGTGGGATGCTGAGGTTGGGGATACGTAAAAATTATCTCACTCTTCCAGTTTCGGTGTTAAATAGACAATCATTGGTCGTTATTAAGAAAAGGGAGAGAGGTTCTGGAATTGGACCCAGGAATTCTGGTCTCAGTTCCTGGCTTGGCCACGGACTCCCTCTGTGACCTTAAGCAAATTGTTTCACCTCTCGGTGCCTATGTTCCCCATCTGTGAAATAGGGAGAGCAGTGCTGTGAAATAGGGGTGGCGATTTTGCTCTCCTAGCTAACAGGGATATCGTGAGCCTGAATTAATAAATAATGGCTTGGAGACCAATCTCTGCGTTAGGACCAACCAGCTGCCCTGTTACCCAGCATGGCTTAGTGAGGTGAGCTTCTCCTTTTCCCCTAGTGTTTAGGTTGTGGGACCCTTCTTCAGGCGGGTGAGTATGTATCGGCTCAGGCTGCCATCGAAGTGAACAGGAAGATTTGCCTGGGTGACATTCTCGCAATTAAACTCCTGCTGATCTGGACACACCGGTGAATGACAGACCCAGAGACAGAGGTAAGCAACTGGCCACAACTTTATTAGCTTAACACTGGGGAGGAATGCCATGCGCCCACCCCCCTCACACACCAGCCATTTAACTGGGCCCAGTCACAGGCCTCCCACCATATAACCGATACCCCGGCTAGACCCTCCTCAGCTTGGCTCCAGCTCACGTCTGACCCTGCCAGGCACCCAGGAGACCTCAGTCTGCCAAGGTCCAGGTCTCCCCTTCCCCTTGTGGCAAAGGCCCCCAGCCATATCCCAGGCCCCATCCCCTCTGGGAGCTGGCCCTGGGAGCCTCTATCCGCATGGGACACCAGCCACAAGTGGTGACGAACTCAACGTTCCCTTGTTACTCCTAACGTTCGCATTCCTAGTCTTACCCCTCTGGACTGGAGCTGGGCCTCCACCATGCTGCCAGGAAGGCAAAAACCCTCTAGTCCCTGACAGTTTATCCCAGCAGAAAAAATCCCTTCCTGATCCCCCAACTGGCACTGGGCCGGCCGCCCTGAATCCTGCAAAGCAGCTTGGTATCCCCCAGCCACGGGGTGGATGCGAGGGCAGCAACACCGCAAGATGGCCCCCGGACACCTGAGGAGGCTTTACATTGAGCGGGGAGCCAATCAGCCCTGGCTGGTGAATTGGAAGAAAAGAGGACCCTCCCGCAGGCACACTCCCCTCGTGCACTTCGAGGCACAAGGAGGGGATTGGCTATGGCATGTCTGGCTTCTGTCTGAGACCCGTGCTCAATTTTCACCGTGCTCTCATTGTTCCTGTTTCACTAGCTAAAGACTCCGAGGACTCAGCTACCGGTCAGCTGGGCAAAGCTGTGAGTGAATCCCGCGTTCAGTTACATTCAGAAATATAAGTAGCTGGAGATTCCTTTTCCTCACTTTTCAAAGAGATTTCACTCCCATCAATGTCCCCAGAAATCACAATACTTGGCAAAATACAGGAGTCTGTCTGAGGTTGATAATGAACATCTAAATTTCTAATGATTTTTGGTCGTAGCCCTAGTTTGAAGGAACTGAAATCTCCTATCAAAGTTTTACTGAAGACGTCTGCTTCACCCAGGACCATTGTTTTACTATTGTCCAATCTCTGTTAGCATTTCCAAATAATAAATTGGAAATGAAGCTCCTCTGACTCATTGTGAGCTTTATAGGATGTTCCAGACTAGATTTTAATAAGGCCATATTACAGAGGCTGCCTTGAATGGCATTGCTAATGTTCTTATTAATTTTTATAGCGGTTGTTTGACTTAGACCTGTTACATATTTCATCAAACTTGGACATCGTTGCATGGGCCGTACAGTTTCACCGGAATGTTTAAGGACAGAAGTTGGCATGTCCTCAGGTGACTGTACTTACTTTTCTCTTTAGGATCACACCCTCCTATCTCGAAAGTTCAGGTTTGGTTTGGTTTGTGTTTTGGTATATAGAGCAAGGTAGATTTTTCTCCGGTTGACTGAAATTAATCCTAGAATATCAGGTTTGGAAGGGACCTCAGGAGGTCATCTAGTCCAACCCCCTGCTCAAAGCAGGACCAACTCCAACTAAGTCATCTCAGCCAGGGCTTTGTCAATCCGGGCCTTAAAAACCTCAAAGAAGGAGATTCCACCACCTCCCTAGGTAACCCATTCCAGTGCTTCACCACCCTACTAGTGAAAAAGTTTTTCCCAACATCCAACCTAAGCCTCCCACTCTGCAACTTGAGACCATTACTCCTTGTTCTGTCATCTTCTACCACGGAGAACAGTCTAGATCCATCCTCTTTGGAACCCCCCTTCAGGTAGTTGAAAGCAGCTATTAAATCCCCCCTCGTTCTTCTCTTCTGCAAACTAAACAATCCCAGTTCCCTCAGCCTCTCCTCATAAGTTATGTGCTCCAGCCCCTTAAACATTTTTGCTGCCCTCCGTTGGACTCTTTCCAATTTTTCCACATCCTTCTTGTAGTGTGGGGCCCAAAACTGGACACAGTACTCCAAATGAGGCCTCACCAGTGCCGAATAGAGGGGAATGATCACATTCCTTGGACATTTGGTATCCCTTAGATTTCTGGTCTGCTGCTTTTAACTGTAGAGGCCTATTAATTAGTATCATTCGGAGTATTATTCTGTTTGAAGGTGATGCCTAAGTGTTTTGGTGGTAGATGAGGTTTTGGTGTGACAGTCTTTTTCATCTAATTACCTAATTTAAGATTTGGTCTTAGAAGTCAAGAAATGCAAAAGTTAAGCTTTACAAAATAAATGCCTGTCAATATCGACATTATGGCCCAATCCAAAGCTCACTGGACTAAGTGTGAGCCTTTCCCTTGACTTCATTGTGGTTTGGATTGGGAGGAAAATAGAAAGTACTAGATATGAGCAATGCAGCTGAGTTAATGTTGTTTTTGGACCTTTGTCTTTTATTTTATTTTATTTTATTTAGATCTCTGACCACAACAATCTATTAGTCAGTACAGCAATACAGTCCTATGCACTTCATTGTTGTGGAGGGATAGCTCAGTGGTTTGAGCATTGGCCTGCTAAACCCAGGGCTGTGAGTTCAATCCTGCAGGGGGCCATTTAGGAATCTGGGGAAAATATCTGTCAGGGGACAGTACTTGGTCCTGCTAGTGAAGGCAGGGGACTGGACTCGATGACCTTTCAAGGTCCTTCCAGTTCTATGAGATAGGCATATCTCCATAAAGAGACAAGATATCCTTTCACCCTTAGCAAGTTTGCAGATGACACTATACTGGGAGGAGTGGTTGATACACTGGAGAATAGGGATAGGATACAGAGGGACCTAGACAAATTAGAGGATTGGGCCAAAAGAAATCTGATGAGGTTCAACAAGGACAAGTGCAGAGTCCTGCACTTAGGACGGAAGAATCCCATGCACTGCTATAGACTAGGGACCGAATGGCTGGGCAGCGGTTCTGCAGAAAAGGACCTAGGGGTTACAGTGGATGAAAAGCTGAATATGAGTCAACAGTGTGCCCTTGTTGCCAAGAAGGCTAACGGCATTTTGGGCTGTATAAGTAGGGGCATTTCCAGCAGATTGAGGGACGTGATTATTCCCCTCTATTCGGCACTGGTGAGGCCTCATTTGGAGTACTGTGTCCAGTTTTGGGCCCCACACTACAAGAAGGATGTGGATAAATTGGAAAGAGTCCAGAGGAGAGCAACAAAAATGATTAGGGGGCTGGAGCATATGACTTATGAGGAGAGGCTGAGGGAACTGGGATTGTTTAGTCTGCAGAAGAGAAGAATGAGGGGGGGATTTAATAGCTGCTTTCAACTACCTGAAAGGGGGTTCCAAAGAGGATGGATCTAGACTGTTCTCCGTGGTAGAAGATGACAGAACAAGGAGTAATGGTCTCAAGTTGCAGAGGGGGAGGTTTAGGTTGGATATTAGGAAAAACGTTTTCAGTAGTAGGGTGGTGAAGCACTGGAATGGGTTACCTAGGGAGGTGGTGGAATCTCCTTCCTTAGAGGTTTTTAAGGTCAGGCTTGACAAAGCCCTGGGTGAGATGATTTAGTTGGGGTTGGTCCTGCTTTGAGCAGGGGGTTGGACTAGATGACCTCCTGAGGTCCCTTCCAACCCTGAGATCCTATGATTCTATGATTCTATGAACGTTACAATCTGATCCTGGCATGCTTCAGAAACTCAGCCGCCTAATATTGCTGGGTGGGCTGTTGAAAAAGAGGGAGAATATCTCCAATATTTTGGGCATTAAAAAGAAAATCTGGAAGTTTGACTATAAATCATTATATGAGAATCAAAGAGGGGAAGAAAACAACCTTGCTAAAAATGAGAGCCATAGATGTGACATTTCCACTCGAAAGGCTTTTCGCTCTGTGAGGAAAATAAAAATACATTTAGATTTATAGAGAAGGGAACTCAAGAGCAAATTAGAACAAGAGCTAGAAAAGGCAAGAGACCAAAGGTCAGCAATGTTGTGAAAAATGGAAGATCAAGCTGTACGCAGAAAAGGCAGATGGATTCCATTATATAAACTCCCAATCAGAGTCACCGAGAGGAACAAAATATCTTCTGGGATAACTAGGTGCATGCTTCTTTTTTGGCAACAGAAAGGGTTTCTTTTTTCAGCTTGTTAGAGAAGAAGCTTAACTATCCCAGTAATTGGAGAATACAGTGGAGGTAATTGTATGTTAAAGACGTGAAAAAAAGATGTGACTGGTAAATGAAAAGAAAAATGCAAATAGCAAACGAGGCAGCACAGTGGGGAGATAATGGTATCCTTTAAATAAGGGAGAGTAAGAAAAGTTCAAACAAGTAGTAAAAGGGTTTGTTTTAGACTATCCACGTCCTCTTCTTGCTTGACGGAGACAAGATGGTCCAGTGATAGGTAACAGCATCATAGAAATTCTTTGGGAGACCTGGGTTTTATTCCTAGATCTGCTTATGGCTTGCTCTGTGACCTTGGGTAAATTGTTTAACCTCTTTGTGGCTCTTTTCCCCTTCTGCAAAATGGAGTTAATTACCCATCTTTTTAAAGCACTTTGAGAGCTATAACTGTAATTTATTAGCCACTGATAGGGATTATCAAACTCACGAATTCGTTAAATTCGGATTCTGTGTGTGTCACATAACCTGTATCCTGGGAGAAAGTGAACTGAGTCAGGAGACTATAAAATAAAGGCTCATCTCTGACAATGGTTAATCTTTCCGTGTACTTTGTATCCCTTATTTCTGAGCAAGGTCTTGTATCCCAGCCCTAGAAGGCAATCAATGATTAGCCCGCCCCATTTTACAACTACATTAATAGAGACTGCACAAGATCATTTTGAGCAGAGCTGGGAATAGAACCCACATCTAATGTGGCAAGTTTCGCCGCACAGCCTCTCTTACTGACTAACTACTTTGTGTACGTTGGTTGGCCTAGCTGTGATTGTGGCCCCACACTCCCATCCTACGGCCAGGAATAATACCCAAGGTCCCCGGTGGCCAATATTCTCCTGCTGTCTAGCAGAGTTATAAAAACCTCTCTCAAAGAATGTGTCAAATCCCCCTCTTGGGGCTGGTCTGCATAGAGGATAACAGTTACTTTTGTAGTGTTCTGAGCTGATCTGTATGTCCAGGGATCCATTCCTTCTGAAGACCCATGTGGTGGAGAGAGTTTGTGGCTGCATGTGATGGAATTTCCTTTTCAGTATTTTTAATTATTTTATTTAATTCACATAGTGAGATTTATGTTTTAAAACCATTAATTATAAATTAAAGTATGACCTGCAACAAAACACGGCTTTTCCACATCTTGATTGGCCATGTGTGACAGTAGTAAACTTGAAGGTTGAGGTATGGTTAAGAGAAGTAGGGAAAACATTAATGTGGAGCAATAGACCAGCTATTTTGTTGGCAAATCCTATTTCCCTTAGTCGATAGGTGCCTCTCAGTGCTTTTTGACAAAATAACGGTGTTGTGACAGTGACAGCAGGAAAAAATGAAATGCAAAGAACTAAGGGCTGGATGCACAAAGGGACTTAGGCGTTGCTATGCTCAGCATTGCAACACTCAACTTCTATGTGCCTACCCAGGCCTGAGTTAGCCACCAGGCTCCCTATACAATGTAGTGGGAAGACTTGGGCATCTAAGATTGGATTGACACACAGCAGTGGGCTGAGTGGGGAGTGAGAGAGAGTGAGAATGACCGGATGGTCTGGGCACTCAGTTGGGACACCAGGGTTCCAGTCCCCGCTCCAATGAATATTTAAATATCTTGTACAAAGTGGAATAGTTTCAATGGGGGCGACTGAGAGACACCCATCCCACAGCCCCGTGCTAGGGCAGGGGGAGACCCAAGTTCATGACCCTGCTCCAAACCAGGCAGTGTGGGGATTTAAATGTGGGTCTCCGCTGTCCTAGGTGAATGCGCTAGCCACTAGGGAGACGTGGCCCTCACCCTCACTTCCCGCTGCTCAGCTGTCTTCAGTGTGGCGAGGCATGCTCTGAGACTACCTCCCCGCTCAGGCCCTGCAGGCAATAGAGATAGGGGACCCCTACTTTGAGAACCCTGCTGAGGCTTAGGTGTCAGCTAGGGGCTGAGCACTTTGGTGGTGTTAGTTACCTGCAGAGATTTCGGTACTGAATGGACTTCAGGTGCTTGCAGGGTGAGGTGGAGGCTAATCAGGGAGGGGGGCATTTGGGATCTCAGTGGCACTTAAATGCTGGCCTCAGCCAATATTGGCCTGTCACGTTAGACACCTAAATCCCTCTGTGAATCTAGCCATAAGGACACTAAGAAATTGGAAATTTTCCCACTGGGCATTTGCATTATGCAACGCTCACTAATTCAGTAATTGCAGGCTTGCTCAGATAGCACAAAACACTTACCCACTTACATCTAATGCTATAGAAAATATCTGAGAACTTCACACGAATAGAGGCTGCATCGCACAGCCCCAGGGAAGAAGTAAGACCTTAGCAAAGGGGTGGTCGGACATCACCATGGAGCAGAAAGGACAAGAAGGATGTTGACCTGCCTAGCAGACAGCAAAGTACGGTGGTGAAGGAGCAAAGGGGTTGCTGGGAGAGGTTTAGTTTGAGGATTGACCTGGGTGAGTGAATCCTGCAGGTTTCCGTGTGACTAATGAGAACAAACCTGGTCTGGATTTGTTGACCCTGTACCCGTGAGAGGCCAATGACTCACTGCAAACAAGTGAGGCCCGGGGGAGCTGCGTGTCTGGGTAACTGGGAATACTCAAATCTGACATTGAGGGTCTGCTTGTGATCTTTCATCACCTCCATGCTGGTGTAACTCCCCTTGGTTCCAGATTCACGCTCAGAATTGGGTCCTATGGCACCATGGTGTGGTGCACACCATAGTATTGACTACACCCCCAGAGAGCTGCCCGGCATGTACTGGGCTCATTTTAAATGCAATGAGGCATTCTGTGGTAAATTGCATGATCACCTATGTCTCGGGTTGTCAGAGTGAGGAGGATCCCTGTATTATGTGGTCAGAGTTAAGGCTGGGAATTTGGCCTTAATTTTCTCCCTTTTTGACTCCTTTGTGCTTCACTGGTCTAATTTAACAGTGTGTTGAATGTAAATTATTGTTTGCATTTAGTAAGTGGATTGTGTGCAGAACACAATAAAGCTCCTCTGAACACTCTGTGGAGTCATGCATACTTTGTGTGAACTGTCAATGTGCAGCTTCTTGGTCAAAATCATGACTACAGTAAACCAGTTGTTTATCCTTGCAGAACTGTGTAGAAGGAACTTGCTATCTCTGTAGCAGACAGTGTGTGGAATAGGGTGTAGAATACCTAAATAATTTCACCTCTATGTTAGACATCTGAGGGATATGGAGGGTTTAGTGTTGTGGGGGAATCATAATTGTATATCTGAGATGATCGACTGGGAATTACAGCCGGTGTGAAGGATGTGCTGATGGTCAAAGTCAGACTCCCAAGTAGAAACATCAATCTAGCGGAGGCTCGTTCACTGAAGCCAGAACTCTTTCTTCACATCACCGCAGATGAACAAAGATGCTCAAAGTATCTCCCTCGCAGCCCTGCCTGCTGATGAGATCTTAGAACATATGTATTATTACCTTTTGATTAGTGTATCTTACCAAATGTAATCAATATTAAATGCCATACCTCAGTGCACCCAGGATTGCTTTTATAGCCTGGTCTAGACCAGCCATGAATACATACGCAAAACTCCAGCAAAACCGGTCAGAGTCTTATCTGAGAGAGATGCTGGATTTGGCTTTATCACTGAAGAGACTCTTTATGGCCATGGTTTGTTGCATATGGTGTGCTTCCCTGGTATTTTGATGCTCTGATTCCAAATACAAATTCCCCATCCCCCTCATATAGTTGCTATAATTTCTTTTAATTTAATTAACGTCTTAAAGAATGAATAACTTAATAGAGCTCTCTGAAAGCAACACTGTGGAATGTGACTGATCTCTCTTTGCAAAGATGCCTATACACTGAAATCAGAAGGCTGAAAATATTAGAGAGTTGGTGTTTCTCAATTAAGCAGTTAAGAGGGAAAAAAGCCAAGCTGCTTTCTGAATGAGAGGTTTGAGAGACCAGCTCTTCTGGAGCAGCTTCTCTGATCTTACTAACATTTGCATGCTCGTTATTGGGTGTTTGATGTTCCTCTCAGGATTTACTGTTCCAGTTTCATTTACAGGGGAAAGTTTTCAGTGAGGTGGGCAATAAAGCCCAGAACCACAGAAGGATTTAGGCACAACTACAATCCAAAAAACTCTGTAGGCCCCTAAACTCACACAGCACCAAAAATTGTACTGTAAAGTTCCCCACAGTCCTGCATCTCTCTCTGTTCTTATGCACAGGATGCCTCACACTGGGGATACAAATACCTGGCTCATGCCAAAGCCCCAGGGTGACCCTCCCGCTGGGATGAGAGAGGTGTTTCTGAGTGAGAATAACTCCATAGAGAGGTGATTAGGGGACTCCTCGTGCAGGGATACCTGGGTGTCATCTGCTTGACTCCAGGAGAGGGGTTCTTGGCCATGGATCACAAGTAGATCTAGATGCCTCCTGAGAGAGGCCGGACTTAGGACATGCCTCTATCCTTGGCTACCTTACACTGCGCCTCATTCTTAGAGGCCTACCTCTCCTCATGAATTGTATAGGGAGCCTCGCTGTGTAACTCAGGCTTTGGGGATCCAGTAATTTTCAAGACATCTAAAAGTTAGGTGTTGCAACACATGAAGTCCTTTTGTGGATCCGAGCCTAAGTTCTATGCACCATTTTTATTATTATTAATTATTATTACTTTCAAGGGTTAGTACGTGCAAAGGATTTGCCTCTGTCTTCACAGACAAGGTCAGCTCCCAGGCGGCTGCACTCCGCAGCACGGTATGGGGAGGAGGTGACCAGCCCTCTGTGGAGAAAGAAGTAGTTCGGGACTATTTAGAAAAGCTGGACGAACACAAGTCCATGGGACCGGATGCACTGCATCCGAGGGTGCTAAAGGAGTTGGCCGATGTGATTGGAGAGCCATTGGCCATTATCTTTGACAAATCATGGCAATCGGGGGAGGTCCCGGATGACTGGAAAAAAGCGAATGTAGTGCCCATCTTTAAAAAAGGGAAGAAGGAAGATCCGGGGAATGGTGCTGGGGCCGGTTTTGTTCAATATCTTCATCAACGATCTGGAGGATGGTGTGGACTGCACCCTTAGCAAGTTTGCAGATGACACTAAATTGGGAGGAGTGGTTGATACACTGGAGGGTAGGGATAGGATACAGAGGGACCTAGAAAAAGTAGAGGATTGGGCCAAAAGAAATCTGACGAGGTTCAACAAGGACAAGTGCAGAGTCCTGCACTTAGGACGGAAGAATCCCATGCACTGCTACAGACTAGGGACCGAATGGCTGGGCAGCAGTTCTGCAGAAAAGGACCTAGGGGTTACAGTGGACGAAAAGCTGAATATGAGTCAACAGTGTTCCCTTGTTGCCAAGAAGGCTAACGGCATTTTGGGCTGTATAAGTAGGGGCATTTCCAGCAGATTGAGGGACGTGATTATTCCCCTCTATTCGGCAGTGGTGAGGCCTCATTTGGAGTACTGTGTCCAGTTTTGGGCCCCACACTACAAGAAGGATGTGGAAAAATTGGAAAGAGTCCAACGGAGGGCAACAAAAATGATTAGGGGGCTGGAGCACATGACTTATGAAGAGAGGCTGAGGGAACTGGGATTGTTTAGCCTGCAGAAGAGA
Organism: Macrochelys suwanniensis; assembly: GCA_033296515.1. Classification (NCBI taxonomy): domain Eukaryota; kingdom Metazoa; phylum Chordata; order Testudines; family Chelydridae; genus Macrochelys; species Macrochelys suwanniensis. Next base: position 2,423,098 of record CM065781.1, on the reverse strand, counting down.
AGAGTGAGGGGGGATTTGATAGCTGCTTTCAACTACCTGAAAGGGGGTTCCAAAGAGGATGGATCTAGACTGTTCTCAGTGGTAGAAGATGACAGAACAAGGAGTAATGGTCTCAAGTTGCAGAGGGGGAGGTTTAGGTTGGATATTAGGAAAAACTTTTTCAGTAGTAGGGTGGTGAAGCACTGGAATGGGTTACCTAGGGAGGTGGTGGAATCTCCTTCCTTAGAGGTTTTTAAGGTCAGGCTTGACAAAGCCCTGGCTAGGATGATCTAGTTGGGGTTGGTCCTGCTTTGAGCAGGGGGTTGGACTAGATGACCTCCTGAGGTCCCTTCCAACCCTGAGATTCTATGATTCTATGATTCTATGAAAGCATTCAGATCACCAGTTGGGATCTGAAAAGCGAATCTGCAATATTAATGCAAGCTACTATTAAAAAGTCAGTGTCTTACAAAATAACAACGGATGGGCTAGTCCAGCTATTATGATCCATATTCATGTAAATATAAACAGCACTTCCAGTTCCCTTGGAGGAGGTGCATGAAATGATGGCTCCACAGCATTGGATTAGCTTGCAAGCCGTGGGGAGAAGAGGCAGACACTCATGATTTAGCTACTTAACATCCTTAGCTCTTTTAAGCCTTAGTAAAGTGGGAGTGGGTGGTAGAGATGGCTGAAGGAGCCAGAAACTGGTTTGGATTTAAGAGAAGGACAAGATGACACAGAAGTTGTTTTGTCTCTGAAGGCCTGTTTTATTTTGATCAGACCTACTGTCTTGCAACGTATGAAAACACACACATAACTGTTTGGCATGCCTTTAACAGGCAAGGTGGACTTGATCCCATGGACACTAATATTATGAGAGCATTTTTATTGATGTCAATGGGCTTTCCATCAGGAACTGTATATATTTCTTAGGGTAGTGAAAGCACTCAATTTTGCCTGATGTCAAATATACCTGATATATGTGTCTGTTGCATATCAAATGCAAGTCCTTGGTTAGTCTCTTTTGCATATGTATGTTCCATAACAGGTGCACTTCATTTTGCTGAAGGTTTCACAACTAAAGGCTACTTCTGGAGGAAAAATACTCAAAAAATATTCCATACAAATTGTATTAAGAGTTAACTGTTTTTAGATGGACTTCAAACATATCAGATCTCACTGGCAAAATTGCTCTGCGAGTCGGTTGCCCGTATAAACATGTACCTACGACTTTAATGATGGAAACAATGCTTTGAGTGCTTTAGTTTTGTGTGTCCAAACCATTACCATGGTAAGCCCAGATAATTCTTTGACAGGAAGACTATCGGCAAGGTTCCATGCAGCTGTTAGTACAACTGGTTCCAGGGAGTTTATCAGAAGTTGGTCGTGCCATTGCCTCTTTCTATCTGCCCAGCAATAGATATCACCGTCATCACCATGATATCTGAGAACGCGACATAACTGTCAGACCCAGAACAGATCTCATTGCTGTCTCTCCCCGTCATCTCCTGAATAGGTAGGTTGTATGGTTTGATTGGTGGGAAAGCTAAGTTGACTTAGTGGATTGTGCAGTTATCTTGAAGGCTCTGGCAAGAGGCATGCTGCACTGAACTCAGGTGGGCGTGGTTTCCATGGCTAAGAGGTCTGAAATTGGGAAGCTGACAGTTCTTGGCTGTTGACTATGTCTTAGGTAGGAGGCCATGATCCACAAGAGAGGTGTCCTCTTTGGAGCAGTCCCACAGAGGGATACCTGTCCGAATCAATGGAAAGGGATATTAATCTATGTTTTGGAACAGATATGATTTAAATTTATGGGGAAAGTGTATATCCTGTCCCCCCGCAAATCCTAGGCACATCTAAATTTTAGAGGCCTAGGATGTATTGCATCCATCTTCTTATGGTCAATTTTGTCTTTCTTCCAAATATCATTTCCTATGGTGATTCCTATGCCTGGCAGTGATACTATGTTGCAGTGTCTGGGCATTGAAGAACAAAGGGGGTGGGAGAGGTAGTTCTGTATGTTGCAGGTGATCTGCTGATGTTTTGGGTGAGCAATGAACATTATGCATTGACACAGTGGTTTTAATTTTTATACATTTGAGTGAAGCGTAGTCTGGCTCTGAGTAGAGAGCATAGCTGCCTGTGTCGGTGCATAGTGGAACTTTTAGAAACAATGACATGACCAGCTGTTTTGTAAGTGGGACAACACTCCACGGTATCATAACCTAAATCTGAACAGGTTCTGCTTCATCATTTTTGCTTGAGATGAAAGCATGGGGCCAAGGCAGCCTAAATGAAAAATAAAGTCTTCAAAACACTGAATCTGTGAATACCTAAGTTAAAGCACATCTGAAAAACAAGCTGAACAGCTGATCCATCAGCTCCAAGGACACAGGAAGAGATAAGTTAACATACCCTTTTAACAATAAGTTGATATTTATATATCATGCTTTTGTTAAAATCTCAGTTTGCTTAAGACCTTGGAGACAGAAATAAATTACGGTAATATTTTCAGTCTTCTGTAGACTCCATATAATCTGTCTTACATGGCTAGGAGTAGAAGGCTAACATTTTAAAACTACAAAGATATTTTTCTCCCCCTGTCCCATTCTGACTATACAATCTGCTTCTTCACTAGTTCATCCGTTATGATCACCCTCCTCGGTTTATATTCCCAATAGTAATATTGTTCTTATAGTATTTTGAATTTAAAAAGTCTCCTTCCAGTGCAAAGTGTATAAGAACTTGAACTTGATGTTTTTTTGAGAACTCTGAGGTTTCAGTGCTCCGATGTTCTTTTTTCTTTAAGACCCATCCCACTTTCTCAGTCATCATGAATAACCCCAACCTTACTCTCGTCATGGACATTCAAGCCCTTTATCAGGGCATCAACCCCGATTTGGCCATTTCTTTAGATCCATGTATCCGGGCCAGGTCCAGTTCTTACCTCTTACACTTACATAATCTGTCTAAGATATGGCCTTTGCTGTCTGTCCATGCTGCCAAGGCTGTTGTTCAGGTCTCATCTCAAGATTCACTACCATACTTTCCTCCTCTCAGGCTTTGTCAGCCATATTGCCCCACTCAGGTCCATTCTAACCACTACTGATCGAATCATCTTCCTGCCTCATTGCTCTGACCACATCACTCCCTTCTTCATCGCTCCATTCTCTCCCCTTCTCCATCACACTGGCACAAGCACCTTGTCTTGCAAACCACTCCCAGCCAGTACTGGTGAGGCTAGCAGCCGATAATTATAATTAGTATTGTTGTTATTGCATTTGTAGTGCTGTTCATACACTAGAGCTCCCTCAAATTACCTGATTAAAATAATTGGACAGCCAAGGTGTCACCAGAAGGGTTCCCCCTCACTTCCCCATGGCTATCAATAATCATCTTCTAACTGAAGATCATTAGTTCATTTGAACTACTCTAACTCCCTTATAGCCATTTTATCAGTGACAAAGTTTTGGCTGGGCTGCAGAAAGGCCTAGACAAGGAGACTTTTTTCAAGCTGATAGAATTGAAGTGTGTTGAGATCTGTGGGCTGGTTATGCTTAAGTCTTCTCATGCATGCCGTCAACACAGCCAACGAGGGGCAGAACCAAGGACCCATGTAAAGCATCCGTCACTGACATTACTGTCCCTCTGCTTCAGGAAGAGTTCATCTGGCAAGGCAATTATAACTGCCATTCACAAGTTGAAATGAAGTTTTGCTGTATTATTACTTTCAAATGCAGTTTTTCTCCGGGGCATTTATTGTTGATTATGATGCTCTCAAATGGCATTTGGATTTGACTGCAGAGCTACAAGAAGGCACTGACAGATGCAAAGCATTGCTTTTGGCAGCTGGAAGCCGAGCAGCTGACAGAATGGCATTTTGCAGCTGAGCTGGAACGCTTGGCAAGAGCGGAGGCTTTTGAAGCTCACTCGTCGGATTTGCTGGGTAGATGGTTTATAGCTTTCACAGACCACCAGGCCCCATAATGGGGAGTAACTTGTGCTTGGGAGAGAAGCTACAAAAATGGCAGCATGAACTTGCTGAATTCTTATCCCACATCTGTCAGAGAGAGACTGCAACAGGTGGAACCGTCCGTGGAACGAGTTCCAAGCCACATGGTGCGTAGGACAGGAAGGTCGGGCAGAGGGAAAACTTCAAATCATTTGTCTCCTCAGACGTCACCGAAGCCCAAGTAATACTGATACTGACTGGAGCAGATGTCCAGATCGTTTGCTAGTTATGGAAAGTTATTAATAAGTTAATAAAAATGATGCCATGGAAAAATGACTTAAGAAGCAATCAGCGATGTAACAGGCATTGACTGAGTGCTTAAAAAGAGGCGTAGCTGGAAAAGCAGCATTTGTATTAGAGTATCAGGTAGAGGCTAAGATCAGGACCCCTTTTTCTCAGCAGCTGTCTTCCCTGCTATGAAGACCTTATAGTCAAAGAAAACAAACCTCAGGACAGAGAGAGTATGGTTTATTCCCATTTACAGATGGGGAAATGAGGCAGACCCGGATCAAATGACTCACCCAAGCATGTTTGTGGCAAAGATGGGAAGTGGACAGAGATTGCCTGACCCCCTGGCTAATGCCTTCCCGGCTCTGTGTAGGACTCATTCATCTATGGGTAAGACTTATGAAATTTGAGGCATAAAGCTTTGGCAAGTCACTTATTTTAAACCCTCTCCCTTCCTAGTATCAAGCCAGGCACAATCTTTCCTCTTCTGTAGCTGGTTATTCTTCTTCAAAACCACGTTATTCTGATTGAGGACTGAGGCAGCCATTTAAACTGTTCCTATCAATTGTTTGTAGGAGGAAAGTGTCCACTGGTATCAATGTGTGGAAATCAGGGTACAAAGAGATGGAGTTAAAGTTCATTGGAGACACAAAGAGCAGTCATGTTATACAAGCAGAATTTTTTTTAAAAGGACTGTTAACCTAGTTAATGGCAGAGTGTATGTGTAAATAGATCTCAGGGTCCTTTGTTATAAGAATATATTCCTAAATATCCAAAAGATTGGGTTCTCAAAACACCATACATTGCAATTATAATTGAATCAGACACAATATTCCCAGCTTTTTATATTATGAAGCAGTGTTTTACTTTCCAAAATCTGATCCCTATGTTGCTAATTACTTAACTTGTGGCCCAAAAATGCAGTGCTTTTGTCAGTCAGTGTTTCAGACCGCTTCATGTACTTATAATGAGAGTTTTCAACAGGTGAATAAATCAGTATATCCAGTTATGTACTAACTGGAGTAGATTTTTTGTTTATTGCTGTGTGTTAGGAGTCAGGTTCCGGCTGGAGAAAGAACTGTTCCCTCTGTATGGCAAATGAGGGGCTTTGGCAGACTAGTGAAGTTATTTCAGCAAAAATATATAGCCCCTAACAACAACTTATCTGGAGAACAGGCTGGTAGAAATGGATGAAACTCAAGAGGGTGATGGAACACAATCAGAGTAACTCAGGGACTAGAGAGAATTGTGTGACTATGAGCTGAGACAGCTGTATAGCATCAGTAACATCAAACCCATGGCATTTGGAAAATCAGCAAGATTAGCAGAACTTTGGCATAACTGGCCTACTCTAACTAGTAGAGGCATATTTTGAAATGGTTATGTTCAAAATACTGTAAGTTGGAAAAAAGATAGGCAAGACAAGTAAACATACTCTCATTAGTCACTGAGAATGCAGTTCTGAGTCAATGTCGAAATGCCATTATCAGCGGTGAATTGTAATAACGAGAACATGGATGTGTTAACAAAAGGAGACAATTGCAGAAATACACGTACAGAGTTAGACTCTCTTGCCATGCATTCATCACCCATAAGTTATCTGTGACATGGCCCATGTGCCAGCTTCTGCACTCAGGTGTATAAACAGGAGAGTGGTGAGGGAGGTTTTCACCTGTGTACACTGGAATACTGGGTCCAGTTCTGGTATCTACATTTTAGGAAGGATGTTGAAATACTAGAGAGGATGCAGAGAAGAGTCACAAAAATTATTCGAAGGCTGGAGAAAATTCCTCACAGTGAGGGACTTAAAGAGCTCAATCTGCTTAGCTTATCAAAAAGGAAGATGGATAAGTGACTTCATTACAGTAAATAAATTCCTTCATTGGGAAAATGTGAAATTGCAGGACTACTAACTGCCATCTGTAACCTGTCATTTAAATCAGCTTCTGTACCAAATGACTGGAGGATAGCTAATGTGATGCCAGTTTTTAAAAAGGGCTTCAGAGGTGACCCTGGCAATTACAGGCCAGTAAGCCTCACTTCAGTCCCGGGCAAACTGGCTGAGACTATAGTAAAGAACAAAATTGTCAGACACATAAATGAACATAATTTGTTGGGGAAATAGTCAACATGGTTTTTGTAAAGGGAAATCATGCCTCACCAATCTACTAGAATTCTTTGAGGGGGGGTCAACAAGCATGTGGACCAAGGGGATCCAGTGGATATAGTGTATTTAGATTTTCAGCAAGCCTTTGACAAGGTCCCTCACCAAAGGCTCTTACGGAAAATAAACTGCCACGGGATAAGAGGGGAGGTTCTCTCATGGATTGGTAACTGGTTAAAAGATAGGAAACAAAGGGAAGGAATACATAGTCAGTTTTCAGAATGGAGAGAGGTAAACAGTGATGTCCCCCAGGGATCTGTACTGGGCTCAGTCCTATTTAACATATTTATAAATTATCTGGAAAAAGGGGTAAACAGTGAGGTGGCAAAATTTGCAGATGATACAAAACTCCTCAAGATAGTTAAGTCTCAGGCAGACTGAGAAGAACTACTAAAGGATCTCTCAAAACTGGGTGAATAGGAAACAAAATGGCAGATGAAATTTAATGTTGATAAATGCAAAGTAATGCACATTGGAAAACATAATCTTAACTATACCTATACAATGATGGGGTCTAAATTAGCTGTTACCACTCAAGAAAGAGATCTTGAAGTCAGAAAAGGGCAACAAAAATGATTAGGGGTATGGAACGACTTCCATATGAGGAGAGATTAATAAAACTGGGACTTTTCAGCTTGGAAAAGAGGCGACTAAGGGGGGAGATGATAGAGGTCTATAAAATCATGAGTGGTATAGAGAAAGTGAATAAGGAAGTGTTATTTACTCTTCATAATACAAGAACAAGGGGGCACCAAATGAAATTAATAGGTAGCAATTTTAAAACAAACACAAGAAAGTATTTTTTCATGCAATACACTATCAGCCTCTGGAGCTCCTTGCCAGAGGGTGTTGTGAAGGCCAATACTATAACGGGGTTCAAAAGGGAGCTAGATAGATTAATGGAGGATAGGTCCATCAATGCTATTAGCCAGAATGGATAGGGATGGTGTCCCTAGCCTCTGTTTGCCAGAAGCTGGGACTGGGTGACAGAGGATGGATCACTTGATGATAACCTGACTGTTCATTCCCTTTGGGGCATCCTCACTCTCATTGGCCACTGTCAGAGGACGGATACTGGGCTTGATGGACCTTTGGTCTGACCCAGTATGGCAGTTCTTATGTAAAAATACTGGGTCTGAAAGGGCTCTTTAATCCAATGGAGAATGGCAGAACAAGAACTCATTGCTGTATATTAAACCCAGACGAATCCAAATTAGAAATTAGGCACAATTTTTTAACAGTGAGGGTGGTTAGCCATTGGTGCAAACTTCCCTGAAAAATTGCATCTTTCAGCTCAGTTGGTGAAGCTACCTGCAAGTCTTTCGCAGAAGCCCAGCTTTTGGAGAAGTACCTCTTGGAAATGAGGAGGATAACTCTGTATTGGCCTCAGTGGATGGGCAGAGGGGCATCCTAATACTAGTAGTTGGCTATTCTTAGACTGTTTGTTTGCAGATTTGGTGCAAACTAGCCCCAACAATGCACATACTTGGATATACACCATCAAACACAGAGCAAACCTCTCTGGCCTCTCACTAACTTAGGGATCATAAACACTGAAAAATTATTTAACTTCATAAGAAGAAAATGCCTGTACTTGCTCTGATGGACATGCACTCTTTAAGAGAAAGAAAGAGAGTTATTTTCCTCAACACTGAGACCTGAATACTAGTTGTAAGGCAGATGCTGTGGTGTTGATTGTTGCCAACTTAATGCCTTTCTCAACAGATCCCAACCAAGACATTGAAACCAATATGTGTGGGTACAATTACTGTGACTGCATGCAGAATTGGGGTTAATGTGCATAGAAATCACTGCTTGGTAGAATTGGCCAAAACCAGAATTTACATTTTTAGTGAAAAAATTAAACCAAGTTTTGACCCTTTTTAAAGGTGTTTTCCCTTCACCTCCCTCCTTCCCATGGGGAAGGGGGGAGTAAAAAGGTAGGAGTAGGGGAAAAATCAAAAACCTTAGACACAATTTTTCATACTTGTTTTTATTTCTAAGAAAAAGATTTCGCCACACAAAAATATGACAAACACAAACTTGTCACAATTTTTCATTTTTAGTCAAAGCCTTTTTTGACCAGCTCAGCTACTAGTGGTCCTAACTCACCATTTCACATACACATTTGTCTGGTTTTCGCATGTTGTTTGGCCATTGCAAATGTGGCTGCACCGTGGTTCTTCAAACCCATCTCAATCCACCTTCATGCCATGTGCCCTGCTGCTCCTGACGAGTACACGTGACTCCACCCCTCCCACTAGCAAAACGTAGCGTTGGGCACATTCTCCACAGCGCTAGCATTAAATAAGGCAGTGGCTGGGAGACAGCAGAAAGGAAAAACAGCAATCTACTGAGCCAGAAAACAATGGAGTCTGCCCTGCTAGTTTCTTGAACCAGGATGTCCTACACAGCCAGTGGAGATGTGAACAAAGGATATTTTTATAAGCTATCCAGACCATTAAAAGGGGTGAGATTGGAGAGAGGTGGAGACTAGTCCTGGTGCTAATCTTATGAAATAACCAGACCCATCTGGCTATTTTAGCACTATCCAGCTAGCCCTTCTCTACAGTTACTACCTACAGTTTCTGAAGTAGGTGTCTTTTTTCGTTTGTTCTTAAGAAAAAGAAATAAGAAGCTGTACTTATTTGAGACTTCATTGCACTGTTACAGGAAAAATACTAGGATGTTGGGAAGGTGTGTAAACCATGATCATTTTCTGCTTGTTATGTATTTAATTAGAGCAAAGCTTCCTGAGGTGAAAAGAATCTCTATCTATCACCACACTCTTCACTGTAAAATGTGTAGGTTACATCTCATTATCAGTTAAGAAATTAGAAGCTCAAGGTCACAAATAACAAAGTATCTTGTGTGACCCTCCGCAGAATTGGCTTATTAAGTCAGTTAAGTGTATTTGTAATTTTCTGTCATTTTTGATGACCTTCATAGATGAAGGTCATTGTAATAATGTATATCAACAAAGCGCATTGCTTCAAGGGGCTGAGGCTTGGCATAATAAGGGAATAAAATATTTAGAGGCATTTTGCATCGCTAATGAGTCTGCAAGCTCTGAGAATGTCACTGCAAATCTGACCCTAGGCCCTCATGGGTGTGGTGGTTTCTGAGGGACAGAGATGCTGAGAGACAGCTGCACAGGGCTGGAACAGGGTCTGAGGCTGCAGTGTGGGAGAAGTGCACATCTTGCATGTCATGGAGCACAGGTGATGGGTGGAGGAAACTGGGGAGAGGAGGGCTAGGGACGGGCAAGATGGTGGGGGGAGGGGGGGTAATCCCTGCTAAGGGTGTATAACAAATAGGAACAGGACAGAGCAAAAGGCCTAACAGAGTTGGGCAGAGAGATGGGCACAGCAAGCCAGAGGAGCATGAGGAGAGAATTTCAGAGGACCCGGCTGGCTGCCCACGGCTGGTGTGCAGGGCGTTACTTCGGAAAGTCTAAGGTGAAGAGAATAATTTAAAAGCCAATTTTAACTGTAGGGCTTGCATAGGAGAGAAAATGGCCTTAGAGAACCAAGTCATGGCAGATGGGCAAGGGGACCTGGGGTTATCTGCATCCAAAGAGTGTCTGAGGGAGACTGCGACAGGAACAAACTGGCCAAGGAGTCCCCTGGTCCTTGCCCCTTCCCTGGATAGGGCACAGCAGAGTTTGCAATAATACACTCTGGAGTTCCAGGGTATTCTGGGAAGCCTGTCAGGAGACCTTGCAATATGGAAGTAGAAGAAGTAGACGTGCCAAAGGGGGGCGCTGCTCGGTGCTACAACAATACAAAAAATAAACACTCATAATAATGGGACTTCTTGGAAAAGTTGCTTTTGAAGATTTTACCCCGTGTCTCCTTTTATACTTAAGAAAACACGTGTACCATAAAATGTCCTTCATAAACTATTCAAGTAGAGAATTTACATGTCTTGCACTGCAGGCTAATGTTCTACAAATCCCATTGTTATGACAATTAGCCTTATATTTCTTAACTGATTTTGTACATTTTAATTTTCAAATAAGTTCACCGCAAGGTTATTTCTGAAAGAAAGTGTAACAATTGGGAAAGTTCAAAGTCCTTGTTGGTTTGCATATCACTGACTTTCTGAGCTGGTGGTATGAAGTCAGTACCCATGGCTGTAATAGATAGAGCATGCACCTCCAGATGTAACTCAGAGCCTGCCACTTGGTGGTGCTGTGATCCTGCTGTTTGTTAGTGCCGTCTACTCCAAAGTTCAATAAACTTTTTTGTGTGTGTGGTTGTGTAGATTTTGACAATCAAATCAGTTTGGGAATAAGAAGATAAAGTGAATCTGAATAGATTCTTTATATCTCTTTTCAGCTTTATCTGTGAGTAAATACACATTATTTTTTGTAAATATCAAAGTGCTTCATAGTTTGATCAACTCTGCCAAAAACATCTTATTGACAGCCAGTATGGGAATATAATTCATCTTGCCACCTTGAGTCCTCTTTGAATCATCTGCGCCAACCTTGCAATGCTGAAAAACAGCATCTTAAATCAAATGAAAAGGCTGGTTGATTGGACTTCATGAATCTCATGGCTCATGCAAATGAAAGGAATGTTCGAAAACAGGGATTAGATTTTAGATGGTTCAACACTTCCCTCCCTCTGAAAAGCTTTACAGCTACTTAATTCAGTTTTACAAAACTGAAGAATGTTGGTATTTGTGGTGGGAGTGTAAAGAGTGGATAAGTGAGGTGGTGGAGGAATATCTCCAGTAGTTTAGTTTTTATACATATTAAACTATTGTTAGCTGACTCAAAATGTCAGTACGCTGAAGCTGGATTTTACACTGGATAATGGATTTTTCAATTTGGAGCCAATTCCAGAAAATAAAATCAAATCAAATAAAAATTCATTTTGTGACAAACAAAATGTTTCCATTTAGGGCATTTTATAAACAATTTTGTGTTCTTTGTTATAAAACTGAAGGAAATTTCAAAACAAAAAGTCATTTTGAACTTAAAAACTGAAATGTTTCATTTTGAAAATGTTAAAATGAAACATTTTGATTTTTTTTTCAGATTTTTTTTTCCCACTAAATCAGATTGGTGAAACATTTTGATGTTACTGAATCTGTATTTCTTGGCTGAAAAAATCCAACCACCTATTTTGCCCAGTTTCTGCTATGCTGTCTTTACTTCTCTGTGTTTATTTGTGGGATGCACTTAAAAGGCAGTGACGACTCCAAAGTTGTGAGTTTTTCACTACGTCACAGTATGTTGCCAACATGTAAATAGTACAGATGGCAAGAGCAGGAGCTAAAGGCATGACTGCAATAGCATAAGTAGACGTATCGTCATTCCCATTGATTACATGCTGGAGAATCCAGAGACCTCAGCTGAGGTAAAGTCCCATAGCATGAGGCGCTGTGCAGACTCTAGTAAGAAAGAGTCCTCGCCCCAGAGAGCTTACCATGTAAACACTCCAGACTGGAAAAGGGTGGGTGGGGAACTAGCAGCACTCGAGGTGGTCTGTCATGGTCAAACTCTTGAACAGCAGGAGTAGAACTCAGGTCTTCTGGCTCGACTGGTGCCCTAGACATCACTGCCTCTCTGAGCGCGAGAGTTGTGTGAGAGCAGAGCAGAGCAGAGGAGCTCATCTTTATCAAGTGGAAGAGCATGACGTGGGGCGAAGAGGCGACAGTAAAGGTATGATCAGGATTGAGCTCCATGAGCAATGTTAATCGGAACAGGCTTGGGACCCCAAGTCAAATCCAATGGCAACACTTCCGTTGACATTGATGGCCCAAGCTGTTAATAAAGAAGTGGTGGGAATTTAACCACATGTGTAGGGCTGTGTGTGGCCCCATGAATTGCAGGTGAGGGGTGCATGTCTTGTTGATGGATTGGGGCCTTCTACAGCTGGATGGAAAGAGGCCTTAAAATACACTTTATAGAATTGGTCTTTCTCATTTTAGATGACCTATTCTGTAGAGGCCAAAAACATCCCATGTTCTCTTATGCACTTTCACGAGTAACAGCCCATGTCTTGCAATATCCTGCGACTGCAGCTAGTACCCAGCGTTTCAGAACAAGGTATGAAACCATTCGTACAACGGGCAATTTTGCAATAACAAGACACTGGGGGCAACTTCTTCCTGTCTTCCAGCCAGTCAGTGGCTCTTTGTGACCTGAAGCAGGATGCTTGTTGCTCCATAGAAATGTGCTAACTCCTGTAACTGCAGATGATATCCTTATTGCTCATGGTAATGGCTATTACTGCTTTGAATTCTCCTAAAATATTTGCTCAGTAATATCTTATGCCAATTAATCCAGCAAACTCATAATATTGGGTATTAAAATGTATTCTCTTTGAGCTCTCTTTGGATTTGTTGGCTAATAATTTAATTAGATGTTCCAGGGGGGTGGGGGTTGGTTTTGTCAGAGAGTGCCACCAGTTTATATCATGGCATTTAGCCTAACACCATTCTCTGTCCCTTTCTGAATAGTCTGCACACCCTGTTTGAGTTTCTGACCCCAGGTCAGCACGGGGAAGATGCCTTCACTGAGTGTGTCTCAATGATTCCTGGCCCTCTGGCCTGAAATTTCAGTCCATGTGCTGCTGCTAAATAGAAACTTATGGTCATTGTGGCACAAATGCTGCCCCCATCTTGTGCTTCAAGCAGGGCCCGGCATGATCTGGACCAGTGATGGACCGCCAGACCGTTTGTTTACATTTGCACGGCCGCTTGCAGCTCCCAGTGGCCGCGGTTCTGCAACGTAATATGCAACTAAATGTTTGCAGCTTCCTGTAGAATTTTCCATCAGGCTGCACTTGAGCTGAACACGTGGTAGCGTTTTTGAATGTTTCGAAAGAAACTCTTCACCTCCACGCTAGACTTTGCTGTGTGCACACCACAAGTATTCAGACTGTGTGCACTGCATGGTGGATAGATCGCATGGGGATTTTTCTGTCCTATCCTTTTATTTCTTCTTTCAATCCTCAAACATCAAAAAGCATTCTTAAATTTCCAAAACATTATTTTGATTTTCATGAGCATAATACAAAATGAAAGTAATTTGCTCCATAGGAAAAGTTGCAGGCATTCTGTTAACAACAATACCAGAGTAGAATGCCTTTCATACTTCTTGGTAACAGCATTCAGGACTAGTTTTCCACACTCTTCTAGGAACTCATTGTGAGACCTCCAAGAAAGATAACGCGCTTGCATGCGAGTCTGCTGATCCCGATGCATTTTTACTTCATTTAGTTCTAAGACTCTGTTGTGCCAACTAAGCAATTCTAAAATCCCTAGGAAAAGGTCATTCCTGAGGTCCCCTGTTTCATGAGTGGGTCCACAAAATGAAAGATTCCATTCAGCTAAAAACAATGTGATAGCTCAGATGGATTTCAAAATTTTGCACCATTTTCCTGTTTCTGCCTCAATTTGTTTTTGAAGAGCATCATCAATTCCAGTATGATTCTTCAAACTTTTTTCCAAATTTTTCCAGTCAAAGTAGAGTGAAAAGTGGCTTTTTGTTGGATCATACAGCTTCTTCCAGTTATTTTTGAGTCCAGCTTCAGAGCGGCCAAGCATTGATACTTTTGACTTGTGTTCACTGAATTATCAAAAAGACAAGAAAAACAGAACAGTCATAAGAACATAAGAACATAAGAATGGCCATACTGGGTCAAACCAAAGGTCCATCCAGCCCGGTATCCTGTCTACCGACATGTATCAGAGGGGTAGCCATGTTAGTCTGGATCTGTAGAAGCGACAAAGAGTTCTGTGGCACCTTATAGACTAACAGAGGTATTGGAGCATAAGCTTTCGTGAGTGAATACGAAAAAGTGGGTATTCACCCACGAAAGCTTATGCTCCAATACGTCTGTTAGTCTATAAGGTGCCACAGAACTCTTTGTCGTGTCTACCGACAGTGGCCAATGCCAGGAGCCCCAGAGGGAGTGAACCTAACAGGTAATGATCAAGTGATCTCTCTCCTGCCACCCATCACCCCCTCTGACAAACAGAGGCTAGGGACACCATTCCTTACCCATCCTGGCTAATAGCCATTAATGGACTTAACCTCCATGCATTTATCTAGTTCTCTTTTAACCCCTGTTATAGTTCTAGTCTTCACAGCCTCCTCAGGCAAGGAGTTCCACAGGTTGTCTGTGCTCTGTGAGAAGAAGAATTTCCTTTTATTTGTTTTAAACCTGCTGCCCATTAATTTCATTTGGTGGCCCCTAGTTCTTATATTATGAAAACAATAAATAACTTTTCCTTATTCACTTTCTCCACAACACTCATGACTTTATATACCTCTGTCATATCCCACCTTAGTCTCCTCTTTTCCAAGATGAAAAGTCCTAGCCTCTTTAATCTCTCCTCATATGGGACCCATTCCAAACCCCTAGTCATTTTAGTTGCCCTTCTCTGAATCTTTTCTGATGCCAGTATATATTTTTTGAGATGAGGAGACCACATCTGTACACAGTATTCAAGATGTGGGCTTACCATGGATTTATATAAGGGCAATAAGATATTCTCCATCTTATTCTCTATCCCTTTTGTAATGATTCCTAACATCCTGTTTGCTTTTTTGACTGTCGCTGCATACTGCGTGGATGTCTTCAGAGAACTATCCACGATGACTCCAAGATCCTTTCCTGATTAGTTGTAGCTAAATTAGCCCCCATCGTATTGTATGTGTAGTTGAGGTTATTTTTTCCAATGTGCATTACTTTACATTTATCCACATTAAATTTCATTTGCCATTTTGTTGCCCAATCACTTAGTTTTGTGAGATCCTTTTGAAGTTCTTCACAGTCTGCTTTGGTCTTAACTATCTTGAGCAGTTTAGTATTGTCTGCAAACTTTAAAACCTCACTGTTTACCCCTTTCTCCAGATCATTCATGAATAAGTTGAATAGGATTGGTCCTAGGACCGACCCTTGGGGAACACCACTAGTTACCCCTCTCCATTCTGAAAATTTACCATTTATTTTTACCCTTTGAGGGTCCTTAGCAGATTGACTCTATACACTCTGGTCTCTGGACACCTTTCCTCCATTGGGACAGGTCTTGAAAAGTATGTTTACTGGAAAAGCACAGGCATAGGAATCTCATGGAAAATAGCTAGATTCTTAGAAACACCATTCAATACAATCAAATCTCTGTCTGCGCTTGTTAGCTGTCTTCATGGTGCTGGGTCACGGCTAGGCAGTTGCTGATCACTAGTTTCACTCTACAATTTCTTATCTAAAGTGAATCCAGGACCAATATCTTTGTTCTCATTATTTCAAACAAGAATTTCTTCCTTGTAAGATCCTCCTGAATCTCCTGGATTGTGACAAGTGTCTTTTGGTGCCTTCTTCACTTCCCAGTCAGGGTCCTCTAAGTTCGCTTCCTTTTCACATTGTATTTCCTTTTGCTTTTATTTAGCTAATACTGACACATATCAATGTGTCCAGGCATCTCATTACTAGCTTACTGTCTTGCTCAAAAAGTAAAACTGTTTTGTTATTTCATCTGTGTTTTCATTTCGGATTGTATTCAGTACAGAACATAAATGAAATAGAATGCATATTTCTTAGAGTTAAAATGGAATGCAGAGGAAGCATGTTCCGTGCTAGTCATTAAAGGACTAGGACTTCAAAAACTCAGTAACCTAGGAGGGAAATGCTGTCCATTATCAAAACGTATATATTTAAAACAGAGTAGACTAGCTATTTGTGAGCCATTCAAGGTTACATTTAATAAAATGGGTGTAGAGCACTTAATACAAGGAAGTCCTGATCTGGCAGCTGCCACAACACAAATCAATCATAACACTTGATATTCCAGTGTGTGGAGAGCTCCACTTTAGAAGACAGGACAAAGGAGAGAGGAAGTAGTTTGCTGATCTACAATATACGCCACGAACCATTCTCCAAAAGGCAGATTCCAGTTTTTCTCAAGGCAGATGAGGCAAGTCTGTACGAGCATTAAAGCCAGCTATGGCTTTCCACGAGAGACTCTGACTGAAAACCAAAGATGCTACTATGGGGGCTATTCCAATGACCTCGTGTTTTTCCAAGAGAGGAAGGGTTCTGTGTGGAAGATTTTCCTCAGGCCATGCACCAAGTCTGATTTAAAAAGCCCTCCCCAGCTGTGTTGCTTAAACACAGTTCAAAATACTTCCACGGAGACTCTCCCTTTCAACAAGTTGAAGATTTGACGTTTGGAAGTGACTGCATGTCAGGCAGCACAAAGCTACAACTGTCAGAAGAGAGACAGGCGGAGATATATTTTCAGCACAGTATTCCAAGGATCTTCCTGGCAGACAGGTAATAATGAGGTTTATGGAGAGTCCCACAGAGGAGTTAAATGACAGGAGAAAGCTTTGAGCAAACTGGAAGTAAGAACACAGCGCAAAATTCGACCTAGCCTTGCGAGGAATACTTAGCTGCCACTGACCCTCACTCCTCTTTTCACCAAGTTCATGAACACAACCTAATTATTCTGGTTGTTTACTGTACAGGAGACTGATTATGCCATGTTCTCAGAAGACATTTTCTAATGGCCAACTGCTCCCCTCCAGTTGAGGGAAGGGAGGGGTAGCTCAGTGGTTTGAGCATTGGCCTGCTAAACCCAGGGTTGTGAGTTCAATCCTTGAGGGGGCCATTTAGGGATCTGGGGCAAAAATTGGGGATTGGTCCTTGTAGCGGGGTGGCCACCTGCTCCAGCCCTGACAGGGTCAGATCCAGCCCTGGGGGAAGGACTGGAGGGCAGGAAGGTAAGCTAGGCTGAGTGGGGAAGTAGCCTCAGCTAGTGGCCACGCCCCAAACAGACAAGCCTGGCCTTATAAAGGCCAGGGCAGGCAGGTGCTTCAGTAGTGTCTCTCTGTCTGTCGAGGTAGAAGGGCCTGGCTGCAGGGAACTGAGCAGGTGACTAGGGCTGGGGGAAGGCTAAGGGAGCTGGGGAGTTCTGGCCTAGGCAAACCCCAGGCTCCAGGGCTAGTGTTAGGCCCAACAGGTATTGGAGTTGCTGGGGGCAACCCATGGGTAGGCTGAGGCAGCAGGTCCAACCCAACCTTGCCTGTGATGAGTGGCTTATACTGCAGTCTGCCCCAGGGCGTGGGGGCTAGCTGGTGACTGGCAGTAGTCTACAACTGAGGCGAGGTGGGGATAGGGGATTGGGGGTTCCCTGTGGAGGGGAGACCCAGATCTGTGGGGTACTGCCAGGGGGCAGCACCCCAGTTAAAGGGGCACAGGGTCCTGGGAGGGACATGGGCCCGAGTGGTCAGGCAGATCACTGGCCGGCAGAGGGTGCTCCAGAGGCTGGCGAGCTAATTCCCCGGAGAAACCAGCAGGAGGCGCCTCTGAGTGAGTCCGACCCGCCTACAGTCCTGCTTTGAGCAGGGGGTTGGACTAGATGACCTCCTAAGGTCCCTTCCAACCCTGATATTCTATGATGATCTGTGCCCCAAATCCAACCCTGCTCCCCCCTCTCTCCTCCCATCCCGGCCATGGGTGTCCCTGGGAGGGAGTTTCCCATGCAACACAGAGCAGTGAGGAGTGTAGGGACTGGGCAGCCCTGACCCAGCAGCATTGGCTGCTCCAGCCCAGTGCTCCCCCTGCACTGCATATCTCTCCCTGGCCAGACAAGAACACCTGGGCTGGTCTCCCCTGCCCTACCTGAATACCTACTTCTCCCTGCTGGCTCGAGGCTTCCTGCGGGTCCCCTGCATCCAGAAGAACTGCCCCGGGTTCCAGCAGGAGGGCCTGGCAGGCAGAGTGGGACCCGGGTACCAGCTGGGCTCCGTCTGAATAGAAGCCTCTCCTGCCCCACTCCAGTGCACTCCTTACTCCTCTGTGCTGACTTGAGTCTTCCCGTGGTGCCGAGAGGAGGTGCGCTGGGTTCTGGCAGGTGGAGTAGGCTTAGGGCGCTCCCTGCCCGCTACCCCTCTCCTTACTGGCTCAAGGCTTCCAGCCGGTCCTCGGCACCGGGAGGAGCAGCTGCTGGTTCCCGCAGGCCTAGGACCCAGGTGCTTCTCCCAGGCCCAGGAGATTCACGGTAGTTACAGCATTGCTGCACATGTGTGCAGCTTAAAGGGAACCCATGTCACAGTGTTGGTCGCAATGCCTCTGAATCAAATTTAGCCCAGACTCTCTGTCATTTTTGGGGCCCTCTCAAAGTGGGGGGTCTGGGTTAAATTGCCCCTTTTGCAGAACGCCAGGAGGTTCTGCAGATCAGTGGGGAGGAAGAATTTAAACTGAAAAATGTTCATGATAATTAGGGACTGTGTAAGAGTCTTTTACTAGATCCCCCAAACCAGTCCTGGAGAGAATGCTATACTGGTTACCAACCTGGCTTAAAGGGGAAGTGAAAGCAGCTATGGAAAATGAAATGAAATGAAATAAAATATTGGAAGAAAGGGGAAGGTGATAATACTGAATTTAAAGTACAAGCTAAGAAGTGTAGAAAACTGATAAGGGAAGCAAATGCACAGAAGGAGACATCTTTGGCCAGCAGAGAGAAGGACAATAAAGGGTTTTTCAAGTATGTTAGGAACAAAAATAATCCTAATAAT
The DNA here is from genome assembly GCA_033296515.1 of Macrochelys suwanniensis. NCBI lineage: Eukaryota > Metazoa > Chordata > Testudines > Chelydridae > Macrochelys > Macrochelys suwanniensis. The sequence goes on along the minus strand of CM065781.1, from coordinate 2,404,171 downwards.
GATACTGATCCATTACTGGATGGAAATGGTAGAATTAGAAATAATTATGCAAAAAAGGCAAAAGTGTTCAATACATATTTGTGTCTTGTATTTGAGGAGCAAGTCAGTTAATGCAGTCAGCAGATGATGATGAAATTCTTTCCATTCCAATAGTAACTAAAGAGGGTGCTCAACAGCAACTGATAAAGGTGGGCATTTTAAAATCAATAGGTCTGGATAATTTGCATCCAGGAGCCTTAAAACAGCTGGCCAAAGATCTGTCTGGACGATTACTGTTGAGTAGTCAGTATTTTCGGAACACTAGTTCAGGAGGACTGGAAGAAAGCGGATGATGTGTCAATACTTAAAAAGGATAAATTTATAGGTCTGTCAGCCTGATGTTAATCGTGGGTGAAACGATGGAACAGCTGATACAGACTCGACTTCACAGAGCATTAAAGGAAAGTAATATAATTAATGCCAATCAACATAGGTTTATGGAAAACAAAGCTTGTCCAACTAATTTGAGATCACTTGCTTGTGACTGGCTGTTCACAATAATCTTACTGCGTAACTTGGAATCTTTCTAGTTTGTTTTTTTAATTGCTAGGATTCCTTTACAAAGTGTATTGTGGCCAGATATTGCTGCTGTTCCTTCTGAGCTGACCCAAGTCCTGATCCTTTTAGGCTGCTATTTCCCACGTTTGGAACTCCATGTCCATCTCCCCCTGCTGGCAGTGATTTTAGAGTGCCTGTCTGCTCTGTGTCTTGTGTTTACATTCGAAGGGCTCCTTAGATCTGTCCCGTCTCCACTGCCAAAATCTGCTTATACAGATGTTTGCATTGCCCTCTGGAAGCTGTCTCTTCAATTTGGGGCACTGTTGTTAGGCCAGCAACCCATTCATGTTTGTGGCCCTTGCGGTAACTGCTGTAAGTGAAATGCTCCGACGGGTGTTAATGTGCTCTGGGAGGATATTTCGACCTGTGCATTTTTATTCTTCATTTGCTTTTGCTTGTCAACATAATTTTTGAAATAAAGGAACTCTCTACTTCTGTCTTTGACAGGAGATCAATTTTTTTCTGCAAATTCTGACCTTTGGTCTTCTGCTTTTGCTGTAGCACAAAAATCAAAGTATGCCGAAGGGTGCTGCAGTCCTGGAAGAGTGCTGTGGCCTTGTGGTGCTAAAGAAGACTCCTTGATAGGCTTTGCAAGTTCTATGGCATGTTCTTCAATTCATGTTGCCAGGGGCTGACGATGCTTTTGCTTATCCCACAAGGTCCACAACATGGCCCGTGATCAAGTGGGCGCCAGAAGCTTTGGTCACACACTCAGAGAGTGATGGGCGTAAACTACATTTACAGTCAGACCGTCTTAAGCACCTTGTCAGAGATCGATCCAGGCAGCAATGTATTTGCAAGGAGTCGGTGGCCCTCTAGGGTTTGCGAAGATGATGATGATGATGTTGTGCAGAGGAGTCTGTAGCCAGTGAGGAGGGTAGATCTATCCTTTGTCTTCAATCCCCATCTGTAAAACACCAATAATATGAAAAAGGACAAGAAGGGCAGGCACTAGAGCCAGTGCTGAAAAGGAGAGGGAAGAAAAAGAAAGGAAAATCCACATTTAAAAAGAAGCATAACATAATGGAATACATTAACAATGCAATAAAACATTTAAAAATATAAAGCAAACTACCAATTTTTTCATAGCCAAACAAATCATCTCCTGCTTTACCCAAACAAAGAAGTTCGAACAATATACATTTTTCTCTTTTGTTTTTCAGAATTAGAAGCACACTGAAGTTATAATGCAATCAAAACCCCTTAATTTAAAACCCTATGCATACCTGTGACCCAGGAAATGCATGGAACCCTACCGCTCTGGGCAGCCGGTTCCACTATATGGCCCCTGGTTTAGTTTCCTTAATGCTTCTTGTTTGGGAGGTTTCTTTGTCCCGGTCCTACAGTAGAACCTGCTAGTGCTAAAGCTTGTGCCGAAAACCCAGGTTTGGGACTCAGGAGATGAAGGCTCAGTTCCTTGTTCAGCCCAGAGTTCCTAGGTGACCTTTGGGAAGCCATTAAGGGCTAAATTCACACAGGAACTTAGGCACTGAAGCGCCCGGATGTCTAGCCACCCAGTGGAGTCAGGTGTCCAGGCTCCCAAAACTAAGCACGGGGAGAGAGCAGGGCCTAGCAATGGAATTCACAAAAGCCAGCAAGCGAAGCGGGGAGCTTCCTAAGCTAGCGGAGAGGAGAGCACCTTCCTCTCGAGGAGGTCAGCACCTAGCTTTGTTTGGGATTCATGGGCAGGAACCCGCTCCTTGAGTCAGGTGCCTAAGTTGTTTCTTGCAGGAAAGACGGGAGTGCACATGCCAAGCCACACAAAACAGCAAGCTGCGGGAGGACAGGGTCCTCAGCTCTCCCCTTACAGCATTTAGCCCTCTGGCTAATAGTGCTCAGCCAGGCTCTAGGAGACCCCTGTTCAAGTCCCTCTCTACCTGATGTGGAGGAGAGATTTGAACATAGGTGTCCCACCTTACAGGAGAGTGTCCTAACCACAGGCCTATGGGATATTTATGTGGGAGGGGCTGCTCTCCAGCTCCCCTTTTATAGCTGTTTCACTGAGTATGAAATCATTAATTGCTAGGCATGGGCCAGAGCCCCTGAAAACGACTCTGTAGTGCAGTGGTTTGGGCATTCACCCGAGGGAGGGGAGAACTGAACTGGCATCTCCCACGTGAGTACCCTAACCACTGGGAAAATAGTCATGTTAGTCTCACCCCTCAGCCATTTTTGTGAGGAGTGGGGCATGCTTTGAAAAAGCCCCACAGCCAGAAGAGGCAGGACAACACCTCTCTTTTTAAATATTTGGAGATATGCCAATCTCCTAGAAGGACCTTGGAAGGTCATCGAGTCCAGTCTCCTGCCTTCAGTAGCAGGACCAAGTACGGTCCCCTAACAGATTTTTGCCCCAGATCCCTAAATGGCCCCCTCAAGGATTGAACTCACAATCCTGGGTTTAGCAGGCCAATGCTCAAACCACTGAGCTATCTCTCCCCCCTAATGGTAGGAATTGTCCAAATGTAGAAGCTGCACTGGGATGAGCTTCCCCTATAGACATTTATCAAGTGGACACTTCTAATATATATGCTGAAAATCACCAATTTTGCCAAAGCCTCTTCAAGAAAATCTCCATGGTGACACATACACAGAATCCTTCAAAGACCTGCACATAAGTTTAACTTCATGGACTTGGAATAGCTTCACTGACTGTGATGGGGCTGCCCACAGTATGTGAAGTGAAGTGTATGCATGTGTTGCTAGGTCTTAATCCTACAGGTATCTACTATGAAGCATAAAGATGATTGGTTTGAGTAATCATCAGTAAACACCATACTCAGTAATAAGTGTTTTCAGTATCACAGAGCCTCCTTTGACAATACATGGTCTACATAAGATTTGATATTTCTTGCCAAAACAACATGTACAAGTACACGCTTTTATAGACATTAGACCAAAACATTTTTGATTGGGGACATTATGCAAATATTGCCATTTGTCAATAAGTTTGCCTCTGCTCCAAGGACAACTAGAAAGTCATGATGGATAAACATTTATAAATTACTCCTTCAGCATTCACTGGTTTGACTTAGTTTCAGTTCATTTAATGACCTAATCAAGTATTATTTTCACTGAAATTTTGCAAGATCAGAGGATTGGCAAAGCAACATCAGATGTCTGATGAACAAGTTCAAGAAACAACTTCCCCTGTGTTGTTAACCTGGCAGGGCTGCGTTACGGCTGCCTCCATCAGAAAAGGAGAGAAAGCAGAATAGAGTTTATAGCCATTTCTGATATTGGGCTGCTTATTTTTTATGTCACTAATTCCCTCTTCATCAAGATGGCTACTGCCTGCAGGAGGGTTAGAAATGCTAATTTTGACTCAAAAAATATTCTCAATTAAGCTCAAAGACACCCCGGGGCATGATTTTGTGGGGACATTAATCCATGCCTCAGATGTGCTGTGTTGCTACTTTAGCCCCTTGGGGCACTTCTTAATGGTCCCATGAAACATGCCCTGAAGTGTCTAATTGCCATTAAAACATGGCCCTTTATTTGTAATTTAATTTTCCTAATTATTCTCCTTAAAAACAATTTCCTGAAGAGCCCTTATCCTAGAGAAACGTCTGTGCACTTGCTGTAAATGCTCCCTCAAGCCTGTATGAGGACTTGGCATCTCTGTGGGTCTGCACTTCACTTGCAGGGTAAGCCATCACAGCTTCAAAAAAAGTCATTGTGACCTATAGGCCCCTCACAAGGTGGCTTAATCCCAGCTGTGGGTAATTAGCTGCATTCCAGGTAATGGGGGGTGGTGCAAGGCCAGGGATCAGGTGGAAACCATCAGGTCACCTGGCCCTTTAGATTTAAGGCCAACAAGCAGCTTAGTTGAGAGAGATAAACAGAGCAGGGTGGTTGTAGATGGTTGTGAGGTAGGGCACAGGGCTGGTTTCATTTAATTTATCCTGGACTGTTAGGGTTTTGAGAAATAGACTCATCCCTATAGAAGGGACTGAAATTTTGCCTCTGTGGGGAGTTGTATTTGATGCCCTGGCTGGTAAGTTGGCCTACTAGTTTATAAGGCCCCTGTTCAGATAGCATTTAAGCACATGCTTATGGGCTCTCTAAATTGGTGGAACGTGAGAATGTGATTAAGTGCTTTCCTGAATCAGGAACAGAGCACAGCTGAGTTTCCCCATGTTTCAGAGCATCCAGACCTGTTCAGAGGAATGGGTTGTTAATAATATGCAATTAAAGAAGACCCCAGAATGTGATTTAACAAAACTTATTTTGTAGGTTTTATGGAGGAAAGGCTTTATACATAGCCCCTGTGTGCTCACTGTACTCTCATACTTCAGGCATGTTTCATGGGTCTTACAACAATGACTGCACTTGGAGTGTCTGTTACAACCTCAACAGAGAACTTTCAGCCTCAACAGATTTTTCCCCCTTTTAAATCAGATGTTCAGCCATACTTCTACATACTAGTAGAACATATGCCAGCTAGAACGAGTCAAAATTGTTTATGCAGAAAGTTTTCTCACTGGGAAAGTGATTTTTTTTTCTGACTTTTTTTTTTTCTGCCCTTGGAGAATGGGAGAAAAAAAAATAGGATTCAGTGTCCTTGATCTATGTCTGCCATAGCTCCTGTGGTACCTCTTGGGAGTTGTAGTCTTTCTGGGGAACCTGGCCCAGAGAGGAGTATGATGGTATGAGGTGCCCAAACTACATCTCCCATGATGCTTGTGGTCTCCCTTCTGCTTGAACTGCTGCAGTGCATTATGGCAGTCCCATGACCCTGAGAGACTGCCCTGTCCAAAGGAGGAAGGGGGAGGAAGCACTGAACTACAGTTCTCCTGAGGCACCACAATCGCTCAGGTGGATTGAGGCCAGTGTTTTGATCTGGGAAGGTCTAAAAGTTTTTAATTTCAATCATTCAGAATTTTCCATTCCATGAAACATTTTGATATTTTGGCCCGAACAAATGTTGAAATAGTGGAATTTCTCATAGGATAGAAATTCTTATGTTTCAACCAGCTTTACTAATTATATTTATCCTATCACAGCAGTACATCTGCAGCAGTGAATTAGCTTGGCTGGTCTAGCCTCCTAAAAGTAATGTATGTGTGAGTGAGAGCGTGTCAGTTCTTCGAGTGATGGCTCATGTGCATTCCAATAGGTGTGACCCCGCACCGTGTGCACGATTGTTGGGTCAGCTGTGGAGACCCCTGGAGTGGCACCTTCATGGTGGTGTATAGAGGTCCCTGCCAACCCACCGCCTGCTCAGTTCCTTCTTACCGCCAGTGATGGTTGTTGGAGAAGCTCAGTTTCTTGCATTTGCAAGTGGCTACCTAGTGGTTCCCTTTTCTTATTTATAGTTTCATTGAGTTGTAGTAACAGTAGTTTAGTTTATAGTTAAGCTTGCTTGCTTGCTTACTTGTTTTCCCCAGGCACCGGGGCATGCCTCAGTCATGGGTTTAAGGCATGCAAGACTATTGTATTTAAAGTCTGTGTAACATGATCTAGCTAAGGTTTCTTTTTTTGTCATCAGAAGTCCCATCATTTGAGATGGACAAGGTCAAAGATTAGCAATGAGATCAGCAATAGCGCTTGCGCTTTCTACCACAAGAAGTTCTGAGCTCTAATTATATACTCTTAACAGGGGTGTCTCTCATCTCCAATCAATACCTGCTGAGTTTAGGGGTTTTGGAAGTCCGGGAACCAGAGAGAACTGAGGTAAGCAGTTTCTGTGATACAATCAATACTACAAAACCTTTTTTGTCATTAGGACACATACTCAATCATAAATCACAAAAGACGGATTCTGTCTCCTGATCTAGGCTGTTTTGTGACAGGTGGTTCTGCTCATGCAGCTGCTTTTCATGAATATATATTTCTCCTTTGGATTGTAAAATATATTGATCATGCTCTCTAGAGAGCTTCTTCCTATACAGATAGGGTGATATGTGCCTCCTAGGCTATGCTAATGGAATGGTGTTATGTGAGACAGGCCAGATGGTATGTTACCTTTAATCTGTTTTAACAATTCTACAGTTTCTCAATTAAAACAAGTGAAGAGTCTGGAAATGTACATATTGCCAAATAAGAGAGTTTATTTTAAATTGGAGTTCTTTTTCATACTTCAGACATTGTTTTGAATTTGGGAAGATCTTAAATGTCATTGATTTTTCTTTTTAAATAACTGTATATGTATATAGTATAGGGGCAAATTTGCAAATATATCTCCGGTTTCTAAATGTGATCGTCATTGGTGTTATACTGAATATGTGGTTCCTTGAAACGTGTGATGACGTTTTGTAACAGATTGAAATTTCTTATGGTAAGAATGCAGGTAAAATTCACAGCTTTTCACCTAGTGGAATTCTCTTAGATGCCTGTATAGGGGAAGCATGTTTAATGCCTTTCTTTTCATTGTCACATGGTTGGATTTAGAATGGCTGTTGCTCTTGAAGGTTTGTGTTTGTCTTTAGTTTCTTACTAATGCTTTTGCTTATTTATTAAAGGGTCTGAAAGTCTGCATAAACTGAAGGGCATATTCTGCCCTAGTTTGATCTCCAGATATATTTTTATACTCTGGATATCAGTTAAGTCAAATTCCTGCTTAATTACTACTGACATCTTGATCTACATTCTAGGGAGGTATTTACACATGATAGAGGATTTTCATGGTGAAAGTATGGAAGCTCTTAGATTTAAACTTGCTATGTATGGAAATGATATTTTTCTGTTTATTTAAAAACCAGAGAGCTCAGTTCCTGCCACTGTTACTGCTATTGACTGGCTTGGCTCTTTCTAAGGAGTGAAAATCAATTATAAGTCAAAGGCAATGCATATTTCTGCTTCCTCTGCAGATGGGATTTCCTTTCAGAAAGTAAGTGACTTCTTTGGAAGTGTCTTTCCCCTCCAAAGTTGCATAATCTTTATTCTGATGATATTGATCTCCTTTTAATAAGGCTAAAAATGATTCAGAGCAAAGATAAGTGCCATTGCATTTATTCTTAAAGGCTGCATTGACTCAGAATTGCCATCCTCCTGAGTCATTTATAGATTTTTTTTTCTTACTGCCACTGTTGATTCCTGTGAAGAGCTATATTTGAAATATAGGGAGCTTAAGGAATTTATGAACGTTTTAAAAAATACTGCTTAAAAGGGCAGCTACAAAAAAAAGATTAAACTTCAGATTTTACAAAGCCATTTCTGCTGTGCTGTACATTGGCTTGCAGTCTTCTCGTATCTTAGCTGTAGCAAAATAGAATAACTTCATAATCTGTCACTTGGGGTTTTATGTCCTATTAGTAAAATTCCTAGGACAGGAGTAACCCATAGTGCTGTTCTCCCCCTTGGATTGGATGTTTGCAGATGCCCAGTTTTGTTTAATAAGAAAAAAAATCCATTTGCAAAACCCAGAATTTTTATTGAAAAAATGTACATTTTGAAAAATTTTCTGTGGAAAGTTTTGAACAGATTCTAAGCAAGATGTTCCGTTGTTACTGTTTGTAACAAAACTAAAGCGCGCATGTGTGGTCACAGTGAGACTCGGCTGTGGAGGTGGCATGTTTATGTGAATGAACTTTTTCAAAATGTGGGGCCCACTCATCCATCTGAAGCAATGGGAATGTTCTGAGAGTGCTAGCTATCATCAATGCTACAGACAGAAAACAACCCAGTGGGATGTTGAAAATGGCTAGCTGCAGAAGATACTCTGTGGTCTTGATTCGCATCTCACATTTTTTCAAGTTGGCATTCAGCAGAAAGATGGCTTTTCTTTCCCTTGACTAAATACAGCTGCATCAGAGAGAGCCTCATTGTCTCTGGTATCTGTTGCTACACAGGGTTGATGTTCCAGAACCTATAGAGCCTGTGAGAGTCGGCTCCATTTTAATGACTGCAACCATTACGTTTTTCATTTGCAATTTCTCTCTTTTTTTTTTTTTAATTATTTTTAGTCCATGGCTGTATTTTAGTGCAGACTGGTAGCCCGCCTCAATACATCAGGGAAATTAAACTGCACTGAAAGATAGGACACACAAAAATAAAATGTGTGAAAAATTGCAATGACATGGTCATGTTGGTAGTGGAGTTTGTGATGTAGTGAAATTAAATATTTTTTTAATGTACCAATTGTGTGTAGGCAATACAGATATTAACGGGGTGTTGTGTTGGACCTCTCCTTAGTGAAACTTAGCCTTTAGTTTGAATATCACATCAACCAATTACTACCTACTTTATGCACCCAACTTCTCAAGCATTAAGTTTCCCAGGATGTTAAAAACCTCGTCACTGTCATTATCATTGACAATACGTGGGTGTACGAGAGGTTTGTCTGACTCCTGAAGTTGCTATTTAGGTAGCTGAGCCACCTAAGAGATGAGAAATCTGTGCTAAAGCGATGTGCCTGTACAGGTCACTGCTTGCTCGCCACTGTCAGGCAGCAGAAAAGCACTCAAATAAGTTTCTGTTTTGTGCAGGCTGGTCACTGTGTCTGGCTCATCCTGGCTGGTCCTGGGTTTATGAAAATAGCTCACCAAAGAAGCAGTTCAAACCTGAAGCAAAGGGTAGTGGCCAGGGCTGGAGCTACCATTAGGCAACCCTAGGCGGTCGCCTAGGGCACCAGGATTTGGGGGGCGGCATTTCAGGTCCCTCGGTGGCCGCCAGCGGGAGAGGCTGCTTCCGAAATGCCACCCAATGTGATCAGATGTCTCGATTTGATAGGGACAGTCCCGATTTTGGGGTCTTTTTCTTATATAGGCTCCTATTACCCCCCCACCCCCTGTCCTGATTTTTCACACTTGCTGTCTGGTCACCCTAATGCCACCGAGGTCCCCGGCGGCCGAAGAAGCACTTCGGCGGTAGCTTCTTTGGCCACTGGGGTCCTCGGCGGCATTTCTTCGACAGCCTCTCCCGCTGCTGCCGCCTTGGACAGCAAAAAAGCTGGCGCCACCCCCTGGTAGTGGCTTAGGGATTGTGACGTTGTGATCAGTCTGTTTCCTTTTCCTCTTACTAGTAGCTGATATGAATCACTGGTCACTTTGGAAAATCTTCTCCAGAACAGTTTAAAGGGCAACATGGGTTATCCTCTTTCCCCGTGCAGCTGTTCTTTTGGAACTCAATACAGTAGGTGCTAATTTCACTATTTTCCCCTGGATCTCAATTGCTTCGGGTCATAAACACTAATGAATCTATGATCAGAATGCTCTCAGGCCAAAGAATATCATTCTGGGTCTTGGTGCATCATCTCTGATTTGGGAAGGTCTGAAGCATTCCTCTGCAAGTGTGATGGGTCCCAGGCGTTGTGATATGCTAAAGCTTGCAGGTTTTGTCCAGAATTCTCGGCTCTGGTTAGTACGTGGTAGTCACTGTTTAAAGCACCAATCATAGCAGCAAATACAGTAATTCTGGCTCCACAACTTGCTCATTGTCATTTTGATTAGTCATCAGTATGTATCATAGAATCATAGAATCTCAGGGTTGGAAGGGACCTCAGGAGGTCATCTAGTCCAACCCCCTGCTCAAAGCAGGACCAACCCCAACTAAATCATCTCACCCAGGGCTTTGTCAAGCCTGACCTTAAAAACCTCTAAGGAAGGAGATTCCACCACCTCCCTAGGTAACCCATTCCAGTGCTTCACCACCCTACTACTGAAAACGTTTTTCCTAATATCCAACCTAAACCTCCCCCTCTGCAACTTGAGACCATTACTCCTTGTTCTGTCATCTTCTACCACGGAGAACAGTCTAGATCCATCCTCTTTGGAACCCCCTTTCAGGTAGTTGAAAGCAGCTATCAAATCCCCCCTCATTCTTCTCTTCTGCAGGCTAAACAATCCCAGTTCCCTCAGCCTCTCCTCATAAGTCATGTGCTCGAGCCCCCTAATCCTTTTTGTTGCCCTCCGTTGGACTCTTTCCAATTTATCCACATCCTTCTTGTAGCATGGGGCCCAAAACTGGACACAGTACTCCAAATGAGGCCTCACCAGTGCCGAATAGAGGGGAATAATCACGTCCCTCGATCTGCTGGAAATGCCCCTACTTATACAGCCCAAAATGCCGTTAGCCTTCTTGGCAACAAGGGCACACTGCTGACTCATATTCAGCTTTTCGTCCACCGTAACCCCTAGGTCCTTTTCTGCAGAACTGCTGCCCAGCCATTCAGTCCCTAGTCTGTAGCAGTGCATGGGATTCTTCCGTCCTAAGTGCAGGACTCTGCACTTGTCCTTGTTGAACCTCATCAGATTTCTTTTGGCCCAATCCTCTAATTTGTCTAGGTCCCTCTGTATCCTGTCCCTACCCTCCAGCGTATCAACCACTCCTCCCAGTTTAGTGTCATCTGCAAACTTGCTAAGGGTGCAGTCCACACCATCCTCCAGATCGTTGATGAAGATATTGAACAAAACCGGCCCCAGCACCGACCCTTGGGGCACTCCACTTGATACCGGCTGCCAACTAGACATGGAGCCATTGATCACTACCCGTTGAGCACGACCATCCAGCCAGTTTTCTATCCACCTTACCGTCCATTCATCCAGCCCATACTTCCTTAACTTGCTGGCAAGAACACTGTGGGAGACTGTATCAAAAGCTTTGCTAAAGTCAAGAAATAGCACATCCACTGCTTTCCCCTCATCCACAGAGCCAGTTATCTCATCATAGAAGGCAATTAGGTTAGTCAGGCATGACTTGCCCTTGGTGAATCCATGCTGACTGTTCCTGATCACTTTCCCCTCCTTTAAGTGGTTCAGAATTGATTCCTTGAGGACCTGGTCCATGATTTTTCCAGGGACTGAGGTGAGACTGACTGGCCTGTAGTTCCCCGGATCTTCCTTCTTCCCTTTTTTAAAGATGGGCACTACATTCGCTTTTTTCCAGTCATCCGGGACCTCCCCCGATTGCCATGATTTGTCAAAGATAATGGCCAACGGCTCTGCAATCACATCGGCCAACTCCTTTAGCACCCTCGGATGCAGTGCATCCGGCCCCATGGACTTGTGTTCGTCCAGCTTTTCTAAATAGTCCCGAACTACTTCTTTCTCCACAGAGGGCTGGTCACCTCCTCCCCATACCGTGCTGCGGAGTGCAGCCGCCTGGGAGCTGACCTTGTCTGTGAAGACAGAGGCAAAAAAAGCATTGAGTACACTAGCTTTCTCCACATCCTCTGTCACTAGGTTCCCTCCCTCATTCAGCAAGGGGCCCACACTTTCCTTGACTTTCTTCTTGTTGCTCACATACCTGAAGAAACCCTTCTTGTTACTCCTAACATCTCCGGCTAGCTGCAACTCCAAGTGTGATTTGGCCTTCCTAATTTCACTCCTGCATGCCTGAACAATATTTATATACTCCTCCCTGGTCACTTGTCCAATCTTCCACTTCTTGTAAGCTGCTTTTTTGTGTTTAAGACGAGCAAGGATTTCACTGTTAAGCCAAGCTGGTCGCCTGCCATATTTACTTTTCTTTCTACACCTCGGGATGGTTTGTTCCTGCAACCTCAATAAGGAGTCTTTAAAATACAGCCAGCTTTCCTCGACTCCTTTCCCCCTCATGTTATTCTCCCAGGGGACCTTGCCCATCAGTTCCCTGAGGGAGTCAAAGTCTGCTTTTCTGAAGTCCAGGGTCTCTGTTCTACTGCTCTCCTTTCTTCCTTGTGTCAGGATCCTGAACTCAACCATCTCATGGTCACTGCCTCCCAGGTTCCCATCCACTATTGCTTCCTCTACTATTTCCTCCCTGTTTGTGAGCAGCAGGTCACAAACAGCTTTTCCCCTAGTTGGTTCCTCCAGCAATTGCACCAGGAAATTGTCCCCTACACTTTCCAAAAACTTCCTGGATTGTCTGTGGACCGCTGTATTGCTCTCCCAGCAGATATCGGGGTGATTAAAGTCACCCATGAGAACCAGGGCCTGTGATCTAGTAACTTCTGTTAGTTGCTGGAAGAAAGCCTCGTCCACCTCATCCCCCTGGTCTGGTGGTCTGTAGCAGACTCCCACTTCTAAATTGAATCCAGAGACTCTCAGGTTTTTCTGCAGTTTCATACTGGAGCTCTGAGCAGTCATACTGCTCTCTTACATACAACGCAACTCCCCCACCTTTTCTGCCCTGCCTATCCTTCCTGAACAGTTTATATCCATCCATGACAGTACTCCAATCATGTGAGTTATCCCACCAAGTCTCTGTTATTCCAATTACATCATAATTCCTTGACTGTGCCAGGACTTCCAGTTCTCCCTGCTTGTTCCCCAGGCTTCTTGCATTTGTGTATAGGCATTTAAGATAACTCACCGATCGTCCTGCTGTCCCAGTGTGGGGCAGGAGCCCTCCCCTCTTGCACTCACCTACTTGTGCTTCCTCCCGGTATCCCACTTCCCCACTTACCTCGGGGCTTTGGTCTCCTTCCCCCAGTGAACCTAGTTTAAAGCCCTCCTCACTAGGTTAGCCAGCCTGCTTCCAAAGATGCTCTTCCCTCTCTTCGTCAGGTGGAGCCCATCTCTGCCTAGCACTCCTTCTTGGAACACCATCCCATGGTCAAAGAATCCGAACCCTTCTCTCCGACACCATCTGCGTAGCCATTCGTTGACTTCCACGATTCGACGGTCTCTACCCCGGCCTTTTCCTGCCACAGGGAGAATGGACGAGAACACCACTTGCGCCTCAAACTCCTTTATCCTTCTTCCCAGAGCCACGTAGTCTGCAGTAATACGCTCAAGGTCATTCTTGGCAGTATCATTGGTGCCCACGTGGAGAAGCAGGAAGGGGTAGCGATCTGAGGTCTTGATGAGTCTCGGCAGTCTCTCCGTCACATCACAAATCCTAGCCCCTGGCAAGCAGCACACCTCTCGGTGTTCCTGGTCAGGGCGGCAGATAGATGACTCAGTCCCCCTGAGGAGAGAGTCCCCGACCACCACCACCCTCCTCCTCCTCCTCTTGGGAGTGGTGGTCGTGGAACCCCCATCTCTAGGACTGTGCATCTCATGCCTTCCAGTCAGTGGAGTCTCCTTCTGCTCTGTTCCCTCAGAGGTATCATTCACTCCACTCTCTGCACTAGTACCTGTGGAGAGAACATGAAAACGGTTGCTCATCTGAATATGCGTTTCTGGTACATGGACTTGTCTCATACTCTTTCCTCTTCTGGAGGTCAGATGCCGCCAGTGGTCCTCACTGGCCTTCTGTCCCCGCTGCATAGCCTGCTCTGAATCCTCAGAACACTGTGCCCGCTGAAGCCGATCCTGACGTCTATCCAGGAACTCCTCATTTTCTTTTATGGAACGCAGGGTTGATACTCGTTTCTCCAGACCTTGAATCTTCTCTTCCAATATGGAGATCAGCTTGCACTTTGTACAGACAAAGTCGCTTCTATCCTGTGGAAGAAAGACAAACATGGCACATCCTGTGCAGGTCACGACAGCGGATCGCTCAGCATCCATAGTCCCTTCCTTTGAAGAGTTTCCTCACTCAGCTGGTTCACACAGCTGGTATCTTATGTTGTGATCGTGATACACAACCGGTCCATGTTTTAGCTCAATAATACTTTGTGGCTTGGTCTACACTACTGACTTATGTCGGTGTAAATACGTCACTCAGATCCACACCCCCTGAGATAGGCAGTTATACCAATCTACTTGCCAATGTAGACAGGGCTCTGTGGATGGGAGGGCTTCTCCTGTTGACATAGCTACTGCCTCTTGGGGAGATGGGGTCCCTACGCCATCGGGAGAAGCTCTCCCTTCAGCGAAGGTAGCATTTCCACTAAACGCTACAGCAGCACAGCTTAACTGGTGCCTCACTGAGAGTGTAGACAAGCCCTGTGTGTTATGGTCTAAATGCTAACGACACATATTTATGAAATAAAACTTAATCTTCTGGTAACCATTTTGGGGAAAAAAGCTTCCATTTAGTTAAATGTTCAGCACAGACTTCACCCGTCATATCTTCATGTCAAGTCTTCCTGGGTGACATCTGTTCGCAGTCTTGCTCCCACGGATGAGACTATACAGCCCCATGAGCACACGCATGGTGCTGTGGCATCGTTGTTGGATCCGACGGACTGCCACATCAACACAAACTGTTCAAGCAAATACTAGACCCCTAGGCCAGCAAGCATGGAGTGGAGACGCCTCATGACATGCTTGAGAAGGAAGGATGATCTTGTGGTTGGTTGCAGCACTGCTCTAGGTAACACAGGATCTGAGTTCAAGTCCACTGAGCTTTGCGTGGGCCTGAGTAAGTCACTGAACATCTATGTGCTTCGGGTTCTCAATTTGTGAAACAGGGATGATATTTCCTTTCTCTCCTCCTTTGTCTTGTCTGCTTAGAATGTAAGTTCTTTGGGGCAGAGACTGCTGCTTACTCTAGGCATATATGGTGCCTAGTGCAGCACGACCCTGATCTTGTTGGAAACTGAAGGCTCTACTGTTATACAAATAATAAGCCTTAACCTGGGCCTTTGTGCTTAATTACTGTCCCACTCTCAGATCTCCAGTGGCTAGCCACTGTGCAGTGGAAGAAGGTCTGAATCTCTTGGCTTCCATGCTGTGCAGCTAGATCTCAGTGTTTTAATGTGGTGGATTTTTGTTTTTCAAATGGTGAGAGGAGAAGGAAGGAGGCTGCACTGGGTTGTGTGATTTCACTGGCCATGTTACGGCTTTTGCTGAAATCCAGACAGCTCGTTCTTACTGGAAATGTCTGAGGTGCAGTTTGAGCTCCAGTAAAAGATCCTTCGAAGCCCATTGGATTAAGAGGCACAATTCAATAATCTGTGACACATTATCTTCCGATGACTGACACAATCAACCTGAACAGCTCTTTGGTATTTAAGGGAGTAAAAAGCCCCTAGAGATTCTCATCTTGCGTTCTGTGAACTTGCCAAGTTCCCTCTTATTCTTTCAGATGCTGGGGAAAGGAAGAAGCATTTAGAATATTCCATTTAGTTGCCAATCCACAGGCTTTGTGTGGGTCAGACCACTGCTGGCCCTTCCCTCACATGTTGAGCGGCACCATTACACCAGGCTGTTTACTCTGGCACTCAGTTACCCTCTATGAAAAGTGGAGACAGCTTCTCCTCTGCAGGTTAGCACATTGTTGGGGAGCTTTAATGCAGAAATGACTGAAATGAGTCATCGGGGGTTATATGTCTTAATGTCTGTATAATATGAAGTGGGTCCAATCAGGGGAATGTTGCTAACGTGTGTAAGGATCCTGATACCAATCTCTCAGTAGACAAGTGGTTGCTGTAGGTTGTTTTGTAATGAAACAAAATCAATGCTGGCCCATAAAAGGACAGCAAGCTTTGAACTAGAGGAACCAAGATGGTTTTTAAACTTTAAAAAAAAAAAAACAACCAAACTATTGGAGCTAGTCAAAAAGTCAAAATTCAACATTTTGTTCCACTGAAAAGGGACAAAGTTGCATGAAAATCCACAGAAGCAAACATCTTCGCCCTCCTGACAACACCTAAAACCGAAAACTAATGGATCAAGTTAAGTCAAATTTGGTTTTTAAAAACAACCCTCATTGAAATTGTATATTTCAGCATCATACATTTTTATTTTATTTTTTGGTGGGGGGACTATCGGGATGTCTACGCTGCAGTGTTAGCCAAGTGATCAACACCTGGGTTAGCCTAGTCCCGGTGTGAGCATCCTCACTGCAAAGATATACCACATGTCTGGGGGCCTATCCCATGGCTCTTTGTTTGGAGATGATCTAGGATTCTCTCCCAGTTGTGGGAGAACCTCACTGTCCTTTGTGGGGAATTGTGGGAAGGCACTGGAGGACTACCAGCACTCGAGTGATTTAGCTTGCATCCTCGCTGCAAATTGGGCAGGTTCCAGCCCAGGTTAAAGCAGAACCTGGATTCTAACCCACGTACGCAGCCAGATGAAGCTAGCTTGGGTTTAAAGCACCTGTATAAAAGGTCTGTTTGTGTGGATGACTGGGGGAGGCTAACACCTGGGACAGAGCCTGGGTTAACTCTGCAGGGAAGACGTACCTGGAGTTATAAACCTAGGATAACTGGGGCTTGCCATCAAAATATTAACAAACCCTTTGTTCCAGAAATGCCAAAGGGTGTTACTGTAATCTGCAATCTCCTCAGTCATGCAATGCTAAACATCAGTATGGAAACGGCCATTAAGCAACCTAGTAAAATCATACAGAAACACAAATGAACTAATCTCCCAGCTGAAATATAATAGCTGTGTAATACTAAGGAGATGTAACTCAGCATGTGGTTAGAGATTAAGAAAGAGCATGAAAAGCTGTTATGAATAAAACAAGCCAGAGATGCCTGTTTTCCTTTGCAGTTAAAATACACTGGGTGAAAAGTACAACTGGAAATTGCTTCTCTTGGCAAATGTGTGAATTTGATGAGGTATCTAGAGGCACACAGGAGGAGAGCAGGGACTGTGGATGGTTGAATGAGGGAAGGGAATGGGTGTAACTCAAAGTGCTTGTTCCCTATGACAGTGTGTGTAAAAAAAACTTTTACTAGAAACCGGTCAGGTCATCAGAAAGCAAATCCCATATTGGATAAGCTCTGCACATATCTGGGTTGGCCTTAGGATTTCTTGCCAGTCCCCCTTCTTCCCTCCCCCACTGCCCTTCCCTGTACCTCCTCCCTCCCACCCTCCCCTATCTTCCCTTTCCTCTTCTCCAATCACCCCCCCCCCCAGGAACTCTCCCCCAAACACCTGCATTCATGGGGGTGAGCCCCACAGCCTCTGCTTCCATTAGTACATGGGCTGTATTCTTGAGCGAGGCCCTGGAAATCAGCTGAATCACGCTGTGGATTTTCTAGACCCTGAGGTCCAGCCGAGTGGCTGAGATGGGGAATGCGATAGGCCTGTGCAAAGTTAGTGATTGGTGTCCAACCCGGCTCTCCACCTGTAGCATCAAACCACGTGCAAGGAAATGAGCTGAGATCCTCGGACTGGTGTGCGTCTCCGCTGTACTGCTGGCTGCATGCACTGAGACCAGCCAAGGCACTGGGAGCCCATCCAATTGGGGAAGGCTGTTCTAGCAGCTGGATAGCCACAGGCAGCCAAGAGAGCATGGCAAAATGTGCAAAATAAATATTATTTCCACTTATGTGGCACAGCACGATTTCTCTGGGTTTCAGACTAAAACCCCTCCTTACCCAATGGAACAAAGACACTGCTCTGTCCCCTATGCATGTCTCTGCTGTAATGCTCCACGGTAGTGTTAAATTAAACCCGTTGGCTTTTTCCAGTTCCAGAGGAAGAGCTGAAATTTAGAAAGGAACTCTTCATCTGTTTTGAGCCTAATTATCTGTCCTCCCTGTGTGCTGTTCAAAAGACCAGTTTCTCTTTCTAGTACCCTTCTGCCCTGATCTTCCTCTACATCAGTGTTTCCCAAACTTGGGATGCCGCTTGTTCAGGGAAAGCCCCTGGCGAGCCCGGACGGTTTGTTTACCTGCCCCTTCCACAGGTTTGGCCGATCGCAGCTCCCACTGGCCGCGGTTCGCTGTGCCTGGCCAATGGGGGCTGCGGGAAGCGGCGCGGGCCGAGGGATGTGCTGGCCGCCTTTCCCGCAGCCCCCATTGGCTGGGCCCGGTGAACTGCGGCCAGTGGGAGCCACGACCGGCCGAACCTGTGGGACGTGGCAGGTAAATAAACCGTCCCGGCGCGCCAGGGGCTTTCCCTGAACAAGCGGCATCCCAAGTTTGAGAAACACTGCTCTACATCCATCCTGTGCATTGGACTGTGTGAGACAAATGCGTCTCTCCCTCCTTTAACAGTAGTCTTCAGCACACGCTTCAGAAGGCATGTCGCTCATGAGGAAATACCTGTGCGATATACAAGGTGTAACACCCGCTTAGCACAGCTCTAGTGGCTTAGTCAAAAGGCGCCTCCCTCTTGCCACCATGGGAGAGCTGCAGCTGGTGGACTAGGGAGGGCTTGGTAATAATTGGAATGAATTATTCAAGCAAGATCTTTTTTCACAGTTTGCTCAGCTTGTAGAGCTGGGGAAATGGTTTGTGAATCTATTAAATATTTGTCCTTTTCTTCCCTGTTAGCTCAGTTCTTTCTGCAAAGGATGAGGTCTCCAGCAGGTCTGCTCTGTGCTGTGGCACCAGAGGCCAATTCTGCTCCCTTACCACCGTGCAAATGTGAAATAGCTCCACTTAACTCAGTGGAAATAGTTGAGTTTGACGCAATAGGAATCCAACCCCTCAGACTGGCATTTGGCAAAGCACATAATTGCTCACTCTGCCCGTTTGGAAGCATACCGCAAGGAGCAGCCCAATGTTCGTGTGTGTGCAGAGTACACAGAACTGAAGCATCATCCTCTCTGTGGGGACTATTTTGAGGGTACACTCATCAGTAATGATGTATGGCGAAATCGATGTGCTTATACACAGTGTAATGATCACTATTTAAAACAGTTTTTACTCACCGCTAGGACAGAATGGCATTGAAGGTAGTCGTAGATTCCAAGGCCGGAAGGGATCATTGTGATCAGAAAGGACCAATTTGACATCTTGTATAAGGCAGGCCATAGATCTTCCCCACAATAATCCCTAGAGCAGATCTTTCAGAAGAAACATGCAATCTTGATTTAAAATTTGCCAGTAATGGGGAATACAGCATGACCTTTACTAAACTCTTCCAATGGTTAATTACTCTCATCAGTACACGTTTGCACATTATTTCCAGTTGAATTTGTCTAGCTTCAACTTCAACTATCTGTTCCCCATGCAGCTACTTAGACTGTCATCAAGTCACCCCTTAACCTTCTTTTTATTAAGCTAAATGTAGCTCCTTGACTCTCTCACTATAAGGCAGGTTTTCTAATCTTTTCATCGTTCCTGTGGGTCTTCTCTCAACTCTCTCCCATTTATCAACATCATTCTTGAATTGTGGGCAACAGGACACAATATTTCAGCTGCAGTCACACCAGTGCCAAGCACAGAGGTAAAATAACCTCTCTGCTCCTACTCGAGATTCCCTTGTTTATGCATCCCAGGATCACATTAGCTATTTTGGCCACAGTTTTACAGGGGAAGCGAGAAAGAGTTCTGTGGCACCTTATAGACTAACAGACGTATTGGAGCATAAGCTTTCATGGGTGAATACCCACTTCTTCAGTTTTACAGTGGGAGCTCATGTTCAGATGATTATCCACCAGGACCCAAACATCTCTTTCAGAGTCATGGCTTCCAGGATAGAGTCCTCCATTCCCATACATCTGGGAACAAATGTCTGTCTACATTTAGCGATATGAAAACTCATACTGTTTGCTTGCGCCCATCTTACCTGGGAGATGGGTACTCCGTGGCTTAATCAGGCAGGAGGCTGACGAGCTAATTGGAACACTCAGCCCATCAGCTGTGAACAGTTAAAGGCAAGTGCAAGCGGCAGGGGATAGAGGATGTGAGGATGAGGTGATCTCTTTGTCACCCTTCCCAGAGCGTGGGCTAAGGAGGGAGTTTATGTCCACTTGTATGTTGCTGCAGAAGCCTGTGCTGCGCTGGAGGGGACTGATAAATAGCACACTGGCGCTTGGAAATCTGGAAAGCGTTCAGCTGGTTTGCAGTGGTCCAAAAGGTGAAGCGGGTCCCCCTGGTACAATGTCCCTCTGCTATTTATTTGTAAATACTATCATCCAATATTGTTTGTACAGAGATCGCTATACAGATGCCTGTGTACTCTTCCATAGCAGCAATGCTATTGAATACAGTGATATCAGTACACCCCACTCCTCCCTGACCCAGCTTACTTTAATTCCCTCCTATTTTTCTAGCTCACGTTAGTTTTACAAGAGTTGAAGCCAGCGATCAGGCATCGTTCTGTATCGATCAGATCTGTAAACATTGGGACACGATCAACAAAAATGACAACCACAATCACAGAACCCCCCTCTTGGGTTCAACCTCAGCACTCAAACTCAGGACCTTCTGTTCCCAAGGCACTGGCACCTACCCACCGTGTTACCCAGAGGGCTAGAGACGCCCGCTACAGAGGAATGTCCCTGCACAAGCACGTATATCACATTTCAGTAGGGAGCAATGCTACAGCTACCTCCAGGTCACCGCTTCACTTCTGCCATGAAGGATCTGCTTCGCCTACCCACTTGATGTAAAAATCCCTTTCTGGCAGCTGCTTGAGGCCATTTTTATACTTCTCTGTGTTTGTTTATTGTGTCTTGGAGAACTTATCAGATTAATATATTTTATCGCTGCCTGGTGAGCCTGATAACTTTTATTAGTATAAAGTGCCTTTTCTCATCATACTTAGCTATATAAATTTGTTGGAATATTAAAACCTACATTCTACAGCAATAATAGTACAATCAGTCATCTCTTTAACAGGCGCATGGGCTTCCATTGTAAGAAAGACTTATTAAGGACATCATTCAATGCTTAGAAATTACCAGTGCCTCGTTGGGGTGGAGAAAGAGGGAAAGAAGAATCTCAATTGGACCATGACATTGATAGCCGTTTAGCCGTGAAAATTATTGGTGAACATCTTTATGAAGTATCCCTTTTCTCAATAGGGCAGTCTGCAAATGTGTTCAGATGCCCATCAGCATAATATTTTACCTCTGGGTTCAGGATTCAGGGAAATGCATTACCACAGATACCAGTTTGGTGCCGAGGTATTGCTGACCTCGGAACCAAAAGTGGGAGTGTGCTAATAAAGTTTGCAGATGACACACAGTTGGGAGGTATTGCCAATTCAGAAAAGGATCGGGATATCCTACAGGAAGATCTGGATGACCTTGTAAAGTGGAGTAATAGTAATAGGATGAAATTTAATAGTGAGAAGTGTAAGGTTATGCATTTAGGGATTAATAACAAGAATTTTAGTTATAAGCTGGGGACGCATCAGTTGGAAGTAACGGAAGAGGAGAAGGACCTCGGAGTCTTGGTTGATCACAGGATGACTATGAGTCGCCAATGTGATGTGGCTGTGAAAAAAGCTAATGCGGTCTTGGGATGCATTAGGCGAGGTATTTCTAGTAGAGATAAGGAGGTGTTAGTACCGTTATACAAGGCATTGGTGAGACCTCATTTGGAATACTGTGTGCAGTTCTGGTCTCCCATGTTTAAGAAGGATGAATTCAAACTGGAACAGGTACAAAGAAGGGCCACTAGGATGATCCGAGGAATGGAAAACCTGTCGTATGAAAGGAGACTCAAGGAGCTTGGTGTGTTTACCTTAACCAAAAGAAGGCTGAGGGGAGATATGATTGCTCTCTTTTAAATATATCAGAGGGATAAATACCAGGGAGGGAGAGGAATTATTTCAGCTCAGTACCAATGTGGACACAAGAACAAATGGATATAAACTGGCCATCAGGAAGTTTAGACTTGAAATTAGACGAAGGTTTCTAACCATCAGAGGAGTAAAGTTCTGGAACAGCCTTCCAAGGGAAGCAGTGGGGGCAAAAGACCTATCTGGCTTCAAGATTAAGCTAGATACGTTTATGGAGGGGATGGTTTGATGGGATAACATGATCTTAGTCAAAGGTCAATTAATTGCCATCAGTGGTAAATAGGACCAATGGTCAATGATGGGATGTTAGAAGTTACTACAGAGAACTTTTTCCTGGGTGTCTGGCTGGTGAGTCTTGCCCACATGCTCAGGGTTCAGCTGATCGCCACATTTGGGGTCGGGAAGGAATTTTCCTCCAGGGTAGATTGGCAGAGGCCCTAGAGGTTTTTTGCCTTCCTCTGTAGCATGGGGCACGGGTCACTTACTGGAGGATTCTCTGCATCTTGAAGTCTTTAAACCATGATTTGAGGACTTCAATAGCTGAGACATAGGTGAGAGGATTATTGCAGGAGTGGGTGGGTGAGATTCTGTGGCCTGCATTGTGCAGGAGGTCAGACTAGATGATCATAATGGTCCCTTCTGACCTTAAAGTCTATGAGTCTATGAGTTGTGCTCAGTATTATTACAACGCCTGCCCTAAGCATGAACAATCGGCCAATTCCTCTGTCAGTTGTCATTGCTGAACCATTTCTCAGCCTAGGAGAACATGCTTCGCAAGCACGTAAGAATCGCTCCAAAATTAACATAGATGTGTGTGTGTGTCTATTTGGACCATTATGATAAAATGTGTATTGCCTGTGCTGTTAATACATAGGAGGTTTATAGAAGTCTTTAAAACATCTGAGAGACACAAGGTGGGTGAGGTAATATCTTTTATTGGACCAACTCCTGTTGGTGAGACAGACAAGTTTTCGAGCCACATGGAGCTTGTCTTCAGGTCTGGGAAAGGTCCTCCCAGCATCCCAACCAAATGCAAGGTGGAACCGATTGTTTAGCATAAGTAGTTAGCACAGGTTTTAAGGGACCATTCAAGGTGATGTGGCCTGTTACACCTCTACGGTAACAGGACAAAAGGAAGAGGTTAGTGGGTTACAAATTGTTGTAATATGCCATAAATTCGGCATCTCTGATGTGTGGAAGGCTGTTTCAACTGGCCTCTGGAGGATTCTCCCAATGTAACAGACTGCACGATTCAGAGATGCTGTAGCCAACTTTGGCCTCTTCCCCTTCCTTTCCTGAGCTGTGCTGGCTGCAGCACAGGGTCTGAGGTGAAGATGTAGAATCAGATTTAAGGGACCAATAGGAAGAGTTTGCTGGAACTAAATTGCTTTGATGGTCCTACTGGGTTTGTGTAGCTCTATAGCCAAATCACGGTTAACCCCTGAAAGGCTTCTGTTGTTCAGTTGCTTATTAGCATTCAGCTATTGTCTATATTCGCTACATTCTTCTTGAAACGTTAAATCCTGGTACGGTGAGTTCCTGGTCTGTGTGTCAGAGAAATTACTCAACAAAAGCCCAGGAGTGAGTCATGCTGCACCCCTTGCTTCCTTTCCCCTTAATTTGAATGCTTCATCCTTCATTGGCTTGTGCAGGTTCAAAAAAAGCAAATAAAAAAGAAAAGCAGGATAGATGCTGTTGGGAACTCACTAACTTGTTACAAGATTTTCCTAGAGACCAGTGATGCTGCTGCTCATACACATGGAGTTAAAAGCACAATGTTCTATCTTACTGCTCATGTGCTTGATACTTAAAATAGTTTGAGTCTTCAAGCTTAGGCATATATGGAACATGGGGGTGTGTGTGTTACATTTTCAGAGTCTGTTGCATTTGTCGTACATGAGAGAGAGGAGATATTTTGGATTCATGCCTATAAAATAAATAAATAAATCATAATATGGATCTGTTTTAATTGAGTGACCAGGTGATCTCATTCACCCTCATCTTTCCTTGCTGTTAAGTCTCCGACCCTTGTCATGTCATGGGTGAAACACTGAGCCTATTGGAGTCACTGGGAGTTTTCCAATAACTTCAATGGGACCGGGATCTCACCCTTTGTCTGTAATTAGATTGGCTGACTGGGGTCTCTGTGTGCCAAAACAGGGGCTGTCGTGAAGGTGATCTTGACCTGATCAAAGGCTTGCTGTGCTTCAGGTGACCAAGCAAACATGATGGACCTGCAAAGAAGGGAGGGCCCTAAGAAATTCAAAGTGAATCTTCGGTAAAAGTCTTCAAATCCCAGAAATTGCTGCTGCTCTTGGGATGTCTCGGGTGCCACCAGCTGTGAATTGCTTCTGACTTGTGAGGGTCCATTTGGATGTTAAGCCCCGAGAACTCAACCGGTAGCTGGTCAAACGTGCACTTTTCAAGCTTGTCATACAGCCCATACTTCTGTAATCTTTCACAGACAAACCAGACATGGGGGTCATCCCCCTCTCAAATCCACACCGGATAACATGCCCTGCAAAGATCTAATTTAGTAATGTTATTGGAGGATTGTACGCTGCCCAATAGCTCTAAGATGAAGGCCAGGGGGTACAGGTTTCAGACTCTGACCTTGTTCAAAGTTTGATAATCTACACTGAGGCATAGTGTTCCATCTTTCCTTTCTATAAAAAGGACCAGGGCCCATGCTGGGTAGCTGGATCACCAGATAAAGCACTTTGTCAGGTTTTCATGGATCTTGACCCAAAAGGCCTCCGGCTTTGGTTCTGAGTGGGGGGGTCGATCTATGATACGCAACTTCAGCTACGTGAATAACGTAGCTGAAGTCGGCATATCGTAATCGACTTACCTGGCCGTGAGAACGGCGGTGAGTCGATCGCTGCCACTCCCCCGTTGACTCCGCTTCCGCCTTTCACCGAGGTGGATTTCCGGAGTCGACGAGGAGCGCGTTCGGGGATCGATTAAGCGTGTCTAAATGAGACGCGATAAATCGATCCCCGATAGATCGATTGCTACCCGGATCTGGCGGGTAGTGAAGACAAGCCCACAGTCAGGGCTGGATTAAGGCATAACCTAACTAAAATACAGTTTAGGCCTTGCAGTATGAGGGGCCTCTAAAAAAGAAAAAACTGACTCCATTTCAAATTTGATCAAAGTCAGTTGATAAAGGAGATATGGGAAAAAGAAGATTCTCTCTAAACATAGACATTTTCATTCAAATATGACAAAAATATACACATCTGGCTACACAAATACCCTTACCCATCACTAGTTGTTCATTATTGACAGGCGGGAGCCTGGGGCTGAGGGGAAAAAAAAAGATATAATTGCACTTGTAAAATTAGTATTTCTACGAGTAAATCTGCTATCAGTCTTCTAAGGCGGTGTTTTGTTAGCCAGCTGCGACTCGTAAAATTCTGACTGTGCCTTCATAACTTATTTAAATAAATAAATAAATGAATAATCTCACTGCCGATAAAGCTGGGGGGAAATGTGAGGTTGGAGACAGCAGTGTCGTGAAGCAATCCTGCCAAGCTCATACTCATATGGAACTCGTCCTAGCAGTGACGTTATGTATAACGTCCCCCTTGGCTGGTAATAGCCGGAAGGTCGCCATCTTTTGTTTATGGTCCAGCACGCTCAGTCGTATAGTGCCTTTGTTCCTGTTTCTCTTCGTTTTCTTAAGTGTTAGGGGTTTTTCTTCTTTTGATCTTGCATATACATACAAGTGTATATTTTAGTGCGCGCACCACTTTCTGCTTCACATGCTATCCATGCTTCTCATGATAGAGTTTGCAGGTGATCATCTTGTGGACTTGGGTTGAGTGGATCTTGAGGAAGATAAATTTGTGCTGGCTTCCCTCCATCAGTATTCTGAGTACTTGGTGAGCAAGTTATTTCAAATGATGCGCGTATACGATTTATAGGCTATTAAAACCTATAATATTCATTATATTTGCTTGAATATAGGCTAGTTTTTCTCTCTTTTCTCAATGCCTGTCTAGAGATTACCAGTTTTTTTGGGGTAAATTTTTTCTCTTTTCTGCACATAGCTTGTTGTCACTCTGTGTATCCGAGGTGTTTATTCGATTAATTAGTGGTCCTGGGGGAGACAGAGGATAGAGAAGTGAACGTGAAGAGAGATGTCAGCTGTTCTTGCAGCATTTTCTAGGCAATCTGCCCTAAGCATTTTGTGCATTGAAAGTGACAAACTCCATAGCTTATCATTTGAGGACATCATCAATGACTTTGCTCTCCAAAAATCATGAAAGAAAATGCTTTACATTTCAGTGTTAAAATTCATGTGATGTGCAATAGACATACTGTAGGTTGTACTGCTTCCATTAAGTAAGCTGGTCTGTGTAACTAACTGCTTTTGTGTTGCTGTAGATATAAAGAAAAAATCATAGATGAAAATGTTAGTTTGAAACTATTTTATAATTCCAACAGGCATATTGCAAGATGTTTTAGTTAGATTAGTTTAGTTTTACAACTTTGCCTTTGTATATAAAAATATAAAGCTTTTGTGTTTATATATTCAATGTCCTTTCTGTGAAAATATATTTTTTATGGTATGGGTCCTTTTACACATGACACAGCCTCAGAATGCCATAATCTGGCCCTGAATAGAGTATATCCATCTGTAGGGAACCTTGGACTATATCAGGCAATCATAATCCCAGTGTAGGGGTAGAATATCTGCATTTTTCTTCTCAAAGACTCCCTTGTAGTCTCAATATTTACTAGGAAGCTGAGGTGGTGGTGTCCCTTGGTGGTTCCTTTCGGATAGCCCCCAATGTTTGGTATCTTCCCCCAGAGTCATGATTCTAGGCTGGAGCCCCTAATGTGTGTCTGGAGAATGGGGTTCAGGGGGGCTCCAGGCAGAATCTTTGACAGTGCTTGGAAAAAAAAAGTTGAGTATCCTCTCTCTCCAGGAAATAACATGCCACACTAGCTAAGTAATGCCAAGAATTAAGGAGAAGTGTGGTAACGGATTGCATTGAGTCTCATGAGCTCACAATGCCCCTGGAGATCAACCTCTAAGGGCACAGTTTCATGGGTCACCATACCTGAAGACAGGAGGAACCTATCCATATTTTCAACAAGATCCAACCTGCTCTTGGGCTGGAGGGGGATGCACGAGGCGTGGGCTGTCTTGACATCAGTAAAATTGTCTACGGCCTGGTAACATGGGGTCGATCAAAGCCCATTGGATGGGGATGGGTGCTTCCAGATCCCGGAGGTGCATCTGTATTGGAAATTGGAAACGTGGGGAAGCCTATCAGGTCTCCGTTTTTTGTCCGGAAGGCCGGTTTGAGAAGCATTATGGAGGTGAGGAAAATTAACAGTGCCCAACCCAGCTCCCTTTCTTGTGCTGTTCGTTTCCCAGCACTTTTTCTGATCAGGCAGGAGGTGACGGCATGTCCCGATGCCCGGCAGTAGAAATGTAAATTTTCTCAATATCATTGTTCTCTTTCCCGTGGGGTGAGGTGGTGGCTTAGTTCAATCTGCATTTGCTCTGGGGTGGTTCAACGTGTAGGTGAACCTGAGCCTCCCTTCTTTCTCACAGTCAGGTGTCGATTAGGAGAGCTGAGTAAATGAAAGTATCCTGTTGGGAGAGGCTCTCCGCATAGGCCAGCTCATCCTTCTCTTCACTCAGTCCCCACGGGAACTAGTGTAATTAGGCTGTCTCATTTCAATCCGTATCTGCTGCCAGATGCCAAAAGTGAGTGGCATATGGGACGGCAGGGCCCTGTCCTTGCCGAAGCTGCTGCAGCACCACATCAGTGATACAGACTTGATGTGGGTTGTCGAATATAGCAGAGAAGACTTGTCAGAAAAATCCCAGGGGGCCAAAATGGGTCTGCCTTGCTCCAAAAGGGCTGAAGCCTACTCCAGCGCTTTCCACCTTCGCTTGGTCCCTGGAGTATATGCGAGGACAGAGTAAGACAAGCAAATTGCACTGGTTCAAAATTCCCCATAACTTCTGGTGATCACTTGGATAGAATCATAGAATCTCAGGGTTGGAAGGGACCTCAGGAGGTTCTAGCCCAACCCCCTGCTCAAAGCAGGACCAAACCCCAACTAAATCATCCCAGCCAGGGTTTTGTCAAGCCGTGCCTTAAAAACCTCTAAGGAAGGAGATTCCACCACCTCCCTAGGTAACCCCTTCCAGTGCTTCACCACCCTACTAGTGAAATAGTGTTTCCTAATATCCAACCTAGACCTCCCCCACTGCAACTTGAGACCATTACTCCTTGTTCTGTCATCTACCACGGAGAACAGTCTAGATCCATCCTCTTTGGAACCCCCATTTCAGGTAGTTGAAAGCAGCTATCAAATCCCCCCTCACTCTTCTCCTCTGCAGACAAAACAAGCCCAGTTCCCTCATTCTCTTCTCATAAGTCATTTGCCCCAGATAGGGGGACTGCAGGAGCCAGTTCGGATGAGGAATGCCTCTGTGAGCCGGAAGCGTGGCTACTTCTGCTGGGAGTGAGCAAGTTGTTCATGGAGGGATACATCTGTACTACCAGCTGAGTCACTTGGGTCCGCAATGCTAGATCCTTTGTCTGGAGTTGGTGTGACGGGTTGGGATCACAGAGACCTGCTTGGAGCTGCCACCTGGTGTGCCAAGGCTACTTCTGCCCCTGCTACCAGGCCTTTTCCAGCTTGGGACTCTCGAATCCTGTCTGTTTTGAGCCAGATTCCACTGACCTGCTGCAAACACAGACCCAGGTCCGAACCAAGTCCACTAACAACTGTAAGGCTCCTGGAAGCGCTCTTGCCTTTGACAACCAGGTGTCCAACTCTCAAAGAGGTTCACACCCTTAATAAATCCGTTTTACACTGTATAAAGCTTATACAGGGCAAACTCATAAATAGTTCGCCTTCTGTTTCAAAGATAGAAAGATATGCACAGCTGTTTGCCTTCCCCAGGTAACAACTCATAGTCCAGGCAACTTAATAAGTAAAAAGTGATTTTAATAAGTACAGAAAGTAGGATTTAAGTGATTCCATGTAGTGACAGACAGAACAAAGTGAATGACTAAATAAAATAGAACACGCAGTTCTATGTCTAATCACCCTGTGTACAGATAACCACACCAGGTCCAGTAAACAGGCTACCTTCCTCTTAGCCTGGGTCCAGCAATTACTCACCCCCCTATTGTCTTTGTCCTTTGTTTGGTCTCTTTCAGGTGTGTCCTTGGGGGGTGGAGAGTCTCTCTCTTTAGCCAGCTGAAGACAAAATGCAAGGGTCTTCCCCGGGCTTTTATAGTCTTTTTCCCTTCTCTGTGTAACATCATGTTACCATGGAGTTTTGGGATCACATGGGCAAGTCACATGTCCATGCACCCCTCGGTAACCAGCCCAACCGATTGCATTCCTGACCAGGCCCCGATGTGGATTGGGGTCTGCAACTTCTTTTGTCTGTTAAGTGCTTGTACTTAACTTGCACATTCTTTCCTCCAGACCTGGTCCCATGCTCTTACAAAGGCTATGCATAAAACCAGCAGATATAAAACCAATATTCATAACTTCAGCTACAACAATGATACATGCATACAAACAGGAGGAATAGATTCAGTAGATCATAACTTTCACAGAGATATGTTACATGGCACATGTAGCATAAAACATATTCCAGTTACATCATGTATACATTTATAAGCCTCTCCCCATAAAGCTTTATGGGGTACACCGTCACACCCTCCTCCTGAACTTAGTGCCAGAGACTTGGACACTGTCCATGGTGGAGGCAGTACACAGAGAGCCCCTGTTTGTCTTTGGTCACACCCCTTTTCAGTACCGGTGCACCACATGGTGTCATTAGCAAGTTGCGAGGTTCCCGGTCCCCGGGTGCCTGAGAATAGGTTGGGGTGTAGTATTGCTAACAGGATACAGATAGCAACACCTGTTAAAGCATAGGTACCTCGGCATTTAGCCCTCAGTGCCATGAGGCGGCGTGCCTCAGTTTCCCCTTCCACACAGCAGCCTAGGCCTGTTATGCTTTTGCTGCTGTGCCGAGCTTCCAGCCTGTTAACCGACATAGGCGGACAGGTAACATCCTTGTAGGACTGTTTGGTCACCATCCCAAGGATGTACAACAGTTTTTCCCACCAATCAGGTATGTTCCCCATCTTGAAAGGGTTGACCCTCGGTATTAACTCCTGTGTTCTAACCCACAGATGAAGTAGGGAAACACAAGATTAACACCACATCTGTGTACCCTGATAGGCATTCTGCCACTGGAATTTCTCTGGGCTGGTTCCCCCGCTCTTCTGGGGCTTCACCCACGCAGAGATTCGCTCCCTTCTGCTTTGAAGAGAGGTTTACCTCCCACCAGTGTAGCAAGAACAACCTCTTTCTTGGACACCCCAGTATCTGTTCCCCACAGGTCAGCTGGACGGTGTCCCCCCTCCAGGAGGTCTGACCCCCAGCTTTCCCTTCTAACCTGATCCACAGGATAGGGGTCTGGCATCCTAAATGCAGACTTTTCACCCTCTTCCTGGGCAAGATCCTCCTGACAAAAGGTGGATGGGCTCTCTGCCCCCCCCTCACCTTCCCTCCCTGGGCTTCCCTCTGGGCCAGACACTCCTGTGTCCCCCCGAAGGGAAGGTGACCCTGGTCCAGCTGTGGGCTCACAGCTGCAAGCTAAGACAGACCCTTCAGTGGCCAGCAAAATTCCCCCCTTGCTATGAGATAGAACATTCCCCTCCCCAGGGGAGATAATTACAGGACAGGAACTGGCCACAGCCACCCCTGCCCCCACAGCTGCAGTCCCTGTGACGTCGCGCCCCCCTCCTCCCCCCACTCTGGGGTTTTCAGCACAAGGCTCCTGCTTGCTGCCACCCGACCCTGGGACAGATTCTGCCACAGCAAAGAAATCATTTCCCAGTAGAAACGGTGCAAAATTGTGTGATACCGTTGCCACAGTTAGCTCAGCCTGCAAATCTTGTTTGCATGTGTACTTTAGCCAAAGGTGCAGTGACTTTGTAGCCCCCCACCAGTTCCAATTCCGCCACTTTACCTGGCAACCAATCCTTCTCTTGGATCAGGTCCCTCCTGACTATAGAAATTTCAGCACCTGTATCTCTCAACCCAGTGATTAAGTTCCCATTCAGTTTAACAGCATGCACATGCTCACTGCTTGGAGGTGTAGACGTCAACTTCACAAACCCTGTGTGGAAAGAGGCAGCAGCCGGACTTTGAGAAGCAGCAGCTGCATGGGCCATTTGATGCCTGTTTTCCCTCAGCAGGGGACACTTATCTCTCAGGTGCTCGGTGGACTTACACTGATAGCACCTCCTGGGCTCCTCTGATTGTACAGGGAATTTGGGATGAGTAATAGGGGAATGGGGAGGTGAATGCCCAGCCTCCTTTTTCCCAGGGGTAATACGGTGACTCTGTTTTCCCCCAACCCTGTACCCCTCTGCCAGTGGGTTATGCTTAATTGCAGCTTGTGCCTGCTCATAAGAGTCTGCAAACCCAGCTAATTCACCCACCGCTTTTACCCTTTTGTCCCACAAGTACTGTTTTACATCATCACTGCACATATTCAGGAATTGTTCTTGAGCAACCAAATCACACATCCCTTCAAAGCTTGTGATGTCTTTTCCCTTCACCCACTTATCTACCAGAACTGTCATTTCATTTGCATAAGCCACATTACTTAATCCATCTCCCCTCTTAAGACTCCTGAATTTAACCCTGTAGGTTTCAGGTGTAACCTGAAACTGTTTCAAAACCAGTTCCTTAAATTTACCATAATTGGAGGCATCACCCATGGGCATCTTATTGAATACGTCCAGAGCTCTGCCAGTCAGTTTGGCTATCAAGGTGGTCATTTTTTGATCTTCAGGGATCGCATGGAGGGAGCACAGTCTCTCGAAGGTGATAAAATATTTGGCTATATCCTTGGATTCATCATACTGGGGGCATAGACGCTCCCATTTGGGGATTTTTGGGGAAGTGGAGCCGGCAGCTGAAGGGTTTCGACTCTTCAACTCTGCAACAGCCAGTTCATGCTTCTGGGCCTCCATAGCTCTCTTGTGGGCCACCTCCTCCTTGATCCTTTCTGCTTCCATAGCTCTCTTGTGGGCCAGCTCCTCTGCTTCAGCAGCTCTCTTGTGGGCCAGCTCCTCCCTGATCCTTTCTGCTTCCATAGCTCTCTTGTGGGCCAGCTCCTCTGCTTCCATAGCTCTCTTGTGGGCCAACTCCTCTCTGGCTTTTTCTGCACTACATTCCAACGTACGTAATTCGATTCGTCTCCGATGTTCATTTTCTTTCTCTGTTATTTCGAGTCTGGCAAGATCCAGTTTTACCGTGGTCTCGCTGACAGACATCTTATTGCTGTCTAGTGCTGGGCCACGCCCCTCTGCAGTTCACTGAAACTGGGCTGCACTCAGATCAGGAGCTCTTCAGTTAAGAGACTTTCCCAGCTCCCCTGATCTTCACTCTAACTTATTTGATTTCCTTTTCTGTCCCTACTTCCCTTACCCAAAATAAGCAAACAGAAAATAACAAACCAGTAACCGCTTTGTCTGTTTTCCAGCCACCACACTTAAAACTCACTTAAAATCACTACCAGTATTTCAAAGCAATCTGCTGTGCACAGATCCTGCTCGACTACGCCACTGTGACGGGTTGGGTCACAGAGACCTGCTTGGTGCTGCCACCTGGTGTGCCAAGGCTACTTCTGCCCCTGCTTCCAGGCCTTTTCCAGCTTGGGACTCCCGAATCCTGTCTGTTTTGAGCCAGATTCCACTGATCTGCTGCAAACACAGACCCAGGTCCGAACCAAGTCCACTAACAACTGTAAGGCTCCTGGAAGCGCTCTTGCCTTTGACAACCAGGTGTCCAACTCTCAAAGAGGTTCACACCCTTAATAAATCCGTTTTACACTGTATAAAGCTTATACAGGGCAAACTCATAAATAGTTCGCCTTCTATTTCAAAGATAGAAAGATATGCACAGCTGTTTGCCTTCCCCAGGTAACAACTCATAGTCCAGGCAACTTAATAAGTAAAAAGTGATTTTAATAAGTACAGAAAGTAGGATTTAAGTGATTCCAAGTAGTGACAGACAGAACAAAGTGAATGACTAAATTAAACATAGAACTGCGTGTTCTATTTTATTTTATCACCCTGTGTACAGATAGCCTGTTTACTGGACCTAGTGAGGTTATCTTCCTCTTAGCCTGGGTCCAGCAATCACTCACCCCCCTATTGTCTTTGTCCTTTGTTCAGTCTTTCAGGTGTGTCCTTGGGGGGTGGAGAGTCTCTCTCTTTAGCCAGCTGAAGACAAAATGCAAGGGTCTCCCCTGGGCTTTTATAGTCTTTTTCCCTTCTCTGTGTAACATCATGTTACCATGGAGTTTTGGGATCACATGGGCAAGTCACATGTCCATGCACCCCTCGGTAACCAGCCCAACCGATTGCATTCCTGACCAGGCCCCGATGTGGATTGGGGTCTGCAACTTCTTTTGTCTGTTAAGTGCTTGTACTTAACTTGCACATTCTTTCCTCCAGACCTGGTCCCATGCTCTTACAAAGGCTATGCATAAAACCAGCAAATATAAAACCAATATTCATAACTTCAACTACAACAATGATACATGCGTACAAACAGGAGGAATAGATTCAGTAGGTCATAACTTTCACAGAGATATGTTACATGGCACATGTAGCATAAAACATATTCCAGTTACATCATGTATACATTTATAAGCCTCTCCCCATAAAGCTTTATGGGGTACACCGTCACAGTTGGTACCTTGTTTTTGTGGTTCTAGTGCCAAAGCAGGGACCACGGGGTAGTGACAAGCCCACCTCCTCCATGTGGGCATCCAAGCCATTTGTTAGGAACCGGAACACAGGTGGTCTGGCCTAGTGGCCAGAACATGAGTCCGATCTAGTGGGTGGAGCATGAGTCCAGGTCAGGGAATGGAAATGGGTGTCAGAACCAGAAGAATTGCCAGATACCAGAACCGGGTTGGACCCAGAGTCAGAACCAGTCATCAAAAACTGAGGACCAGAGCAGGGGTCACATACCGAATGCTAGAGCCAAGTGTTGAGGCAGAGTTGGAGCTGGGGATCAGAGCTGCTTAATCTACCCTATGTCTCGTTTTCCATCTGTAAAGTGAAGGGCGCAATACCCCTTTCCTCCCATCCTTGACCTGTCTTACTGTTTAGATCCTAAAACCTTTAGGGCAGGGACTGTCTGACTGTGTAGCTACAGCCCCTAACACACTGTGATCTATGGTGCATCTGGTGCTACTGTAGGACATTTTCATAGATTTGGCAACTGCCCCTTCCCTGTTTGTGATTTTATTGAAGACCAGTGGAGAGTTGGCAAATTGGAGAAGAGCAGAGAATTTTGGCAGACAAAAATGCAGTAATCAGGAATCCGTTGTGGACAGTATTAGAAGTGCCTGGGGTTACTTGCGGTTGTGATGTGACATTGCAACAGCAGGTAACCCCTGTAATTTCTCATAATGAATCACCACAACATTGTAATTTACTAATGCAGACCCCTTGTTGTTTTCTTTAAAAGCCTTTGCTGAGAGAACACAATGCAGCAGTCCCAAGTCAGAGAGCCCTGTACCCTGCTACAAGCAGCCCTGTGAGGAATGCAAATACTAGGAATTAGGTCCCATATTCCCAAAGCCGCAACTACAGGACTTTCAATACACACTTTCAGACAGTAATGAAAAATGAGCATTCTCCTCCAGAGCTTCCCACATGGTCATCTGTCTGGATGGTTGGATTCAGCTGTAGAAGCTGAGACTATGATGAGGCAGGAGATCCGTACTTGTCTGGTCATCCCAGTGCCAGGTCTGTGACACGCCCCCCCCCCCCCCGCCCCCCAAGGTGCAGAGCTGTAGAATGATGCATTCCATGTTTAGTGTTGTTTCTAAATATTTAGAAGATACAATACCTGTAAACAAATCTTATGTATAGTCACCAGTTGACTGGAATGGTTGACTTGAATGGAATTTCTCCTGGTGCTACTCTGCATGAGTAAGAACAGCGGAATCTAGTCTGATAGTGATTGACTAGGAGTAAAGATGTTTTACCTCTCTGCATTTGGCGCTGGTGTGACTGCTACTGGAATACTGTGTCACATGTCTGGTGCCTGCATTTCAAGAAGGATATTGTAAATGGAGAGCATTCAGAGAAGATCAGTGGGAACAATGACAAAATTAGAAAACATGCCTTTATAGTGGGAGACTCAAGGAGCTCTAGTTATCTATTAAAGAGAAGGTTAAGGGGTGACTTTATAACAGTCTATAAATGTCTGCATGGGTGTCCAATGGCTGGAAGTTGTAGCTAGAGAAATTCAGACTGGAAATAAGGTGTAAATTTGTAACAGTGAGTGTAATTCACCATGGGCACAATTTACCAAGGGTCGTGGCAGGTTTTCCACTATTAGCAATTTTTAAATTGAGATTGGAATTTTTTTAAAAGATATATTCTAGTTTGAAGGGAATTAGTTTGGGGAAGTCCTATGGTGAGTGCTATATAGGAGCTCAGACTAAATGATGATCATGGTCCCTTCTGGCCTTGACATCCATTTAATCAGTTTCTTAGCGGTTGAGATTAGAGCTGGGCTGAAAAATGTTTTCACGTCCCAGGAAAAATAGATTTTTGAAAAATGTTTCCATCCCAAATCGGGATGAGAAATGAATCTTCAAAATTCTCATCATTAGATTATTCTACTTGTCACGGAGGAACAGGCAGGGTGGGGAGGAGAGGAAGATGTAGACAAGATTTAAAATATTAGCAGAATCCTCTGTCCCCTTTCCCCATCCTTAATTATGAGATATGAGGCTAGAGTGAAGTGGTTCTCAACCCCCGACATCCTCAGGGCCATACAGGTAGTATATATATTGTGCGAGTGCGGCCCACATAACACACAGAGCTTCATATGTGGCCCACAATGGTAAATGAGAACTACTGACCTAGAGGCAGGTGTAGAAATGATGGGGGCTTAAGGGTTCAGGGTTCTTAACGCCCCCCGTCATGCTGATACCACTCTGAGGACCAGAAACAATTCTTGCCTTTTCTCTAGGCCAAAGAGGGATGAGAGCTCTCTCGCTTTCCATACCAAGGTGCGGCATTAACCAAAGCTATGACAATCTGCCTGAGCTCCTCACATAGAGACTATCTCCCACAAATATCCTTTGTTGCATAGATCAGTTCAGTAGCCAGGTATCTGGCCGGTAGCCAGGTATCTTCACTGACCCAGCCTCTGTGTGTCCAATACCACCCCATGGAGGACTGACTATGACTTGCATTACGGCAGGCCTGGGGGCCCCAGACACTGTGCAAGGTGCTGTGCAGGTGCATGACGACAAGACAACCCCTGCAGTTTCTGTCCCAAGCTGTTCATCAGTCTTAGGGCTGGTCTACACTAACCCCCCCCCCCCCCACGTCGAACTAAGATACGCAACTTCAGCTACGTTAATAACGTAGCTGAAGTCGAAGTCTCTTAGTTCGAACTTACCTGTGGTCCACACGTGGCGCGCAGGCTCCCCCGTCGACAGCGCTTACTCCTCGTGGCGAGCTGGATTACCAGCGTCGACGGGGGAGCACTTCCTGGTTCGATTTATCGCGTCTAGACAAGATGTGATAAATCAAACCCAGAAGATCGATCCGACGCCTCCGATCCAGCTGGTAAGTGTAGACTAGCCCTTAGGGTTGCCAGCCTTGGAAGGAAGTGTAGGAAAGTAAGAACCTCTCTCCCCTTCTCCTGCGGTTACATGGAAAAGGACTACCCCATCCTGCTTGGTCATTTCATCCCAGGGTGTAAACACAAGAGTGCTCATTGTTTTCCAATTGGGTTTGGTCCTGCTTTGAGCAGGGGGTTGGACTAGATGACCTCCTGAGGTCCCTTCCAACCCTGAGATTCTATGATTCTATGATTCCAGCTGCTGCTTTCTGGGGATAGAAAACTTGCTTTATAAGGACTGTTGTAGATGAATGCCAGAAAACAGCTGGTCCCAAGTCTAGGAAGGAGTACTGCGAAAGGGATCTGGGGGTCATAGTGGACCACACGCTAACTGTGAGTCAACAGTTTTGTAACGCTGTTGCAAAAAAAGCGACCATCCTCTTGGGATGTATTTGCAGGAGTGTTGTAAGCAAAAGCAGAGAAGTAATTCTTCCGCTCTACTCCATGCTGATTAGGCCTCAACTGGAGTATTGTGTCCAGTTCTGGGCACCACGTTTCAGGAAAGATGTGGACAAATTGGAGAGAGTCCAGAGAAGAGCAACACAAATGATTAAAGGTCTAGAAAACATGACCTATGAGGGAAGACTGAAAAAATTGGGTTTGTTTAGTCTGGAAAAGAGAAGAATGAGAGGGGACATAACAGTTTTCAAGTATGTAAAAGGCTGTTACAAGGAGGAGGAAGAAAAAAAATTTCTTAGCCTCTGAGGCTAGGACAAGAAGCAATGGGCAAGGGCGGTTTAGGTTGGACATTATGAAAAAACTTCCTAACTGTAAGGGTGGTTAAGCACTGGAATAAATTGCCTAGTGAGGTTGTAGAATCTCCATCGGAGATTTTTAAGAGCCGGTTAGACAAACACCTGTCAGGGATTGTCTAGATAATTAGTCCTGCCACGAGTGCAGTGAACTGGACGAGATGACCTCTTGAGGTCCCTTCCAGTTCTATGATTGTATGATTTGCCCTAGCATGTCCCACTTCCTCTCTTTGCTGGTAGAGTGCTCGTTCTGTGCTATCTTGCAATCCTGCTTAAAGGGCTTTTCATGTCCACCTTTCATCTCTCAAGTTCATGTCCAACAAAATTAATGTTTCATATTTTTTGGACTCTGTAGTGAACTAGTGTTAAAAGTTTGCCTGCTGTGAGAACAAACGAGGAGATTTCCTTTTTCCTCTTAATTTCCTGGGTTTGTTGCAGATCAGAATGATTCTTATCCCAAAGCGTTTTGCTAGTGCTGCTCTCTCTGTTTCATGCCTAAGTCTCAAACATGCTGGCCAGCTGCAGTTCTGTGTGGTCTCACTAATGCTTCTAATGGAATATTTATGATCACCTGCCCAGCAAACAGAGTGCTGCTTTGCACACAGACCCCAGCAGCGGTGGCTTCCCTTTATTTTCCTGCCTCAGTTTCCCCTTCCCTTCTTAATCAGTTGTCCCGCTGTGGGTTTTTGTTCCCTTTTTGGAGTCTGGTTCATTAACATAAAGATGAAAACACAAAAATCCCCCCTCCTTGCTAGCTGGCACTCATCCTTGGCTGAGGTTCTTTGCCCTGTCCCTGCCGAGGCTTTCCTCCAGTAATCTGGCTGCTCCCTGCAGGCATGCGCTCCTCGGCTCTCTGCTTAGGAGCTAGGGAGAGCGTCTCTGTGCAGAGCAGTGCACATGTCCCTCCTACCCCTGTGAGTCTCTCCCTGAGCTCCGGCTGCCATTAGAGTTCACAGCGGACCTGGTTCTGAGTGGTAGGCTCTCCTCAAGTGACTCCCGGATTCATTCCCTTCACCTGGGGAGCCGGACTAAGCTAGGCACAGGTGGTGATCCCTGGGACACAGCACCTCTGCCTGATAAATGATTGGTAAAAACACGGGTGCTTCTGCCCCCAAATCCTTGTTCTTATTAAGTAGAAAGCACCCCCCAAAATAGCAGCTGGTCTAGAGCACCCCAGAATATAGTTAACCAGAGTCGGAGGTGATGAGTGATTCAGTAGCAGGGTTCCAGTGGCTAGCCTTCCTCCCATCTGCTGGGGAGTTTCATGGCAGTGACTGGTTGCTTGCAAAAAGTCCAAACTTCTCCAAAGTGCACTCTCTCTAACTAAACTGTTTATACATTTTCTCCGGACAAACCACATAACCCATAACCGCCTCTAATAGGCTCACAAGTTCCCTAGCAACAGCCAATATTAATTCATTATTCTCATCGGTAAAGCGCTTCAGCAAGAAAGTTAAAAACACAGGCACCCAGACCAAGGCCCGTTTTCCATACTCCCCACCCCTTCTCATGAATCCGGCCTTTCACTTTCTATAGCTCAGTAAAACTGCAGTTGCAGCGGCTTTTGTTCTGTTCTGAACAATTAGAACAGACTTGACCAAAACTGTGTACACCTGAAAGTGCCTGTGATACGTAAGTGGTGAAAATTATGGGTTACACTTTCTGCTCCATGGATCAGGAGCAGTAATAGGCTTTATGCTTGAACTTAATGTGTAAAACAAATTCCTCATTCAATTGCCAGCCATGCGGAACATCCTCTAAAAGCAGAACATAAAAGGAACTGAGTTCCACAAAACGGTTGTCTAGCTTATTCAGATTACACATTTAAGAAGTAGACTGTTTGGTACATACTTGTTTAGCACTGTAGTTTCACTGTGTTTTGGTGCCAGATAGAACTATTTTATTAGGAAGTTTCATGTCACAGAAGTTGCATGCGTCTGGGTCGTGGCTGCCTAGCAGAGGAAAAATTTGTGTCCATGAGGTCAGCTGAGAATAGTTTTATTTTCATTAACCACAAGTGCAAACTATAATCAGTTGTCCCGCTGTGGGTTTTTGCTCCCTCTTTTGGAGTCTGGTTCATTAACATAACGACGAACACACAAACAAAGCCGGAGTTTCAGACAGTCAATATTTATCTGATTGAAAAGTTGTTTCTGCAGCTAAATAGCAATGTAAGTCTAGGTACGGGCCTGGCTTTGGGGGTGGGGGTGGAGGGGGTCATTTTTTTTGGTACTCGAAATAGATTGTTTATAATTAGTCACCTGTTAATTTTAGCGTGTATGTGGTTGCTGACAAAGGTGGTGGGATGCCGATCACTTGTATGTACAAAGCCTTTCCATGTACAGAGAAGCCCCTGTCCAAATCAGGCTCAGCATAGCTAACTAGTGTTTCTAGGAAGGATGATCCAGCAAAATATGCTGTGGAAACGAGTCAGCACTTGGGTCATTCGCATGTATGATCACGGTTTCCAGCTCACTCCTCTTGGTTCAGTTTGAACGTCAGTAGAGCCTAAGCACCAGCAGTCTTGTGTGATTGTTGCAGCAGGAGACACTTACAATACTGAGTAAAAAAAACTAACAAAAGGTGCGCCGCTCTGCTTGTTTAGGGCAAAGAAAGGATAGAGGAAGGATGGAGTACAATTTTGGGGTAAATAGCTGCAATTTCTGGACTGAGTTTGGTGCTCCCACCTCAAACTCGTCTAGGCATTCAGGTAATAGGATATAATGAGAGTTATTTACTATTGTCTGTGTATAGAACTGGGTCCTGACTCCCCTAAGGCTTTAAGCAGGTACATAGATCCCTTTGGAATCAGTGACACTAAAGTTCTTATCCTTATTAAGTCCATTCCTATAAAGCAAATACTAAGCATGTGACTGAGGGTGAGATTTTTAAAAAGAACCTAAATGATGTTACACCGATAGTGCTTTGCTGAATTGGGCTCACTGTACTTCTTGGTCAACAAGCATTGGATATCTTCTAGGTACTTGAGCTGCTGCTGAATCATTGGTAAGTTCACCAGCACGTGGCGTAGTGACTCTGGTCTCCATTTGACAGTTTTGTGTTCTCGTCCAGATGTGTGAAATGAACGTGCATAATTTTCAAGCACATTCCTTAGGAAAGACACCTGAAATCTCTTCCAGTGCATTACAAGCATGTGAGAACACAAGGATACCCACTCCTTATTGTTATAACCAAAAATCAGAATTCAACAGCATCTCTTTAAGAGTTCTGATGGTTCTGTCCTTCAACTATTATGAAAAAAATGAGCTTTCTAAGCTCTTAATGTGCATTTGATATGGTATCTTAACCAGAACCTCTTAGAAATACTTAAACAAACTGTGGCTTCTTAGAGAAGCTATAAATAATAGATTAGCATTACAGAAATATGTCTCTCAATGTTACTTTATTTACCAAAGGGGTATTTTCTTACTAGGAATTCTTTAACTCTTCAGTCTACAAGAGTTATCCATGCCCTATAACATTCTATATATGCATCTGAAGAAGTGAATATTCACCCACGAAAGCTTATGCTCCAATGTGTCTGTTAGTCTATAAGGTGCCACAGGACTCTTTGCCGCTTTTAGAGATCCAGACTAACACGGCTACCTCTCTGATACTATAACATTCTAGTTTTCCTTAGTAATCTTGCAATAATTAATAGAACAATATAACTGGTACTGAATGTTCAGTAAATTAGCATCTTGTTTTTTTTTTTTTTCAAGGGCTTTGGTTTTTTACCTTTACAAACTGTTATGTCCATAGGATTGTTCTGTTCTCTCAGAGCATCATCCAGCTTTAAAAGCACCCTGTGTTCTCAATGTCTTATACTTTTAAGACAGTCCTGAAATGATTACAGAATGCCAACAAGTGCCACCTAAGCTAAGAACTTAGCAGAGTTAGTGGGTAAATCCAATATAAAACACGACTGGGGTCCTTTAATTTTCTGTCTCTGCTAAAGTAATGTGAATGCTCTGTATGGACAATAGTGTTTTAACCAGGATATTGTGTCTGGTGAGAACTGGATGTGGTGGGTGTATAGTGTGATGGTGGAGTGTGTTTGCATTATCACACTGCTGTTTCTGTGCTGGTAATTCTCAGCCCAGGACAGAAACCATTGTATTATCCTGAATAAAACCACTGGCTAGCCGCAAGCTCTTGGCTTTCTTTCTGCCACTTCAAAGGAAACCATTCCGGAGAGTCCTGTTTGTCTCATCACTGGTGGCAGCCAGCCTAGGGCTCACGCATTTCACTTGGGAGGTGTTACTGCACAGCTGGAGGTATCGGGCACATGGATGGGTGGCACCGTTATGAGTGGGAATGCATGTGAGGAAAGCAATCGCAGATATAAGGGTAACAGATACCTACAGAATTTCTACACTCTCTTGTGGGGAAACAGGAAGGGTTGGTTTGTCTCAGGTTTTATACTGAGCCTCTCACCATGGTATTGAGGCATCCAGCTTTGTGTTGCCACAGAGCTGGCCATCGAGATCCTTAAACCAGAAATTTTGTGGCCCTCCTTGGTTAAGAGTGTCAGAACAAGAAGTCTCTCCTGAAATCGGAACCCTGCCCCTTCTCCAAGCACAGACAGCTCCGTAGCTGGATCTGGCTCTTCATTTTGTGAAGCTTTAAGGGTGACTTGCTAGCGGCCCTGTGGCTTCTTCTACTCCTCCTGCTGTGCCCCCCTTTCCCATGAATCGCTTGAGGAGCAACGGTACCCAGATCAAGCACTGCCACACCATCAGGGCTCTGGTCTAGTCCCCCATCACAGCAAGCTCCCCTGCTCAAACCTTTTCCTGGGCTGAGACCGTCCACCCCAAGGGCTGCTTTTGGGAGGGGTTACTGCTTAGGGCGTGAAAACATCTAGTCATGGCTCTGATGCTGACTGGCTAAAGCCCCAAAACAAATAACTGAAACCTGCCTCGTTCGGGCCTGATTAATGGAAACCTGACGCTTTGTCTTACTGGTCGATGCGGCACGGCAATCAGTCAGTGGGCTGTGTTTCACAGTCCTGCACAGAGAGATGGAAAGAACCTTTTAAATACAGGCAACCTATTTACAGCCCTGATAGGGTCTGAATCAATGACTGTCATTTGTGTGTTCAAAGCCAGCTGATGTAGCTAGGCAAGATCCCCAAAGAAAACATTCTTTCTGAATGCTGTTATGGCCACCAAGAATAGCTAAAGGCGTCATTTACTGTAATGTTGTGAAAGCACTTATGGAGAAGATATCGGTTCTTCATTTGCTTCTTGTTGCCTTTTATTGCATCCTTGGCCTTATCTAGTTCTCAAAGTTGTTCTACTCCATAGGGCTGCATTGTTCATGTTGTTGCGCTCTGAAGCCGATAAAGCTCTTGGGGAAATCGAGTGCTCCAGCATCTTCCAGAAAGGAAGAGAGGCAAACTGAAACCCCGTGAACAGCCTTCTTTCCCTCTGTCTAGCCGAAGCCAAGCTCTGCTTTAAGACCAGGTTAGAATTTCACACCCAAAGAAATGATCAGTGGGGAGGTTTTGGTTGCTAGTTCCTGGTACCAAAAGAAAAGGGAAGGGTGGATGGGAAATCAGAACCTGGAGACTGTCAGTCCCCAAGGGCTCCAGGTCAGCCTGATTGAGAGGGCGGGCAGGCCAATGAGGGAGTCAGGAGGCCTGGGGGGGGGTCCTGTCCTCCATGTGAGCTGGAATTGCCTGGGTCAGACAGAGTGGAGGGGAGCTGGGCCAGCCAGAGGGGCCAGAAAGGCAGCCCAGGAAGCAGGGATGGCTCTAACTTTTTTGCCGCCCTAAGCAAAAAACAAACAAACATAAAACCCCTGAGTGTCGCTGCCCCACCCCCTGAGCGCCACCCCGCCGAAACAAAAAAAAAACAACCCGAGCCCCGCCGAAACAAAAACACCCCCCTCCCCCTAGCGCCGCCCTGCCAAAGTGTAAAAAAAAAACCCCAAGTGCCGTCCTGCTGCCCCAAGATTGGCCGCCCTTTATAAGGTGCCGCCCCAAGCACGTGCTTGGCCGGCTGGTGCCTGGAGCCGGCCCTGCCAGGAAGCTGGAGGTAGAGCAGCAGCAGCAGCTGTGCTGAGGCAGAG
Organism: Macrochelys suwanniensis; assembly: GCA_033296515.1. NCBI lineage: Eukaryota > Metazoa > Chordata > Testudines > Chelydridae > Macrochelys > Macrochelys suwanniensis. The sequence continues at coordinate 2,360,832 of CM065781.1, read as the reverse complement.
TGGGGCTGGGGCTGGAGCCAGGTGCGGTGAGCAACTGGGGAGAGCGGCAGCCAGCCCAGCGCAGGGAGACGCCCCCGGTCAAGAGGCCCTGCAGGCCAGACGTGGAGGGGGATCGTAACCTCGACAGGGTGGGGGCGATGCTGGGAAGAAGGGTCCTGCCACCCCAGGGCCTGAGGGTATGTGGCCACCGCCAGAGCAAGTGTCCAACCCGCAGCGTCCCTGCAGCACAGCCAGGGCCTGAGAAGGAGGATTCCCTTATATTCCAGAGACGCTGGTTGTGACGTCCCCATGCCACAGAGCGGGGCTATTTTTTTTCTTTGACCTCTCCAATTTTCTCCTTATTTTTCAAATTGGTTGCCGTTTAATAGATTGTATTTGCTTAGAACTGTATGTAATGATCAGTGGGTCAGGGAAGCATACAGTGCAGAGAGAGTACCCCGGAGTGGGGACACCCTGGCCCCTGCCCTAAGTGATCAGAGCAAGGTTGGGGGTCAAGCCCCCCAGGAATCCTGGGTCCAGCCTTGTTGGGGTTACGAGGACTCTGCCAGACAGGAGAGTGCAAGGGGAGCCCTCGAGGTCAGGCAGGCCCCTGGGTAAAGGAAGTGGGAGCGAGGACTCAGGTCCTTTCCCTAGCCCACTTCACCAGGGTAGTGCGTAAGCCAGGAAAGTTTCCCTCCAATAGCGGGACCATTCCCCCGCTTACATTTTGATTGCACTGTTGCGAACAGATTTGAAGACAATAAACGTTTCCTTCATTTTTGCTTTACCAAAATGTGAAATTTCTGAGATTTTCCCCCCTAGAATTCCCTTAACACATTCTCTCTGAATTCCAAACAGCAGCATATTAGGGTTTGTGGCATCCTGTTGTAAAACTGATAGCTATAACACTTATTCTAAGACATCACAGCTCCCTTGGTGCAAAGAAAAGGAAAAGTTGGAGAAGCTGATGGTGCTGGCTCAACACATCAATTTCAACCATGCCAAGAAAAGATTTTATTTATATATATATATTTTTATATATGTGTGTGTGTGTGTGTGTGTGTGTGTGTGTGTGTGTGTGTGTGTGTGTATCTGTATATTGTGGCAGAGCTCCGATCTTGTCCCTGTGGGTCCCGCGCTTCTAGGCGGTTTATGCTAGCCTCAGAGGATGGTGAGAGAACTCCCACAGTCCCTGTTGTCCCTCTGGGCTTTTTTTCATAACAGTTTAGCCTCCTGTTCTGCCAGAGGCCTGTCTTCTCCTTGTAGTGGCAGGTTGGTGGGGGGAACCCAGGCCCGCCCTCTACTCTGGGTTCCAGCCCAGGGACCCTAATGGTAGCAGCTGTTGGCAGCCAACCTCTCACTGCCAGAGTTGCTACAATTCCTTGGGCCACTTCCCCACAGCTCTCCTGCTTCTCACTTCTTCACCCTTACCTTAGGGCTCCCTTACTGATGGCGCGAGCGTGTCCTCATTTACTCAGTCCTTCAATAGCAACAGCACTTCCTCTCCTCTGGCTCCCTGGCTCCTCTTTTAGCCTGACTGGAGTGAGCCCTTTTATATGCTCAGAAGAGCCTTAATTAGGGTCAGGTGTTCACTTTACCTTAATGGCCTCACCTGACTCTTTGCAGGTTAATTAGAGTCAGGTGTTCTCATTAGCCTGGAGCAGTCCCTGCTCTGGTCAGTTAGGGAACAGAAAACTGTTAACCCAATGGCCAGTATATCTGCCTTCTACTATTCTGTTGTTCCAAACTGGCCTGGGTCTATCACAATATATATATATGTATATGTGTGTGTGTGTATGTATGTATGTGTGTGTGTGTATATATATATATATATATATATATATATATATATATATATATATATATATATAAATATATAATATATATATATAAAATAATGTTGTGACAAAGTTCCTCCTCTACCTTGGTGGGTCCTGCACTTATTGGCGGATTCTGCTTGCCTCAGAGATCTTCCCCTCTAGTAGAATTCACAGTCCAGGTTAACTCCTCCTGTGTCTGATCAGGAGTTGGGAGTTTTGGGGGGAACCCGGGCCCGCCCTCTACTCCGGGTTCCAGCCCAGGGCCCTGTGGACTACAGCTGTTTAGAGTGCCTCCTGGAACAACTGCACGACAGCTACAACTCCCTGGGCTACTTCCCCATGGACTCCTCCCAACACCTTCTTTATCCTCACCACAGGATCTTCCAGCAGTACGCCCTCTCACTCTCAGCTCCTAGTGCCTCTTGCTCCCAGCTCCTCACACGCAACCTCCTTCCACAGCTCCTGACATGCGCCCCTCACTGACTCACTGGGAGGCTTTTAACTAGTTTCAGCCAGCCCCTGATTCACTGCAGGTGTCTCAATTAACCTCCCTGCCTTCTGGAAAGTTATTAATTGGCCCCAGGTGTCTTGATTAACCTGGAGCAACTGCCATAAGGTATGAGGGATTTGTTTAGCCTGGGGCTAACCTACTGGTTCCTTACCGCTTTCCTATAGCCCTCTGGCCTTGCCCCATCACAAAATATATATATAGTTTGCTTGTGAATGTAGATATAGTATATACAATTGTTTTAATTAGTTTAGAGATTTTTAACCCACGAAAGAATCCCATTTTTGTCAAGTGATTGGTTTCACTTGCATTTATACATGGCATTGTTCACTGCAATGAAATGTACACAGAATTCAGCTTACTGGTGCTAAAACTTTAGATTCACTTTGTCTCACAAACTGAGCCCTTCATATTTCAAAGTGTGTTTCAGTGACATCCACACTGCCTTTACGAAAAGCCTTCTATAATTTCAACATTAACTCTTTGTTCAGCAAGGTTTTTTGTTTGGGAATTCACTTGTGTGGTTTCTCTCTCTCTCTCTCTCTCTCTTTTTTTTTTAATGCCAACAAAAAGTTTCAGAGGGGTAGCCGTGTTAGTCTGGATCTGTAGACGCGACAAAGGGTCCTGTGGCACCTTATAGACTAACAGAGGTACTGGAGCATAAGCTTTCGTGGGTGAATACCCACTTCTTCGGATGCAAGCAGTGGAAATGTCCAGAGGCAGATATAAAAGTGCAGGGAAGATTCAGGCTAGAGATAACGAGGTAAGCTTAATCAGGGAGGGTGAGGCCCTCTTCTAGCAGTTGAGGTGTGAACACCAAGGGAGGAGAAACTGCTTTTGTAGTTGGCTAGCCATTCATAGTCTTTGTTTAGTCCTGAGCTGATGGTGTCAAATTTGCAAATGAACTGAATACCCACTTGGCATACAAAGTCTGTGTTAATGGCGCACCATTCTGACACAGTTTAAGTGTTCCCTCGTGGTGGGGCTCCATCTTTTAGACTTTAGCCACTGCATAGGGATGGGTTATCTAGGGCCAATTCTACCTGCATAGGATATGGGGCAGTGCATAATGGGATCCTTTTACACATACTGAAAACTTCTAGCCTTAGTTGACATTTTGTAGGTATAAAACTTCAAGTGCTAGAAGTTTGCATTTAAAAAGCTGGCTACAGGATTCTAGCAGCGATCACACCAGTGCCAAACGCGGAGGTAAAATAACCTCCCTATTCCTACTCGATGTTGTTCTCTTTATGCATCCAAGGGTCGCATTAGCTCTTTTGGCCACAATGTCGCACTGGGAGCTCATGTTCAGTAGCTGATTTTCCCATCCCCCTACCCAAATCTTTTTGAGTCAGTGCTTTGCAGGATTAAGTTTTCTATCTTGTAAGTATTTCCTATATTCTTTGTTCCTAGACATATACATTTACATTTAGCCATGTTAAAATGAATATTGTTTGCCAGTGCCCAGCTTACCAAGAGATCCAGATCCCTCTGTCAGTGACCTCCCCTCTTCATTATTTACCACTCCTCTACCTTTTTTATTGTCTGAAAACTTTATCAGTGAGGTTTTCTTACAGGTTAGTAATAAAGAATGTTAAATAGGACAAAGCGAAAAAATGATCCCTAAAGGGCCCCAGTAGAAAAATACCTGCTTGATAATATTTCCCTGTTTACATTTACATTGTGAGACCTATCAGTAAGCAGTTTAAATCCATTTAATGTGTCACATTCATTTTATATTGTTCTAGGCTTTTAATCAAAATGGCATGTGATACCATCTCAAATGCCTTACAGCAGTGTAAGTATATTAAAGCAACACTATTACTTTTATCAACCACACATTTAATCCAATCAAAAATATTGTTAGTTTGACAGGATCTATTTTCTATAAACCTATTTTGATGAACATTAATTTTATTAAGCCCCTTTAATTCTTTATTAATTCAGTCCCATATCAGCCGCTGCATTATCGTGCTTTGGATCAATGTCAGACTGACAGGCCTGTAATTACCTGAGTCATCCGGTTTACCTTTTTTAGATATTGGCCCAACATTCGCTTTCTTCCAGTCCTCTGGAATTTCCTTGGTGCACCAAGACTTACCGAAAATCAACATTAATGGTGTGGTGAGCTTCTTAGCCAGCTCTTTTAACGTTCTTGGATGCAAGTTACCTGGACCTGCTGATTTTAAGATGTCTAACTTCAGTAGTGGTTGTTTAACATCTTCCTGAGATACTAGTGGAGAGGAAAGTGTTGTAATCCTTATCTCCCCCTCCGTCCCTCCTCATTCTCCTATTTTTCTGTGTGCCCTGGCCTCCCCCAGATCTTCCTTCCCGCCTCTGTACACGAGACGTGGCAATAGGCCTTGCTCGAGCCCTAGGCATAACTAACAGTGTGAACCAAAGGCTGTGAACCAGAGTAGGCCTGGCCTTGGCAAAATAACACAGTAGGTATTTGCTAACATCACGTGAGCACATGTATGACCACAGAGGAGGTTACAAAACACAGTGATCTTTCTTGTGACTAACATTGAGGAAACTAAACTGGGGAAATACAACTTAGATGGGGATACTATAAGGTGGGTGCACAACTGGCTGGATAACTGTACTCAGAGTACTTGTTAATCGTTCCCAATCCTGCTGGAAAGGTATAACGAGTGGGGTTCCGCAAGGGTATGTTTTGGGACTGGCTCTGTTCAATATCTTCATCAACGACTTGGATATTGGCATAGAAAGTACGCTTATTAAGTTTGCAGATAATGCCAAACTGGGAGGGATTGCAACTGCTTTGGAGGATAGGGTCATAATTCAAAATGATCTGGACAAATTGGAGAAATGGTCAGAGGTAAACAGGATGAAGTTTAATAACGACAAATGCAAAGTGCTCCACTTAGGTAGGAACAATCCGTTTCACACATACAGAATGGGAGGAGACTGTCTAGGAAGGAGTACGGCAGAAAGGGATCTAGGGGTTATAGTGGACCACAAGCTAAATGAGTCAACAGTGTGATGCTGTTGCAAAAAAGCAAGCTTGATTCTGGGCTGCATTAACAAGTGTGTTGTGAGCAAGACACGAGAAGTCATTCTTCCGCTCTACTCTGAGCTGGTTAGGCCTCAACTGGAGTATTGTGTCCAGTTCTGGGCACCGCATTTGAAGAAAGATGTGGAGAAATTGGAGAGGGTCCAGAGAAGAGCAACAAGAATGATTAAGGGTCTAGAGAACATGACCTATGAAGGAAGGCTGAAGGAATTGGGTTTGTTTAGTTTGGAAAAGAGAAGACTGAGAGGGGACATGATAGCGGCCTTCAGGTATCTAAAAGGGTGTCATAAGGAGGAGGGAGAAAACTTGTTCATCTTAGCCTCTAAGGACAGAACAAGAAGCAATGGGCTTAAACTGCAGCAAGGGAGGTTTAGGTTGGACATTAGGAAAAAGTTCCCAACTGTCAGGGTGGTTAAATGCTGGAATAAACTGCCCAGGGAGGTTGTGGAATCTCCATCTCTGGAGATATTTAAGAGTAGGTTAGATAAATGTCTATCAGGGATGGTCTAGGCAGTATTTGGTCCTGCCATGAGGGCAGGGGGCTGGACTCGATGACCTCTCGAGGTCCCTTCCAGCCCTAGAATCTATGAATCTGCTGAATTAACATGCTGCACTCTCTGCTAGCGCTGGTACCCAGAGTTTCAGAACCAAAAACAGAGGCTATTTAACTTTCTTTCCAGGCGGTGTCTGGAATAAATTAATGAGGGCACAGCTCCTCCGTCTGATATATGATTGATGTAAATCAGAGTGCTTTTATATAAAACTAGTTTTAAATCAAGCATGCACGTGCAAACTCCTACACACACACTCACTCTCACACACTCACTCTCTCTCTCAGAAGCAATAGGTTCAGAGCATTTCAAACATGTATAGTTACCAAAAAGTCTTAAATTGTTTTGAGGAATCAGGAGCCAGGCTTCTGGGGGCCCCCCGCCTTCAATCTAGCTTCTGGGGAACTTAGATGTCAGATCCTTGTCCAAAGAAAGCTTCCTTGGATGGCTCCAAAGTACACTTACTCACTAAACTTTTTATAAACCGTCTCCAATCAAAGCACATAACTCATAATAACCCCTAATAGTGTAACAATTTGCATAGCAACAGCCAATAACAATTCATCATTCTCCTTATCAGCAAAGTGTTTCTAATCATAACAATAAAACATACATGTCAGAGGTGCCCAAAACCAAGAGTGTCTGTCCAAACATTCCTTCTGTTTTCATTAAGGGAACCTTCACTCCCGGTCCCAGCCTCCCATTCCGATAGCACCGCTGCAAACAGGCAGCTGTACTGCTTTGCCTCTCAGTGCCTGGGATTGATAGCTATGTGATGTTTGGGTTTCAGCTGGCAGGGGCTGAACATACAAAATGGCCGACTGCTGTACTGTCAAAGTCTGGGCTAACTGGCAGGAAAGTCAAATTCTGGGGCTACAGCACAGCTGACATTGGAGCTCCAAGAATGGCGGCACCGGCCGCAGTAGCAACCTTGGTTAGGGTATTCACCTGGGACCCACAGCATTATCAGCAGTGATGAGCCAAGGGAAATTAGTAAAACATCAACAGGTAACATTTTGGGACCCCATAACACTGCAACCCCTTTTCCTACTCCTTTCCAGGTTTCCCAGACACCTTCTGCCTTGGATGAGATGTGGCCTGTCAAATTTCAGAAGGATTGGTTTCTTTGGGGGAAAGTTAAGTGAATGGGAAGGGTTGAAAATCCTATTCCGCAGTAGGAAGCTAGATGTAACATTCACTCTGGAGCAGCTACTGCTGCTCCTTAATAACCAATTAAATCAGCTGCAGCCATGGTTACTAAAGGATGCACAGAATGTGTCTTTCAAATAAAATAGAACTCTATGAAATAAAACAAAAAAGCCAATGTATTATGGTTTACCTTAAAAAGAATTCTGCTTTAACAGAATGGAATATCTCATCTGAGATCAGCCCATGGCATCTTGCTCCAAAACCTTCAAGCGTGACGTACTGCGTACAAGTTGGACTGATTGTAAGAGTTGGTAGAATAACTGATTTTTCAGTTTGTGGTCAGTGCCGAAAAAATCGCTCAGTCTGAAACATTTTCTTTTGGGTGTTTGCACACAGCTAAACAGTAAAGATGATACTGGCTCCTCCTCCAGCCCTTATGTGAATGGCATCCAAGTCCTGGGGGAAAAAAAGTTTGTACCAAATAGTTTATTTGCTGAAAAGTGCAGTTTTTATCAACCCCAAATTATCAGCAAATTTAACATGAAGTGTGTAAAACTATTTGCCTGAAAAAGTTTGCCTAACTCTTTTTATAATAAAGAACTTTGGGACATGTCTAGCTTTGAGCCTGTTCCTATTAAAAGACAATGTTCCTGTTGCCTTCACTTCAGTAGGAGCAGATGTGAGCCCCCATCTTTCCCTGGGACATGGTGATGCTAGAAGAATGCTTCGCCCTGTGAATAGCTGATAGTCTTTGGCTGGATGGTAGTACAATAGTAAATTACTGCCATTCCCCCAGCAGCCAATCAGAATACAGAGACCAGAACTGTAAGCAGGTTTGTAAACCAACACAACTAGTGGTAACATGCTGAGAAGGTGTGAATACAGCTTTGTTTTCATGATTAATCATCTTGTGTGCAGCATGGTAGGTGTCCAGTATCCGTCAGTCAACGGTCAATGCACATTCATTACTTATGACTCTGAACATGGATTTTTGCAGTGAGCTGAACTGATGAGTAAAACATTACTTCATTATTCTTGTTTACATTTTGCAGGCACCCAGGCCCCTGACTAGGTTATGGGACCGATAGAGAAAGGAATTGCTCAGTCAAAGATGCTGACAAGTTCTCTTCCCCGTAGGACTTACAGTTCTTAGATTAAATGTTTATATTTTTTCTCATTCTAAGAACATGTGTGGACTGCACCCTTAGCAAGTTTGCAGATGACACTAAACTGGGAGGAGTGGTTGATACGCTGGAGGGTAGGGACAGGATACAGAGGGACCTAGACAAATTAGAGGATTGGGCCAAAAGAAATCTGATGAGGTTCAACAAGGACAAGTGCAGAGTCCTGCACTTAGGACGGAAGAATCCCATGCACTGCTACAGACTAGGGACCGAATGGCTGGCAGCAGTTCTGCAGAAAAGGACCTAGGGGTTACGGTGGACGAAAAGCTGAATATGAGTCAACAGTGTGCCCTTGTTGCCAAGAAGGCTAACGGCATTTTGGGCTGTATAAGTAGGGGCATTTCCAGCAGATCGAGGGACGTGATTATTCCCCTCTATTCGGCACTGGTGAGGCCTCATTTGGAGTACTGTGTCCAGTTTTGGGCCCCACACTACAAGAAGGATGTGGATAAATTGGAAAGAGTCCAACGGAGGGCAACAAAAATGATTAGGGGGCTGGAGCACATGACTTATGAGGAGAGGCTGAGGGAACGGGGATTGTTTAGCCTGCAGAAGAGAAGAGTGAGGGGGGATTTGATAGCTGCTTTCAACTACCTAAAAGGGGGTTCCAAAGAGGATGGATCTAGACTGTTCTCAGTGGTAGAAGATGACAGAACAAGGAGTAATGGTCTCAAGTTGCAGAGGGGGAAGTTTAGGTTGGATATTAGGGAAAACGTTTTCACTAGTAGGGTGGTGAAGCACTGGAATGGGTTACCTAGGGAGGTGGTGGAATCTCCTTCCTTAGAGGTTTTTAAGGTCAGGCTTGACAAAGCCCTGGCTGGGATGATCTAGTTGGGGTTGGTCCTGCTTTGAGCAGGGGGTTGGACTAGATGACCTCCTGAGGTCCCTTCCAACCCTGAGATTCTATGATTCTATGAACATAAGAACAGCTAGACTGGGTCAGACCTATGGTCCATCTAGCCCAGTTTCCTGTCTTCCAACAGTGGCTAGTGCCAGACCCGTCAGAGGGAATGAACAGAACTGGGCAATTATTGAGTGATCCATCCCCTGTCGTCGAGTCTCAGCTTCTGGCAGTCAGCAGTTAGGGACATCCAGAGCATGGGGCTGCATTTCTGATCATCTTGGTTAATAGCCATTGATGGATCTATCCTCCATGAACAGATGTAATTCTTTTTGGAACCCAGTTATAGTTTTCGCCTTGACAACATCCCATGGCAATGAGTTCCACAGGATGACTGCGTTGTGTGAAGAAATACTTCCTCCTGTTTGCTTTAAACCTGCTGCCTATTCATTTCAATTGGTGTCCCCTAGTTCTTGTGTTGACGGTCTAAATAACTCTTCCTTATTCGCGTTCTCCACACCAGTCATTTTATAAACCACTATCATACTCCCCATCCCCCAGTCGTCTCTTTTCTAAGATGACCAGTCCTAACCTTTTGAATCTCTCCTCATATGGAAGCTGTTCCATACCCCTCATCATTTCCGCTACCCTCCTCTGTGCCTTTTCCAATTCTAAGATATCTTTTTTTTCAGATGGGGGACTTTTATGCTGTTTGGACTCTATTGGGCAAAGATTCCTAAACACAAGCAAGAGCTCTCCAGGATTAACCTGGGTTATCCCTAAAGGGCATATAGAGCTGTCATATTTCAGGAGCTCTATCACTCTCGGAAACCTAAGACTGAAACTCACTCGTGTGTATATGTTTATCTATTTTAACCTTGTAAATAACTCATTTCTTTTTCTTAGTTAAAAAAATTCATAGTTAGTTTACTATAGGATTGGCTGCAAATTTGACCTGAAAGGGGTAAGTGACTGGTCTTTTGTGACTGAGAGTAACCTGAATAATTTGTGATCTTTGGTGTAAAGTGAACATCTATCACAGTCAGGGTGGGAAGACAGATTGGAGTGCCCAAGGAGACTGTCTGTAACTCCATGTTAAGGCTCCTAAGGAGTGGGGTTTGTGCCCTGCTTCTTAATAGTCTTTCCTGAAGTTGGTATTCTCACCCGTGAGCCGCTCCAGACAGAATTTTTGATCCTTTGAGTCCAAACAACATAAAACGACTCTAGTTCCTTCTGGTCAGGGACTTTTATCCCCATCTCCCTAGAGTCCAAGCTGATGGGACGAGCGCTTCTGCATGTCCCCTCTTCAGGGGTGTGTGGCGAGTAATCAAAAAATTATTGTGCTTTGATGGCTTACAATGGCTTATTTGCATTCAACAGGCCTACCTGTTTGGCTGGAGATAACCCCTCCTCGTGGGTGCAAGCCAGTATTTCACACTTGGGGATGTTTCTTTCCTGACTGCACTTACAGTTTCAGAGCAAATATTTTTAGTTAGAGATCAGACTCCTAAGTATTACTTTGTAGCGTGGGTTACAGATATTATAAGTGAGATTAATGCATGCAGCATCTTACAAGCATTTAACAAAGGCTACACACTACACAGATTGTTACAAGTCTAATACCATTTTAACAATACTAACACACAGGTAAGTCAGACTGGTATCCAGATATGCATTTGATCGTGTTTGCTTGAGGCCTAGGGACCTTGGCATGAGCTAGCACCTGGTCTGCCAGCGTCACAAGGGGATCTCCCCAATATCCTCTATGGTGACAACAGATGCAAAGAATTCATTTAGCTTCTCCGCTGCGGCCTTTTCTTCTGAGTGCTCTGTTAACACCTCAGTTCTCCAGTGGCCCCACTGATTGTTTGGAAGACTTCCTGCTTCTGATGTACTTTAAAAAAAAATTGCTGTAATTTGTGTCTTTCACTAGTTGCTCTTCACATTTTTTTGGCCTATTTATACTTTTACACTTGACTTGCTAAAGTTTATGCTCCTTTTTATTTTCCTCAGGAGGCATAGACTTCCAATTTTTTAAAAAGGATCTCTTCTTTTTGTCTCTAACTGCCTCTTTTACTCTGTTTAGCTGGTGGAGGTTCTTTTGGTCCTCTTACACTGCGTGTGTGTGTGTGTGTGTATGTATGTGTGTATATATATGTGTGTGTGTGTGTGTGTGTGTGTGTGTGTATGTATATATATAAAATGAGGTATAGCTTGAGCCGCTATTATGGTGGTTTTGAATAGTTTCCGTGCAGCTTGCAGGCATTTCACTCTTGTGACCGTTCCTTTTAATTTCCATATAACGAGCTTCCTCATTTTTGTGTAGTTCCCCTATTTGAAGTTAAATGCTAATGTGATGGGTTTCTTTGGTATTCCCCCTGCCCAAGCACATTAAATTTAATGACATTATGGTCGCTATTACTGAGCAGTCCAGCTATATTCACCTCTTGGATTAGATCCTGTGCACCACTTAGGACTAAATTAAGAATTTCCTCCCCTCTTTTGGGTTCCAGGACTAACTGCTCCAAGAAGTAGTCATTAATGGTATCTAGAAACTTTCTCTGCATCCCATCCTGAGGTGATGTACTGAGTCAATATTAAGTTAGTTAAAATCCCCATTATATTTGGGTTTTATATTTTTGCAGCCTCTCAGAGCTCCCTGAGAATTTCACAGTCACTATCACCATCCTGGTCATGTGATTGGTAATATATTCCTATGCAGGGATTGCAGGATTACTCCTTTAATTTGAACCCAAAGACTAGCACTATGTTTAGTATTGCTGCAGCTGAGGAATGCTTTCTGGAGGTTCCCCCTTTTCTATGATTTATTAAACTAGCTCTTATAGCTATGAAAACACTGTCCCCTTAATCACTTAGGACTGTTATACTGATTCATAATCCCAGAAAACAAAATCTGGACTAGAAAGAAGCAAGTTATATCCTCTTAGGTAAAAAGAGTTCTGAGCTGTGCTCATAGTCAGATTTTTTAAAATTATTTTTATTGCCCTTCAATGCATATAGTCATTGGAAAAAACTATAAAATAGGAAAATAAAAAGTTAAAAACTACTTAGACAAGTTAGATGTCTTCAAGTCACCAGGGCCTGATGAAATACATCCTAGAATACTCAAGGAGCTGACTGAGGAGATATCTGAGCCATTAGCGATTATCTTTGAAAAGTCATGGAAGACGGGAGAGATTCCAGAAGACGGGATAAGGGCAAATGTGGTGCCCATCTATAAAAAGGGAAATAAGTACAACCTGGGGAATTACAGACCAATCATTTTAACTTCTATACTTCGAAAGATAATGGAGCAAATAATAAAGCAATCAATTTGCAAAAATCTAGGAGATAAGGTGATAAGTAACAGTCAGCATGGATTTGTCAAGAACAAATCATGTCAAACAAACCTGATAGCTTTCTTTGACAAGGTATGAAGCCTTGTGGATGGGGGGAAGGGGTAGAGGTGGTATATCTTGACTTTAGTAAAGCTTTTGATACTGTCTTACATGACCTTCTCATAAACAAACCAGGGAAATGCAACCCAGATGGAGCTACTATAAGGTGGGTGCAAAACTGGTTGGAAAACCATTCCCAGAGAGTAGTTATCAGTGGTTCACAGTCATGCTGGAAGGGCATAATGAGTGGGGTCCCGCAGGGATCAGTTCTGGGTCTGGTTCTGTTCAATATCTTCATAAATGATTTAGATAATGGCATAGAGAGTACACTTATAAAGTTTGTGGACTATACCAAGCTGGGAGGGGTTGCAATTGCTTTGGAGGATAGGATTAAAATTCAAAATGGTCTGGAAAAACTGGAGAAATGGTCTGAAGTAAGTAGGATGAAATTCAATAAAGACAAACTACAAAGTACTCCACTTTGGAAGGAACAATCAGTTGCACACACACACAGTGGGAAATGACTGCCTAGGAAGGATTACTGTGGAAAGGGATTTGGGGGTCATAGTGGACCACAAGCTAAATATGAGTCAACAGTGTAACACTGTTACAAAAAAGTGAACATCATTCTGGGATGTATTAGTAGGAGTGTTTTAAGCAAGACACAAGAAGTAATTCTTCCGCTCTACTCTGCAATGATTAGTCCTCAAGTGGAGTATTGGAAAGATGTGAGCAAATTGGAGAGAGTCCAGAGAAGAGTAACAAAAATGTTTAAAGGTCTAGAAAACATGACATATGAGGGAAGACTGAAAGAAAAAAAAGTTTGTTTAGTCTGGAAAAGAGGAGACTGGGGGGGGACATAACAGTTTCAAGTACATAAAAGGTTGTTACAAGGAGGAGGGAGAAAAATTGTGCTTAACGTCTGAGGATAGGACAAGAATCAATGAGTTTAAATTGCAGCAAGGGAGGTTTAGGTTGGACATTAGGAAAAACTTCCTGTCAGGGTGGTTAAGCACTGGAATAAATTGCCTAGGGAGGTTGTGGAATCTCCATCATTGGAGATTTCTAAGAGAAGGTTAGACAAACACCTGTCAGGGATAGTGTCAGCAGTGTCCAATACGTTCGCCACTAGCCACATGTGGCTAACAGGCTATTGAATTGTGGCTAATAGGCTATTGAATTTTGGCTAATGCATGTGGCATTTTTATAATGTGGCTAATAAGAAAAATTCAAAACCACAAGTGTGGCTAGCAGTGTGGCTAGCATCGAATTTCTATTGGACACCGCTGGAGATAATACTTAATCCTGCCTTGAGTGCAGGGGACTGGACTAGACCTCTCTAGGTCCCTTCCAGCTCTATGATGCTATGATTCTAGGATTGGTGCCAGAAAAAAGTGAGTGTCCGAGACCAAACCACAATGGCTGTCTGGTCTCAGGTAAGTGACCGCACAACATGCAGGTCAGTGATCAACTGGGCCGAGAATGCTGGAGAAAGGGAAACTGCCTTCACAAATCTGAGCCTTCCTGTGGTGGCTGTGAGCAATTGGAAGTATATGTGAACTATGAAGATATTCTCTAATGGCAGGCCAAGTTAAGAGATATATAAAGCTTCTTTCATTAGGCCTTCTGTCGTTCTTGACAGTTCTGTGGGCTTTGTAGCATTGTTGGCTGTGATATTCATTGTGCATGTTCCAAGTAAGAATTATTAGCTCACAAGTGTCAGGAAAGGTGAAGGTAAATCACTAAGTAGGAAAGATTCTCTGCCTGCAGCTGGCGGAAAGTTTTTTTTTTTTTGTTGCAGTGATATTTTGACCCAAAATTCCCTTTATGCAAATCTGAAATTTCAGTTTTGCTGATTTTCTTTTTCCCCCATCAGGAAAAATTGAAGTGACAGCTTCCTGGTGGCCTGCTCTGAAACCTTTAGTTAATTTCACTTTCTGCCCACCTGTGAAATTGACACTTTTCTGGAGGGCAGATGAGCCAGTGTGCTTGGGTGGCTTTCCCAGACCCCCAAGCTCTGGAGGAGGGAGAGGCAGTGAGCTCAAGCACCGTGCTTCCCCCCCCCCCCCCCTCACTTGGAGAGGGAGGGAAAGAGAGAGGGAGGAGGAAGGGGGCAGGGAGAGGAAAAGAACCTGAGGGCCCCCACACTCTGCTTCTCCATCCCTGGGGAAGGCGCGGCAGCCTAGCGGCTGTGCTGTCTGGTTCCCAGAGCTGCAGAGGGAGGACAAGCTGCCTGGATCTCTGCCTCACCAGCAGCAGGGCTAGAAGTCTCTTGTCAGCTTCACATGTGACATTGAAAAGAGCCTTCCTGCCAGAAGCCCTTCGGGTCTCCCAGTTTCTTTTTTCTTGAAATCACTTGCTGCAAAAAATGTAGAGCTGGAAGGCCAGGTCTCTGTCCCCTGTAGCAGCTAGGACCACCTGCCAAGGGCAGAGACAGGCCAACTTTCCTTTTTCAGCACACAGTCTCTTCCTTTCTCATTCTGCCTCGGCTCATTACCGTCTCTTGCAGGAAACACCGCTCAGCTGGTTCATAGTTGGCTTCTTTTCTTTTCTGGCTGTTTACACTGTATTTCAGGTCAGTGATCTTATCATGTTAGGCTCTGGAGAAAGAAGCTGTTATGGAGCTATCCTGTTATTGTCTTAGCTTTTGTGATGTTGGAAAAACCGCTTACTGTAAACCAGGGTTTCTTAGCCTCTGGGTCAGGACCCAACATTGGGTCCCCAGAATGTTTCAAAGGGTCGTGTGGCAGCTCCTGTCCTGGGGCTGGCTGGGCTCATGCCCCCTGCTCCAAGCACTACCACCTCTGGGGTCCTAGCGCCACTCAGGTCTGGCCCAGCTGTCATGATGACAGGAGTCTGGGGAGGCCAAATGTGAGTGAGTGGCCCTGGATCCCCATGAGCCAGGTCACAGCTCCACTCACACACATTTACTCTAGTCAGGGCAGGGCCAAACCTCTGAGGCTCTGCAATGCTGGGCCGGGAGAGGCGAGCCAAGTCCAGCCAGCGCCACTCTGGGGTGAGTGCTGGGCAGGATCCGAAACCTCCCCTGGGCCTCCGCACCCAGGCTATGTTCTGGGTCACGACAGGCCATAAACATTCACGAATGGGCCCTGAGCCCAAAAAGGTTGAGAACCACAGCAGGAAACTTTCTGCCTCCATTTACCCATGTGTGAAATGGCTACAATCATACTTGCCTGCCTCACAGGAGCGTTGTGATGCTGTGAGTACCTTGAGAGCCCTAGGGGCAAGGCGCTGCTTTAAGCCTGAAGGTGCCATCATTGTTACTCTTCCAAGTGGTTTTGTTGTCCTGATATTTCTTCACACTTACTATTAAGAGAGAAACTAGAAACGGTGTTGAGCTGCAATAGATAATGCTCTGTTCATGATAGATTGCAGGGGTCAGGAACCAATCCCATTAGTGCCCCGTCTCTGAGCACAAGAGAGGCTCACGTCATGTGACACGTGAGTCACATCAAGTCTTCATCAGTCTTTGTAATCAGAGAACTTTGCTTCCGTTAGCTTGATGATGGTCAAGGCATCCAGACAAAAGTTAGCAGTCTTACAATTCAGTAGAGACATTAGATTAGATAAGGAATAAAATCAGTGTAACAAGGTTTTTTTTATGTATAATCCACAGAGAAAGCAATGCAATGGAAAAGAATCCAGCAGCCCCACTAAACTTGTAAGTTAATGACAAGTGAGGTAGATATTGCCAAGAGCATGAATGGAATTTGCATTTTTATCCTTCAGAAAAACCAAAGGGTCTTAGTGTTCTGGAGACACACGTACGTTGTTCTAGAGGGTGGGAAGAAAATGAAGGATTTTATGTTCATAATGGAGCAAAACGTACGAAAATTAGAAGAATTTTGAAAATGCATATAACATCTACAGGCTGATCCAAAGCCCACTGAAATCAATGATGGTCTTTGCACTGGCTTCAGTGAGCTTTGGATCGGGCCCCTAGATCACATGAAAATCACACAGTTGTGTTCTCAATGGACGTGATAAGGGAAATGTGTTTAAAAAAATAAAATACCCAAACCCATCAACTATGGTTTCTAAGCAACAGGCTATTACAAAAACACAACTGTTGCCATTTCCTTTAACACTCCCTGTAATAATGTTAAGTGATCATGCTGATCGCTTCTGTATAATGTGGATGGTCTATGTAATGCAGTGGGAATTCCTCTTTAATCAGACACTCTGAATAGTTGCTCATTGTAAAGAACTACTGATTTTTATTTTTTTAAATCTCACAGCATTGGAGGAAAGCATCAGACTACAGTTCATTGAGCCTCATGCCTTCAACAAGAGATCAAGAAAACATGCACAGATGCATTGACCTGGGAATATAGCTTAGAGTTACTTACCGACTAAGTCTGAATGTGATAGGGGGAGCTACTAATGAATTGTGCCTTTAAACTGGGCTTCACTGTGCCAAGCAGACAGTGGGCAATTGCCTGTGAGATAAAAACCCCAAGGGCCTGGCTGCTTAAAGATTTAAGCACCTTTGCAATAATATGATAATATTCATAGTGCTTCACATAGGCTTTAAATCTACAAAAACCCTTCTGCGGCTACCACAATGGGTAAGTAACTGAGCTGTGGCTGAGAAAAGGGAGATACCGTTTATTCTCACTATTTAAATAAGCGTTATCCTGTAAAAGTTGGTTTCGATGGGGTGTACAAACCCAACAGGGGGCCACAAGGGGTTAAGGAATTACTTTGGGTCCAGCCAGCCCCACCCTGCCGCACCTGCAGCAAATGCTCCCCCTGGTGGAGGAATTAAAAAACCTGGAGAAAGCTCATTTGGGGGCAGACCTGCAAACCCCAGCAGTGCAGAGCAGAGGAAAGGCCAAAATCTCTAAGGTAACTGCCCCCAAAGGAGCCTCCCTTCCCTCAGCGAGGGCCCACCCCAGAACAGAGAGGGAAGCATCCCCTTCTCCCCTGCATGCGCGTCCTGGAGATTGGTAACCCCTTTTTATTTTCTTGATTGGGACTGAGCTGGCCCGGGGGGAGAGGAAGTGGCCCAGGGAGGGCAGCCTCGGCTGGTCTGGCCGTAGGGCCAGGATGTCACCCTGTCTGTGCAAGCCATGAGCAACTTTGTGAGCAGGATGGTGGCGACTGTCAGGTTTCTGACCAAGGAAATGAATATGCTCGTGGGCTGTATCAGGACCCAGCGTCCGAGTGCCTTTGGGCTGCTCGGTGAGGAGGAAGAGTGGCAATGGTGATATGTGACGATGCTGCAGTAGCGTGTCAGGGTCCCGTTGCGCTGGTCACTCTACAGACGTGTAACATGCCCCAAGAAGCTGACAGTCCACGGATCAGATGACAGACCACAGGTGTGTGCGCCAAACAGCTGGGAGGGAGTGCAAGGAAAGAAAGTGACCAGCATGATGAGCAGTGCTCTCAGCACAGCAGCTCGTTAACAGGTGCCTAACAAGTGTCACAGACAGAACTCTACTCAGAGCAGAATAAATTATTGCCGTGAACAATGACATGACAACACTATAACACTTGACAATGGCTGACCGAAGATGGATGTAACCCGGTCACTGTCACCAGGTCAGCAGCCTCTCATGAACCTCCTGGTGGCCTTGGGGTCACACTACAGGCAGTCTGCCTCAGTTTCCCCTCTTGTACTGTTTCAAATAAAACTTCACCAGGCTTTATGTAATCAAAAATGTCCTTTCTTGGCAGGACACTCCCAAGCCCTACTGAGCTGGAGTCTCTCTCCAAGCTCCCCGGACTCTGCAAGGACCCTGCTCACTCCTTGAAATCTCTAATCCCTGAGCATCCCTCCTCATCAGTGCTGCAGCCTCCTGATGATGTTTATAGGGAAAACACCTGATCTTGCCCAGGTGTGGCTCCTTAGTTGGCTAGCCGCAGACCCTCCAGCCATTAACGGGTTATGGTTGTACATGTTACGATTACATTCATGACCTTGGAAAGGGTCCCAGCCCCTAACTACCTGACTTGTTTCTGGAGTCCCTGCTGAGTTGAGTGGCATTGGTCAAATAATATTTGAACAATTTATTTGATGGATTTTTCTGATAAAATCTTTGACTCCATCATTTGCCTTTTCAAATAACACTGCTCTACAGCCAAAATGCTTCTGAAATAAATGTAGTCAAACTTTACTAATTCTGGGTCACTGAGAACGAAAATGATGCTTAAAATTGTTGATTGGCTCTAGTTTTCAAGACATGCTATTGGGTCAGTATATACGACCCTTGACTTGGGAATGGCGGAGGATAAGTGAGTTATAAAGGGAAGGGATCTCAATTTAAACCAGAAATGACTAAAATACATCTTTGACTGGATCGATGAATAAATCTATGACTGGGTTTGGACAGTACTTGCTTTTTAGGCAAAACAATGAATGATGCAATCTGAAGCTGGTATTGCGTCATACATGGTATGAATTGCATCATGTTATTCCTAGAAGTCATGGATGATGCAATCATAACGAAGCTTACATCACTCTGCTGAACAAATTGCCCTATATCAGCTCTAGAAATCATACAGTGTCGTGCTCTCTTATTTGTCAGTGTTTGATTTTGCAAAGGGACACATTTCTGTTTAGCCAAAGTGAGCAGAGATGCCTCGTACTTGTGTGAACAGTGCAGATAACTTCTGCTATGTTTGTGGTGAAGTGACTTTTGCATCACAAAAGCGCAGTATAACCACTATGGTTAAGAAAGCCTATCACCTTTCTTTTGGCTGCAAAATTGGAGATCAGGACAAGAGGTGGGTCCCACACATATGCTGCAACACTTGTGCAATAAATCTTCACCAGTGGTTGAACAGGAAAAGGAAATCTATGCCTTTTGCAGTGCCAATGATCTGGAGAGAGCCAACAGATCATACCAGCAATTGTTACTTCTGCATGGTGCCTCCAGTTGGGAAAAGGGTGTCAAAGAAGAAAAAGTGGACTGTGCATTATCCAAACATTCCATCAGCTATACGCCCAGTACCCCACGGAGAAGGACTGCCGGTTCCTGATGCACCAGAATCATTCTCACTTGAGTCAGACGAGGAAGAGGATGAAACTTCTGGTCCTGAACCATCAATGTCACAGGACCCACATTTTCTCCCATCCTCCTCCTCTGAACCACACCTCATAACACAAGGTGAACTGAATGACCTTGTTAGGGATTTGGAACTACCCAAGAGTAAGGCAGAGCTTTTGGGCTCCAGACTACAGCAGTGGAATCTCCTGGCAGGTGATGTTAGGGTTTCCATGTTCCGTGACCGTCAAAAGGATCTTGTCCCATTCTTCTTCATGGAAGGTGATCTTGTAGCCTGCAACAACATCGATGGTGTGATGGCAGCCCTCAACATTGTTCACGATCCGGATGAGTGGAGACTGTTCCTTGATTCATCGAAGACGAGTCTTAAAGCTGTTTTACTGCATAATGGCAATGTTTTGCCATCAATTCCAGTTGGTCATGCAGTCCATATGAAGGAAACCTATGACAACATGAAACAACTTTGAGGTGCATAAACTATGACCAACATCAGTGGCAGCTTTGTGGCGATCTGAAGGTTGTTGCTCTCTTGCTTGGTCTGCAGACTGGATACACAAAGTACTGCAGTTTTCTCTGCGAATAGGATAGTCGTGCAAGAGATTCCCACTACATCAAGAAAGATTGGCCACTCCGACAGTCATTGGAGCCTGGGAGGAAAAGTGTTCAGCATCCACCACTTGTTGAATCAAGGAAGATTTTGTTACCACCCTTACACATCAAGCTGGGTCTGATGAAGAACTTTGTCAAGGCCATTGACAAAACACAAGCAGCTTTCAAGTAACCTTGGAAATTTTCCACGGAGGTAAGTGAAGCTAAGATAAAGGAAGGTGTCTTTGTTGGTCCTCAGATTCGTGAACTTCTTCGAGATGATGCATTTGACCATGCACTGAGTGGCAAGGAAAAAAAGGCATGGAAAGCCTTCCAGTTAGTGACAATAAATTTTCTCGGAAACAACAAGGGAGACAACTACAGGTTGTTGGTGGAAAACCTCCTCAAGGCATACAAAAGCCTTGGTTTCAACATGTCACCAAAGATACATTTTTTGCACACTCATCTAGATTTTTTTCCACCGAACTGCGGAGCAGTGAGTGACGAGCACGGTGAGCGATTTCACCAGGACATTGCAACAATGGAGAAACGCTATCAGGGCAAATGGAGCCCATCAATGCTTGCAGACTATTGCTGGACAGTGACAAGAGATGCTCCATTTAATGAATACAAGAGACAAGCCAAGAAGCGCCGAATAGACACTGAATAGGACTAAACTATGTACATAATAGTTTTTTACCTTTTGTTTCATAATACATTTAATTTATATAAACCCTTTGCTGATTTTTAAAGTGTTACATAAACAGGACAGGTGAAATAGTATCATGCAAAGCAACCATAAACACATGAAAAGACCTAGGTTTACAATTTATGATTAAAAGTCTACTATCTATACAATATACATAGACATAAAATGTAAAAACTTAAATATCTTAGAAACAGTAGCCGATCAGTTGTTTTAATTGTCATATTTGAATTCAGCACATCAAAATACATACTAAATAGCACATTTTATCTCTCTGAAGCAGACGACTTCTCAAAAATTGTAGACTAGTGTAATTTGGAAACTGGAGGGGTTTATCAATATTTGTGACTATATATTGTGGCAAATTGCCGGCACTACTATGATGGGTCCCGCACTTTCTCTTCTTGTGGGGGGGGGGGTTTCAGGGTGCCATTTCTTGCCCCTGAACTGGGGTAACAGCTATCCTACTAGTATCCCAGGGAAGGGGAGTGGAGAGGGAGGGACCCGGGCCCGCCCTCTACTCCGAGTCCCAGCCCAGCGGCCCTATGATAGCAGGTGAACCACTTGTAGCAGTGATTCTTTCCCCTGGGCTACTTCCCGCTCCTGACCTTCAGCTTGTGGGGCTTCCTGCCTTCCCTCTGCACAAGCCAGGTGTCCCTTTACCTAGGATCTTGGTCTTCTTAGCCCGCCGCAGCACTTCTCAAAACTCTCCTCCGCTTTCCTCCAAACTGCTCTTTGTTCCACCACCAATCCACTCTGCTTCACTCCTCCAAACTGCTCTCTGCTCCACCACCAAACCACTCTGTTCCAGCTTCTCCTCACTCTGCTCCAGTTCCTCCTCTGGCTGATTGAAGCAGGGGGATTTTATCAGGTGACTGGTTTCAGGTGCTCTAATTGGTTTCAGGTGCTTTTAATTAATCTACAGGGAATAAGGCTTCTCCTCATCCTAGATCACCCTCCTGCTGCCTTCTGGCCATGCTGTATCACAATATATGAATTTCATTCAATAATCCCATCTTTTCCCTCTATTATTCGCTTAGATCTAGAGCTGGGGATTTCTTGGGAGGCAGGAGGGTGTTACGTGCAATACAGTACTTTTAAAAATGATATCCACAAAATCACTGGCTGGTCCCAACCTCCACAAGGACCATAGTTGGATGATTAAATAGTGGATGTGCACTCCCCATGCTGGCATTGCAGCATTTAGTGGTATATGCAAGCAGGGAGGTTACACCTAATTTCTTGTTTTCGTTTGGGGGAATTCTGTGTGCTCGTAGACTTGCCAGAGCCAGGCAGGGTGATTCAGCTGGTGTGCTTTGGGCACTGGACAGGCTCATTTAGTTGTTTGAAGCTGCTTGGATGATTTCCACTGTGGGCGAGTAGCCTGGCAGGGCATACCCAGAGTCGCTCTGAGATGGGAACCAAAGGGAACTTCTAATAGGAGAGTGACAGCCAGACTGGAAGAGCAGCGGTAGAGCAGTGCAAGGCCCGAAGGCTCCGCTGTAGGGATTGTGTTTCACGGGCAGTGCCAGCTTGTCGGATTTCGGCCGCAAGACCCCTCCCCCGCTGGAGAAGACAGGGACTCCAGCTGCTGCAGGCTGTGCTAATTGCAGTGTGCCATTGCAAAGACTCAAGGCGAGTTTGAAGGGGACCGTGGGGCTGTCACTTGTGTCCCAGACTTGAAGGAACTGATGTGCCCTAGAGAGGGCGTGGACACCATTCCCCAGAGACTGAGAAGGGTGAGTCCTTCCAGAGGCGAACTCTGGGTGTGTGTGTGTGGGTATGTGCGTGTTCCTGCATAATTATACATCACATTTAAAATTGCGGTAGTATTCAGACTTGGGGAAATATCTTTCTTTAACAGCGTTATTGACAAAATTCACAATTGTTTCAAGAGTTACGAGAAAGCGTGTTTGTGTGTACAAGTAAATACAGGGAGTCCTCAGACTCACGGCACAATTCATTCCTCAGAATTGTGTTGTAAGACAAAACGATGTGTGGCAGAGCTCCGATCTTGTCCCTGTGGGTCCTGCGCTTCTAGGCGGTTTATGCGAGCCTCAGAGGATGGTGAGAGAACTCCCACAGTCCCTGTTGTCCCTCTGGGCTTTTTTTCATAACAGTTTAGCCTCCTGTTCTGCCAGAGGCCTGTCTTCTCCTTGTAGTGGCAGGTTGGTGGGGGGAACCCAGGCCCGCCCTCTACTCCGCGTTCCAGCCCAGGGACCCTAATGGTAGCAGCTGTTGGCAGCCAACCTCTCACTGCCAGAGTTGCTACAATTCCCTGGGCCACTTCCCCACAGCTCTCCTGCTTCTCACTGCTTCACCCTTACCTTAGGGCTCCCTTACTGATGGTGCGAGCGTGTCCTCATTTACTCAGTCCTTCAATAGCAACAGCACTTCCTCTCCTCTGGCTCCCTGGCTCCTCTTTTAGCCTGACTGGAGTGAGCCCTTTTATATGCTCAGAAGAGCCTTAATTAGGGTCAGGTGTTCACTTTACCTTAATGGCCTCACCTGACTCTTTGCAGGTTAATTAGAGTCAGGTGTTCTCATTAGCCTGGAGCAGTCCCTGCTCTGGTACAACAGAATAGTAGAAGGCAGATATACTGGCCATTGGGTTAACAGTTTTCTGTTCCCTGACTGACCAAACTGGCCTGGGTCTATCACAGATGCAAATCGAAGCCGCTTTTCCCATAGGAATCAATGGTGTGAAGGGGGGATTGGTTCCCGGACCAGGGCTTGATACACTATTTTCACCACAATAACCTGGATTTTTGAATTCTAGATGACTAATATTGCAACATCAGTGTATTTACTGTGCACTGTATTTTGTAAGCAGCATTCAAATAAACATAAACTCTCATATGCGCCTCAGAAAGCCAGGGAGACTGGCACACATGCTGAGCCTCAGCCAATCACTGTTCAAGCTTTCTGATTAGCTCCTTGCCCTGGGCTCAGCTAATTAAAACCAAGTGGCAACCCTGCCCGGCAACAAGCTACCCTGCTGCCTCGAAGCCAATCAGAAGCGACCCAGTTCAGCTCCATACCGGTATAAGGCAACCAAGAAGTGCCTTCAGGCAAACTTTATGCAAATTGAGTGTTGTAAGGGCAAAACGGGCAATCGAAAAGCATCGTAAGTGGCATCTGACATAAATTGGGCGTCGAAAGTCCGAGGCCTCCTGTATACACATTAGCAAATGTTTTCCTTTACAGATTTTGTGTCACTCTCCTCCTGTCCGGGATGTAACATTTGCCCCCTCACTCGCTGTATGTCTATTGTGGAGAGCTGAACCCCGAGGGTGTTCTGCAGTAGAGAGGTATGCTGGATCGCAGGAAGAGGAATGAAATACTGTCCGTGACGTTGGCATCCTGCCTTCCTCAAACCCGTTCCATATGCAACACTTGCTCACGTCTGCGGCCCCTGAAAGCTAATTAGAGATTAACATAGGGAGGCATGTGATTGGTGTCAATATTTCTTCTGACCTCAGGAGCAGAAGTTGGGCAAGGAACAGTGAGTAAAAGAGCCAAACCAGATGTTCAGAGAACTCGAAGTGAGCGATTAAGGTGACTAGACAGCCCTCTCCCCTTCGATGATATATGATCATGGACATCTCTTGTAGGGTTGATTTCTTGTTTTGGGGTGTGAAATAATGGAGATCGCTTCTGCCAGCAGGCTGGCCGATCACAGGACTCCCCCAACCCGCTGTGCAGGTCTCTGCAGCTGGTGCCTGAGGGACTGTCCAGTGACACCAAACCATGGACTTGGCTGTCTCTTCCACTCACGTTCAGATATATTTCTTGCCTGAATGTGCCTCCTGGCTAAGGGAACAGAGCAGCCTTGTCAAGCCTGTTCTCTTTAGTTCTTGAGCTCTCCAACAGCCCCACCATGCTGTTTGTCTGCTCCTAGGCTCTGACAGCGTTAGCTGATGCTGTCCCTCGGAGGAGTCCAGGACAGCTAACTCTTTCACTGGTATCTTGTACTGTTTTGGCTGCATTTACCCACTCAGCCTGTAGCCCATAGGGCTACCCTGCTTGCTTGCTTTATTACAGCTTTTCTTATGGGTTTGTTGTTTTATTATAATAGATTCATAGCTTTGTGCTGGAGTATTTTAGGGCAGTAATGCAAGGAACATACAGGCCACATCCTGTATGATGAGTGAAAGCAAATTAGCATAACTACGTTCGACTTAACATAGATAAGTGATGATAGGGAAAGCAAGTTAGTATACTTGTTTGTGAACTTTGGCATAGATAAGGGCCAACTAATTGCCCTCTATAAACTGAAAGGTGACCGGTACAGCACAAAGAACATGGAAATAATCACCACCAAACCAGTTCAGGCCAGAAATAAGGATTAATGGTCATTAATACATATGCCCATGCCAGCCTCTAGAGGAAGCACCCCTTGATATTACGTGGGTGAGGAAATGAAGTTCGGACATGGAAAGTGCGCAAGTGGTGCTCGGACTGTATAAGGGGGCAACCCACCATGTTTAATTGGTTACTTTTAGTCAGGTTCTAAGTTTCTCTCGGGTCTTTCCATAGCTTTCTAGCTCTCTAACTTCTCTTAAGTTCTTCATCTTCCACTTGAGAGTTGAGGAACCTGGACCCTTGGACTCTTTGGCATGCCAGAGGTGACCGGTTACCCCCAAGTTACCAAGGAAGGGGATGTGTGGCTGGTTACTTTTCAATTTGATTACCGTTCCATTTATCTCAATACAAAGCTTGAGGGCTGTATTTTTTTGGTCTCGGTGCATGCCCCTTTCAGACATCCCAAGGGTCCTTGCAAAGCTCTGTGTAGCCCAATTCTGGGACAAAACACTTCTCTCCTGAGACTCTAACCCATGTTATATAAACCGTAATATGAATCCCCTAAAAATCAGGCAACAAGCCCAAGTCTTGTGTGCTAACTTCCTGGTCTGCTTCCTTCAGACCCTGCTAATTGCAAGATGGGAGCAAGGAACTGCTTGGTTTTCATCAGTCAGCCTGTCAGCTTCTAAAGCCATCCTCCTCTCTGGCTGTTTTCTTTTGCTCCCAAATGGTGACAGTAGGGTGGCCAGATGTCCTGATTTTGTAGGGACAGTCCCGATTTTGGGGTCTTTTTCTTACATAGGCACCTATTACCCCCACACTTGCTATCTGGTCACCATAGGTGACAGTCAGCCTTTCTGCACCCACCTGGGGCCAAGGCTCTTCCCTCAGTGGAAACAGGTTTAAATAAGTGGCTGAGCGGGGTCAGAACTGCAGGTGGCTCATTGTAGGATGTTACTCGGGGCTCCTCTGCATGTGCTTGTTCAGGGAGCTCTCCAAAGTTTAGCTAAGCAGCTGTTGCTCACTGCAAGGGTTGGGCTGTTAAATACAGCTCAGGCCGAGCCTCTGAAGTCCCACAGCAGTGGGATCTGAACTGCGCAGTCTGGAAGACGACAATGCTGTGCTCTTTAATTAGCAGCTGCAAATGGCACAGGGAATTAGGAGGAACAGACACTCAGTTTGCTTTACGTTTATTTGCTGGTATTCCTGAGCAGGGCGTTACCCCACGTGGCCTATGGCAGAACCACCACTTTGGCTGCAATAACATCATGACTCTCAGTTAGTCAGTTTGACTGGAGAGACCTTAACAAACCTGGACTGAATGGTGTCATTTCCTCTTCAGCTGCTGCCAACTAGTCTGATCTCCACTCCCAAGTCACCCATGAGAAGACAGAAGAACTGGAGTCCACTATGTGATTTGCTTAATTGCTTTTGGCACAGTCCATTGTTTTGTAATTGCTAGTGGGAAATTGCTGGATGTGAATACGCTCTTTAAGTAACAATTTATGAAAGTGACATTTAGATTAAGAATACAATGGAACACTTTGATTTTGTGTTAGGAATTTAATGGCACTGTTTGCCTCCCTAAAAATGCAGATTGCGCATTTCAAATGCGTGATTTGGCAAATGCGTTCTGTTTTCCATTTACAATGTACTGCTTAAAGCTTCCAGTGAGAAATTAAAAACATATTCTGAACAGCACGAATCATTCATCAACCCAGCATTTACTGCAAAAACTACACAGCCACCCTCTTTTTATGTGGTTATTAAACTTGCAAGTGAGAGCCTCCTATAAATGACCTTATCTCAACTTTTTAAAAATCTATCTTTGTAAAAGGAAGAAGAAAAGAGAGCTCCCAAATGTGTCTCTTGCCCCTTGTTCTCAGACATTTGGACTTAAATTAATAAACGTGCACTTTTCACTTGTCCTGTGCTCTGGGCAGCTTGCAAAACGGACATGTTCCTTTTCAGAATAAAGTGTCAGGCTGGCACCCTGGAATTGTACAAGGAATTCATGCTATCTCAAGTACTAGCATTTTACACTGTGTGCGCGGTGAGAGTGTCTATCTGTATTACTCATGTAGGTTATATTTGCCATTCACAAGTATGTAAACAAACTTTTTGCTCTGTGAATAATTAGTTAGAAATATCCTTCCCTTGTCTTGATGGCACAGTTTTAGGCCATTTAACTTAATGGTAATGGCTGCATAAAGAGCTTTTTTAGGAAAAGCTGGGACTTTTTGATCTACTCATTTTCTTTAGCAAAGCTGAGGACCCTCATCAATGGTGTACAAAGCATTCTTTATCCACTGTCTTCTAGGGCCAAGGGCCCTCATGTAGGCTTCTAGTCCCACACAAGATTCAATATATTCATCTTGCCTTCACTAAGGCACTTGAAATGAAGAAGAGGTGACTATTGAGCAAGCTGGGGAGTTGGGGTTGAATTGGCTTGGACGGGAGCTGAGGCATAGGGGCAGGACTAAGGTTTGGCAAGATGGAGGGGTGAGGATGTGGGGTGGGGACTCTCAAAAGTGCTCATTGTTGGCTCAGCTGGTCCCCCTGATGTTAATGCTATTATGTCCAGTGGGAGCAAGGTTAGGCCAGCACAGAGCACTCTTGAAAATTCCACCTTTGGGAAATAACACAAATTAAAATATTATTTTAGCCTTTATGGTTGGGAAGAGAACCTGTCAAATGGAAAACCAGCATGAGGTGGTTGAGTGTTGTGTTCCTTAGAAGAGGGACAGCTTGAATGGGGGCTCTGAGAGACATGAATTCCTCATTCATCTCAGTGAGGTGATAACTCTGAAACTGATGCTGGCAATTAAAATATTTAAGTTTTCACCAAAGAAGTTAGCAGTGATTGGATGACTGAGACAGTGCACATCAGTGTAAATGAGGTGGGAGCTGAAGCTAAGACAGGTCACATGTCAAGTCATCAGGGCCTGATGAAACCCATCCTAGAATATTTAAGGAACCGACTGAAGACTTCAAGCCATTAGTGAATATTAAGGCTAAGATTATGTCACTGAGGTCGTGGAAGTCACGGAATCCATGACTTTCAGCAACTTCCGTGACATCGGGGACCCTGCGGCAGCCCAGCCTTGTGGGGGGCGGGACCCCACAACGCATCAGCTGCTTCCGCCGGCAACCCCTGAGGTGCCCAGCTACCGCTTCTGGCAAGAGCCCCTTCCCCCGCAGCGGCTCAGCCATCATGAGCAGCAGGCTCCCCCTCCCGCAACTCCTAGCTGCCGCCTGCAGCAGCAGAAGGACCCCAGAGCTGCTCAGTGGCTGCGGGCAGGGCCCCCCGGAGCTCCCCAGACTCCCCTGTTGCCAGCCCCGCCACCAACTCCCCTGCTGCCATGGACGGTGCTGAACTCCCCTTGCAGCTCCTACTCCCACAGGGTGGGGGAGGGGCTCCCAGCTCCTTCCCTGCAGGGTGGTGAGGGACCCCTCCCAGCCACTGGGAAATGGGGTCCCTGCAGCTTCCAGCTGCTGCGGGGGAGGGGTCAGAGTGCTGGACCCTCCTCCCTCCCCATTTTGTTATGGATGTTTTTAGTGAAAGTCAGGGACAGGTCATGGCTTCTGTGGCTCTTTGTTTATTGCCCATGACCTGTCCCTGACTTTCACTAAAAAATTCCATGACAAAATCCTCACCGGAGTGACTATCTGTGAGAACGCGTGGAGGATGCAGAGCTAGGACAGGACTGGAAAAGGCCATGATAGGTAGGTGCTATCTATGAAAAGGGGAGTCAGCACAACCCAGGGAATTGCAGACCAGTCAGCTGAACTTTGGTACCTAGAAAGATCACACCTGGATCGACCGGACTTCAGCTGTCGTTAAGACTGCGCCGATCACAACACATCTGCCATTCTTCTCGCACTCTTGCCTTTCTTCTCCACATTCGTCCGAAACGTTTAATGATGTCATCTTCCCATCTTCTTGGAAGCCGACCGGGGGCTCTTTTCTGTTCTTGCGGGTACCACTCAGCAATGATTGCGGTCCACCTGTTATCCGTGAGCCGTGCTGTGTGGCCCGCCCATCGCATCTTGTTATGTCTGCTTTCCACGACAATATCTTTCACACCGCTGCATTCTCTGATGATTTCATTTGGTATACGATCCAGAAGGGAGATTCCCAACATAGCTCGTTCCATTGCCCTTTCAGCTACCAACAGCCGTTGGTCTTCTCTCTTCGTCAGTGCCCACGTTTCACTGCCATACAGCATGGCTGGCAGCACTGCTGAATTGAAAATATTTTTACGTGTGGTCTTGTCAATTTTTCCTTTGAGGACGTCCTTGATGGAATTAAATGCACACCATCCTGCCCGAATCCTTTGCGAGAGTTCTCCGTTCAGGTCTTGGCGCATATTAACTTCTTGGCCCAAATATATGTACTGTTCCACTTCTTCTATGTCTTCTCCTGTTACCGTTATTCGGGCTTTTTGTAAGACGTCTGATCGCATATATTTCGTTTTGCAGCGGTTCATTTTCAGGCCGACCTGACTACTTTTCTTGTCGAGTCTTCGTAGCATGCTCTGCAGTTGGTTGGTGCTTTCGGCAATTAGTACAATGTCGTCTGCAAATCTGAGATGAGATAATCTCTCTCCGTTTATGTTGACACTATTCCTCCAATTGATCTTGTTCATAACCATTTCGAGGCAGGCGGTGAATAGTTTCGGTGAAATTGTATCTCCTTGCTTTACGCCTTTCTCGATAGGGATGCGAAGGGGAGTTTCGAGGAGAGTAATGTCTCTTGTACATCCAGTATTCGCTTCCTTCAACAAACTAATGTACTGCGTGTTAATGCCCTGCTCTGCGAGCGCCTTTAATATTGCGTTAAACTCAACGCTATCGAAGGCCTTTTCATAATCGACAAAAGCAATGCACAGCGGGAGTTTGTATTCCCTCACTCTTTCTAGGAGCTGGCTAAAGGTAAATATATGGTCGATTGTACTGAAATTTCTTCGAAACCCTGCCTGCTCTCTCGGCTGTTGTTCATCCAGACTCTGTGAAAGTCGATTCGTTATCACCTTTGTGAAGAGCTTGTAGATGTGAGAGAGCAGGCATATAGGGCGGTAGTTCTTAAGAACTGGCTGGAAAACTGTACTCAGAGTAGTTATCAATGGTTCACAGTCAAGCTGGAAGGGCATAACAAGTGGGGGTCCCACAAGGATATGTCCTGAATCCGGTTCTATTCAATATCTTAATGATTTGGATAATGGCATAGAGTCAGGGGTGGCCAAACGTACTGACCCTCCAAGCCACATATGATCATCTTCAGAAGTTTGAGAGCCATGGCACACCTGACAGGGCTCGGGGCTTCGGCTCTGAGAGAGGCGCCTGATAGGGCTTGGGGCTTCAACCCCGCTCCTGCTGAAGCCCCAAGCCCCGGCAGGTGCATCCTGTGGGGCTGAAGCCCTGAGAACCTCCTCACTGGGCAGAAGCCTCTACCCCGCTGCAAGGCAGAGGGCCCGAGCTGCCTCCCTGCCGCGGTCTGGTAGGTGGGGATTGGGGGAGAGTCTGGGGGGGCTCCGCGAGCTGCACTTTAATGGTAAAAGAGCCGAATGTGGCTCACAAGCCACAGTTTGGCCATACTTGCCATAGAGAGCACACTTACGTTTGCTGACGATATCAACCTGGGAGGGGTTGCAAGTGCTTTAGAGGACAGGATAAGAATTGAAAATGATTGTGATAATCTGGAGAATTGGTCTGAATTAAAAAGGATTATATTCAGTAAGGACAAACGCCAAAGTACTCCAGTTTAATTAGTTGCACACATAAAAATGGGAAATGACTGCCTAGGAAGGAACACCACCGAAAAGGATCTGGGGGTCATAGTGAACCACAAACTAAATATGGGTCAACAGTGTAACTCTGTTACCAAAAAAAAAAAAAAAAGAACCTCATTCTGGGATGTATTAGGAGTGTTGTAAGCAAGACATGAGAAGTAATTCTTCCGCTTTACTCTGCGCTGATAAGGCCTCAGCTGGAGTAGTCTCCAGTTCTGGGCACCACCATTCGGGAAAGATGTGGACACATCGGAGAAAGTCAAGAGGAGTGCAATAAAAATGAATAAAGGTCTAGAAAACATGGCCTATGGGAAAAAAGTATGTAGAAGGTTGTTATAAAGAGGATGGTGATATACATTTTTCTCCTTAACCACTGATGACAGGACAAGAAGTAATGGGGTTAAATTGCAGCCAGGCAGATTTAGATTAGATATTAGGGAAACCTTCCTAACCGCCAGGGTAGTTAAACACTGGAACAAATTGCCCAGGGAGGTTGTGGAATCTCCGTTGTTGAAGGTTTTTAAGGACAGGTTTGACAAACAGCTGTCAGGGATGGTCTAGATCAGTGATGCTCAGACCTCAGTGGTTCAGGAGCCAAATTATGATCAACCTTACCCAAAAGAGCCACAGTTGTGTGAATTCATTGTTTCATTTACTATAGTGCTGTGTTGTTGTTGTTCTTACCGCAAATAAATTAAGTTAATGCAAGTTGATATCTTAATTGGCTAATAACATAGTAAAAGCATCCTGATTGGTTAATAACTTAGATTGGTTAATAGTTAAGTCAGACAGTGTTTTAATATCATGTGCTGCAAAGAGCCAAAGAGACTCATTAAAGAACCATTTGCAAGTCACCCCGATATTATCACCAGACCATAAGCTGGCCGCAGGGGAGGAAAGCCCAGCAGTGGGGGCTGGGTGAGAAGAGGAGCAAACAGGCTGCATCACCCTGGGACAAGCTCGGCTCAAGCTAGGAGCCGGCTGAGGGTTAGGGCCTGCCAGAAGTCCTGGGTACGAGGCTAGACCTGGCCTAGGTGGTTGAAGCCCAGAAGCTGCTGGTTAGACTGCGATTGGCTGTTGCTGCCGGGATCCTGCCTCAGGGGAAGGGGGCTGAGCCCAGTGGGGCCAAAGACATTTGTTTTCAGACTGGGCCTATAGCATGCCATTGTTCTGAAAAGAGGTAAACACTTTAAAGTGGTGTGGCCAGAAGGCCCGGCCACCTTTATGGTGGGATTAGGCAGAAGATCATTGTGGGGAAACTGAGGCGAAAGTTCTGTGACACTGAGTTTTGCCACCGGGGCACTGTTCAAAGATAGAAATCTACTGATCTGAGAAGTGGGTTAATTTCCACAAGCCCATGAAGGTAGTGGGTAGAACGCTGCATAGTGTGGTGATTATGCTGAATATTTGGTAACCTTTCACTGACTATCCTTTAAGATGTCTGTCTGTTTAGGAGAGAGGTTCCCTGATCAATAGCATTGCTGTTGCTGAACAAAAGAGCCTTCCTCATGAAAAGGGGAAAGTGGAACCTCTTGAAATATTGCCGTTCTGCAACGTGCTTATGAGACAGAGCAGAAATCCCAGCCCACGGTAGGCAAGAGAACACAATGCCAATCAGAGGTATAACAAAAAGGCTCCCCTTCAGTCAGCCTTGATCAGCACAATTGGTGTTTCCTCCTCTTCTGTTCACGCTTCTAGGTGAGCTGCAATCAATGCGGTACCACTTTATCCTGTCTCATTGTGGCTGACGGCTGCAGTTCCTCTCTTCTCTGCAATTTAAGAGTCGGAGCATATTGTCTCCTAAAAGGGTGATCGCGTTGCTAAATGCAGGGCTTTTGTGTGTGCGATGTTGCCCCTTGCCAGTCACACCTCCTGATTTGTGCAGTTTGTACCGACCAAGAGGCAGGCTGGGACAAACAGAAATAATGTCTCATTTTCTCTTCACTCCTCTCAAATAGAAAACAGCCTTCTTACTACCAGATGCACTGACACTTCACACTCCATGTAGAGCACACTCCACTTGATAGAATATGGGCAAAGGTATCAGGCTGCAGCTTTAGTCTCTGACCTTTTCAGCACGCTCCTAAAATACCCAAGCATAGAACCCTGAAATCATATAAAGGGATTGCGCCATACTTTCCAGAGACACTTGACAGACCAGGGGAAATCTTGTGGAGTGGCAATCCGGTACTGTCAAATAAGTGAATTACAGCTCCTTAGTGCCCGTGACACAAGATGCCAGCCTGAACTTAAAAATCTTAGCTGCATTGACTTTCAGGGGCATGCCACTTCAGAGTGAAAATGAAATCTGACACTTCAGTTTCCATTTCAGTGCCACCAACCAATGGAGGAAACCTGACCTTCTGCCCACTGGATTAAAACTGGCTGATGGATAGTCAATAAAGGGGCATGGTGAATAACAAAGTTGGTACAGCAAGGAGCTTTGTACTTCCAGGTGCAGTTTTATTAAGTACCTTCACAAGAGGGAACAAACAGCCTGGGAGTGAAATATGCCGTTGATACTAAGTGGGAAGGAGCTGTAAACAATGTACAAATAAGGACGTGTAAACGTTTCCAGCGTGTTGCTGAAAGATACTTGCTGGGTGTGAGTGGGAAGCCAGCAGATTAGTCTGAAGTTTCTAATACAATGTGGCAGGAAAAATGGCTCATGTAGGTTGGAGTTGCCGATGCACGGGTATCACAGCATGCGGGAAGGCAGTAATCCACCCTCTGTAAACGTCCGCTATGTTTGGTATATCTTCTTATGTGCCAGATCTTGGCAAATTGGAGAGAGTTCAGAGACCAATGGGGATGTTAAAGGGACTGGATACATGAATGTACAAGTCACGATGAAGAGCTGAATATGTATAGTGGATAGGCTAAATGACAGGAAACATGGTACCAGTCTATAATATTCCAAGTGTGAACAGCAAGAGGGAGATGAATTGTAGTTTAGATTGAAATTCAGAAAGGGAAAACACTGATCAGGCATCAAGGCATTTTATTTGACATAGAGCTCCATTAACCTGTGGAATAATCTCTGAAGGGAATTGGTAGGAGCTGTATTACTCGTCTTATTTAAAACTAGACAGGATACACTGGTAAATTCACAGTAGGGAGCCACCTGTCCTGGCAAGGAGATGGAGCAGCAGACCTGTTTCATTTCTAGAGTCCTTAACAATAATTCGAAGCCTATGCTGTGTTTCAGACCCCAATAGAATAGCAACTAATGTAATAAGCTTTCGTGGGTTAATAACCACTTCATCGGATGCATGGAATGAAACATACAGTAGACAGATATTTATACAGTCAGAGAAACATGATAAGGTCGAGGTGCATAGACCAACCTTAAGAGGCTAATTAGATGAGAGGAACCATAACAGCAGGGGAAGAAAAACCTTTGAAGTGATAAACAAGATGGTCACAGAGGTGTGAATGAGGATCGTTAACTTAAGGGAAAAAGATTCAATTAACGTAATGGCCGAACCATTCCAAATCTCTATTTAATCCGGACGCAATGCAACCTAGTTTGCATATCAATTCGAGTTCAATAGTTTCTCTTTGAAGTCTGCTTTTGGAGTTAATCTGTCACAACACTGCTACCCTCAAGTCTGTCACTGAGTGATTAGGGAGGTTGAAGTGTTCTCCTACTGGTTTTTGAATGTTATGATTCCTGATGTCAGATTTATGTCCATTTATTCTTTTGCATAGAGACTGTCCGGTTTGGCCAATGTACATGGCAGAGGGGCATTGCTGGCACATCATGGCATATATCACATTGGTAGATGTGCAAGTGAATGAGCCCCTGATGGTGTGGCGGATGTGATTAGGCCCTGTGATGGTATCACTTGAATCGATATGTTGACAGAGCCCCCAACTAAAACCTCTCCAGCGCATCATCAAAGATCTACAACCTATCCTAAAAGATGATCCCTCACTCTCACAGATCTTGGAGGACAGACCAATCCTTGCTTACAGACAGCCCCCCAACCTGAAGCAAATACTCACCAGCAACCACACACCATACAACAAAAACACCAACCCAGGAACCTATCCTTGCAACAAAGCCCGATGCCAACTCTGTCCACATATCGATTCAAGTGATACCATCACAGGGCCTAATCACATCCGCCACGCCATCAGGGGCTCATTCACCTGCACATCTACCAATGTGATATATGCCATCATGTGCCAGCAATGCCCCTCTGCCATGTACATTGGCCAAACCGGACAGTCTCTACGCAAAAGAATAAATGGACATAAATCTGACATCAGGAATCATAACATTCAAAAACCAGTAGGCGAAGACTTCAACCTCCCTAATCACTCACTGACAGACTTGAGGGTAACAGTGTTGCGACAGATTAACTCCAAAAACAGACTTCAAAGAGAAACTATTGAACTCGAATTGATATGCAAACTAGGTTGCATTGCGTCCGGATTAAATAGAGATTTGGAATGGCTTGGCCATTACGTTAATTGAATCTTTTTCCCTTAAGTTAACGATCCTCATTCACACCTGTGTGACCATCTTGTTTATCACTTCAAAGGTTTTTCTTCCCCTGCTGTTATGGTTCCTCTCAACTAATTAGCCTCTTAAGGTTGGTCTATGCACCTCGACCTTATCATGTTTCTCTGACTGTATAAATATCTGTCTACTGTATGTTTCATTCCATGCATCCGATGAAGTGGGTATTAACCCACGAAAGCTTATGCTGAAATAAATTTGTTAGTCTCTAAGGTGCTACAAGTTTTTCTTTCTTATTTTCGTTTTGCTGACACAGACTAACACGGCTACTACACTGAAACTAATGTAATGACCTTCTCCTGCAGAAGTAAATATAATATGACAGAGATGGCAAGTCTGTAGGATTGACTTTTTGATATACTGGGGAGTGGTATGAGAAATCAAGGGTCCAATCCTGCAAACATTTATTAATGAACATACAAAGCACTATGTGGAATTCTCAAGCCATGGACTTGTCTATTTTGTACGCATTTATTTTCTGTTCTCATAGTTCAGTCTTCAGAGATCAAACATGAAGGTGCTCCGTTATACGGTCTAGGTGCTAGAAGGCTAACTCCTGGTTCCTGCTTTGAGCAGGGGGTTGGACTAGATACCTCCTGAGGTCCCTTCCAACCCTGAGATTCTATGATTCCTCTTAACTGGTCTTCAGCTAGTTTGTACCATTAAGCATTTCACATACCATAACAGTCACAATATTCACTACTGACATTTTTTGGTCTTTATTTCAAGTGCTCGTGAAAGAGGCTTTACTGACAGCACTGATGGTCCCTATTTATCCCCAAAGCACATACAGCATTGACCGGAAGTACAAGCTGCTTCACTCTACCCTGCAAATTTCCAAAAC
Source organism: Macrochelys suwanniensis (assembly GCA_033296515.1). Lineage (NCBI taxonomy): Eukaryota > Metazoa > Chordata > Testudines > Chelydridae > Macrochelys > Macrochelys suwanniensis. The sequence goes on along the minus strand of CM065781.1, from coordinate 2,324,571 downwards.
CCTCACTGGAGTGATTGCCTCTAGGGGAGGGAGGGGAGATCAGTCTTCCTGTACATTAAGGTCTGCAGAGATCGTCACAAAGGTGCTGACTATGAACATGGGTTTTTGTGACTGTGTAACGATGCTGGTTCTGGCGGGACCTAACTGAGAGTGCCAGTTCAGGACAAATTGCTTCAAACAGGGCAACTACAGCCCAAGGCTGGGGTTTTTCCACCTCTAAGGCAAACCAAACCAGTCAGACAGAGGAGACTTTGGTTTTACCCCACTGGCTAACCACAAGTCACACAAGCAATCCCCTTAGACACTCCAGTTTCCCAGTCTCACCACCAGTGCCACTCGCTATGGGGACAAATGGTCATGAAAACCAATGCCCCAGTAAAAGAAAAAGGTCCTCCCGATCCCAATGGACCAAGCCCCCAGATCCAGGTCAATATACAAATCAGATCTTACCCACAAACCACGCTGTTGCCAGTCCTTTAGAATCTAAAATCTAAAGGTTTATTCATAAAAGGAAAAAGGTCTAGGCGAGAGCTAGAATTGGTTAAAAGGAATCAATTACATACAGTAATGGCAAAGTTCATGGTCCAGGCTTGCAGTAAAGATGAAATACTGCAGGTTCAAATCAAATCTTTGGATTACATCCACAGCTGGGATGGGTCCGTCAGTCCTTTGTTCAAAGCTTCCATTTGTAGAAAGGTTCCTCCAGAGGTAAGAAGCAGGAATGAAGACAAAATGGAGATGAGGCAGCTGCCTTTTATAGTTTCTTCCAGGTGTAAAGACACCTCTTTGTCCTTACTGTGGAGAATCACAGCAAAATGGAGTCTGGAGTCACATGGGCCAGTCCCTGCATAATTTGCTGAGTCACAGGCGTGTCTGCCTTCCCTCGATGGGTCCATTGTATCGCTGATGGCTCTTAATGGGCCATCCAGCAGGCCTAGCAGAGCTGATAGCTTGTCCGGGGTCCCAGAAGCCCAGCCCCAGTTTGAAATACAGGCAGTATAAAGCCAATATTCATAACTTCAACTACAAAACTGATCCATACATATAAATGACATAATCATAACCAGCCAAGCATAACCTGGACTTAGACACCTTATTTGACCCCCTTTATATAAGATTTGGTGCCACTACAGGACCTTGGTTGTAACAATGATCTATATGGCCGCAGTTATTGTCAATAACGTCACAGACTGATTTTTAAAAAAAAAAAAATCATCCAAAATCAGGACGAAAAGTCCAACACCATTATTTTCATGGGAAGGGGTTTCCATAACAATTCCATTTACACAAAGAGTGAAACTATGCTTTGGTTTGCCAGCTGCCTGGCTCCGTAGCTGGCCAGCTTGCCTGTCTGCCCAGGGAAGCAGGCAGCTAGGCAGACCCCAGGAGCCAGCTGTCTGGGGAGCAGGACAGGCAGGTGGCTGGGGAACCCAGGTCGGGGGCCAGCCAGTGAACCTGGCAGGTGGACCGATTGAGAGCCTGGGAACTTTGTGAACCACGAAGCCTGGGAATCCCAGTTCTGTGGAAGCCCACCAGGAGCCTGGAAGCTGTGGTAGCCCGGGAAATTCTGGCTGCTGCTGAGATGAGCAGGTGAGCTGGCAGGAAACTTGCCTGATTTCCATCCAAAGCTTTGGCAGAATCAGCACAGTACAGAGAAGAGCCACACGCGTGATAGGATTGGAAAATCTGCCTTTTAGCGATAAACCCAAGGGGCTCACTCCATTTAGTTTCACAAAGAGAACTGTGATGTTGCACTCCATATGATTTTATGGAAATATGCTCATGAGTGTGAATATGATGTAACTGGAATGTGCTCCATGCAAAAGATCTCTAGTATAAAGTATCATTACAAACCTTCTAATCTACTGAGTGTGGTCATCCTATTTGTATAAATGTATCACTCTTGTATCTGAAACTAGAAATATGAAATATAACTCTGATGTCCTATTGTAATTATGCAAAGTGTGGGCCATTAATGGTGGTTTGGAATCTTGCTGGCTCCCATTAACCAGGACAATTGAATGTAGATGGCTCTGTTTACTTGCAAAACTTCCTGTTAGTCAGGCCAGGAAGAATGGAGGCTTGGAGTCTCACAGGACATGTGACCATGTCACCTGGTACTGGAATCCATCTTAAACCTGGTGCTTTTCCATTTAGAGGGGGGGGGGGGGACCCAGAGAGACAAAAGATTCCCACCTTGTGCCAAAGCCATATAAGGGGGTGGAACAGAACAAAGGGGGATGCAGTCATGAGAAATCCCCTAGCTACCACCTGAGCTGGAACAGGGACTGTACCCGGGGAAAGGATTGGGGCCAGACTAGGAAGTAGTCTAGTCTGTGAAAGAAGCTTATTGGAACATCTCTGAGGGTGAGATTTAATCTGAATTCAGTTTTCTATTGTAATAGGCTTAGACATGCATGTTTTTGTTTTATTTTGCTTGGTAACTTACTTTGTTCTGTCTGTTATTACTTGGAACTACTTAAATCCTACTTTTTATATTTAATAATCACTCTTTGCTTATTAATTAGTGATTAATTCCTGGGGGAGCAAATGGCTGTGCATATCTTTCTATCAGTGATATAGAGGGCGAACAATTTATGAGTTTACCCCGTATAAGCTTTATACAGAGTAAAACAGATTTATTTGGGGTTTGGACCCCTTTGGTAACTAGGTATCTGAGTGCTAGAGACAGGAACACTTCTTAAGCTCTTTTCAGTTAAGTCTCCAGCTTTTGGGGGACGTGGTTCAGACCTGGGTCTGTGTTTGCAGCAGGCTAGTGTGTCTGGCTCAACAAGACAGGGGACTGAAGTCCCAAGCAAAATGGGCTCAGAGGTAGCCTCAGCTCATCAGGTGGCAGTCCCAAGGGGGTTTCTGTGACCCAACCTGTTACAAGAATGTTCAGGGGTGACTTGATCAGTCTGTAAGCACCTATATGGAGAACAGAAATTCGATAATAGCAGACTCCTCAGGACAGCAGAGAAAGGTCTCACATGATCCAATGGCTGGACATTGAAGCTAGATAAACTCAGACTGGAAATCAGGCATAGGTGTTTAACAGTGAGAGTAACTACAATGGGTTGGGGTAGGTTCTTCATCACTGACCATTTTTACTTCCAGGTTGGAAGTTTTCCTAAAAAAAAATATGCTCAGAGTTATTTTGGTGGGAAGTTCTCTGGCCTGGGGCGGTTAACTAGACGACCACAGTGGCCTTTTATAGGCTTGTCTACACAGTGGGATAGTGCACCCCAAGAGGCTGTGATTTCTAAACGCACTAATGTGTTGCACATTAATTGGTCCGTGTTGACACTGTTGGTGCTCTTTAACGTAGTACTGTTCAAACAGCACTATGCTAAAGCACAGCAGTAGGGTCAACATGGACCAATTAATGTGCAACAGGTCAGCGTCTATAGAAATCACAGCTCTATAGAGCTCATTACCCCACCATGAAGACAAGCCCTATGAACCTACGAAACACATGTCTGTGAAATATGTCAATTCCATCAAATCAGCATTTTCTGATGGAACAGTTTCCTGCTTTACTTAGGGGTAACAAAACAGGCATCAAACTTGGCCAAAATCTGTTGCCTTCTTGAGCAAAATTTCCACTGAAGCCAGTGGAAGTTTTCCTAAAAGAAAGGTTGCAGAATCCAGGGATTTGGAGCAATCACATTTTTGAATTGCTCTGTTCCAGCTCCGCTCCAGCTTCGAGCCTAAACCTACTGTTCCACGCTCCAGCTCCGGGCTCTGCTCCAAAGCACTGGCAGAATCTGGCACATGTAGAACAGAGACTATTTGCTTGGATAACAGTTCAGGGTTCATTCATGGAACTGGAGTGTTTTATTCTTCAAATGTTAGTTACAAAATTCTGATCTGAATTGCTTAGAAACATGGAGAACTCTTCCCTACCCACCAATCTTCACTAACAAACTGGGGTCTAATTTCTTTTTGCACATTAAAAACAAAACCGAAAAACTGAGGAGGATTTAACCTTGCTTCAATCTATTTATAAAGAGGCATCCTACCCGTAGTTTAAAGATCAGTTTCACAGTGGGCAGATATTCTCTTTTCCGTCCTTTCTGTTTAGCTGCAAATTCCCTTTTTTCAGTAGTTTGTAGAGAAACACACTAAAATGGAACTTTGCAATATGTGAGCTGAAATATCCTGATAATCTGCCAGAGCTTTAATTTCACTGTAATTGAAGGTTTGGGCTTCACCTTTAAACAACACATTCCATAGCTGAATTCTTATCTGAAGATTTCAATTCTGTACTTTCCTCATGAAAATATTGACACATTTTTCACTCCCTCTTCACCACAAAAGAACATTGCGAATAAGAACAAACTGCACCCAAAGGTATAACAACAGTTAAGGCTATGCAAGTTTTGAGCTCCGAGATTGGCTAACCCATGGGAAAGCTTACTAAATCTGCTGAGTTAGCACAGCTCACAAGGTTACGTATCCCTTGAATGTAATTGGAATTGGCTTTCAGGGATTCATCTCTGCTCAGAACTGGCATAGAATATCCAAACATTCAGCTCTTTGCTTGCACTCACTTCTAAATAAAGGTTTATTTTGCTTGTCTTCTCACTGACTGCTGTTTACGAAGTGAACATGGGAGAAGAAATGGAACAAACTATAAGGCCTCTTTCCTTAACACCCAGTGTGTAAGGGGTCACAACAAGGAGAGCCTGGGATCCTTGCTCATACCACTGGGTGGAACTCTAAAAGATAAAGGGGAAGCTGTAGCAGTGGTGGCTTTATAGTAGCAGTTCTCAAACTATGGGTCATGACCCCGTTTTAATGGGGTCGCCAGGGCTGGTGTTAGACATGCTGGGGACCAGGGTCAAAGCCAAAACCCGAGGCTTCAGCCCTGAGTGTCAGGGCTCAGGTTACAGCCCCCCCTCCTGGAGCTGAAGCCCCACTCCCAAGACGGCAGGGATCTAACAGGCTCAGGCGTCGGTCCCCACTCCTGGGGGTCATGTCGTAATTTGTGTTATCCGAATGGGGTGGTGGTGCAATGATGTTTGAGAACCCCTGCTGTACAGGGACTCTATATCTGCCCATGTTCATAGATTTTAGAGGCCAGAAAGGACCGTTGTGATAATCTAATCTGACCTCCTGCATAACACAGGCCAAAGGCTTCCCTGAATCATTTCCTGCTTCCAGTCCAGGACTTCGGCTTGAACTAGAGCAGATCTTTTAGAAAAAAACAGGGGGGAGGGATAGCTCAGTGGTTTGAGCATTGGCCTGCTAAACCCAGGGTTGAGAGTTCAATCCTTGAGGGGGTCATTTAGGGATCTGGGGCAAAAATTGGGGATTGGTCCTGCTTTGAGCAGGGGGTTGGACTAGATGACCTCCTAAGGTCCCTTCCAACCCTGATATTCTATGATTTAAATATGTCTAGTGATGGAGAATCACTATAATCCTTGGCAACCTGGCCTAATGATTAATTACCCTTACTGTTAAAGATATATTCTTATTGTCAGTCTGAATTAGTCCAGCTTCATCTTCCAGCCATTGCATCTTGTTATACATTTGTCTGCTGGATTGGAGAGACCTCTATTATCAAATTTCTGTTCCCCATGTAGGTAGTTATGAACTGTGATCAAGTCACTCCGTAACCTTCTCTTTGTTAAGATGAATAGATAGACTTAAGGAGCTCATATCACTGTCAGGCAGGTTTTCTAATCCTTTACTCATTCTCGTGACTCTTCGCTGAACCCAGAACTGGACACAGGATTCCAGCTGTGTTAAAGCAACGGCCCAGTATAGTGGTAATATAATCTCCCTACTCCTACTCAATATTCCATTGTTTATACATCCAAGGGTTCCATTAGCTCTTTTGGCCACAGCATCACACTGGGAGCACATGTTCAACTGATTATCCACCATGACCCCAAGTCCTTCTCAGAGTCACTGCTTTCCAGGATAGAGTACCCATCTTGTAAGTAGCCTGCACTCTATATTCCTCAATGTATTGCCTTACATGTGGCTGTACTGAAACCCCCAGTGATCCACACCACAGTGTCAGTGATCTGTCCTCCTCATTATTTATTGCTTTGTGTCATCTGCAAACTTTAGCACAAATGACTGCGGGACCTCACATGTAACACACTTGCTTGATGAGGATTCCCCGTTTATAATTACATTTTGATAACTGTCACAGTTTTTAATCCATTTACTATGTGTCATGTTAATTTCATATCATTCTAGTTTTTTAATCAAAATGTTGTGCAGTGCTAATTTTCCATAAACACATATTACTTGGCATTTGTTATTTTACCCTCTTTTAATGCCTAATAATAGGGTCCCATATCAGCCGTTCCATTATTTGGTTGGGATTGATGTCAGGCTCTGAGGACTATAAATACCTGGGTCATGCCTTTTACACACTTGACAATACTGACACATTAGCCTTCTTCCATTTCTCTGGAACTTCCCCCATGTTGCAATATTCATTGAAAATGAACATTAGTGGTCCAGAGAGCAACTTGGCCAACTCTTTTTTTAAAAGTCTTGGATTCAAGTTATTCAGGCTTGCTGATTGATTTTAAAAATGTATAGCGTCAGTAGCTGCTGTTTAACGTTCTCCATAGGTACTATTGGAATGGAATCTATTTCCTCATCATCACCATGAAATAAATACATCTTCTGGATTTTCTTCAAAATACAGAAAAAAATATGTATGGAATACTTCTGCCTTTTCTGCATCATTATTACAACATGAAAATGAAAGAATTCGTAATGCACCAGTACCATTGTTAGGGTTCCTTTTGTTCCTAATATGCTTAAACTTATTGTCCTCTGGCCATACATTTCTCCTTCTGTTCTTTTTATTCCCTTACCAGTTTTCTACAACCCCTAGCTTCTAATTTCCATTCTAATTTACAACAGTCCTACAAGGAAAGATTGAAAAAAATGGGTTTGTTTAGTGTGGAGAAGAGAAGACTGAGGTGGGACATGATCACACCCTTCAAGTACATAAACGATTGTTATAAAGAGAAGGGTGATAAACTGTTCTCCTTATCCCCTGCAGACAGGATAAGAAGCAATGGGCTTAAATTGCAGCAAGAGAGATTTTGGTGAGACATTAGGAAAAACTTCCTAACTGTGAGGGTAGTTAAGCACTGGTACAAATTACCTAGGGATTAAGGTAGGTTTTTAAGAACAGGTTAGACAAACACCTGTCAGGGATGGTCTAGATAATACTTAGGGCATGCAGTCCAGTTCCTTGCCCTGAGGCAGGCTATCAAAATGCCTTCCAGTCCAACATTTCTATGATTCTTTGATTCATTGCTATCGACTTCCCCCTTTGTTAGATACTGGGTTTACTTTATTTTATTTTCATAGCTGCTTTCACTTTCCCTCTAAACCAGCATGTTTTTTAATCCCTTTCTCAGTTGTGGGATTGCCTCTTTTTGGGCATTTAGTAAAATATTCTTAAACACATCCCAATTCACATTTTTCTATTTAAATTCTTTCTCCCGGCTGTTCTGGCTAATCAATGTTTTTATCTTTGTGAAAGTGGCCCTTTTAAACACCACATATATATTATTGGTTTGGACTTTATTCTATTTGCACAGAACATAATTATTTTCGTCTAAGCTCCCACTGAAGTTTAGTACTGTGAACAAATCCTCTTTATTTGTCAAGGCAAGGTCTAATATAGAATTCCTCCATGTCAGATGCAACATATTTTGTTAGGAAATTATCTATAATTTTTAGAAAGTCCAAGTAGTACTTGTAGCATGACACCTCCATCGTATGTCGCAGATTGAAGTCCTATGTGATAGTGCAGCTTTTTCTCATACGCATTGTAGATAGGTGCTTAAAAAGCCAGTCAGCCTGGTGTGCTATGCTGCTCTGTAGCAGATGCCTATTGCAATGGTCCATGATTCATGCTCCTGGGTGCTCTGGTAATAACTGTAAAGTCCGTCTCGTAGTTGGTTGGTTAGGGCACTGATCCATAAGCGTCCAAGATCATTTGCTTCTTAGTGATCAGGGACTTGGAAAGAGGCAATGGTATTTTCGACAGAGTGCCACTCCCCCACCCACTGTACCTGCTTGGTCCTTATTCAAATAGTTTATAACCGTGGATTGTAACATTCCAATCATCAGAAGCTTCCCACCAGGTTTCAGTCATACCAATTAGGTCAAATGTACGCTCACCGAAGAGCAATTCCAATCCCTCTTGTTTATTACCCAGGCTCCTAGCATGTGTAAATAGTTAATAGATAAGGTACCTATGGATGGTGCTCATTAACAAGTAGCATAGTCCCTGGGGTTTGTAGGACCAATACAACTTGTTCTTGTGCAATGGCTTCCTCTAGCAGCTCTTTACACCCGCTCCTAAGAGTGGCTACTTCCAGGGACAGGCCAATCCTCTTCTCCCCCCCCCCCCCAGCTTGCTTTTTTTGTCTTCATAAATCCAGCCTGAGGAAAGGGACTTGCACTCAACTACAAGTTTGAGGCTTTTTTATCTCCCCAGGCTGGTGTATCTGCCCATTACCTTATTGTGTGTGTGGTGGGGGGAGGTGGGGGAGAACTTTTACAAGCAAATACGCGTGTCCTCATAGCCCCCCTCTCCAAAGTGATGGTGTGTTTATATTTCTCTGTGTGGTGCCCACATTTTTCAAAGCTGGGAGACTAAAGTGAAGCACCCAAGGCTGTATTGGTGTAGCCGAATAAGTGACCTGGTTTTTCGGAGGGGCTCAGCAGGACATTGCAGTTAGACCTCTAAAAAATTAGCCCACTTATTTAGAGGCTGGAGAATGGAGTTTTGTGCCTAAAATTAGGCATCCAGGTCATCAAAACCTGTTCTGAGCAATATCCTCTAAGTGCCTCTATCCAAATTTCAGGGTAAGACTGCAAAGCAATTAGAGAAGCACAGCTATTGTGTGACTATAGTTATCGACAAGGAAAATCTGCACTAATTTCAACTTGCTTTTTTTGGCAAAAAAAGGAGTGAGAGAGAGAAGGAGACTTGCACAGAGGGAGAGGTGTAGACTTCAGCTGAACTGATTTAATCAAGCTGATCAAAGAAAGTACTGTTGGGGAAAAAAACAGCTTTGGTTCCAACCTACCTTTAAGATTGTTTTTTGCTGAGTTGTACTTTGTCTTTCTGAGCCATCTGCATTTTCTAAAGGAGGAATAATTTTCATGCTTTGTTGTCAAATTTTCCTGACACCACAGTGTCCCAGAATACTCTGTCAGAGAATACCAAATAGAGAAACGACAGTTAGGAAGAAAACCTGGTGGCATCCATGTTAGATTGATTTGTATGATCAATGACAATGCAGAGGCCTCTTAAATGATACAAGAAGCCAAACAGCTTAAAACAAATACTTTTTCAGATAGTTGACGTGTGTGCTACATGTACAGCACACAGTATATCAATATGCAGTGGAGCAGAGATCCAATTCAAAACATATCATTTGAATTACCAGAGACACTTTTAGTGCTGATTTGCTTTTACAACATACTGTAGCCTACGGCTGACTGTATTTTAAATATGAGTAATTGCTCTCCAGAGTTTATAGAAGATGCCAATTTCCTCTCCTTGGGTTTCTTTTACTCTGGGTGATCAGTAATTGTTTTTGAAAAAGCAAAGAATGAAACAAATAGTACTGAATAATGAAGCATGTCTTAACACTTAGTTAGCTGTGTGGGTCTCATAGAAACTTGAGTGTAACACAGTAGTTTCCTGTCTCTGGGGTACAAAATACTTGTGTGACAATATAACTTGCATGGCATTTAAATGCAGGTTTTCTTTCCTCTCGATAGCATATTATTGCACATTGAAGAGCAAAAGTGGATGCAAAATGTGTATTATCTTTTACTACTGATGGACATGCTTAAATTGGAGAGGGGATTCACAGCACATCTAATTCTTCAAAGTCTTCATCAAAGGGATGACCCTAATGTGTCTGAGTTTTTATTGAATTGCAGTTCTAACCTACTTTGCATTTTGTGAAATATATTCATCTGCTTTCCCTCTTATCTGAATATTGTTTTTATGCTGTGAAACCTAAGCAGGAAAACACATCCATCTTCCACAATGCAGACAAAATTACACTGACCCAGCTCAGAACCGGATCCTTCTCTTCTGATTTTTAGCACTTCTGAATGGCGTCTGATGTCAAGATGTATAGCACATGTCCACCAAAAGTGACAGAAGTCAATCCTGCCTTCGCCCAACTGTGTCTGAGGTGTCAGGTTTTCCAGCATTTGGACCTATCTTTAATCTATTTCCTTGTATATATTTTCACTAGTGACTGATGCTCAGAGTTTACTTCAACATCCCTAGAAAAACTTGTCCTTACTGTAGGCCTGTGGCCTGAAGCTGTATGGTATTACACTGCAATTAGACCCCCGCGGCTGGCCCGTGTCAGCTGATTTTGGCTTGCGGGGCTCAGGTTGCAGAGCTGTTTAATTGTGGTGTCGATGTTCTGCCTTGGGCGGTAGCCTGAACTCTGGGACCCTCCCTCCTGCAGGGTCCTAGAGCCCAGGCTCCAGACATCTATGTTGCTATTAAACAGCCCAGGGGTGTTTAATTGCAGTGTAGACACACCCTAAGAGAGCGAAGAGCCCACTGTTGTCACCTGTTGGTGGAATGGGATCAGCGTGGCCCAGAGCTGCTTAAGAAACTTCAGGTGGGCAGGAGCTTCCTGGGGAAAGGAGCTCTCTGCCAGCAGCTGAAGGGAATTGCCCGAATGGGCCAGGCCTCACTTGCATTTCAGTTTTATGGGGCAGTTTGCGGTATTGGGTTTGGGACATTTTGGTTAAAATTCAATTCAGTGTTGAATTGCGGAGCAATAAAATACTCTTGACCTTGTTGGGAAGTACAAGGACAAGGCACGGACATCAGCTCTGGGTGGGATCACCGGGACTGCGCCTGCTGCCAGACCCAGTTCAGTAAGGGGGGAGGGATAGCTCAGTGGTTTGAGCATTGGCCTGCTAAACCCAGGGCTGTGAGTTCAATCCTTGAGGGGGCCATTTAAGGATCTGGGGCAAAAATCTGTCAGGGGACAGTACTTGGTCCTGCTAGTGAAGGCAGGGCGCTGGACTCGATGACCTTGAAAGGTCCTTCCAGTTCTAGGAGATTGGCATATCTCCGTTCATAAAAATAAAGGGGCCCTGAGCAGAGCTGAAGGAGCAGGAGAGGTGGGAAAGAAAGAGAACAAAGGTCCCTGCCTTCTGCTGAGGGTATCTTCCTGGTGGTGAGGGACTCTGTAAGGGGCTCTAGATACCTCTGGTCCCACTCTAAAGAGCTGAGCCAGTTGCAGAAGAGTGGACAGTGCAGAACAGAGGATGGTTGGAGGTGACTGATGGCCCAGAGGGCATCAGCCAGCACAGAGCAGCGGTGGGGACCGCACAGAATGGTGGCACCTGGAGCCACGCTGAGGCAGCTTTGGCTGAAGCTGCAGAGGGAGCAGTAGCTCTCTAAGGGGCTCTAGTGCCATCCCCTCTACCCAGCAATTAAAGCTGAAATCACTGCGGCTGGCTCAGGTGTTAGAGCTTCCAGAGCAGCACTGGCCCTGCCAGTGTCCCTGGACTCCTCTGCTCCAGGATAGCAAACAGAACGGGGAGCTGGGGAAGGAGGTAGAGGCTAGAATGCACCCGTCACTCATAGTGGCCAGGAGGACTGAGGTTGGGACTATGGTTAGGACGCGGTGAGAGTCTCACCTCATAGAATTGGTTGATGTATAAATTGCTGGTTTTTCCAAATGCATTTTCTTATCTCCCCCCCCCCCTTTTTTTTTTGCTGCCATCAACACCTGGCAGAAGGGTTATGTGAACATTCAACTCATGGAATAAACAAGGAAATATTCATATTTGTTCCAGAATGTTTGGGAGAGTTTTTGTTTCAGTTAAGTGCTTGTTTTAAGATACTTGTACTTTTGACAAACTATTGGCAAGTAAATACAGCCCTTGATGGAGATGCTCTGAACCAGAAGTTCCCTTTATCACTTGAAAATCAAGAGGGCCAATCCCTGAAATACCCCTTCCTGTCACCCCCATGAGCCCCAAACTTTGTGGTCTTGGCTAAGTGGGAGCTGAGTCTGAACCAGGTTTGACTTTAACTTCTCAAAGCCGGGGTATGTTGTAAACCATGTTAAAATGACAAGCTTTTACTTAAGGTTGAAAAGTATCCTACTCCTGTGTGCAGGCTAAAGGGCTCTGTAGGGAAATGTGCCATCTGGGTCTTCCAGCAGTCCGTCTGGAAAGAGCCAGCCTTGAGCAAACTGGGTTGAGTTGTGCCTCTCTGCCTTAGGGAGCAGCCTGTTTTGTCTCTGGCTTTGGTTCTTGTGTGTTAAAGTTCTACCTTGTCAAAAATAAAGCAGTGTTGTGCTGCAACCTTCCAGAAAAATTAAAAAAACCCTAAAATATTCTAATTTGTCTGTATGCAGACAATGTTTTGAAAAGTTAGTTATCTCCAGTTTTCCCCATCACTTTTCATGATGGCCAAGTACACCCAGTACACTGTTAGGTCATGGCCCTGGGATATCTTTTGCAACTCTTTTTGCATTGATTTCAAATGACCAGCATAGCATTGGGAAGCTGACATGTAATTATCATAAAGTAGGTGGCTTTTCTTTCAGATGCGATGTGGAAATATATAGCGGTGTTTAAAATGGGGAGAACGCTGTGTGGGTAAAAAATACTTACCGTTGCTATGAGCTTGTCTCAGCTCCAGGGTTTGTAAGGATTCACACTTTCTAAATCATTTACGCTCAACTCTTTTCCTCATAGACTTCACTCTTGACTTCTTGCAAAGGCAATAATCCCTGTATGAATCTGAGGGGACAGATCACTCTTAATGAAACCTGGTAAAGAGTGATATATAATTGTATTGAACTGTCAACTCCCAGCTGTCCACATGCTATTTTGGTCTTCAATTAACTAAGGGTGCCAATTGGGGGAGAGGATGGGGGGGGGCAGAAGCCCCCACCCTCTGAGTTTCACACAGGAGGTGTGGGAGCTCCCAGGTGCAGCTCTTAACTACAGCACAGCATTAGTGTGAAATGTAAGTTGTGCAGAGGAGAGATGCCCCTGGGGCAGGGAGACAGTATTTTGTTTACAAACAGAGGCAGCGTGATTAAGATCAGAAAGGGCGGGTGACTAAATTAACTTTAAAATATAGAATTTTCTTAGAATCATAGAATCTCAGGGTTGGAAGGGACCTCAGGAGGTCATCTAGTCCAACCTGCTGCTCAAAGCAGGACCAATCCCAATTTTTGCCCCAGATCCCTAAATGGCCCCCTCAAGGATTGAACTCACAACCCTGGGTTTAGCAGGCCAATGCTCAAACCACTGAGCTATCCCTCCCCGCAACTATCCCTTCTTGGTGTTTGATTTTAAATATTCTCCTGTGAGAACTGCAACTCAGTCGCTGTAGTGTTTGTGTTTAAGAGCCTTCTGGAACGTAACTGGCCTTTAAACAGAAGCAAAAGAAGTGCTGCCAACGCTCATGATTTTGTCATGAGTCTCATGATAATTGTTTTCCTTAAAGCCCCGTGTCCTGGAGTCAAGTGGATACGTGATGATTTCAGCCCTCGTTCTTAAAGAGAAATGAAGTTTCTAGTCCTCGTGGCTGTGGAAAAAGCTTCAGAATGTGACCCCAGTGCACCCCAAAGGCTCAAAAAGCAGAAGTCAAATAAAAAGAACCCAACATCTGTTATTTTCACATAATCTCATGATTTTAAAGCCAATCTCATGGGTTTTGGTGAGCCTGATTCATGATTTTTGAACATTTGGGATTGGCAGTGCTGTGAAAGTGACTCGAAAGTGCCAGTTTCACTCCTGTTTAAGGTTAGTTTCTAGGTAACCCCCCCTACAGTCCCAGGCAGGTGCAATATAAACTCATGGGGCCTTGACCTAGTAGGATGTTTCCACAGTTAAATGATCTATTCCCAGCTTGGTGAACTGCAAAAAAAGTGATAAAAAGTCATCTAGATTTTTTTACAGTTGTTTCAATTGTTGTGTTCAAGAGTTAGCAACAAAGAAGATACATTAAAATCTTAAATCTAACCAGTGTTACTTAAGTGATTTGACACATGATGTGAGAACATGCTAGTATTGGAGCTAAGTGGGTCTAATATTTATTAAATCTTCTTTTTATATCTATCCTATCTATCTAGGAATTAGATACAGTGCTCCTATCAGCTAATTTCTAAGTTGTCTGCAAAAAAAAACAAAAAAAACCCTAGATTTTTCAGGTGCCTAAGTAGCCCTTGGAATCAAGGTTAATGTTGCCCCCCGCTACCAGAATCTGAAATGGCCCCCCTGCAATTAACTGCCCATATTTTCTCAGAAGCTGCTTATGCTGCTTTAAATGTACATGCTACCATGTCAGGAGATTGGTCTAACAAACCTGTCAGTCAGACTTTATTTGTGAGAGTGGTGAATTGTCCGTTAGCAGATTCATGTATATCTTTGGAATATGAGCCTTGAAATAAACTAAGCAGTCACATTTACTTGTTCCAAACATTGTCTGATCAGGGCTGAAAGGATACGTGCAATGTGCAGGTAATATGTAATGTTTTGGTCTCAGCAAGATTATTTTGTGCTGCATTCCTGTTAGCACCACTTAACATATTTGAACTGCTGTGGGGCCCATCACATGCACTACAGGGATCTGGCGTAGCGTGAACAGAATATTACTCATTGAAGAGAATGGCGATGTGCTGGACTGACCTAGCCCTGGCATGGACTGCTGACTTCAGGTGTAGTGCCTTTTCCGGGAGGCGTTCCTGTCTTCACCTTCTATATTCCCTGGATCCCTGCTCCCAGCTTTCTGATATTGTTTAGCTGATTTAGTGGCCATTTGGCAGCCCTGGGCCCTGAAGTCCTCTCTCTACCCACAGAAGAGATCAAACAGTGACTGCAGCAGTTAAAACAGGCCCCTACCACTCCATCAGCGTACCTTGCCACGTTTGGGAGGGACGTTCTCTATTCATACCATAGTCCATTGCTCATGCTAGACTCAAAGGGATGAAGTACCACACGTAAGGGAGGCCAGAGCCACAGAACAGACCGGATCCTCTGATCTGGCCAAGCAGAGCCTGATGCAGGACGAGGCGAGGGGGTAAAGGTGACCTTTCAGTTCAGCCCTTGACTAAGTTAGAGCTATGTTCAGACTGCTATGGCTTCTGCCCAGTTGCCTCTGGCCCCAAGGAAGTTGTTCCAGCAGCCAGGAATAGATGGTGCATAGCAACGCTCTTGCCACACCTCCTTTTCCCTGAGATCGAGCCCTAGTTTAGATGGTGCAGAGGTGCTGGGACGTTGCTTCGCCACTTGGGGATTCCACCTCCATGGGGAGATTTGCAAGGGAGCCAGCTAAGCTGGGTATGCAGCAGCTTGGCAGCACAAAGGGGCTTCAGTGAAGCCGAGACTCCAGCCCAACGTGTCTTGACACCTAAACAGTGACTCTCTTGTCGCTGGAAGTTCAGATTTTTCCAACTTGGTCTTTGAATACAAGTTATATTGGAACTAATGGGTGACTTCCCAGTGTGCCAACCACAAGGAGTTCAAGATCAAGATTTATCCAGCATGGTATGCTTATCCCTTTTAGACAGGAGAGATGCTCTTTAAAGGGCTAATATTTAAAAATTCTATTGTAAACCTTTCTTTGAATTCCATTCTAAAAGTCAAAGCCTATTAAATGTAATTGAAGGAGCAATACATTGTGCTATAAAATACCTATAAGACTGCAGACTGCTATGCATAGGCTATCCAAAACCTTTTAGTTTCTTAATGTTATATTAGGACAAGAAAAATACGTTACAAATTAAATAGAAATTAAATGCATAAATCAGCCTGGAGTTATCTTTTCAAACTCCCTATAAAATAAAACAAATCAAACAATTGTAATTGTAGTTATTTTAGAGTCAAGCCCTAGGTCATTTTTACATGCTTTCTGGGATATGAGAATTCCTTGTTAAAATAATAACAAGAGAGAGACACATTGTAATAAATGCAATGCAGTAGACTGTTTTCCACCAGAAAGAATGACCTTTAGAATTCGCCAGAGGCTCCTATGCTTTATTGAGCATTTTGTTAATAATGAAAATAAAGTGTTTGTTTGGTAAGCTCTCATCTCCCTGTAGGTGCAGTGTGTCTGTCTCTTTCTCCTACGTGTGTATATGGGCACTGATCTGTATGTGACTAGATGGACTACAATGCGCAGAGAGAGATTGCTGGCGTTCTGTGTACGTATATTCATGCTATTGAGCTGCATTCGTAGCACTGCAAAGCCCTCACCTAGCTAGATTCAGTGCCCTTTGGATGTCCCCACAAGCTTCTCTTGATGAGGTCAGATGTTCAAGGATGCAGGTTATACAAAGGATGAGCAGACCTCCCCGCCCCCGAGTGCTTCGTTCCCTTCCACAGAATTTCACGACCCTAACGGGTTTGAGAGGACTCTAGAAAAAGGCGAAGCAGGGCACATAGTATGAATGTGCAGAGGCCACACCTTTGCAGTACTCTAGTTTCCAGGAAGTAGCCTCTATTTCCCCTCTCTGCGGAGGCCTCTGTTCCCAGTACTGGGAGTCTGACAAGCATCGGAGCTGGGAATGGTCCAGGGAATGGTGCTGTCCATACACATGCATAGCACCCCTCGGACCTCGATAACGAAAATGTGACGGAGGCACGTGGACTCTGCAGGAGCTTTTCATTGTCTTCAATAGGCTTTGGATCGGGCCCTCAATCTCTGGGGTGGGAATCCTGGCTAAGGTGTGACATGGCTCCATAGACAGTGACAGGGATGACCGTTCCTTTGCTGTAGTCCTGTGCACAGTAAAATATTTGGGGGTGGGGGGTTCCTGAACATCTTTATGTGGTAGCTCAAAGCTCCGTCGGGCACCCAGCCATGGGTATTAACATCTTCCAGTGTCCGTGCCACTGAGGAAAAACAGCAGCAAGTTAGTGGTCTGGTAAGATGAAATTCTGAGATCACTTTGGACAGGAGTTTGAGCTGTGGAGCCTAGCCATGCAGAAGGTCATACCCATGCACATTTGGTCTGGAGCTCATTGCGTGGAGATTAGTGAAACACTCTTATTACTGCTAGTGGGTCTGGACTGAGGTTAATGAAACAGCTTCCTCCCAGTAGCCTACTGTGGTGAATGGAGTTACCTTGGGTCTCCCTCTGGCACCAGAGAGACTCATTAGCCCAGTTGGGTGAGTCTACTACTGACCAAGGCTTGAATGAAAAACCTTAGCTTTTGCAGATACAAAACCTTGACACAGAAATGTAAGCACGTATCTCTACATAGGTCCCTTCCAGCCCTACATTGCTGTGATGTAAAGGCCTTTCAGACTTAGGGCCCACGTGTCTCAACTGTTAAATCTTCAGTTTTTGAGACTGAAAGCAAATGTTTGTGCCTAGGACATGTGTTTTTAGTGCAGCTGGTGTCAGGTTGGATGAAGATGGCTGATTGGCTGTTTGATTTGCTGGCCTGTTTAAAATTTTGATGAACAAAGTGAATTTCACACTTTGATTTATTCACTTTATTATTTTTCAGTGAATACTGTGCGTCTGCCTTGCAAAGCTATGCTCACGAACAATTAACATTGAAAACATGTTTTACAGATTTGCTAATATAAAAAGACTTAAAAGAACCCCAGTTTCCCCAAATTAT
This sequence comes from Macrochelys suwanniensis, assembly GCA_033296515.1. Lineage (NCBI taxonomy): Eukaryota > Metazoa > Chordata > Testudines > Chelydridae > Macrochelys > Macrochelys suwanniensis. Next base: position 2,306,931 of record CM065781.1, on the reverse strand, counting down.
GACCCTTCCTACTCAAAGCTCCCACTGCGTACGAAAGAGATGTGATGAATAGATAGTCTTTGGGGCATGTCCTGAAAGTCAGCGTAGATTTAGGACTTGGTCAGACCAAAAAGGGAAGCAAATTCCATAGCTGAGGGCCTCCTACCAAGAACGTTCTGTCGGCAGTCTCAGTTGCTCTAGCTAATCTTGACTGCCATGGTATAGTATGAGGAGTGATGCAGTCGCTGGGATACTCGGTGCCAAAATCATTACAGGGAAAAAAACAAATGTTTGGAGATGCATTTGGCAATGAATAGGAAAGCAGTTCAGTTCATCAACCCGCCATGTGTCACTACATGGTATTTTCGCTGGAACGCACTCCTTTTGACAGTGTGAGCTGGACTCGTCTGTGGTGGATATTATGGAAGAGTAGCGAAAATGGGAAAAGAGAATCTGACAGTGAAGCTGTAAGGGCTGAGAGTACAAAACCAAATCCTACTGATGGTGAGACTCTAACATTGATGAATACTGTGTAGCTGTGTTTTCTTACTGCTTCTTTTTGCTCTTATACCATTCGTAGTAAGCAATCAAACCTCTGGGGTCCCGTGCTGTTGATTCTGTTTATTCCATTTTAATTTTAATGAGGTCTTTTGTAATGCGATACTTTGGATGTTTCGGATTTCTGTGCCTGAGGGCATTGGAAAGCACCAGATCTTTATTCAATCTGTTTTAACCATAAGGAGCTCAACAAATATTTCATCCTAGTATTTTGTTTTAAGCTTACTATGGGATTTAATACAAATCCATACAATGAAGAAATTTTTTAATCTTTCATGTATTTCTTTTCTCTTTTCACTTCATTTTTGTTTCTGCATACAGTGCTTTCCTTTTAAAATGAAGTGAATCCATATCACCAGCAGGATCCTGTTTTACTATACCTGTTATTTCTTTTGCTGGTTCTTCCCTAGTAGCTAGCAACCTCTATTCCCAGGGCAGTGCATAATACTGCTAACATTAATAATAAAACTGATGCACAAAGAAGGAAGTCTATTAAATGAAGCCAAAGCTGGCTTGAGTACAATTACAAATGGGGAGGAAAATCAATATGTGTCAATTTGAAAGAAATGGGTATAAAATGATGTTGGTGTTTCGGGATTACAATCAATGGAGAAGAGAGAGAGAAATGAAAAACTAAGGAGAAAAGTACTTTGGCTATCTTTATATATCAGTTCTATCTCTCTCTAAATATAAGGTAGCCACACCATTACAGTGTGGCTAAAGAAGCTTCAGCAGATTCAGAATATGGTGTTTGTTGCTTCCACAAAATAAGAGATTTTGAGGAAAGAATTTTAAAGAGATGGGAACTAATTAGGTCATCAGTTAATGAAGCAAATCGAAAGACAGGCTTACTAGGGCACTCTGTCCCCTATGCCAGCAAAAGTTAGGCTTAGCACTTGTTTTCTTTTTGTCCATGACTCTGGTCATGAAAAACGAAACATGGAGATAATTATTGGCCAGATTGTGTCTGGTTCTGAGTGGGTGCAAATAAAGGGGATATAAAGGAGCCTTCCTGGCCTCTGTGGAGAATTAGGGTATGCCCCCTGTTTTGAACTACAGAATCCCTTTCCATCAAGAGAGTAAATTTTGCCAGAATTCTCATGACCCCGTGACGCTAGTCCATGTAGGCTTTGCTGGAGTCCTAAGCATGAATAAAAGTATGAACCAAAGAAGGCCTTGTTAGAATAGTAACACTAGGTATCAGCTCTCCAAGCAAACACATTCCTGAGAGGATGGTACAAGAATATACAGACCTCTCAGGACCCCTCCTACCAAGTCCAACAACTGCTGCTTTTGTCTTTTCAGGTGCAAAGAGTAAGGGAGAGAGAAGAGAGGTATCTTGGGGTGTTTGCCCCTCCCTTTTAACATTTCAGTCCCTCTTTGAAAAGCATTTCTAGCTGAGAACCAAGAGACGGGGTCTGTTGGAGGAAGGAGACCTCAGGCTGTTTCTCTAAAATGCAGATCGATTTATTTTTGCCCCCATTTCTTGCCAAAGAAACACCACATGATAGGTAATGGCCCATCAGCTTTGTTGACAACTGGCTGAGGCGTCCGCTTTCCCTTTGTCTTTGAGAAACTGGTTTAGCCTCTCCCCAGACTTATCTGGGAGATGAACTTCCACCATGATTTCAGCTTATGTTCATAACTTCACAATTCGTGTTGCTACATGCATTTTACCATGATATTACTGATCAACAATGTTGTGTTTTCAAAGGATACCTCATGAGGCATGCCTTGTACAAAGATTATTATAGTAGTGTGTACAGTGTGAATATAGATGCATTCTGTCAACCCCCCACCTTCCCTCTCCACTGTGAAAACTGACCATTTATTCCTGCCCTTTGTTCCCTGTCTTTTAACCAGTTACTGATCCAGGAGAGGACCTTCCCTCCTATCCCATGACTGTTTCCCAAACCTGAGACGTTCTTTTTAGAAGTAATCTCCCTCACCATCCTCTGCAGTGAAGACCGATGTAAAGAATTCCTTTAGCTCTTCTGCAACAGTTTGTCTTCCTTGACTACTATTTTAGCATCTTGATCATCCAGTAACCACACTGATTGTTTGGCAGGCTTCCTTCTTCTGATGAACTTTAAAAAAATTGCTGCTCGTTTTTATCTTTTGCTAGTTGTTCTTCAATTATTTTTTTTTGGCCTGCCTAACTATACTTTTACACTTGACTTGCCAAACGTTATGCTCCTTTCTATTTTCCTCAGTACAATTTGAGTTCAGATTTTTAAAGGATGAACAGTATCTTGTGTCTGTGATGTCTCTTGTGACGGTTCCTTTTAATTTCCATTTAACTAGCCTCCTCATTTTTGTGGTGTTCCCCTTTTTTGAAGTTAAATGCTACTGTAGTGGTTTTATTTGGTATTTTTTCCTCCACAAAGATGTTCAGTTTAATTACAGTATGTTTGCTATTACTGAGCCAGTCAGTTGTATTCTCCTCTTGGACCAGATCCTGTGCTACACTTAGGACTAAATCAGGAACTGCCTCTCCTCTTGTGGGTTCTAGGACTAGCTACTCCAAGAAGCAGTCATCAATGATGTCAAGAAACTTTAGCTCTGCACCCTCTCCTTAGGTGACATGTTACAGTCAATGTGGGGATTCTTGAAATTCCACATTATTATTGAGTTTTCTGTTTTTGTAGCCTCTAATCTCCCTGAATATTTCACAATCACCATCACCATCTTGGTCAGGTGGCCAATAATATATTCCTATTTCTGTACTCTTATCATTCAGTCATGGAATTTCTATCCATAGAGATTCTATGGTACAGTTTGATTCATTTAAGTTTTTTACTATCTTTTACTGTATGCTTTCTTCCAAATCCAATGTCACTCCCCAACCAGGATTTAACTCTGCTATTGGCCTGCTGGGTGAGCTTGGGTAAGTCACTTACCTGCTGTGTGCCTCAGTTTCCCCACCTGTAAAATGAGGGTAATGATCTTGACATATTTTATGAACTGCTTTGAGATCTACTGATGAAAAGTGTTATAAAAAGAGCTAGGTGGTGGTATTATTATTTATTAATAACGCATTTTGGAATAAGGGACCGTCATCTTTATTTCAACCAGAGCTTGTCAAAATGTTCTGGTTTTTTAATACATTTTTTTTTATTAAAATGGAAAGGTTTTGTCGAAAATGTCAATTAAGGAGGGTTGTAAAAAAACAGACTTTTTTGTTTTGATTTGGCAACTAAAATGAAAATATTGCAGCTGAAAAAAAATTTAAAATAGTTTTTTGATTAAAATCTGGAAAAAAAATATTGAAAACAAAAATGTGTTTTTGTAGAATGTTTGTTTTTCCTATGGAAAGGAGCCCCTTCCTGCCAGGCTCTCATTTAAATGTTTTTGATGTTGCATATTTTGTAGAATTTCTTAGAATCATCAGATCACAACTGTTCGTCCTGCCCACTTGTGTCTGAGCAGTTAGGAGATCTATAGTTCTCAGCCCTTTGTTGATCCTATCTCGGCCAATTGGTAGGCGGGTCGCCTTACAAAATGCACTTGTGGAGGGGAGAGGCTGGTTGAGCAAAGATTCTTTCAGAGACTGTCATATTCCTATTCCCCATTGTTACTATTACCATCAGCTGGAGCACTCTTCCCATCAGTCCGAACTACTGGGAGTATCTGCCAGGGTGTTCTCAAACGTGGAAGTCTTTGGCTCTCAGACGTGTTCCCTCTGATGGTCCATCAAAGCCTGAGTTTGGGAAACCTTCAAGGCACGCTCGTTAAGGGATTGATCCAGTGTTTACTGAAGACAGTGTTTGCTTTTCCATCTACCTGAAGGCTGGACATGCAGCTGAACACAGGTTGCTGGCTGAGGCTGTTTAATAGCGTGATGAGCTTCAGTTACAGGTTGTCTGCTCGTCACCAAAATTACAGATTCACTATGTCCATCTCGCTGGAAGAGAGTGCACAACCCCAGCTGTCAAAATGAGAATAGCGGCGCAAAGAGGCAGAGATGCACATTATCCACAAAAACATGGCTGTCTATTCTACACTTTATCTCAACTGCCCACTGGAGCCTTAAAAGCCTGTTCCTGTATTACCCTTGTTTTCTTAGGGTGACTAACTCATTAGTTTCCTGGTAGCAACGCTCAAACAGTTCTTGACTGCTTAAAGATTCAATAAGAGTTTGTTCAGGCTTGCGGTGATGCCATTATCCACTGAGGTCAAGCATCCTAGTCTTTTTTTGAGTACGGAGTGGTTATCCATCCATGTGACAAGTAGTTCATTCCATGTTAAAAGAGCAGAATGGGTTCCATTCGATAGTGTCAAAAGTGTTTCTTCACTCCGGAGTTAATCAGAAGGGAATAAGTAGTAAGCTGCACAATTTGGTAGTAAGAGTTCCCTTGTGAGACATGGAGACAACCGTGTATAATTTGTGTAGTGAGGGAAGAGGATTCTCTCTTTATTGGCTTGTCATTCATAGTTCACGACTTAAGTAGCTAGGGAGAACCTGGGAAAATGGTTCTTTACAAACCTGACGCTAAAGAGTGTAAATACATATATTAAATAAATGCACACTAAATAACACTGATAATGTAGCAGTGAATAAACATGTCAAACATAAAATACTCATCTGCATATAAGTAGCTAAAAGTTTCCACTGATTTATTCCACTTACAAAACCACTGGAAAAGGGTTTGTGAATTGCAGGGGTGTGAAAAACAGAACCCAGTTCTGCTGCAGCTGGAAATCTGCCTGTCAGTTTATAGTTGTCTGACCCAGCAGTGACTCCACCTCTGTTTATAAACAGACAAAAAGCTCTGTTGTAAAAGCATGGAAACAGGTACAAAGGGAGAGCAAAGGAAGCAGCACGTAGGTGCGAGGCCTCCAGGCAGATGTCTCAGGAAAATCAAAATCCCAAATTAATAGCAGCGTTTTTAGGGGGAACAAAATGTCTGTGTGATATATTGTGTGTTGGCGTCATTATTGCTAACTGCTGGCTCTCCCCCCTCTGCCCTTCAATTCTCCCCTCATGACCATAGAGCCTCAAGGGGCAGGTATCTGCTTTCATATTCCTCAGTTTCCCTGCCCCACGAGGAGCCAGAGCCGAGGTTTCACACTGGCTAGACTGGGTCATCCACTGCATGGACTTGTGTTGCAATAGTGTTGCCTGACACGCCATGAGGAGTATTGTGCCTTGGGAGGCCCGTGTGTCACTATGTGATGGGGATGAAAAGTGCGCACAATGCTGTATATTGGGGAGTAATACCTCAAGAACACACATTGCGTAGATTTTTTTTTTACCCCTGAATGTTTTGACTGACAAAATGACAACCCAGCACATTTCAGGCATCCTTAAACAAGTTCTTTGGACAATAGGACATCTTGAAAATCTCTCTCTTCGGGTTAGAGGGCCAAACCTTCTGTTCCATGCGGGGAGCAGCAGACCTCATCCCAGGGTGGATGAATAAGGAAGAAACTATATGAGATGAAACTCTGCCATTGGGGCATATGGGGGAGCATATTTGGGCTCTCCAGCCAGGAACTGGGGTAATGCCGACAGATCCCTGGGATCAAACCTGGGACCTCTAGAGCTTAAGGTGCAAGCCTCTACTGCCAGAGCTAAAAGACCCGTCTCTCTTAGCCGACGCTGTAGGAGGCTGATCAATCTCAAGTAGGCCTGGGTTACAGACTCATCTCCACATTGGCTCTGCCCACCAGGCATTTTCAGTAATACTCGGAAATGCACCGTTGGTTGGGAAGTCCCTGGAGTCTGACCAGGCAAGCGCAAGACTAACCAGTGTGAATAATCAGTACAGAGCGTGTTTTAGCGAAAGGTTTGTGTGATCTGGGCACAGTACCTGAAGGTGGGGCTCTGAAACGTTTTCTGACAGAATATTTTTCCGTTAGAAAATGACGTTTTGTCAAACTCAGAACGTTTTGTGGAAATGTCATTTCTGAGAGAAAATGGTTTTGGTGGCAGCCGCTCGTGTGCCTGTCAGTTCCTCAATTCCCTCTTTCCCTTTTGCTGGCCCCCTGTACCTAACCTCCCCTCCGTCCCCCCGCCCCTTAGCTCTGTTCCTGTCATTCTACGTGTTATCAGCACACAACACGGGACGAAGGACTAGCGAGCAGCAGGGCCGGATTAATGCATGGGCTTTAGGGGCTGCAGCCCAGGGCCTTGGGCTAAAGGGGGCCCTGTGGGCCGGATGCGGCCCGCTGCTTCTTTTCATCCGGCCCATGTCAAGTCTCTGCGCCGCTAGCCAGACACCGGTCCCTGAGCCTCAGCGCCGCCCTCCCCACACCCTGGGGCTGGAGCCACGATCTCCAGCTTGCCGATGTGGCCCTGCGGCGAGGGGCATTCAGGGAATCTCTGCGCACCGCCCCAGCGCCGGCTCTGCAGCTCCCATTGGCTGGGTACCGTGGCCAATGGGAGCTGCGCGGGCGCCGCCTGTGGGCCGGGCAGCGTGCACCACGCAAAGCAGCCTGGCCCCTCTGCCTAGGGGCCAGACATGCCAGCCACCTCAGGGAGAAGAGCAGCGCGGAGCCAGGGCAGGCAGGGATCCTGACTTAGCCCCGCTGCACCACCAACCAGGAGCCGCCTGAGGTAAGCGCCTCCTGGCTGGAGCCTACACCCCGCACCCCCTATGCCAGCCCTGAGCCACCTCCTGCACCCAAACTCCCACCCAGAGCCCACACCCCAAACCTCCTGCTGCACCCCAACTCCCTGTCCCATCCCTGCCCCCCCAGGACCCCCTCAGCTGGAGCTGCACCCCCTCCCACACCCCAATCCTCTGCCCCAGCCCTAAGCCCACTCCCCCACTCCAAACCCCCAGGGGCGTCACAAAATCAAATAGCCCCGGGCCCACAGGAGAGTTAATCCCGCCCTGGTGAGCAGCCATGAGGGATCTGGGACAATCAGCTTTGGTATGTTCCAGAATCATGGAAAAGTCCAAGGATTGACAATTTATTCCCATGTGGAATGGAACAAAATCTTGACCGCGTTAAATCTGAGATTCCATGAGCTGGAGGATAATCTGAATGGAAGCTCTAACCTGCCGGCTGGGCTTTCTCTGCAAGGGCCCTGCCACTTTGGAATTCAGTTACTCCATTGCTCTTGAATAGCTCCAACCTTATGATACACTGGGCATGTTGCAAAACTCAGCTTGTTTCCCGGGCTATTGGAAACCAAGGGGTAGGGCAGGGAAGGTGTGAGTATGGGAGGGGAGTCTAGGACAGCGGAATTTGACCTTTAAAGGTGATTGGCTTGCAGGTAGTGGGCGGGCCTGATGTCACTGCTGCACTTTGGTTATGTCTGCATGGATTTTGTTGTATTTTTATGGTGATGGGGCCAAAAGAGTGTGAACAGCATTTCTATAAATCCAAGTAAATGACTGGAAGCCTGCGTATCACTCTCTGGACCCAGCTCTCTGTTTCTCTGAGAGCAATTGCCAATGTCAAAGGTCTCCATAAAGATTTACCTGTGGCCGGGAAGCTTTTAAAATTCCCTTTTTGTCATTATTCCCTTTTCATGTGGACCTCTTCCATGAAATATGATATTCTAAAGCTCTTGTTGAAGCCGGTGGCTACTGGTGTAAATGCCCGGGATGGGAATCTTTTAAATTAAAGGTTGTAATGCTATCTTCCAAAATGTAGAAATTAAGATTTCAGTAGAGAAGTTAAAAAAAACAAAAAAAACTCTGAAAGAACATTTCAGTCAGGAAGAGAGAGAGAACTGGAAATACAACACCTCCACTAAAACGAATCCAGGAATAAGTGTTTGCTACATTTCAATGATTATGTTGAGTTAGAGTGTCTGTGTTGCATTTGGATTCCATTAAGAATTTTGAGAAGCTGAAAATTACTCAGGTTAATACAAGTTTCTAAAGTGCCAATAAATTTAGGAGCCTTCATGAACTATAAGTGATGAATCATGTGACTTTGGAGACATCTGTGCAGAATACTGTACAGTAAATGCAACTTTTCTTTTTAAGTTTACTAAAGAAATGTAAAGGAACTAATTTGATTGCTGATGTAGATTGCACCATAATTATTGCAACAGTATTCTTATTTTTTGTTGGGTAATTTTGCTTAAGCATATCTTTAAAATTATCTTATCCCATGTTGCAAAAGATGTGACACTCGGTTTGTAAAAGAACAGAAAGGAATATGTTTTGGGGCTGAATTCATGGCAAGCTTTATTATTATTGCACCGCTGTTGGGGAGAACGGGGCACAGACCTGGTATGCACACCACTTTTGCTGACAGACACATAGCTATGAACGGAGGATATGCAATTTTTAGCAAAGTAAGAACCATCTTAAACAGGGTCATAGGTGTGAAGTGCAGTAAGAAACAAAAGACATTTGCTTTTTCAATACATTCTGCTTTAGACTCATAGACTCATAGACTCAGACTCATAGACTTTAAGGTCAGAAGGGACCATTATGATCATCTAGTCTGACCTCCTGCACAATGCAGGCCACAGAATCTCACCCACCCACTCCTGGAATAATCCTCTCACCTATGTCTCAGCTACTGAAGTCCTCAAATCATGGTTTAAAGACTTCAAGATGCAGAGAATCCTCCGGTAAGTGACCCGTGCCCCATGCTGCAAAGGAAGGCAAAAAACCTCCAGGGCCTCTGCCAATCTACCCTGGAGGAAAATTCCTTCCCAACCCCAAATATGGCGATCAGCTGAACCCCGAGCATGTGGGCAAGACTCACCAGCCAGACACCCAGGAAAAAGTTCTCTGTAGTAACTTCTAACATCCCATCATTGACCATTGGTCCTATTTACCACTGATGGCAATTAATTGACCCTTGACTAAGATCATGTTATCCCATCAAACCATCCCCTCCATAAACGTATCTAGCTTAATCTTGAAGCCAGTTAGGTCTTTTGCCCCCACTGCTTCCCTTGGAAGGCTGTTCCAGAACTTCACTCCTCTGATGGTTAGAAACCTTCGTCTAATTTCAAGTCTAAACTTCCTGATGGCCAGTTTATATCCATTTGTTCTTGTGTCCACATTGGTACTGAGCTGAAATAATTCCTCTCCCTCCCTGGTATTTATCCCTCTGATATATTTAAAGAGAGCAATCATATCTCCCCTCAGCCTTCTTTTGGTTAAGGTAAACAAACCAAGCTCCTTGAGTCTCCTTTCATACGACAGGTTTTCCATTCCTTGGATCATCCTAGTGGCCCTTCTTTGTACCTGTTCCAGTTTGAATTCATCCTTCTTAAACATGGGAGACCAGAACTGCACACAGTATTCCAAATGAGGTCTCACCAATGCCTTGTATAACGGTACTAACACCTCCTTATCTCTACTAGAAATACCTCGCCTAATGCATCCCAAGACCGCATTAGCATTTTTCACGGCCACATCACATTGGCGACTCATAGTCATCCTGTGATCAACCAGGACTCCGAGGTCCTTCTCCTCTTCCGTTACTTCCAACTGATGCGTCCCCAGCTTATAACTAAAATTCTTGTTATTAATCCCTAAATGCATAACCTTACACTTCTCACTATTAAATTTCATCCTATTACTATTACTCCAGTTTACAAGGTCATCCAGATCTTCCTGTAGGATATCCCGATCCTTTTCTGAATTGGTAATACCTCCCAACTTTGTGTCATCTGCAAACTTTATTAGCACACTCCCACTTTTGGTGCCGAGGTCAGTAATAAAAAGATTAAATAAAATTGGTCCCAAAACTGAACCTTGAGGAACTCCACTAGTAACCTCCCTCCAACCTGACAGTTCACCTTTCAGTAAGACCCGCTGTAGTCTCCCCTTTAACCAGTTCCTTATCCACCTCTCAATTTTCATATTGATCCCCATCTTTTCCAATTTAACCGATAATTCCTCATGTGGTGCTGTATCAAATGCCTTACTGAAATCGAGGTAGATTAGATCCACTGCGTTTCCTTTATCTAAAAAATCTGTTACTTTCTCAAAGAAGGAGATCAAGTTGGTTTGGCACGATCTACCTTTTGTAAAACCATGATGTAATTTGTCCCAATTGCCATTGACCTCAAGGTCCTTAACTACTTTCTCCTTCAAAATTTTTTCCAAGACCTTGCATACTACAGATGTCAAACTAACAGGCCTGTAGTTACCCGGGTCACTTTTTTTCCCTTTCTTAAAAATAGGAACTATATTAGCTATTCTCCAGTCAAACGGTACAACCCCTGAGTTTAGAGATTCATTAAAAATTTTTGCTAATGGGCTTGCAATTTCATGTGCCAGTTCCTTTAATATTCTTGGATGAAGATTATCTGGGCCGCCTGATTTACTCTCATTAAGCTGTTCAAGTTTGGCTTCTACCTCGGATATGGTAATATCTACCCCCACATCCTTATTCCCATTTGTCATGCTGCCACTATTCCTAAGCTCCTCATTAGCCTCATTAAAGACTGAGGCAAAGTATTTGTTTAGATATTGAGCCATGCCTAGATTATCCTTAACCTCCACTCCATCCTCAGTGTTTAGCGGTCCCACTTCTTCTTTCTTTGTTTTCTTCCTATTTATATGGCTATAAAACTTTTTACTATTGGTTTTAATTCCCTTTGCAAGGTCCAATTCTACATGACTTTTAGCCTGTCTCACTTTATCCCTACATGCTCTGACCTCAATAAGGTAGGTTTCTTTGCTGATCCCTCCCATCTTCCACTCCTTGTATGCTTTCTGTTTTTTCTTAATCACCTCTCTGAGATGCTTGCTCATCCAGCTTGGTCTAAAACCCCTGCCTATGAATTGTTTCCCCTTTCTTGGGATACAGGCTTCTGACAGCTTCTGCAACTTTAACTTGAAATAATCCCAGTCCTCCTCCGCCTTTAGGTCCATAAATTCTTTAGTCCAATCCACTTCCCTAACTAATTTCCTTAATTTATTAAAGTTAGCCCTTTTGAAATCAAAAACCCTAGTCTCAGATTTATTTTTGTTTATCCTTCCATTTAGTTTGAACTGAATTAGCTCATGATCACTCGAGCCAAGGTTGTCCCCTACAACCATTTCTTCAATGAGGTCCTCACTACTCACCAAAACCAAATCTAAAATGGCATCCCCCCTTGTTGGTTCAGCAACTACCTGATGAAGGAATTCATCAGCTATCACATCTAGGAAAATCTGAGCCCTATTATTATTACTAGCACTTGTTCTCCAATCTATATCTGGGAAGTTGAAGTCTCCCATGATCACACAGTTCCCATTAGTATTTACTTCCTTAAAAACATTAAAGAGGTCTCTATCCATATCCAAATTAGATCCCGGTGGTCTATAGCACACCCCAAGCACTATCCCAGGGGAGGCTCTAGTAGTTTTCTTCCCCAATGTGATTTTTGCCCAGACAGACTCTGTCTTATCCATTCCATCACTTTTTATTTCTTTACAGTCTACCTCATCATTGATATACAATGCTACTCCCCCACCTTTACCTTTATTTCTATCTTTCCTAAACAGCACATACCCTTCAATACCTGTACTCCAGTCATGACTGCTATTCCACCATGTTTCGGTTATTCCTATGATATCTGGTTTCACTTCCTGGACCAGTAGCTCTAATTCCTCCATTTTGTTACCTAGGCTCCTCGCATTGGTGTACAATTTATTTAATTAATGTTTGGTTTATGGTGCTTATATTTACAGATTTTCAAAGTACAGCTTTCTTTTTAATGCCAAATTATCCCCAGATCTCCATACGATTGCAGTCTCTGTAAGAAGCTCACCATACCACATTTTTTTCTGCCACTTATGTCTCTCATTTTGAGATATTCAGCTTCATGGAAAAGAAACTGAACAACGTTTCCTGATGAATAATCATCATAGGTTGGCCTGTTCTTTGGTCTGGAATTCTAAGGAGCAATGGATTACTCTGAACATCCTTATAGGCAGTATATTGTCCCAAAGTCCTTTCCCATATTATTGAACATGAACATTATATTGTTGGGTTGTGTGTGTGTATCTCTCAGCAATGGATGAAGACAGCCTCCATGCTGGTTCTCTTAGATTTGTCAGCAGCTGGCAGGACAGATGGCTGGGAGATATTTTTCCAGCTTGTTTGCAGTCACTAGCATGGTGGATACACCTGCTCTTCAGTGGCTCCATTCATACCTTTTTGAGAGAACCCAAATGGCCGCTCGCTTGCTGGGTGTTGCAGGGGTTGAGATTGTCACCTATTTATTCATAGATTCCAAGGCCAGAAGGGACTACTGTGATCCTCTCGTCTGACCACCTGGATAATACAGGCCATAGAACTTCCTGGAAAACATTCCTAGAGCAGATCTTTTAGAAGAATATCCAGTCTTGATTGGAGAGCCCATTGTTCATAGTTGTTCCCTATGTAGGTGCTTATAGACTGTGAGCGAATCATTCCTTAACCCTCTCTACAAGCTAAATAGATTCAGCTTTTTGAGTCTATCACAATAAGGCCCATTTTCTAATCCTTTAATCAGTCTTGTGGCTCTTCTCTGAACTCTCTCCAGCTTATCAACATCCTTCTTGAATTGTGGGCACCAGAACTGGACATAGTATTCTAGCAGTGGTTGCACCAGTCCCAAATACAGAGATAAAATAACCTCTGTACTGCTCCTTGAGATTACCCCATTTATGCATCCCAGGATCACATTAGCTCTTTTGACCACAGTGTCACACCTGGAGCTCATGCTCAGCTGATTATCCACCACAACCCTCATCTCTTTTTCAGAATCATTGCTGCTGAGGAATGAATATTCCATTCTTTCAGTATGGCCTACATTCTTTGTTTCTAGCTATTTACATTTAGCATTTCTCCAGCTCTCGGATCAGAATGGCATGTGGGACTGTGTCAAAAACTTCGCTAAAGTCTAAGGCTACGTCTACACTACCCGCCCTATTCGGCGGGTAGCTATCGATGTTCTGGGATCGATTTATCGCGTCTCGTCTAGACGCGATAAATCGATCCCAGAGCCGCTCCCCATTGACACCGGAACTCCAGCTCCGCGAGCGGAGGAAGTGCTGTTGATGGGGGAGCCTGCCCGCTGCAGTGTGGACCGGGGTAAGTACCTTTTGAAATTTATCTAAGATATTCGACTTCAGCTACGTTATTCATGTAGCTGAAGTTGCGTATCTTAGATTGACCCCCCCCCCCCCAGTGTGGACCAGCCCTAAGTATATTGTGTCAACCTCATTTCCCCCTATACACCAAACCAGTTATCCTGCCAAAGAAGGAAATCAAGCTGGTTTGGCATGATTTGTTCTTGGTAAATCCATTCTGGCTGCTAGTGATCACCACTTTATCCTCCAGGTATTTGCAAATTGAATGACTGGCTCCCAGGCCTTTCTAATATCCTGCCTTCTAACCTCTTTGCTATACTCCAGAAAAGAACGTCCTTGACAAAATCTAGGAGATGCCAGAATTGCACTTTTTTGAAAGATATGGGAAGCACCTTGCCACCAGCTTATCAGCAGAAGACGAATCTGGGCCATGTTACTAACCATCGCTATGATGAATGCCATCACTCTGTGGCAAGCAGAATGGGAACAAGCTGTTCCTTCTGTAAGAAACTCCTTCCTCATCGCTCAACCCGACGAGAGACTGCCTGGCTTTGAGCTGCCATGCTACCTCTGGGGCAAGCCCAACCTTTTCAGATGTGGGGTGGTGAGGTTTGGCAAATGGCCGCACCTGGGGACTCAGGAACAACCCGCTGCTTAGCTGCGGTGCAGTTGAGGTCATGGCACACTTAGCGAATGGCTGATTATATCTTGCTGGTCTGTCAGAGGGCATTTTACAAGACTCCATGCTGCTCACCCCCAGGCTACTGAACGGCTGACCTGTGTGTGATGCCTACATAAGCCCTTTTGACATAAAAAAAAAGGTACGCATCTCTGTTTTATCTCCCTACTTTGTATTGTGTATTTTAAACTTTCCCCATCCTTACTGTACCACTTGTGCATTTCCCAAATAATTACTATGAGAGAAAACTGATTGTGGGGAATGTGATGTATTTAAGAGGGGGAAACCCGTTTTTTATAACACATACAATCCATAGATATTGGCACACTTTATTAAAGTGCATCTAGGCTGCTCAGAATATTTTATTCCAGACCATGTTATGGTGATATTTAGCACCTGTCTAACTTCTTTGCTTAACAAAGATTCTTAATATGTTGACTGCCTGGGGTAGGAAGATGTTGGGGGACTTAAATTGGAAATGAACGTTAGCCAGTCAGTTCACTTTGCCTTGAGATACTAGCTGCTGTTCTAATTTCCTTTTTCTGTCAATGATGGACTAATAGAGGATGGCACTGTCACAAGTGATGACTGTGAAATGGGACTCAAAAACAAAGCATAAGAACGCCCAAATAATAGTTCATGCCAAACGTAGAAGGAAGATGGCTACAGGCATCAGTATAAGACTTGATCCAAGATGATCAGATGGGAGCAATTGAGATTGGTGCCGTGTGAAGTGTTTTATAATCTCAACAGGCGGTGTCTGCTCAGCCAGGAAGTTTGAGCCCATCTAGACGTGGTGAGTCAGAATATTTTACAGTGAAGCTAGACACACTCAAACTCCGTGCCCTGGGCTCAATCCCACAGTCATTCCATGCTTCAAAGTCCCCCTGAAGTCAAAGACTGAGCCAGTTGGTGCTGTAGGTACTACAGGCAACGTGTGTTGCATTGGGTAGCAATTTATAGCAGATGAGGGGCTGAGTCTGACCTGGGTGCTCCCTACTAGTGCGCAAATTGGACGGAAGCAGAAGGGGAATGTAACAAACCATGACATCGGGGAGGGTGGAAGATTTCAAATGAACTGCCGGATCCTTGTGCAGCGTGAGTTTTCCATCTCAGCTCGAAGTCTGAAAATAAGATTTTGTCAAGAACTCTGAAACAGCTTCAGTCAAAGCCAGGATGGTCTCAAGCATAACCAAGCCTGATGGTTGAAAACAGGGAGTTTGTCTTTCAAACATGAATTTCAATCCAACCACTCTCATTGGTTAAATTAAAAAAGTATTTTTTTCCAATCCAAAATCAGTTCATGTTTAAAACATGTAAAATGTCAAATTCCCGGGGCATTTAATTAAAAAATGGTGGTTTTAAGAAAAAAAAGTGTCAGAAAACATCTTGGAAAGAAATGACAGCAGTTTTTATGCCAATGTTTCTTCTCTCTCCCACAGTCCTCATTTTCATACAGCTCCAGCTGATACCTTCTGCTGTCCTGTCTAATTGTACAGCCTTTACAACTTAAGACTACATCAGTAAATGAGGGTTGTTAAGGATGAGCTTGGCCATAAATGGTTATCGGCATGAGTAGCCTCACACAGCTGTATGGACCAGGCATGGCAAATGGGGCAGGCATAGGGGGCTGTGAACACTGCTTGAACCTAGAGTTACACTGGTCACTGTTTTAAAATGCCAGCATTGGAGAGGCTCTGTGGTATTTCACCTGCCACAAGCATTTCCTTGTACTGACAGCAGGAAATATCAGGGGGATCTCGGACACATGGGAGTGGTCATGGTCAGTAAATGCTGACATCTTGCTAGTCATAAAAGTAGAATCTCCAGTTCACATGTCACATCAATATCTGTTAGATCCCTCCCAAAGTGAGTGTGTATGTGAAAACAAAGGCAGGATGAGAACAAGCTGTATTCTTAGGGCTGGATCTTGTCTTTTAGCAGAGTGAGCCTCACGGTTGGTGGCATCTCCAAGTCCTCCCTTCATGCCCATTGTTAGTGTTCTTGCTGAAGAGCAACGGGTAGGTCGGTAGATCATGAAAATTGCCCACCTTCTAGATGCAAGCATGGTGCAACGTGCACACACCATGGTGTAGCTTCCTCTCAGAGATGGAGCATCTTTCAGAGAGCCAGGCTTAGACCAGAGGGATCACCACCATTTTGATCCTACTGTTACAGTGACTTCAGTCCCTTATCTTGTCGGTGCCTCCCTTTCCCCCAAAGAGATAATACTTACTGTGTAGAAGTGCTTTAAAGATTAATGGGAGCATCAACTTGAAAATCAACATTCTATCTGAAATCACAGAAGATTAAGGTTGGAAGAGACCTCAGGAGGTCATCTAGTCCCAACCCCTGCTCAAAGCTGGATCAACACCAGCTAAATCATCCCAGCCAGGGCTTTGTCAATCCTGACCTTAAAAACCTCTAAGGAAGGAGATTCCACCACCTCCCTAGGGAACCCATTCCAGTGCTTCACCACCCTCCTAGTGAAATATTTTTTTCTAATATCCAACCTAGACCTCTCCCACTGCAACTTGAGACCATTACTCTCTGTTCTGTCATCTACCACCACTAAGAATAGCAGAGCTCCATCCTCTTTGGAACCCCCCTTCAGGCAGTTGAAGACTGCTATCAAATCCCCCCTCACTCTTCTCTTCTGCAAACTAAACAAGCCCAGTTCCCTCTGCCTCTCCTTGTAAGTCATGTTCCCCAGCCCCCTGATGATTTTTGAGTCTTCGCCTATTATTTTTACAAGGAACCTCTAACTATCACTGAAGGAAATTAGAGGAGGGTGGGGAAAACCCAGTTTTTCCTTTGTACAGGAATGCAGCAAACGTCAGTGGCTGCGCGGGGGAATGGCCCCTAGATAATTGGCATTTAGAATTCTCAAGGCCATAACTTATCTAATTAGTGGATAGTGTTTAAAACATACAGAGAATTAAAAGGACAAGGGAATCTAAAAATATCAGTGGTGAGAAACCACTGGAGTTTAAATCCCTGTCTACTTTGTGTTTATTTTAAGGGTGATTAACCACATGCCACCCAAGAGACAACCAAGTCCTGAAGCCTTTATGCACTCTTTACTTAGCCATTTGGCAACAAACTGGCATCAGGCCTATAATGATCACAGTTGTCAGCAGAGCTCCAACCCAGTAACGGCACACCCATCTCCTGGGCAAAGTACTTAGACTTAAGGTGTTTGACTTAGTACCACACAACATCTAATTAAAAAAATTAGCACTATACAATATCAATAGGGCACACATTAAATGGATTAAGAACCGGCCAACTGACTTGGCAAAATATAGTTGTCAATGGGGAGTCGTCATCTAATGGGGGTTCTCCAGGGATTGTTAGTAGCCCTGGTGCTAGTCAACATTTTATTGATGATTTCAAAGTAAATATAAAATCGCTGCTGACAGAATTTGTGGATGGCACAAAGCTTGAAGGAGTGGTAAGTAATGAAGAGGACAGGGCAGTCATGTAGAATGATGTGGATCACATGATAAGCTGGGCCCATTCAAACAAAATGCATTTTAATACTCAATGCAAATTCCTACTTCTAGGAACAATAAATGCAGGCCACACCTACAGAATGGGGACTGTATCCTGGAAAGCAGGGACTCTGAAATGTATTTAGGGATCATAGTGGACAAAGAACTCAGCATGAGCTCCCAGGGTATGCTGTGGCAAAAAGGACTGATGTGATCCTTGGTCACACATTTAGGGGAAGAGTGAGTAGAGGCAGAGGGAGGTGACTTTACATCTGTACAGGGCATTGGTGAGTCTGATACTCAAATACTGCGTCCCGATCTGGTGTCCACATTTGAGAAAGGATGCTGGAAAATTGGCGAGGGTGCAGAGATGAGGCACACAAATGATTTGAGGGCTGGAGAAATGTCTCACGATGGGAGACTTAAAGAGCTCAATCTGTTTATTGAACAGAAGACTGAATTTCAGTGTGTTCTTACCTTCCTGGGGAGAAAATAGCAGGTGCTAAAAGGCTCTTTAATCTATCTGAGAGAGGCATAACAAGAACCACTAGCTGAAAGCTGCAGCAGACAAATTCGAATTATAAATAAGGTGCAGATTTTTAACAGTGCAGGTGATTAACCATTGGCACAGACTACCCAGGGAAGTGGTGGATTTGCTGTCTCTTGATGTCTTCGGTTCAAGCCTAGATGCCTTTCTGGAAGATACGCTTTAGCCAAACAAGTATCAGAGGGGTAGCCGTGTTAGTCTGGATCTGCAGAAGCGACAAAGGGTCCTGTGGCACCTTTCCACTGCTTGCATCCGAAGAAGTGGGTATTGACCCACGAAAGCTTATGCTTGAATACCTCTGTTAGTCTATAAGGTGCCACAGGACCCTTTGTTGCTTCTTTAGCCAAACAAGTTATTTGGCTCAATACAGGGCTAACGGTGTGCAATGTAATGGCATGTGATATACGGGGGGGGGGGGGGAGACTAGTTGATCTAACAGTCCTTTTGGCCTTAAAATCTATGATTCTGGGAGCTCAGTTAGGTTATATGCTGGTTCAGGGCTGTATCAGGCCCCAAAAGTACAAATCCTTCCACCTGAACTGTAAAGGACTAATCCTGTTAACTGAGAGTCCATCAGGTCTTAATCATAAGGAGAGCTTCTCACTAGGGGGAGACAATTAGCCAGCATATGTGACTCAGGCAAATCTCCAGGAGTAATGAGAATTTGGCCTACAATAAATAAGGAAGTGTGCAAGAGGATAATTTTTGGTTCTCTCAGTTCATTTGACTGTGAATTAATATATAAGATCCCTGTTTACGTTAAACAATTTCCAAGGGATTCCTTGGAATCCTTGTTTAATATATACAGGGATCTTATATATTAATTTGCAGTCAAATGAACTGTGAGAATCTAAAATTATCCTCAGTCCACAGGGTTTGTTTCTAGTTTAACACAAGAGTCGTGCATAGAAGTATTGTACTGAGAGAATCAGTGCCATATTCCATACAAGAATTTAAACAAGAGGAATGTCTGTGGAGGAGGGATGAGACTTTTGCGCTAGGAGGTATAAAGGTGATTGACTGAAATGCTTTCTCTACTTGATTCATAGTAATAAAAAGGCTAAAAGTTTCTATTATGACAATCCTTATTTTTTCCCAATCTCCTTGTTTATGTCTGTAATCTTCTGGCCATACATTAGTTCTGATGGTTGCATTTTCCGTTAGTCACTACGCACCTCAGTATGAGGCTGTTGTGACCTGCTGTCAGTTTGGAATTTACACTTCTCTCCATTGCAGCTGTTGCTTTTTAAAAAAAACCTTTAATAGAACATTTAAATAGAAACCATAAGCAATGGGCCTTGGTGCTAGAGAATATGCCAAGGTCCAGGGCCAGGTAATCGGCCTTCCTACACAGCACAAAACCACATCTGCACAAACGAACACTCCAGGTAAATAGCTGTAAACACAATAACAAATACATTAAAACTCAACATTGTTTTACAAGTCAGTGTAACGGAGATCTGTGTGACAGCAGGTTGTGTCTATGCAGTAGAGTAGAAATGAATTCTCTGACTGAAATTCTGGCCCCATTGAAGTAGAGAGGAATTTTGCCCTTGATTTCAATAGGTTCAAGGTTTCACTCTGTGTCATTAGATCGACGAACTAGTCCTATTGGCAGAGCAGATACCAGTCCTTTGTTTCCTCTTCTGGGGGATCTGTAATAGGGCCCTGTGATCACAGTAATGTGTCCAAGGTCTCCTAGAACCTGATTTGGGAGGATTCTTAAGCATGTGAGTAACCCTACTGACTTCAGAGGGACTACTCACTTGCTTAGAGTTAGGCATGTGCTTAAGTACATTGCTGAATTGGGTCTCTGGTGGGCATAGTAGTCCAGCATGAACAAAGACATACATCTGAGCAGTGTGGGGTGACAGAGACTGATGGAATGAGTGATGGGGCAACATGTTTCAATAGGATGCTCCTTTAGCAGCTAACAAATATGGCATGCATTAGAAGCCATCTTGTAATTTAAGTGGACCTGTAGGCAAAAGTCTCTCAGAAGTCAGAGAATGAAATGTTTTACACATCACACCCTATAGTCCCAGCCAAGAAATCACATAATCAGAACCAATATTCGTAGAATCGTGGCAATATAGGGCTGGAAGGGACCTCGTGAGATCATCTAGTCCAGATCCTTGATCTTACTATTCTTCCCTAGCTTTCCTTCATGTCGGCATAATCTGCTGCTGTGCTGTAACATTGTCTCTTTGAAAAACTGCCAACAGCTCTCCTGAACTCATTTGTTTTTCCCTTAGATTTTCTTCCCATGGGACCTTGCCTACCAATTCTCTGAGGATGTTAGTCTGCTTTTCTGAAGTCTGATGTTCCCCTTCACCCACTAAATACATAAAATAAAATAAATAACCAGCTAGTTATATAAAGGGCATGATTCAGAACTGAGAATACCCAGCCTGAGACATAAGGCTGACAAAATTACTGCTCTATGTCTACCTGTTAATTTAAGCCCTGATCCTGCAAGTGTTTAGGCATGCAAATGACTTTACACACATGACATGTCTCATTGAATTCTGCATAAATTTCCTTATGAGCCTAAGTCTTTGGATCAGGGCCAACTTGTGACATAAATATAATTTAAAGTAACAGATTTAAATCTCTGCCTTACATGAAGGTGTGTTTTGAAGAAATGTGTCCTTGTTATTAGCATTCATTGTGAATAAAGTAGGGGAAACAATGAGTTTTAAACACATGCTTTTTAAAAATGTGATTAATATCTAGGTAGAATGCCTTTTCTGATGTACTGAAACTAAAACTGTGCTGCAGTTCATAAGGCAGTGCAGAGGTTTCAGTATGCAGGCCATTTTCCTTAAAAAATAACTCAACTGCAGTAAAATGCTTATACGTTTATAATATATATATATAGCCATGTGGAGGTGGGCAAATATTGTAAAAAAACCATGTCTATGAAATTGTTTTGCTGGATGCCCCTCTCCGGCTGTTTTGCATGGATATTCTGGCCCATTAGTTTACCAGTAGGAATGTTCATTGAAACGGTGAATTCCAGAAAGAAGGGCATGCTCTGGAAACCTGCTTCTAAGTTTCACTCATCCCATCCGGCAACAGAAATGTACTATGTGACCTAGGTGTCCAAGAAAAAGAGCTGGAATACTTGCAGCAAACTCAACTCAAGGATGAGTTGCAGACAAAGAATTATTTGAGTAAGTTATTGGGTAAATTATTCAGAATGTAAGTATTTTTTATCTGTTTGAAGATGGTTTATGAATGGGAAAAGTGCTGATATAGATTAAATACATAATTTGTTAGAAAATATTCTCCAGAATGTACTCTCATGGCCCTTTTAAATGTAAGAATGTGGATAGTCTATTCCAGCAATAACTGACCAACAAAGGGTCTAGCAAAGAATACAAGTGTTAGACCTTTCTTCAAAGTAATGTTAATATCCAAATATAGAGAGACTGGGAACGTCAAACTTTTATTGTCATTCTGATGTCAGATTTTGAGTTGGTAGATAGTCAGACATGCTCTGTAAATACCTGGAATTAGCTCATGGTTTTAAACCTCCAAAAGATTTTGCATTCACAGGTCACGTCGGAAGAGCAAACAGTGTCACATGGTTTGCAAAAAAGATTTTAAAAACACAAAATGTTTCTGACCTAGTAATCTGAGTAGTGCACAAAAAGTGGGAATTAATTTAATAGACTCAGAGTGCTCCTGAAGATACTGACCCTGGGCTCCAGTGGAAGATCCGAGAATGTGTTTTTCTTGTAGAAGTTGCTGGCTTTCAGAAAGGTGAGGTTGGTGCCAGGATCATTCACATTGCTTTGTGATTTGGGAGAGGCTAGGATTAAGGAATCTGCTGGAGTAACCAAAGGTAAAATCCTGCTCCCCTTGATTTGTGGGGGAGCTGAGCTTGGTGCTAGCCAGTGCAAGCGAGTTTGGAGAAATTATTTTTTTTTTCATTTTTTTCCCCCTGGCTCCAGTAATTAAGAAAATGAAAGAAAAAGGGAACTACGGAAATGGAACTCCCTGCTGTGCAAATAGCTCTCATTTGTCTTTGAAAATGAAATCACAGGGACCACATTTGTTGGTAGAGCTGATTTTAGGTTTGTTGGCAGTTCAAACACTACCCCCCCCAAAAAAAAATCAGTGCTGGACATTTCTATGCATCTTTTTTAAAAAGCAAAGGAAAGAAAGGACTACAGTCACAAAACGTGGTCGTGGTGGCAGCAGAACCCTTATGTCTGATAGCCCAGTGGCAAAGGCGCCCACTGTGGTGTGGAAGACCCAATGAGAGAGCGAGAGAGTGACTCTACATAGCCTTGTCATTAGGACACTTGCTCTGAGTTTCCTGGGCAGAAATCTCATGGCTGATAGGAAAGAAACAGGCTGTGTACTCTACTCCAAGGTCAGCCTGAGGACTGTTGACCTGGGTACGATGGTGAAGTGCATAGAAAGTACCACACCTAGCATGGAAGCCATTCACATGTGACATCATGATCTGGACAGTGTCAGGGTGAGTTAAAAGGTCTGGAGAAGAGAGAGCTGAATTCTGGGTATCACTTAAAAGTCTGTAAGTGTTAACGGCACTGATGTTTTCTTTCCAGCAAAATTCCTCCTTTGTCATCTAGTCACATCTATTAGCTTTCCTCATAGCTCAGGCACTGCTTTTTAACAATGTAGACTTGACTTGTTTGTTGTGTTTCTGATTTGGCTTGCAATTCCTGTAGTTCATTGTGCTGTTACCAGGGCCAGTTTAATGTGCATCTCTTAAATCTTTATTTTACAGCAGTTACAGGGCTGTTGGTGACCTCACAGGGAACTCCGAGGAGATGCGTCCTTACTTCAAAGCCCTGGCAATCAAAGTCTCACTTCTGTAATCAGGTTCATAAGGGAGAATTTGTGACTGCACAGATCTGATTGGAGGATTGGGGTATAATGACCTATGTTTTATGCCTTACTTGTCTGTCACATCTAACAGGAAGTGGAGGTGCAGGGAGAGGACAAGGCTCACAGACATGTTGTTTATTTGTGTTATGGGCATGCCTACGAACGCCAGTCAAGGACAGGGTCCCGTCATGCTTGGCGCTGTTCACACCAGTAGCAAAGGCAGTCTCTGCCCCACACAGCACACAGTCTAGGTGTCGGGCAGGATGTGACAGGCGGGCTGAACAGATCAACGGGGCAGGAGGCATGGCTGGGTGGGTGGGCGAGCTAACAGAATGAACAGAATTTAGCGGAACATGGAAGTCTCAGCTCACCCCTTGCCTAACCAATGCCAGATACGATTATGCAGCTACTCACCATAGCCGTAAGTATGTCTAGGTGAGTGGTTGGTTGTATTTGATGTGTGGATGCTTTCGCTGACTGGAGGCAATGCTGTACTAACATAGGCTTCAGCCTGGGGTGAACAGTCATATTTGCTGCACCCAAGCTCTTCTAATGTTCCTGTATTTGTCATATTTTCATGACATACCAGTTACTGCAGTTTGTGCCAAGAACAAAACAAATGAAAATCTTGGGTGAGATCCTGGCTCACTGAAGATCCTGGGAATTTTGCATTGACTTCCATGGGGCCAGGATTTCACACCCAGCCCATCTTTATCTCTTGGTTATTGCAGGGTTACTGTATAAAACTGCTCTGATTTCCAGCCTCAGAGGTGGATTATAAACTTCATTTGGATTACACAATACCAGAACAAGGGCTGCTGTTAATGTGCACCATTTCTCTGGATCAGCCTGGACCTCTGCATGACCTTGCCTGGGAGGAAGTCAAGAGAAGAACTGAGCCAATGCTCCATAAGGGAGCCTGGATGCAGGAAAAAAATCATATATTGTGTTTGTCCCTGAACTTCCCCAGTTTTTCTCGGTCTCAGCAACCCTTAGGGAGTCTGAGGACCGATTAATCTTTGGTTTGGCTAGGAAAGGCCCTTCCACTTGTGATCCTGTTTCCCTGTAACAACCCCCAACTTTCTGCCGTCTCCCAGGGATGGGATGGGGTAGATGAGTGAAGTCCAGTGACCGGAGCATTGCTCTGATTTGTTTGGCCATCCATGTCCCAATGGGCTGTTCTGACAATGAATTGGTTTCCAGCCACACCCTCTGTGGGGATGAAGATAGGCGCTACTATGGATTTATGTTGCCTTTGCATTTACAGACTGGTGCAAAGTGGCAGCAGCTTTGCGTTGAGTTTGGCCCCAGGGTTGAACCCGGAGCTTCCATAGTTGCTATAAGCTGGTTTTTTAATGAGCCAAACTACCCCCCGTCCGTTCCAAAGCAGCCAGGCATGAAAACCTCACACGACAGGGAACACGGCAAACACAGTGAGCGTCGTGTAGGACATTGTCATATCCCCATTGAAAACAGCTGGCAACAGAGAACTTACAAATGAACCAAATAACAAATCTGTTGGTGTGGGGGAGTTCCTAGGTGTAGCCTAAGGCATTCTTTTGCCAATGGTTTCTCAGCAGTGGAGTTGTGCATTATACAAGAAGCCATCCTGGCCATGGCCCCCTGGTGCCTCAAGGAAGCTGTAAAAGTAGAAATGTTTTGTATCAGCGCTTAGTGGATGAATGTGCCTGAAATGTGCCAGCTTTCCTACGCGCAGGGAGTTCCAAACTCAAGGTGGCAGTAGGGCCTGTTTTATTTTTCTTTCCCAGAAATATGTACCTATATTCAAATCCAGAGCATATAGAAATATTTATTTTGCTTGCGTTGCACAGCTCGAATCCTGTCTTGCAGCAAGTTGGAAGTGGCTGGGCTCTTGATTCAAGTGCCTTCCCCATGTAGTTATACTGTTAAGGGCTAGTGCTTTAACTCACACGAAAAATGTCTAGCTTTAAAACCTGCTATTCCTTTTGTCTGTAAAGTATGAGTGGTACCGTCTGCAAGCACTGGTCTGTTTAGCAATACATAGTGCATGTTGCTTGGATTTTCATTTACAATGAAGCACTTTCCTCCATAGAAGATGAACAACTCAGAACAGCTCCTATCTTCAGTGAAAATCACCTCTCTGGCAAACCGGTAAGAAATCCTCAAGTGCAGAAAGAGAACTCTGACTGGAGCTGTGAGACAGACTGAAATAAACATTTCGATCGGTGAGATTGAGGAATCTCAATCGTGTGTGGAACATTCCCGGCCTGGCAGCCGCAGGGAGGGAAAACACCCAGACTTCATTTACTCTGCAAAGGGAGGGCTGTGACTCTGGAACAGACTGATGCTTTGCAATATTTGGGTGGGCTCGACGCAGGCCTTATATCAACTCAAGATGCTTTACAAGCTGCAGAAGACTAATGCTCTCATTCTTAACTTTTGGTTCATAACCTTAATCTACAAACATATCTCCATGCCTACTGGAGTCGTTGGTCAAGCTCCCATTGACTCGAATGGTGAAGAATGCAGTCCATGGTTCCACGGCTTTCGGTGGCACTCTTTATGTGTAGATCTTTGCAGGACTGAGTCAAAAGCAGAGTTTTCCTTCTGAGCAGAATGCAGTGTTACTCCTGGAATCACTGTATGGACTGGGAAATAAGGTCACTTCAGACTGAACTGAATCTCTTGGTAAACCAAGCTCATTCAAATAATGTCTGTGTTATCTCAGCCAAATGCAAGGTCACAGATGTAGGAACAAAGAATATATAGGTCACAGTGGGGTGGGAGGAGGAACTGTAACCTAGAAAGCAGTGACTGATGATGACTCAGAGGTTATGGTGGGCAAGCAACTGAACATGAGTTGTGGTTTAGAGGGCTAATACAATTCTTGGAATATAAACAGGGAAATACAGAATAGCAATAAGGAGGTATTATCTTTTGAATACAGCATTGGTGAGAACGCTACTGAAATATTGTGTCCAGTTCTGGTGTCCACACTTAAAGATGTTAAAAATGTGAAAGGACTCAAAAAATACAGGAGACCCCCACTAAACCACGCACCACTATAGCGCGAATTCGGTATTAGCGCGGGGGCGAGCATGGATCCCAAAATAAATTGTTTACATTGGGATCCATGGTAATGCTCCCCGCCCCCACCCCCGCGTTAACATGGTACCGTGCATGGCTCCCAAACGCCACGTTCTAGCGGGGGTGTGGTGTAGCTACCAGAATGATTTGAAGTCTGGAAAACCTGACTTACAGTGAGACAATTAAGAAGCGCAATCTATTTAGCTTATCCAAGAGAAGGTTGAGAGGTGACTGGATTATAGTCAAGAGAATTCTGATAGGAGGAGAACTCTTTAATCTATCAGAAAAGCAGCTGAAGGAGATCCAACGGCTGGAAACTAAACCTGGATTAGAAATAAGGCATGCATTTTTAACAGAGGTGGGAATTAACCATTGGAACAATTTATCAAGGGATGTCTTGGAGTTTCTATATCTGGAAATCTTTAAATCAAGTTTGAGATGTCTCTTTCTAAAAAAATTATACTCTAGCTCAACCCTAAGATATGGGCTTGATGTAGGAAATACGTAGAATCAAAGGGTTTGAAGGGACTGCAAGAGTCATCTAATCTAACACGCTGAAATTATCAGGCCTCTGTTATGCTGGAGGTCAGACTGATGACTCTAATTAGAGCCACAGGTCTGTAACATGGGTTTTTGTCAGGGTAAATGTAAAAGTCGTATGTCGAAGGGGAAATGGTGTGTGACATCACAGGTAGCAAAACTCAATTATTCCTCTTTCAATACAATATATATAAATCCCTCCCCCTGTGCCACAGTCCCTACCAAGGGGGTGCCAACCAGCCGTAGCAGCTCCCTCTGCCCATCACTGTAACCCTACTCCTGGCCAGGTGAGAAGGGGACACCCCAGGGGAGGGCAGTGGTTTGGAGAGCAAGCCTGCCCTGCGCTCACCCTGCAGTGGTGGCTTCGGTCCCACTGGACTGTGCCCAGCTCACTGCTCTAGACATTGTGTCCTGGCATATGGGGGTCATGGCACCCCTCATGTTTGGCCTGGCCATGCCACCTCCATGATAGAGGGGTGGCAGAGTTCAAATGTAAATGAGTTGTGTGCTAATCCCATGTGCCAGTTTGTAACACCTGGAGCAGAAAGACAGGGCCAGCCCAGAGGGACAGAAGCCGCCACTTTGTGGTGAGTGCAGGGTGCTAAAAGCCCACAGGTAAGCATAACAAAGGCAATTCTAGTAGAGGGCTGGATGTTGAGGGGGGACAGGATCATGGAAAATTACAATAGGGTCAGAGGAGCAACAAGAGTGAAATCAGTGGGGGAATCTGTTCAACATCTTAAATGTCCCTACACAAATGCAAGGAATCTGGGGAATAAACAGGAAGAGCGGGTAGTACTGGTATATCAGCTAAAGCATGACTTAATTGGCAACACAGGGACATGGTGGGGAAAGTCTCATGCCTGGAATATTGATATAGAGGGATTTAGCTTGTTCAGGAAGAGCAGGCAGGATAAAAAGAGAGGAGGTAGTGCATTATACATCAAGAATATATACACTCGTCTGCTTCTCAACTCCATTGGGACCTCAGAACAAGTTGAAAATCTCTGGGTAAAGCTAAAAGGGGTAGAAAATAGGGGTGACTTCATGCTAGAGGTCTCCTACAGACCACAAAATCAGGATGCATGAGGCTTTTCTAGAACAAATAACAGAACTAACCAAAACCTAGTTGTAATGGGAGATTTTACCTACCCAGACGTCTGTTGGAAAAGTCATACGGCAAAACACAAAATGTCCAATAAGTTCTTGGAATCTATCAGGGACAACTTTTTGTTTCAGGAAGTGGAAGAAGTAACTGGGGGGACAGCCATTTCCTACTTGTTTCTGACCATCAGGGAGGAATTGTTAGCAAATCTGAAGGTGGAAGGCAAATGGGGTGAAAGTGATCAGGAAATCATAGATTTCATGATTCTTAGAGAAGGAAGGAATGAGAGCAGCAGCAGAAGGATAATGGACTACAAAAAATCAGACATTAACAGACTCAGAGAATTTGTAGGTACGTTCCAATGGAAAAGAAAACTAAGGGAAAAAGGATGTCAGGAGAGTTGGCAGTTTCTCAAGGAGGTAATATTAAGGGTACAACTGCAAACTATCCCAAAGCCAGGGGTGGCAGGTTTGTAGAAATTTTGGTGGTGCCCAGAACCCGTCCCCCCAAAACTCTGCCCCCCAACTGCCTAAGGCTCTGGGAGGGAGTTTGGGTGGGGGCAGAAAGTCTGGGGTGCAGGCCCAGGGCTGGGGCAGGGGATTGGGGTGCAGGATGGGTGAGAGGTTGGGCTCTTGGAGGGAGTTTGGGTGGGGGAGGGGGTCTGGGGTGCAGGCTCTGGGAGGGAGTTCAGGGGCAGGAGGGGGTGTGTGGGAAGGGGGTGGGGGTGCAGGTTCTGGGAGGGATTTTGGGTGCTGTGTGCAAGCTCCGGGCTGGGACAGGGGATGAGGGGTGCAGGAGGGGATGAGGGGTGCAAGCGCTGGCACTGAGTTTGGGTGCAGGCTGGGGGTGGGGGTGCAGGCTCTGGGAGGGAGTTTGGGGGCTGGGGATGTGTGGGAAGGGGGAGGGGGTGCAGGCTCTGGGAGGGAGTTCAGGGGCAGGAGGGGGTGTGTGGGAAGGGGGAAGGGGTGCAGGCTCTGGGAGGTAGTGAGGGGGGGCGTCATTTACCTGGGGCTCCTAGGCAGGGCAGGCTGGGAGTCTCCATGTGCTGCTATCCCCAGGCACCACCCCCGCAGCTTTCCATTGGCTGCAGGGGTACTTGGGTCAGTACACAGATCCACCCCGCCCAGGGGATGCAGGCGGGGGGGGGGGGGCGGCAGCCATGTGGAGTAAGCAGGGAGGAAGCCGCCCAGCTCCACTGCATGGCCAGTGGTGAGTGGGGGCCCCAGGCTGTTGTAAATGGCCCCGGGGGTGCGTGGGGGCGGAAGGCAGGGACGAGGGACCCAAACATTGCTGGAGCCGGGCCCAGGGCCAGGAATATTCCTGGTGCCCAGGCACCACAGGCCCATAGGACTCGCCACCCATGCCCAAAGCAATGGAAAAACAGGAAGGATAGTAATAGAGTAATATGACTCCATCAGGAGCTATTTAATGACCAGAAAATCAAAGAGAAATCTTGTGCAAAGTGGAAACATGAGCAAATTGCTAAGGAGGAATACAAAAGACTAGCACAAACATGCAGGAACAAAATTAGCAAGGCTAAGGCCCAAAATGAGTTCCACTTAACAAGGCACATAGCATACACTAAAGAGGTTATTTAAATACATTAGTAACAAGAGAAAGATGAAAGAGAGTGTAGGTTCTCTACTTAGCAAGGAAGGCTGAGGTGTTTAATGCCTATTTGCTTCAATCTTCATTAAAAAGGTGAATAATGACCAGGTACTACACACAATTAATATTTATTAACAATGAAGGGGAAGAGTCTTCCAATATGTTAAGGGCTGTTATAAAAAGAACACAGATCAGTTGTTCTCCATGTTCTCTGAAGGCGGGACAAGAAATAATGGGCTTAATGCAGCAAGGGAGATGTCGGATAGATCTTAAGAAAAACGTTGTATCTAAGGGTAGCTAAGCTCTGGAATAGGCTTCAAAGGTAGGTTGGGGAGTCCCTGTGATTGGTAGGTTTTTTTAAGAACAGGTTAGACAAACATCTGTCAGAGATGGTCTAGGTTTACTTGGTCCTACTTCACCACAGCGGGCTGGACTTGAGGACGTCTCAAGGTGCCTTCCAACTTTACATTCTATGATTCTACTCTGCCAAGTGGATTTCCCAAATTCTCTAGCTCCAGCTGATACAGTATATTTAAGTTGTAATTAACAGTAATTACTGTATGGCTTGTTTGCTGTGCCCTGAAGTGACCTTTGTTAGTGTGAATGTACTTGTGTTACAAGCTTTCTCTGATAAGCTCTCAGGGAAAACATTTTCTGTTCGTTAGCACAGTGTCAAACAGTATAGAGCGATGGTTATTCAGGCAATACAGACTTTTATCCGTGTGAAGGAAGAGAGGAGTATAGGGGTTTTTTTCTGAATCACTGCAACAGTAAGTACAGCTGTTTGCCAGTTCCCTGTTGTTTTCAGTGATATATATATATAGATCACTTGTAATTAACAGTAATTACTGTATGGCTTGTTTGCTGTGCCTTTCGTATTCACCCACGAAAGCTTATGCTTCAATACGTCTGTTAGTCTATAAGGTGCCACAGAACGCTTTGTCGCTTCCACAGATCCAGACTAACACGGTTACCCCTCTGATATATATATAGATGAATGTATACATGAATGGGTAAGAGTTTACCAATACAGATCTGGCCGAAGGATTGGGCCTGTCAGTGGAAATATGTGTATAGCAGGTCTTTCATATCTTACATATTTGACAGTTGTAAATAACACAAGTAGAAGGAAATTTGCTAGACCAGACCCTGGAAATGCTATGCATTTGTCATTGATTAGTAGCTAACATTATTATTATTGGTACTTTTTTAGAAAAAGCTTTTACTAGTAGCTGCTAAAAGAAGCACCTATTTAAGGGGAAGTGCTCAAATTCTAAAATCTCAGCTGCATCATACAGTATCATTAATGCTACTCTAAGTTCCCATGTTAATTTATTTCCTATTCCTGGAAGTGTTCTGACGGAACATGGGAATCTCTGACCACAGTTGCATCTTATGTATTGTCTGATGGAGCTATGCACACAAACTGACATCCAGTGGTTTTTATGCCTTACTGAACACCAATTGCCTGAAAACATGAATGTTGCCAAAGATGAATGACTCCTAAGATGCACCCCCAATAAACTTTCAAGAGGGGATTCTAGGGCGTTCATATGGTAGATCCATTTGAAATAGATCACATAGGACATTATCACAAGCAAGAACAGAGATCAGAGTTGGTAAGGAATTTAAGCATCTATATTGGTATTTCTCAAACCAGTTACTCGTGATAAATGTGCAGAATATATGAGCTATGTCCTATTTATACTTTAATTAAAATATAAATTGTTGATTTCATGCCCCATTTCTACCAATAAGTACTCACTTGTGTAAGACCAAGGCTAGTAATTCATTACTTTTCTTATTTTTTGACATTTGTTTTCTGCCAATGATTCCTGAAAGTTTGCTTTATATTATCTTTCTGCCTCAAAGTTTTGAGTAGCGATGAGGATTCAAGCAACATCGAGCGGTTCTGAACGTGTCCTCCTAACGGCTGATGTTCTGATAATGTAGTAGTGTACCTCTGGCCTTTCTGAGGTAATAGTCCAGCGGCTACCACAAGGCCAGGCCGATGCTTTACTGCACTTTCCCATGTAAGACTTAAGAGCTGACATTTATAAAACTGCTGGTGAATTGTGGTGAAGTGAGTTCTAATATCTGTGATGCAGCAAGACCTGGACTACTTGCGTGACATTGAAATATCTACAATGGGAGTTTTATGGGTGACCTTTTGAAGATGGAGCAATGGCAAACAGTGCCACGCCTGGTCTTGTAGTTTGGAATGCTTTTTAGTCACATATTCGTAACCTTTAATTTATTTCAGGCCATGGGCTCTCCTTTTTAGTAAAAATGTGCAGAAAGTGCTAACATCCTCAAATTCACTACAAGTGAGGAACAGGGTGAGTTAATCCAAATCCTCCCACCCATTCATGAGAGGGGGAGTTTGTGGTGCAGTAGCCAGCATGGAAGTGACTAGATACATATATCCATTAACCAGCTCTAAAAAACCCACCATCCGTGCCGAGGCAGATAGAGTGGGCTGCAGGGTCCGTAACAAGAGGACGTGGCAAACGGCAATGTAGAGCAAATGTTTCCAAACATCTTGCAGTGTGTTGTGAGCTGTACAATTAGCACATTGCCTCTGTAGTCTTAGACATCCATGGAAACCTTTCTGTTTTCTGACACTGAGGTGCTGAATGCAAATTGCTGCTGTTCCCCAGGGCAGTATAGACATACATACATATATACATATATATGGACTGGGGAACAGCAGCAATTTGTATTTAGCACCTCACTGTATATATATAAAAACCTCCCGAGACAGTTACTGTTTCTCAGGGTAGCGTCTGTAGCAGAACTCTGACTTTGCATTGACTCCACCTGCAATTGTCTAGACCACCTCTCTGCCTTGCCACACACGCTCTCTTGTGAACTTTTTATAGTTCTTTTGCGTGGAGCCATTCTGTGCTGTAAGCTGCTTTCAGCAGGGGTCTAGAGTTCACACACAGGTTTTGTAGTTGATTGCAATATCTGCAGTGTGCAAACTGAGTTTAAGCAAGAGATAATTTTGAACGTGATAGAAAATACTTCGGCTCAACTGGTGGACAAATGGAGAAACCAATATATGCAGACTGTCCTGTGCTGTCTTGCAGACAGGAATGGGAGTCTGATATGTAAAAGCAAGATCTCCCAGGCAGACAGGCAAAGCGGATCTAAAAGACACACCCTTTGTCTTGCTGACCAGGCAGAAACGGCTGTCCCGCAAATGCTCTCATCCAGTGCTGGTTACATACTGCATCTGTGTCCGGGAGACATGTTTCTGGAAAAGGAAGAACATTTCATATTAGTAATAGATAAAGATCTAATTGGGAACCTTTAACTCAAATTGGTGAGTACTGTCGCGGTCACACACATGCGCACAAAAATAGTCCTATCTACTTCAGTAGAGTTCTTCATGCAAGTAACTGCTCACTGATGCAAGTAAAGATGTCCAGCAGTGAAGTACGCTCCCAAGTCCACCTTGAACTAAGGCCATTTCTCTTTATTCTACATATTGGGTTATTACTTCCATCCTGGAAGCAGGTAGGACTGGGGGTTAGCCAGCAAAGCAAATGCCATTCTTCATAACAGCATTTACTTGTAAGCATGTTTGCCGTTATGAATGACAGAAGCCATCTCCTTGTGTTCCAGTTCCTGAAAAGAACAGAGGGGAATTGCTGCTTATACGTTTTGTATTCTTTCCTTTTCTTCTCTTACTGATTTTTGTATTTCCAACACTTTCCCAAATCCCCATATTTCCTTCTAACTAAAGAACTAGAAGGAGCATGATGATGGGTACTAAACAAATGCTTCCAGATAACCTTATCAATGTGCTGCTGGAGGTGCTACCTTTTAGATAAGATCTAAAAGCAATTTCTAGACTTATAGTGGTTATTAAAGAGTCCATGTCCCTTCTCCACACACTAGGGTTTTAAGCCTCCCCCTGTACTCTGGCTCTAGTACAAGGGGGGTGAATGGATCCTGGGTCCTAGGTTCAATTCTTGCCTCTGCCACAGACACCATGTGTGACCTTGGACAAATCATTTACTCTTCCTTGTGCCAATTCTCTACCTGTAAAGTGGGGATAGCATTTACCCACTTGACTGGGAGGATAAAATGCATTACCTGATTGTGAGGTGCTCAGATAACATGGGGAGAAGGGCCATATAAATATCCAGATCAGGCAACCTAAGCACAGGCAAATATGTTTTGCCTACCTACATTTCCCTTCACTTCTCCGCTGGAGAAGTGATTCGTCATGGCTGTAATAAAAATATTTTGTAGGGTTTCCGGCACACACTGACCATCATATTCTACTCCAGAACTGGCAGCAGTTTAGAGATGAATATTAGTTTGTAACACAATCTGAGACCCCTCTGTGTTAAAAGTATCATGTAAATCCAACATTATTTGTGCCTAATTTTATTTTTTAAACTAGGAAAATAAAAGGGGAGGAGCCTGTATTGTCCATAGTCAAGAATAAGGGGCATGAGGGACTGATAGTCCTGGGCTCCAACTTTTGTGCTGGCTATTGGGGGTTGGATTTTGCACCGTGATAGGCCTCAGAATCCCTGACAGAGATTTGTTTCTTAGTATCTACTTTGAAAAATGGTGTATTTTGTGCATGGGAAATAGGAATCTGGTACTTCGCACAGCACAATTACTTGATCTGCCAGTGTTCACTGAACTTAGGGTACATCTACTGGTTGGCTTGTCTGTCCAGATGCATATGTCAGAGTCCACCACACCTAATAAGTAGCTGTGACAATGGTTGTCAAGGCTGAATCCCTACTCTGTCACTCAGAGTGCAGAAAGTGGGGGCCCGCAAGGATTCTAAAAATTAATACTGGCCACTCCAGGCTTGTATTAAACTCCCAAGGTTACAGCTTTTCTCTGACCTTGGGTTGGTAAATGAGAGACCCACTGGGTTTTTTTTCGGGGGGGGGCAGGTTCAAGTCACTGCTCTTTCTGATTGCAATCAGGGACTTGAATCTCTCACATCCAGAGTGAGTGCCCGGACCACTGGGCTACTGACCAGAATTTTTTTCCTGGACCTGAGAAACTTTCCTGACAAAAGCTTCATTCAAACAGACACGTTCCTATTGAAGGTTTTTGTTTCAATGAATCAGCATTTTCCAGGGAAAAAAAACATCCAAAAAATTCCCAACCATTTGAGACCAGATAACTGCAAGGCGGTCAAGAAAGGCCTGAAGGAATAAGTAAAGCAAGGGAAGGGATTGGGAGGCAGAGATGGTGAGAGAATGCACATAAATTATAGCTAAGAACCCAGGACATATGTGACAGGGTGAACTGGGCCCAGAGACAACCTGCTGCAGGCCTTAAGGTCCTGCCATATTTGTCCTAGGAAAGGAGCAGCAGAGAGGTCCTCCAAGCAGGCTAGAGTGTCTGAAGGTAAATCAGCCAATCAGAGAGGCTGCAGGGAGTAGCCAATCAGGGTCCAAGAGTGCCTTATAAAAAAGAAGCTGCAGAGCTAGGGCTAGTCTACACTACCCGCCGATTTGGCGTGTAGTGATCAATCTTTCGGGGATTGATTTTTCACGTCAAGTGTAGATTCGATAAATCGATCCTCGATCACTCTCCTTTTGACTCCGGTAATCTACCCCGGTGAGAGGCGGAAGCTGAGTTGCCAGGGAAGTGGCAGCAGTCGACATTGTGGCGTCCTCACGGACGAGGTACGTCGACTTCAGCTACGTTATCCGTGTAGCTGAAGTTGTGTACCTTACATCGACCCTTGCTCCTGGTGTAGACCTGGCCCTAGAGACAGGCAGTTCCTTGCTGAAGCTAGAGGAGTGCAGCGGGTGCTCCTGGCTGGCTAAAGGGAACTGCAGCACAACTGACAGCTCAGTGCTAGTAGGGACTGGGAGAGTGAGGAAGAGCTCCTGGCTGGCAGCTGGCCCTGAGCTTAGAAGATCCCGGAGCTAAGGGTAAGGCCTCGATGAAGGCTGGAGCCGTGGGAAAGAGGCCCAGGGAACTGAAGGCAGTTTTGCTACAGGGACATGGCGGCATGTGGCTACTATAAGTAGGGTCCCTGGGCAGGGACCTGGAATAGTGGATGGGCCCAGGTCTTCCCCCATAGTCAACTGAGGGAGGGTCTACAACTGGACAGCAGTAAACCCTCAGAAGGGGACTGAGCTGTCAGGACGCCCAGCTAAAACAGACTAAGGGGGCAAAACCATTGCCTCCAGGGAGGAAGCCCTGGGGGTACAGCCCAATACCTGGACCAGGACTGGTTGAAAGACCACAGACACACCTGGCCAAAAGGGAGTGCCTGTGAGAGGCGGGTGCCATGCCATTACAACATATAATATGAGTCCAGAAATGTCACACATTTCATATCTGTAGGAGGAAAAGCATTGAATGCTAAAGTGACCTGGAATGGATCACAGTAATACATGTACATAAGAAGAAAGAGAACTCTGAACAGTGGGAGATTTATTGGTGCACAAGGCCTGTATAAGTGCTCTTGAAATGCAAGCATCCTGGGAATAGTGTTCTTTATAGTCGGCAGTGAATGAAGCACAGTTCCCATTATCAATGAAATGGGAAAAAACACATTGAAAATATAGCACAATGCGACTCTTACTATCTACCTTTCACTGTAGTTCGCATTTCAAAAATAAGTGTGTCGTCAGTAAAGTATAATGTCCACAGGGCAGTGTGCAATCTGTGGGTTTCTCTTTGGACAGCTTTCACAAATGTAAACTGCAGACTCTGTTCACCTGGATTTAAATGTCCCCAGGTTCTTTTTAGAGCTTTGGGCTTAGACAAACCTGAAAGCTCCAAGCTAGCCTCAAAACAAACCCAATGAACACCACCCACCCCCTGTTTGCCAATCCTTTTCTTTGAATAACTCTTTCCCACACAAGTCCATTTTCATGAGTTGGTTCCATGCCATTTCACATAGACCAGTAGTAATTACAAATTACAGCACCCTCAGGACTGGCA
This sequence comes from Macrochelys suwanniensis, assembly GCA_033296515.1. Taxonomy (NCBI): domain Eukaryota; kingdom Metazoa; phylum Chordata; order Testudines; family Chelydridae; genus Macrochelys; species Macrochelys suwanniensis. The sequence continues at coordinate 2,270,549 of CM065781.1, read as the reverse complement.
TTAATTGGCATCCTTGTTGGTAATCTTATCAGCGGGTTCAAGGTTTGCTGTACTGCTCTCTTGGCCCTTCAGTTCTGAGTTGTGGCCTGGTGGCAGGGCGATACATGGAGACTTGCATTCCCACTGTCCATATGAGACTACTCTGTGGATAAAGAGTGGGCGTTACTCTCTACTGCTGTAAATGCAGCACCTTTTACAAGGGCTCAGGGCAAGATCTTGCAGTCCTTTATTCAGGCAAAAGTCAACTGGAGTTCTGCCTGAGCAGGAACTGCTAGATCAGGGCCCATAAGATCAGGGCCTAAACTTAAGGTTGCTTTCAAGAAGTTTTTTACAGCTGCTTCCTTGTAGTAGAGATGATGCGCGTGATTTATTTCCGCCTCCATTTTTTACAAGGGAGCTGACAATCTGCTGCATTGTTGTAATTAGATATACAAATATTTTGGTTTAATGTTTTCAAACATTTGGAAATAATGTGTTGTGGCTATTTTCAAAGAGAGGAGTACATTCTGTTCAGGAGCCTACCTGGAAACCAACTTTCTTTTAAGTACATCATTTTCCATGAAATCTGGGTTTTGAAAATAACCATTGAAATGAATCTGTTGGCCCGTGTTTTCATAGCGCTGTGCCAGTAGCTCGCTGTACAATAGGTATGCACAAACACACTCTCCTTCTGCACTGGTAAAACCCCACATTAGCCCAGCTAACCCAGTTACTTGTGTGCACAAATTGTTACTCTCACGTACAGTTACCTGGCTCCCTGGGCAATAACGGCAGTTGGTCTCCTGGCTCATCTGAGGACTGAACCCAGAAGGTTCTGGGCACTTGCCACATCCACTGACGTCAGTGTGAGGTGTAGGTGCCCTCACCGGTTTGAAGCAGGCCCCTCTGGTGCACAGGTTTGCCAGCCCTTTAAATCTTTTAACCTAAAATGGGCCGTTGTGCTGCAAATGTGTCATAAGTAAATTGGTCATAAGGATTGTTATTATGCAGTTCGAATGTGCAAGGGTGTTACCTGAACAGTATAGAGCCATTGAGCACTATTGAGCTAATGAGCCAGGGACTAATCAGTTCTCTAAGAATTGTCACGAGAAACAGTTATGCCACATTCAGTGCCCACACTGACTTCTTGTTGACCGAATAATTGTCATCTGCCTCAACTTTCACCAGACAGACTATCCTAGATCCTAAGAAGCCATTTAATCATAGAATCATAGAATATCAGGGTTGGAAGGGACCTTAGGAGGTCATCTAGTCCAACCCCCTGCTCAAAGCAGGACCAATCCCCAATTTTTGCCCCAGATCCCTAAATGGCCCCCTCCAGGATTGAACTCACAACCCTGGGTTTAGCAGGCCAATGCTCAAACCACTGAGCTATCCCTCCCCCCATTTACAGCCCATGCTGCCATAAGGTGTCTCTAAGAATGATGAAATGCCATGTCTTTAAAGAACTGCTATGAAATGTGGGGTTTTTAAATGTAAATATAAGTGCAGCCCCTGCTGGCTCAAGAGCCCCACTGGTATATTGTCTGCTCTTGTTCACCTACCATGTGGCCTTGTTTACAGACAGATGAATCAAGCTACGGCAACGTATTCAGGACTTGCACTTATTTTTTTGTCTTCTGCTCTGAAAGATTGTACTAGTTGGAGAGAAATCCCCTATTAGTAATATGGGAATACTGGTGGGATGAGGGAGGGATCCCAATGACAATATGTAGGTGCACATATTTTGTTGGTAAATGTTTTGTGCCTGCGGCTAAAAAAAAATGACTACATAGTCTTAATGTTGGTTCACACTAAGCCCCCAGTTCGAACTAAGATATGTGACTTCAGCTTCGTTATTAACGTAGCTGAAGTCGAAGTATCTTAGTTTGAACTTCAAGGTACTCACCGCGGGTCCAGACGCGGCAGGCAGGCTCCCCCGTCGACTCCGCCTACTCCTCTCGCGGAGCAGGATTACCGGCGTCGACGGCGAGCACTTCCGGGATCGATTTATCGCATCTAGACAAGACGCGATAAATTGATCACAGAAGATCGATTGCGTGCCCCCGAACCAGCCGGTAAGTATGGACATACCCTTAGACTCTTTCCTTGCAATTCTGGTCATGACAGAGGAATTCTGTTGGTACCACACAGGCCTGGAGTGAGAGGAGAGGTGGGGGTGGTAAATGGAAGATATAGTTACATGATGAATCAGTGGATTTCAGCATTAACCTGATAGGTTCAAAATCAGGTCTTCATGGGCCTTCTAGGGTCTGTAGGCAAAACAGTCCAATTCTGCCTTATTAGATTACCATAAGAACGGCCATACTGAGTCAGACCAAAGGTCCATCTAGCCCAGTAGCCTGTCTTCTGACAGTGGCCAATGCCAGGTGCCTCAGAGGGAATCAACAGAACAGGTAATCATCAAGTGATCCATCCCATGTGGGTTGGTGGAGCTCATTACTGGTAATCACTGTCCTGACTTTTTCAGGTCCTGCATTTAAAATGTTGAACCTACTGTAGAGATTATAAACAATGCACCCACGTTCGTGGCCTAAGACCTAGAAAATGCACGGTCTCCCTGCAACCAGACAAATGCCTTAAGAAACTAGTGACCTCTGAACTTCCAAAATAGAACTGAAAAATGGAAGACTGACTTTACCCTTTCAGTGACATTGTTTGCTCCATTTTCCAGGGTCCACCTGGGACACAAACTGAAGAGGGAGACTTTAAAAGGACAGAGTGTAGGTAGGCACCCATCTAAATCCATGGAAGTTGGCTGCCTAACTGCCCTTTGGAAACCTTCTCCTATGTCATCACTACGATATGCGATACGACATGGAGAGAAATTCATCTGTGTCACCCTGAGCACAGCTCTTTATTAATTGTGAAATTGAAAACAACTGCAAGCTTCATTTGAACCATCTCCTTATGCTCCACTTTGCACCGATTAGCCATGAAGGTGAAGGTAGAAATAATTATCTTGGCAGCGTAGCTTTGCAGTATAAAGATATTTAAAGCTAACATTAGCTACTTGGCTAACATTGCAAAATGCTTAATAAACTTTATGGAGCCTTAAGCCAGGGATTTATTTTTATCAAAAATTGATGCAACCTGATTTGAATATAAACCTACTTATTTAAAAAAAGACAATACAATGTTCTGTCACTAGAGGCAATTGATTGGATTGTGGTGGGTTTTTCACGATAAAATAAGACATGTTTGTGCAGACTTGGCCAAAATAACCTTGTGCTTTTTATGTGACTGATTATCAAATCCTATGGCTTGGGTCAGACTTTTTTGCATGCATTGTCTCAGCGGGAGGCTTGGCTGGAAGTGTGATGTATGGCAAGGAAGAATGGGTGGAAGCCTGTCACTGTTAGAAAAGTCTGTGTCCCCCCGTGATTACAACCCAGACCAGAGACTGTTGCACCTGATAACACCATTCAGGGACTCTTTCCAGCATGTCATCATAACGCGTTGGTTATGGAATAATATCTGACATTAGGCTCAGAATAAATGAATAATCATTCGAATTCAACATCGTTATAGATTAATTCCATGGCCATTCAGATAACATTCACAACACCTTTCCCATACACACAGTGACACATCACTTGGAAATTATTACTAGCACTGCTTATTCTGATTTCCCACAAGCATTTCCCTTTCTTACGTGCTGCCCCTTTTCCCTGAAGAAAACTCTGCCAAAATTCACAGATCCCACCCCTTGTCTTCTCTCCTGTTCTTCCTTCGAACTGACAGATCGCTGCCATCTGGCTTTGCTCAGGCTGGAGACCACCTGTGATTACTGCAGCCATGGAGAATACTAATTGTATGCATATGTCTTTGTCATTTTGTCACCCACGCCAGCCTACCTCCCTTTGTCTCTTCATTCACCTGCCAGGTCTTATCCCAGCCTGTGACATCGCCAGGCCAGGGACTCTGTTACTGGCTTGTACAGTGCCCAGGACAATGAGGTCTGATCCCTCACTGGCTCCTCCACTTGCCATTGCAATAGAACAAATAATTTCTCAATGTCCCATCACGTGAGCAGCTGGTTCTAGCTCTAGGGGACACGTTTCCTTCCACATTCTGAGAGAACTATCGTCCTCTTCAGCATTTTGCAGAGAGAGTCTAAGGCCCGCTCCCCTCCCCCCGCCTCCAGGCTCTCATCACAGTGAGTACACAGCCTGATTGCTTGGGACAGTGCTCCTACATTATCCACCAGCTGGCGTGCGCACACATTGAGATGGGCCTGTCCCACTAGTGGAGTCTCTCAGCTGGTAGCAGGACCTGCTATTTATGCCTCTGTTTGAAAAGCTGAGGCTCGAACTGGGGCTCCTCATGGGCTTTCCTAGGTATCCCAAAGGGAGTGAGTAGGAAACGGGAAGTGCCTCCGTGTGCATTTCACAGCAAGAGGACCATGCTGCATCTTTGCAGAACATCTCATAAGAAAGGCCGTACTGGGTCAGACCAAGGGTCCATCTAGCCCAGTATCCTGTCTGCCGACAGTGTCCAATGCCAGGTGCCCCAGAGGGAATGAACAGAACAGGGAATCATCAAGTGATCCTGTTGCCCATTCCCAGCTTCTGGCAAACAGAGGCTAGGGACACCTAGCCCATCCTGGCTAATAGCCATTCATGGACCTATCTTCCATGAACTTATCTAGTTCTTTTTTGAACCCTGTTATAGTCTTGGCCTTCACAACATCCTCTGGCAAGGAGTTCCACAGGTTGACTGTGCATTGTGTGAAGAAGTACTTCCTTTTATTTGTTTTAAATCTGCTGCCTATTAATTTCATTAGGTGATCCCAGTTCTTGTGTTATAAGAAGTAGTAAACAACACTTCCTTATCTACTTTCTCTACACCAGTCATGATTTTATAGACCTCAATCATATCTCCCCTTAGCCATCTCTTTTCCAAGTTGAAAAATCCCAGTCTTATTAATTTCTCTTCATACAGAAGCTGTTCCATACCCCTAATCGTTTCGTTGCCCTTTTCTGAAACATTTCCAGTTCCAATATATTTGTTTTGAAATGGGGCAACCACATCTGCACGCAGTATTCAAGCTGTGGGCGTATCATGGATTTATATAGAGGCAATGTGATATTTTCTGTCCTATTTTCTATCCCCTTCTTAATTATTTCCAGCATTCTGTTTGTTTTTTTGACTGCCGCTGCACATTGAGTGGATGTTTTCAGAGAACTATCCATAATGACTCCAAGATCTTTCTTGAGTGGTAATTTAGACCCCATCATTTTGTACATATTAGTTAGGATTATGTTTTCCAATGTGCATTACTTTGCATTTATCAGCATTAAATTTCATCTGGCATTTTGTTGCCTAGTCACCCAGTTTTGAGAGATCCTTTTGTAGCTCTTCACAGTCTGCCTGGGACTTAACTACCTTTAGTAGTTTTGTATCATCTGCAAATTTTGCCACGTCGCTGTTTACCCCTTTTTCCAGATCATTTATGAATATGTTGAATAGGACTGGTCCCAGTACAGACCCCTGAGGGACACTACTGTTTACCTCTCTCCATTCTGAAAACTGATCATTTATTCCTACCCTTTGTTTACCATCTTTTAACCAGTTACCAATCCATGAGAGAACCTTCCCTCTTATCCCGTGGCAGTTTACTTTCCGTAAGAGCCTTTGGTGAGGGACCTTGTCAAAGGCTTTCTGAAAATCTAAATACACTATATCCACTGGAGCCCTTGGTCCACATGCTTGTTGACCCCCTCAAAGAATTCTAGTAAATTGGTGAAGCATGATTTCCCTTTACTAAAACCATGTTGACTATTTCCCAACAAATCATGTTCATCTATGTGTCTGACAATATTGTTCTTTATTACAGTTTCAACCAGTTTGCCCGGTATTGAAGTCAGGCTTTCTGGCCTGTAATTGCCAGGATCACCTCTGGAGCCCTTTTTAAAAAATGGCGTCACATTAGCTATCCTCCAGTCATCTGGTACAGAAGCTGATTTAAATGATACAGACTATAGTTAGTATTTATGCATTTTCACATTTCAGTTCCTTCAGAACTCTTGGGTGATACCATCTGGTCCAGGTGACTTATTGCTGTTTAATTTATCAATTTGTTCCAAAACCTCCTCTAATGACACCTCAATCTGGGACATTTCCTCAGATCTGTCACCTGAAAAGAATGGCTCTTGTTTGGGAATTGCCCTCACATCCTCAGCCATGAAGACCGATGCAAATAATTCATTTAGTTTCTCCGCAATGGCCTTATCATCCTTGAGTGCTCCTTTAGCACCTTGATTGTCCTGTGGCCTCACTGGTTGTTTAGCAGGCTTCCTGCTTCTGATGCACTTAAAAAAAATTGGCCATTACTTTTTGAGTCTTTGGCTAGCTGTTCCTCAAATTCTTTTTTGGCCTTCCTAATTGTATTTTTACACTTCATTTGCCATTGTTTATGCTCCTTTCTATTTTTCTCACTAGGATTTAACTTCCACTTTTTAATGGATGCCTTTTTGCCTCTCACTGCTTCTTTTACTTTGTTGTTTAGCAACGGTGTCTCTTTTTTGGTTCTCTTACTTTTAAAATTTTTTGGGGATATACATTTAAGTCGAGCCTCTGTTATGGGGGTCTTTAAAAAGTTTCCACACAGCTTGCAGAGATTTTACTTTTTGCAATGTACCCTTTAATTTCTGTTTAACTAACTAACCTCATTTTTGTGTAGTTCCACTTTCTGAAATTTAATACTACAGTGTTGGGCCAGTGTGGTGTTTTCCCCGCCACAGGGATGTTAAATTTAATTATATTATGGTCACTATTACCGAGCGGTCCAGCTATATTCTCCTCTTTGACCAGATTCTGTGCTCCACTTAGGACTAAATCAAGAATTGCCTCTACTCTTGCGGGTTGCATGACTAGCTGCTCCAAGAAGCTGTCATTTAAGATGTCAAGAGACTTTCTCTCTGCATCCCATCCTGAGGTGACATGTACCCAGTCAATATGGGGATAGTTGAAATCCCCCATTATTATTATTGAGTTTTTTATTTTAATAGCCTCTCTAATCTCCCTGAGCATTTCACAGTCGTCATCACCATCCTTGTCAGGTGATCAATAATGTTTCTCTTCCGCTATATTCTTATTGTTAGAGCATTGAATTACTATCCATAGCGATTCTATGGTAAAGTTTGATTCATTTACGATTTTTAATTCATTTGATTCTACGCTTTTTCACATATAATGCCAATTTCCTACCAGCACAACCTGTTCTGTCCTTCCGATATATTTTGTACCCTGATATTAATGTATCCCATTGATTATCCTCATTCTAAGAAGTTTCTGTGATGCCTATTATATCAATATCCTCATTTAATACGAGGAACTCTAGTTCACCCATTTTATTATTTAGACATTGGTATATAAGCACTTTAAAAACTTGTCTCCTTTTAGCTGTCTGCCATTACATGATGCAACTCTTTTTTATTTGATTGTTTCTGATCAGACCCTGCCTGTATTTTATCATTTTCCATCCTCTCGTCCTCACTAGGATACAGAGCTTCTCTATTAATAGATCCTCCCCTAGGGATGTCCAAACCACGTGCTCCTCCGCACTATAGACCTACTCATTATGTGCACTGCCCAGCATTTAGATGGCAGATACTGAAGTCTCTCCTTGCAGAGATTGCTGCATCTGTTGTGCCTGTAGATTTAGCATATCAAAGGAATGTGGTTGCTTTAGATTTCTGGCACTTTCAAGAATTCTACTGTAGCTCTTGTTGCACAGAATAAGACGATGTTTATCCATTTATATAGATAGTATCCTATTAGCTCTTCCAAACCTCAGCTGCAAGTTCTGAGTCACCTCTTAAAAGCTTTAAGCTTTGAGATTGGTCCGGTCAAATCCATGGTAGTTTGTATTTTAGTCTCTCAAATGCATAGGCTTTGAAATTGCACTCAGACTACTTCAGTTATCTGGAAATCCAGATGGGGGAGTGGGTATATAAAAGAATACTTCGGCAGAATTTACAGGATAACAATTTATGGCTATATTATAAACTCCTTACTTCGAGGTCTGTAGTGTGGAATTTGCCATAGAGGGTCTGTCTGCATTGCAGTTACACACCCGTGCCTGGCCCCTTGGCATTGTGGGGCACAGATGAAGAGGCTGTTTAATTGCAGCTTGTAGGGTCCTAAAGCCCTGGTTCTAGCATGAGGCTGAACATCTTCACCACAATTAAACAGCTCCTTAGCTTGAGCCTAATGAGCCCCCGTCAGCAGGCATGGGCCAGCCGTGGGTGTCATGTTGCAGTGCAGACAAACCCAGACTCTCCAGGCCGAAGGAACTGAACAGAATGTCCAGTATGGGTCTCAGTGGACAGCTGTTAAGTTTGAATTAGGGTTAGGAATGAATGGATGAGATCGGGAGGCAGTGTACTGACATTGATTTGCACAGAGTTACACCAGTTGTGTTCTGGTCCAGTGCGTTCATGAGGAGAGTAATGTAAAGGAGAACCACAGACATGAAGTGGGAGTGACCATCGTTTTACAGAAAAAGAAGAGAAAATGAGTGTAAAGTCTCCAGGAGAGAGCGCGGTGTGGGTGTCTCTTTAGAGCATGTGATGCTGAAGCACAAAATGACCTTTTACTGACACACTGAGCAGACAGGCTGTGCTACTGGGCATGGGACCAGGGCCAGATGGTGTTATTTCGTGCCCCAGGCAGCACATTGGGGAGCCAGACAATGGGCCAGCAAAGAGAAAAATGCATAAAATATGCATTTAAATGATCTGTTCTTATCAGTTCCCCCAACAATTCGTCAGGTTTCACCCAGCAAGTACATCAGTCCTCCCACCAACGGCCCATCAGTTCTAACCCTCCTCTGCATTATCTTCCATTAATTATAGCCCTCTCCATGTCCATTAATTTCCCATTCCTGCCCCCAGTTCTCTCCCGCCAGTCTCTTGTCCCATCCCTGAGTTCCACTCACCCTCCCTCAGTCGTTTCCTTCAACCCCACTCCAGTCTCCGTTCTAATGGTCAGACCTGTACCGGTTGTGTGACACGTTATGTGATAGGAGATGTTTCCACCTATTCCTTTGTTCTCCTGCTACCCTCGGGCAGTTTCTGAGGAGAGCATGTTTACAGGATGGTGGGGGGGTGAATCGGATGGGCCAAGTGTTTAGAGTGTTTTCGAGTGTTTTGCTTCACATAAGCCATTTGGAGATCTTGGCAGTAGTGAAACATTTCCCGTGCATATTAGCAGAATGTATTTGATGCCTGTGATTTGCCAGCTTATTGAATGTTTACAATACAGCCTTTCACTTTGTTTTGATTGAAGCTGACATTCCTTGGCATGCAGGTGCAGCTTCCCGAGGAAAGAGAAGCGACAGGTTTTGCTAACTACTACAAAGAAAAAAGCTTCAGTGCAATTCAATTACAGGCAGCCAACATTAAAAATAATCATGATGAGCTTCTGTCGGTGTGTATGATTTGGGGCTGTATTTTTAATGACCAAGAGCAACACACGCCCTTTTTTTGTTAGTTGCACAAAAGCATCACATGAAGATCATGAGATCTTGTGTAGTCTCCTGTGGGGTGTAGTACTTTTGGTCCTGTTTTGGTTGTTGGGTTTAGTGTTGGTGGCTTGTAGATGAGCTAGTCCCTTCTCACCTTAAACTCTCTGACTCTGTTTACAGCATGCCTTAGTACATGGTCCTGCACTGAGCTAAGCATGCTTAATTCCTGTTTAAATCACTGGGAGTTGAGAGCACTCAGCAACTTTCCAGACTGGCCCCCGGCAGAATATCTCGGAACATAGCACAGCTTTTTCCTCACATTCAGTCATCATCTGCCTTTCCGTTTGCTTTGTCACACTCAGTGTTGTCCATATTTCAGTTGTCTTAACAGCATATTAATGAGGGCAGCAACAAAGCTCCCAAATGAATGCGGTCCAAGCAAATAGTGTCTATTTTGTTGTTGTTAATTTTGTTCTGCAAAGAAAAATCCACCCTCTTTTATTTTACCCTCCTTTAGGCACCACGTTGGATAACCTTATGGGCTTGATGCAGGAATCACTGAGTGAAATTCTATGGTCTCTGTTAGGTGGGCGTTCAGTGGTGCTCACTATGGACCCTTCTAGCCTTAAAATCTATGAATCCGTCAAAATTAAACACGTTTTAAAAAAACCCAGGGATCATGTTCCTGGTGTGTCGGTGAAACCTTATATTAGGAAAAGCTTAGACTGAAAGCATGCACTGTACTGTTACTGTCATTTCACAAAACACAATAACATGCTACAAATTAGGCATTTCAGGAATAAAAGTACCCACAAAACTACAGATACATGGCAGCATACACTTGCCATCTTTATTTCTACTAGTGCTTCTTCCATAAATAGTGCCCAAGAGTTCGATGTACAGTATATTCCTTGGCACAGATTGCTGATAAATCGGAGCTCAGAGTGACTTTTGCTCATCAGCTGCTAAGTGAAAACATTTGTGGTTTGTCTGACTTTGTTGCCAACGTGTTTGATTTCTCTGTTCTTTTTATTTTCTTTCTGATTTTTCAAAACACAGTTGAACAAGCTCTAAATGGATCATAACTCATTTTGAGTTCCAAGACCATTCCAATTTATTTAATGAAAGGTAGGTAAGATAGGTAGGTAGGTAGGTGGACACAATAACCTAGCTAAGGTCAATACGTGAAAAAACCCTGTTTTTTTATAATGGAATTGTTAGCTTGTGTTTGTCAGGAACAATGACAAATCAGTCAGGTTTGCGATAAAAAAAGAGCTGCAGAGAACTTTCTCCTGAGAGGAGAGTGAAATACATGTACTTTTACCATTCTAGAAAGAAAAAATAAAATAAAATATCCGACCTTTTCTTTTAAACATCTCCAGCACCAAAACAGTGGGGTGCAGACAGTTGAAAGTCGGCCAGAAAACAAGCAGCAATTTGAAAAGTGGCCTGGAGTTCTGGTGAAATTGGCCAAGTGCTTTTTGGCCAGACTTCTCAGCAAAAGGCAGCCATGCTACCCCTATGTGCACTGCTAACGTAGCTGCATGGCTCATTTAAGACCCAATTCAGAGCTGGTTGAAGTCAGGGGAAGGAGTTCCATGGGCTTTGGGCAGGCCCTGGTTGGGGTACAGCTCTGTGCACGGGACAGGAGATTTCAGTGGGGTCCAGCCAAACAGACGCAGATTGTCGAATTTTTTTCTTTTGGAAGAAACGTAAGAAATTACATTTAAAAAATACACCCACCCTGGCTTTGGCTTCACGAGTGCATTAAGGCTGTGGGGTCAAGTGCTGAAATGCCGGGAAATGGCATGCTAAGCCTGAGTCACTGGAAAAGTCACTCTGATTTAACCCCTCCACTCCCCAAAATTGGAGCCATCATTTCTCGCCCTTTGGGAAGGAGGGAGCCTCCTTTTTCCGGTGTGGAAAAGAACACTTGGAGATTAGCTGATGCCTACATGGAGTTTATTTCCTTGGGAGTTTTGTCACTCTAATGGGCGGATTCCTGCATGTATTAATTTGACATGGCACACCGTTGATTTCAGCAGTGGGGGACAGCTCTTTAGGGAGGGGAGTGCTCTGCAGGGTGTTGATGGAGCCGTGGGAGTGAGGAGATGAACAGTCACAATCAAACAAGCTCAGATTAGTCAGAGGTGTCTGTGACTGAGACGTAATCAATGCCATTAGTGTCACCCGGCAGAGCAACCAGGGCTAACTGCTATTTCTGGCAGGCACCTTCATTTGAATAGAATGTAAATGATTTATGATTAGTAAAGGTTTCTAGTGGACTGACTCGACACTGGAGCAGCTAATCACTTTGTATGAGTATCCCATTATTTGTTCAATGCTCCTAATTTGTATTGTAAAGATTTTGTGTCAGGTGGTGTTTATGCGGGAACTAAACGAGCCTTATTTTAATTTAAATTTATTTGTACCCCACATGGAAAGATCTTAAAGGGATGGGATTCATCAGCAGAAAATCTCCTCCGCTTTTTGTTCCATGGCCACCAGGAGTCAGTGAGTGGATCAATCCAAGGTGAAGGCTAGCCAGCTATGCACAACCAAGTGAAAACCTCATAGCGGAGATTTGCAGAGTAGTTGAGACCAGTCTCCTGACCGCTCATGAACACAACCAGTGAGCAACAGCCTGCCTTTTCCCTCTATTTCCAGGTTGGGAGAACTCTCAATCCTCCCTTGCCATGGTGTGGGCTGGCTTCAGCAATCATCAAGGGGCTCTGTCGTCTCCCCTAGGTGGCACATGGTTTGACAGAAGCCCTGGTGGATGGAGAATCCCTCCTTCATGAGTTTGATAGTTGTGGGCAATCAAGGAAGTGTCACGTTCACCTCAGATAGCCATCGAAGCTTCTACCCTTATATTAGGATGTTTGCTGAAGGATTCCGTAATATAATTCCGATGAACACCACAGCTCTCCAAGTTGAGTGGAACCTGTGACACCACCCCCAAAAGGGGGCAGTCCTGTGGCTTCAGAATACTGGCCTTAACGTTACTTCTCTTTCTCCACAGAGGAAATACAGTAGCTTCAATCTCAAAGGTCAGCTCAGGGTATCTTTTTATCAGGTTGCCTTTGCTGCACTTGAAAGACTTTACTCCAGAAATAACTAAGCGATAGGGATTTCAATACTGTGTCTTGAGTAGAGCTAAGTGAATGCAAAATCGTATTTGCAAGGATTAATTGGAATCAGACCCACACATTTACTTTGATGGTATTCATGACCCCTTTTAAAAATGTCCCAGGAATATCTGCAGTATTGGAGGTTCGGTTTTGTTCACAAGAATATTTCACTGAAAATCTTGTGAACATTCATGCAAATATGTGTTTACATGACATTTTCCACTAGAAATGTTAATATAGCTATCTTGAAGGGAAATAAAAACAACCCAGGAAACTACAGACCAGTTAGTTTAACTTCTGTGCCGGGGAAAATAATGGAGCAAGGAATTAAGGAAATCATCTGCAAACACTTGGAAGGTGGTAAGGTGATAGGGAATAACCAGCATGGATTTGTAAAGAACAAATCATGTCAAACCAATCTGATAGCTTTCTTTGAAAGGATAACGAGTCTTGTGGATAAGGGAGAAGCGGTGGATGTGGTATACCTAGACTTTAGTGAGGCATTTGATACGGTCTCGCATGATATTCTTATCAATAAACTAGGGAAATACAACTTAGATGGGGCTACTATAAGGTGGGTGCGCAACTGGCTGGATAACCATACTCAGAGAGTAGTTATTAATGGTTCCCAATCCTGCTGGAAAGGTATAATGAGTGGGGTTCCGCAAGGGTCTGTTTTGGGACTGGCTCTGTTCAATATCTTCATCAATGACTTGGATATTGGCATAGAAAGTACGCTTATTAAGTTTGCAGATGATACCAAACTGGGAGGGATTGCAACTGCTTTGGAGGATAGGGTCATAATTCAAAATGATCATGTTTTAAAAAAGACTCTTTTCCTACAGCCGGCAAACAAGCAAAATCTCCTGAAGAAATTAATGGCTACAAATAGTTCAGATCATCATGGTGCCAAGAACTTCAGGAACTTTAATAATCTGAGCAGGAGTTAATCATGCAAAGGGGAGGGAGGATATCCAGATCCGTGTTGCTAATGAACAGGAGCAGTGAACGGGAATTTTATGAGAGAGTTTGAGGGGGAGTGTGAGATCCAGATACACCTAACAAAAAATACTCTAAACTTATACCAGTAACCCTGCTGAACAAGAAAACCACAATAGTAAGAGAGAATGCTGCTGGATTTTTGCCTGCAGAGTGGGGGCTATCCAGTTTATTGCCCTGAATGCAGCATTTATGGTTACCTGCCTTGTGGGCAGGTGGTGTACATGTGCAATCAGTGCAAGAAACTCGTGGTCCTCAGAGACAGAGTAAGGGCTCTTGAGACCAGAGTGGCTGAACTGGAGATAGATATATAGAGATATAGATATAGATAGTATTCAGGAAAATGGTGGAGTGGCCCCACCTCCAGTCTGACAGCCTCTCTGCTGTTGAGGAGGAAGGAGAACATCAGGCTGCAGTGGAGGGAAATCAATCCTATAGTTAGTACCTTGCAGATGATGTCATGGTATCCTCTCACACCGAGGATACCCCTCCAAGGGAGGGGACCCCAATTATTACAAAGACTCAGGGAATAGTAATTTGGGATTTGATTATACAGAAACATAGATAGCTGGGTTTGCGATGACCGGGAGAACTGCAGGGTAAATTGCCATACGGCAGACAACTAAATATTCAAAAATTTTAGAAATGGTTGTATACAAATGCTAGAAATGTAAATACTGAGATGGGAGAGCTTGAGTGCCTGGTATTAAATGAGGATATTGATGTAACAGGAATCACAGAATCTTGGTGGAATGAAGATAATCAATGGGATATGGTAATACCATGGTACAAAATGTCTTGGAATGAGAGAGCGGGTCATGCTGGACGAGTGGCACTGTATGTGACAGAAAGCATAGAAGCAAATATAGAAAAAATCTGAAATGAATCAAACTGTACCAAAGAATCTCTGTGGATAGAAAGTCCATGCTTGAATAATAAGTGTATAGCATTAGGAATAGACTATTTACCACTTGACCAGGATTGTGATGGTTATTGTGAAATGCTCAAGGAGACCAGAGAGGCTACAAAAACAGAAAAGCAGAATATTAGTGAGGGATTTCAACTCTCCCCATTTTGATTGGGTACAGGTCACCTCAGGATGGGAGGCAGAGATAAAATTTCTAGACACTCTTACTGACTGCTTCTTGGAGCAACTAGTTCTGGAACCCATCAGGGAGGTAACGTTCTTAATATAGTACTAAGTGGTGCACAGGATCTGATTCAAGAGGTAAATACAGATGAACCTCTTGGTTATAGTGACCATAATGTAATTAAATTTAACATGCTTGTGTGTGTGTGTGTGTGTGTGTGTGTGTGAGAGAGAGAGAGAGAGAGAGTGAGAGTGAGGGAGAAATACCAAAGAAGCCTACCACAGTAGCATTTAACTTCAAAAAGAGGAACTACACAAAAATGAGGAAGCTGGTTATACAGAAATTAAGAGGAAGAGTCACAAGAGTGAAATGTCTGAATATTGCATGAAAATTTTTTAAAAACACCATAATAGGAGCTCAAATTAAATATAGGGGGGATTTGATAGCTGCTTTCAACTACCTGAAAGGGGGTTCCAAAGAGGATGGATCTAGACTGTTCTCCGTGGTAGAAGATGACAGAACAAGGAGTAATGGTCTCAAGTTGCAGAGCGGGAGGTTTAGATTGGATATTAGGAAAAACGTTTTCACTAGTAGGGTGGTGAAGCACTGGAATGGGTTACCTAGGGAGGTGGTGGAATCTCCTTCCTTAGAGGTTTTTAAGGTCAGGCTTGACAAAGCCCTGGCTGGGATGATTTAGTTGGGGTTGGTCCTGCTTTGAGCAGGGGATTGAACTAGATATCCTCCTGAGGTCTCTTCCAACCCTGAGATTCTATGATTCTAATATATACCCCAAATAAAAAATTATATATAAAACTCAGAAAGATGGTCAAAACAAAAAGTCATTGCGGTGAACCAGCAGAGTAAAAGAGGTGGTTAAAGGTAAAAAGTCATCCTTTAAAAACTGAAAGTCCAATCCTATTGAGGAAAATAAAAAAGGAGCATATGCTTTGGAGAGTAGAAGTATAATTAGGCAGGCTAAAAATGAATTTGAAGAGCAACTAACAAAAGACACAAAAACTAACAGCATTTTTTAAAAATGCATTGCAAGCTGGAAGCCTGCCAAACAATCAGTGGGGCGAATAGACAATCTAAATATTAAAGGAGCACTCAAGGAAGACAAGGCCATTGCAGAGCATGAATGAATGGATTAATTCTTGAAGCATCAGTAGAAGAGGTTTTGGAATAAATTAATAAATTAAAGTTAGAAATCACCAGGCCCGATGGTATTCACCCAAGAGTTCTGAAGAGAACTTAAATATGAAATTGCAGAACTACTAACTATGGTAATGTAAAGTATCACTTAAATTAGCCTATGTAGCAGATGACTGGAGGATAGTTAATGTAACACAGATTTCAGAGGCAATTCGGTCAATTACAGGCCAGTAAACCTAATTTCAGTACCAGGCAAATTAGTTGAAACTATAATAAAGAACAAAATTATCAGACACATTGATAAACATGATGTGTTGGGAAAGAGTCAACATAACCTTTGTAAAGGCAAATCATGCCTCACCAGCTTATTAGAATTCTTTCAGGGTGTCAACAGGCATGTGGAAAAGGAAGATTCCGTGCATATAGTGTAGTTAGACTTTCAGAAAACCTTTGACAAGGTCCCAAATGAAAGGCTCTTAAGCAAGGTAAGCAGTCATGGGCTAAGAGGGAAGGTCCTCTCACTGACTGATAACTGGTTAAAAGATGGGAAACAAAGGATAGGAATAAATGGTCAGTTTTCAGAATGGAGAGAGGTAAATAGTGGTGTCCCCCAGGGTTCTGTACTGGGACCAGTCCTATTCAACATATCCATAAATGATCTGGAAAAAAGAGGTAAACAGTGAGGTGGGGAAATTTGCAGATGATACAAAATTACTCAAGATAGTTAAGTCCAAAGCTGAGGGCAAAGAGCTACAAAAGGGTTTTACTAAACTGGGAGACTGAGCAACAAAATGGCAGATAAAATTCATTGCTGATAAATGCAAAGTAATGCACATTAGAAAACATAATACGCAGACTGCAGGAGAAAAACACACACAAAATACAGTAATGCCAGTAGAGCGATAGCCTGTATACTTGGGAAGAAATATTTGTAATATATACTACTAAAGATTAGAGCTGGTGAAAATCACTGAACTAAACCAATAGGTGGGTTAATTTTTACTTCATTAGGTGAGAAAGAATGAAGTCTGTGCAAATCGATTCTGATG
This sequence comes from Macrochelys suwanniensis, assembly GCA_033296515.1. NCBI lineage: Eukaryota > Metazoa > Chordata > Testudines > Chelydridae > Macrochelys > Macrochelys suwanniensis. Next base: position 2,253,655 of record CM065781.1, on the reverse strand, counting down.
GTCCAGGCTGAAATTGTAGCCCCAGAGAACATACTTTGAATAAGAAATTAAATTCTGTTTATGTTGGGCAACAGCATGCTCATACAGCTGGGGAAAATTGTTAGGTAACAGCACCAAGCACTAGAATCAGTCTGAAAGAAAACATGGAGTATATATAACCTAAAACTAGCAACAGATCCTGTCAGAGTGGATGAGAATCAATTTTTTTTTTTAAATGGACATTTTGATTTGTGGGATTTTTTTTATTTAAATTAAATACAGGTTTTGTTTTGTTTTTTAAATTAAGCAATTTGCAATTAAATGTGAAACTGACAACCTATGTTGAGGCCTAAAATTATTACAATCAATTAACATAATTTAAATACAAAACCAATATTCAGTAGCACATATTTGCTGCCAAGTTTTAGAGACAGTCAGACCACAGAACTTGGGGAAGTCACTGGCTAAACACCTGGACCCAGAATTTGTTGACGTGATAAACCATTTTTGACATGTTGTGCAGGGAGAATATTTTCTTCATTTCAGTTTTGTCAAATAGTTCAGTTCAATGACTAGTTCATTTGAAGCTAAGAAACTTATTGGGAGCCGAAAAGCTTGTTTTCCTCTTTCAATTTATGAACAAATCCTAGTTGAGAGAGAATGAAATCTACTAGTTCTAAAATCTTGAAGTACATAGTAACCAGAAACAATGAGTTCATTTAACCAATTACAGGTGATATAGTTCCTTTTTTTAATAAATCGGCTAGTTTTAAATGAACAACATGGTTTGATGAACTTTTTTGGAGAACTTTTTTTCTTATGTATTAAGCACAGTTAAGGTATTCATTTGAAAACAAAATTAAAATGCTGTTTCGGTGCATTTTAAATTAAACTTGAATTTCCATCCAAATAGTGCTTAAAACAAATTATTATTAATCTATTAACTAAGAAATGCATCATTTACCATTTTCTAACATAAGAATGTGAATAAATATAAGTTAAAATAGATAGTTGCTCAAATAAATGTATATAGATATGCCATATCCTCCTGATTAGCAAAAAGAAACACCAATTTTAGGGTAAAGACTATATTGAATTGCAGATCAATGTTTTAATGGCACCAACCAGTGAAAATCAACCTCTCTGCAGGAAAATAACTACAAAGTATAACTGCAAAACACAATTAAAATGGATTATTGAAATCAAAGGTTTTCTGCTTGCTAATTTAAAGCATGATTTAAATTGGTGATTTAAATCAATCCACCCTGCCTCATCTTCTCCATGGATTTGAAATCAATGAGTTAGCTTCCAAAGGTTCAAGGTGTGATTGTACTCTCCGTAACTCGGGTTTTATCAGGAGTAAGTGCATATGAGTCTAAAACTGAGGGGAGATCAGAATCAGGCGTTGGTTTGGTTCAGTTAAGCCTCCAAAAATTAGAGAGTCAAATTCTCAAGTAGCATCAAGCTGCATAGTTCTGCTGAGCTCGGTGAAGCTATGCTGATTTAGGCCAGTTGAGAACCTATTTCAACCCTCTTAATCGCTAGTCTGCAAATCGGGGCTAGAAAGCTCCAATAGAGCGACTTCCTTGCATTATTCCATCCCTTCCAGGTTTGGTCCGGGCCAAAGGGACAGTGCTAACCCCCTTGAGGCATAGGGAGAAAAGCTTCAGGTGCTTTTTTTGAAAACAGCAGGATGCAATGCTGTTGTGAAAGAAGCGACTTGCCCCCATTGGGTGGTGCTAGTGCAGCTGGTCAGAGTCTACCCCAGTATCAAATATAATTTAGGTGCCGAATGTTGTCCTTGGAGGAGTGCGTGTGGATCCTCAAGAAATTCTTGGGGATCTCACAAACCTACTGTAGGGCACAGTTTGTCTCTGATACATCCTATTTGCCTTGTTCCATCCCAGACCTGCCCCCACACACTGTCACAAATATCCTAGTCTCCGGGCATGCACAAAACCACACCCTACTGCTGACAATGTGATTATTTTCTCTTTTCCTGAGATTCTGCATTTGCCAGCAGCAGCATTTCAACTAGGGGACTTCTGGAAGTCTCCTCCTTCTATGGGGGAAACCCCAAGCCCAAAATACATCAGCTCTTTAGAGTCTGATCTTGCAGGTTTTGACACTAGTAGCCCGCAGAGTTGTGTGTGCTCAGCACCTGTGTCATCTGGAGGATTAATGGGAAAGTGGCCATCAGAAACGATCAAAGGGGTAAAAGCTTCTTCAGGTTATTTATGATCAACTTCAGGGAGTCAGTCTGTCCCTTCGAATGGAGTCACCTGAATTAATGTCTGAGCGCTTTCACAGAAAATTTCAAAGCTGCCTTCAGGATTTGAATTCTGTTATCTCATTAATTTTAATGGGCATTAGGTACCCAGATCTATTAGGCGGCTTTGGGAATCTAGAGCTGGAAAAGTTCTCTAACCATAGCGCTGACTTTTTCAGAATACAGCTAAGACAGGTACATAAAATACAACAGGAATAGCAAAATACACAAATAGCAGTAATAATAATAACAGTAATAGCAAAAAAACATTAAGTACATCAGAAGCAGGAAGCCTGCTAAACAGCCAGTGGGGCTACTGGATGATCGAGATGCTAAAGGAGCACTCCAGGATGGTGAGGCCATTGCGGAGAAACTAAATGAATTGTTTGCATCGGTCTGCACAGTTGAGGATGTGAGGGAGATTCCCAACCCTGAGCCATTCTTTGTAGGTGACAAATCTGAGGAGCTGACCCAGGTTGTGTAGCCTATAGGACTAACCTGCCTGCTTGCTTAAGTATTTGGTTTATTGTAACCGGTTTATAGATTTATATTAAAGTAAGTTTGGCGGTAATGAAAGAGACCTACAGGCCTTATTCTGGATGTTAAGCTAAGGCATCTATATTAAGACCTTTTACCCAGAAAAGTAAAGTTGACCTATATCTTGTTACCTAACTAGATAGGTACGCACGCCTGTGTCTCTGACCTTTTATCTAGACCAATAGACAATGGAGAATGGCATAGGGGTTTTTTAAATGTTGTACCCACAGACTTAACAGGTACACCACAAGGAAATTGATGTGTGTATATATGTGTCGTCAATATGCACAAACATACTAGCCTATGGGGTAAGCGTACCCTAACATTTTGTGGGTGGGGAATGAAATTTGGGCATAGGAGGAAGGATTTCTTGTGCCCCATAAAAGAGGTGACCCACCTCTTTAGAGTACTCCCCTCTATCATTTTCACTTACTCTATCTTTCTTACTTTCACTCACTCTTTCTATTTTATTTGATCTATTCTATCTATCTACTATGACGACTACTATTAGTAGGCTATACTTGTTCTTCTTAAACTTAAGGACAGCAGCCTGGGGCCCCTTAGCCTCTCAGAATGGCATTTCCCTCTGGAGAGGCTGTCCAGGCCCTTCTCCTTCTGCCACACACAGAGCCCTATGGAGTGGTGTTGGCAGACAAGTGGATCTTGGTGTCCACCCAGCATGGAGAGACGTGTGGACATTCCCCTCTCAGAGCTATTGTTCCAGACGTTCTGCAGATTCACAGACTTTTTCAAGCTTTTCTTTGCAACCATGGGAGCTGGAAACTTAGTTTTTGTTTTACATGAAAGCTGAGATTATGCTGTGATCACATGACTCCAGGACCTTTCCCGTTCCCCCCCAAACTCTGTCTCGATGGAACTTTCTTTTGTCACTCCAGGAGGGGGAGGGGGCATGAGGGCGCCCTGTGTCATGGTGTGTCTCCACCCCTTCATTGCCTCATCCCTCCCCTGTCTGCAGTATGACACTGGCCTCACGCATGGATGCAGATGGCCATGGACAGGGTCTCTAGCCGCCGATAGCTACATCATTGCCAGAAATCAGCTGACAAACTGGGAGTAGCTCGCAGAAGAGCGGCAGGTGGAGGAGGTGCCGGAGGCAGGGTTTCAGTAAATGAACATTCCTGGCTGGGTGAAGCAGGAATAAAGACAGGGGAAATTATATTGGAAGGTTTTAAATACCAGACAGGGAGATGAATTATTTACACTGGAACAAAGAGCATGAGGAAACGAAAGGAAGGCAACCTTGGACTAACTGGCAGGAGCAGCTTCCTAATGGATTTATGGGCACAAGTCTCCCAGGGAATGTGGTAGGAGCGCTGTTACTTCGACATGTAAAAGCCAAAGAGATGAGGCATTAGGGAGAAACTTGCCGGGGCAGGAACTAGGTGGCCGAATAAGTCTTTACCAAACCCTATTTCAGTGACTCAGGAGTGATCACGATGGCTGAGGAGGAAACTAAGGCCCCAGTCCAGCAGGCCCGTAAGCATGTGTGTAAACTTACTTCCATGAATAAAGTTACACACGTTCAAGTGGGTGCAAGAGCAGGGCCCATATGGACGCAATCCCTGGGACCCGTCCGTGGCTACTTCAAAGTTTCCTTATTTCATTCAAAAATGGAGTTGCACTCCCAGATCTCACTTTAGTGAGGTGCAGAACTTGGGCTAGTGAATTTCCTTTGCAATGGAATAAGACACTGACTTCCCCCACTGGTAGATTACATGATATTGGTCTTGAATGTGGTGATACTGTTATGCATGGGCAAGGTGTGATGGGTTCTCTTCAGAGGTTTCCAGACGCATGACTCAGATATTTTCCCTCCATTTAAGGCCTGGCCAGTTGGAATCACGGGACTGAAGGGAGCCTTGTGCTTCATAGGCAGAGACAGAAAATGCAGGACCAGTGAAAATGTAAAATCTCTGTCAAGGATTTATAAAGGTGACTCTCTTGCACCACTGAGTTTTGCTTTTGACTTCAGTGGGAGCAAGAACAGGGCCTCGTCGAGAAGTACTAAAGAATTTAGACGCTCAGCTCAAGAGAGCATGGAAGTGTTTGTTTTCGTGTCCTGCTGAACAGAGATGGACTGCTGCATTGGGCCCCCAACCCGATAAACAACTAGGATTCTATAGGTCTCCAACAGTTCGCTAACTTTACCCTGAAGCCCTATAGACTTCAATAAGGAAGGAGATACTTCCTGCAGGTCTTTTTAACCCAGGCTTAAATTCAGCCAGAGCTGTCCAGAGCAGACCTCCGGGAAATATTTTCAACCCTCCTGGAATTTATATAGCATGTTGGGGAAGGGGGATGGGGTGCTCTGGGAAATACTCTATAAGAACTTAAGCCCTGTTTTTAACCATCCTCTGTCATATTGTAGCAAGGAAATCTACACGATCATCCAAACACATATGGCACACTTGTCATTTTTTATGTTCTCTAGGACTTTTCCATGAGGATTTTCTTTAAAATAAGGTTTAACCGACACTCGTTTGCAACAGCCAGATTTGGTGGTGGTTTAGCCTGTCACGTGTAAATGCAGCCCTGACTCAGGAGTAATCCCAAATTCATCATGCTCAAACTTGTATGCTAATGTCACACTGTTATGCATCCGAAGAAGTGGGTATTCACCCACGAAAGCTTATGCTCCAATACCTCTGTTAGTCTATAAGGTGCCACAGGACCCTTTGTCACTTCTATAAATCCAGACTAACACGGCTACCCCTCTGATACTTGACACTGTTATGTGTTCCCTATATACAGAGGGAGAAGAGAAGGGATAACACAGGTTCAGATAATACTGCGGCTAGTGTATAGATGAAAAGTTAAATCCTGAAATAAAAATACCCAAATCACTATACAGCGTAGGAGTCCCGAAGCTTTACATCTAGAAAGGAGCAAAATTCAATAATGAAACTGGAGTTTAGTGTTTGGAAAGACTGGACAGAGGTCGAGGTGAGGAAAATCTTGTAACATATCCAGCATGTGGGTGTTCTAGTCTGTGGTCATCTGAGTGGCGCAGGCAAGGCAGCGGGACAAGGAGTCGATGAGTGACCGTAACAGCCGGCTGTGATGTTTTCTAGAGGAGAGTCAGTGGCAGCTAGCCAAGAGAATAGGGGCTTGCAATATTTCTGAGTGGCAACTTGTGCCGCTGCATGGCGCCGATTCTAATGGCATGTAATGGCTGTAACTCCTCTGATCTCAAGGGAATGAGTCCTGGCATCTATAGATGTGAGATCAGATCCTGCCCACTGAGTTACTGTGCATAAAATGTACTGATAGCTTTGAATTCAATAGTTCTCGGATTCGGTAGTGTTTCAATTATTATTGTAGCTGACTCATATACCTTTAAACTCTGAATTAATGAAATCGCATTTGGAAACATTGCATCCTTGCTGGCTAACAGGCACAGCAATACCTGAGCATCACATCCTAGCTTGGTCCTACTTTTGTTTAACAAATTGCTTTTTGAAAACAAGCTACATTTACCAATGTAAGTCTGATCCTCTGCAGGTCTGTATCGGGTGCTTAACGTTTCACAAGTAGTTCCACTGGCTTCCGTTGACTTAATTGGAAGTATTCAGAGTGCACAGAGTTAAACAGGTCTTTGCAGGATTGGGGCCTTCATTTGGTTCAGGTTTTTCCATAGCTTCCTTATCCCAGATGGTATTGGAGGGGAGTAGAGATCCAAAGTCCTGATCTTGCAATTGGATTTACTACTACATACCTCAGTGCCTGCATACAGTCAGTGGGTCTTGAAATAGGTGTTGGGTTCCAACTGTGTATCTGCCCAGTGGGTTTTGGTACAGGTGTACGGCTCTGGACTAGGAATTCTGATTGCAGGACTGGAGCCCACAAACGACCTGTGTTGGTGCAGGCTGGGATCTGGGGAAAGTTCCTATGTCCTGGTCACAAGCATCTTCTGCAATCTGGCCACAAGGTGGGCAGCTGGATTCAGCACATATCGTACTGGAGAGGAATAAACTTGTAGTGTAATACTCCTACCTGTTCAGCTCCCTTTTAATGGACAAGCGAGCAATACATCTGAATGAATTTTATATGTTCCCTGAACTGCTTTCAGCTTTGGAATAAGTCAGTGTGAAGCTTTAGTCAATATGAGTGGAGACATTTAAAATATCTTTGTGCTTTTCTGTCAATAAAAGATGGCAAAAGGCTAAAGAGGTGAAAATAGACAGTAATGTCAGAGATGCATCTGGTCATCAGCAGCATCCGTGAGAATTAAGTTATCAACGTCTATGATGGAAAGAGATGTCTGGGATACTGTGATTTTTCTATGTGTATGTGTTGGAAAAACTGTTGGCTGCAGAGGCGTTCTGTACAACCAGTGAATACTGCCGCCATTTATCATTGGATGATGGGAACAGTTAGTAAATCTTATTAGATCTGTCAGGATGTGTATAGGGTTACAAGTGGTCTCTTAGGTACTCTGGACTCAAACAATATAGGGGATTATAGGAGCTAATCAACACCCTTTATTGCACCCACAAATGGTCATGAAGTCAAAGCACCCCTTGGAGAATCACATTAGTAGGTGCCTCATGTTTGCAAGTAGCTTATTTCTGCTTGTAACCTGACATTCCTTTTAATGCAAAGCAGAGGAATCAGACCTTTATATACCACTCTGGACTCAAAATTATACCTGGGGTCTGGATTTAAGGCAGTCATATTTTTCCTGTGACCTGTTAAATTTTGGAGTCCATTATTTGAAAAAGGATAGGCTTATTTTCAACAGATTACTTTACAGAATGTTTGACAGCAGCATTGCTAGCATCCTCTAACGTACAGATTCTGTGAATATTTGAAGAAAAAAATAGATAATATATGGGGATTTTAACTTAGAGTTAAGTGTTTGTGTAAGAAAATAGGCACTTCTGTGTATTGATTAGATCATCTCAAAAGGGCATTACATTATGCATTCTCAGATTTAGTATTGCATTATATACGTTTAGATTAAGAAATTCATATAAAAAGATTTGCTATACCTTAAATGCTTGGGAATCATCTGAAATAAAAAGTATTGCTAAAAAAGTATAGTGAAACAAACATGGTAAATACAAGTAGCGCATGTTCCACACATAGTGCAAAGAATGGAATATCAGCTGTTGGATTTGGAACGCACCATTTTTAAAAGGAGCAGGCGTCATGTGACTATGGGAAGGCCCATTAGACTGTTCCACTGCAGTAGTGCTGTGTATCTGCTATGACAGAGACTTGGCCACTATGTTTGACACACATTGGTATAAAACAAATATATCTATTGAGTGCAGAGCATGTGACATGATGCATACCTGCATGGAATCTCCTTCCTTAGAGGTTTTTAAGGTCAGGCTTGACAAAGCCCTGGCTGGGATGATTTAGTTGGGGTTGGTCCTGCTTTGAGCAGGGGGTTGGACTAGATGACCTCCTGAGGTCCCTTCCAACCCTGAGATTCTATGTACAAATGTGACAATATTGTGCAAAAGGTGTCTGAGACAGCACTGTTTGTGTTTTTGTGTAAAGTTGCCAGTGTTTTGCCCAAATGGGTTGGAACTGTAATTTTGCATGCTGGGTCCAGTTCTCACGCATGGCCTTTAAAAAGGATGGTGACCAATGGAAAGAATTCACAGAAGAGTGACAAGAATTACTGAGAACTGGAAAACTTGCCTTTCAGTGAGAGGCAAAACAAACTCAGTCTAGTAACAGACTGCATGCATCCAACGAAGTGGGTATTCACCCACGAAAGCTTATGCTCCAATACCTCTGTTAGTCTATAAGGTGCCACAGGACCCTTTGTCGCTTCTCAGTCTAGTAAGTTTAACCAAGACAAGAGGTGAGTCGATCACTTTCTACAAATTCCTGTTTGGGGGAAAAGATTTCTGATAGTAGAGGGCTCTTCAATCTAGCAGAAAAAGGCCTAGCAAGATTCAGGGTCTGGAAGCTGAAGCTAGACAAATTCAGATAAGAAATAAAACACCATTTTTAGCAGTGAGGGGAATTAAATATTATAAAAGTGTCAGTGGGATTACGATGGATTCTCCATGGTTTGAAGGCTTTAGATCAAGACTGCATGCATTTCCAAAATCTAAGCTCTAGCTCACCCAGAAGCTATGGGCTTGATGTGGGAATCACTGTGTGGAATTCTCTGGCCTGTGCTAGCCAGGTCAGCCTAGAGGATCATAATGGTCTCTTCTGGCCTGAAGATCTATGGGTAGATTTGTGTACATGGATCTGGGGTCTCATTTTTTCATAATTTGATCCAAGTCTTATATATTTAATTCAGAAGATACTTTAATTAGACTGGTTTAATAAACAGCAGGTGATTGTTGAATTGATGCTGTCCATGGTGCTGAATTGCACAGAATGTAATTGTTTCTAATTGCATTTCTTATCTTACTGAGTATTTTAATATAATATTGTGTGAGTTGTGTGTATCGATATACAGATGATTATACAGAATATACTCGTATGCATACCATACAATAGGTGCTCCTAAAAAGTGGCTTCAATTCTCTCTCACTATTAAAGCTATATTTCTGGATGAGGCATGAGAGAATGAAAAGGAAATGAAAAATGCTCTTCTGTCATTTTGTGCAACAGTGGCAGTGATGTCATCATCCCACCCACGCTCCTCTCTATCCAAACATCCCTGGCATTCGGATTTTCAAGCATAATTGCCACCATTGCTGTGGTAGCATATTCCTTTCTGTGTCCCAGTTACATTTGCCCCCAAACTAGTGCATTTAAATCATGTGCAAGAACGTAGGACCCATGGGTCTGCAAGGCCACAGCCAAGCCAGAATGGGTGTGCTTAACTGTCTATGGTGTTAAAGAGAGTTATCCTGATCCTCAGTGCATTGGTCACTATTGCCCTGGTGCTGGGGCCCCAGGTACCATCATTCACACGCTCTGCTCTGGCTCTCAAGACAAGTTGGTTCTTTCCATGTCCTTTGGCTCTCTTTTGAGTGGAGTTATGCTACTTTAACCAGGCACCGGGCCTCACCCTTCCCTCTTTGATCTTGCTCCCTTATAAATAGTCTTGTATTTGGTAGTGAACGTGGAAAACACTGGCCAAGGCCTCTTTGAAATGTGGATGCACTTATCTCCCAAGTGCACTGACATTTCAGTCATTGTCTGAGTTGAATGTTACACGCACAACACTTCAGATGTAGAGATAATGTGGGATTCCATGATAACTTATACATTAATGCTGCTTTTTTCTTTGTGCTGGTCTAAGCGGTGACATTTGACTGCGTCAGCTTAACAGTACGGGGTGTTGTCACAAAAGAATACGTTAGTTCTGTTACAGTGCTTAAACTGGCCTATGCACATTTTCTTCTTATAATTAGAGCTGGTCACAGGTTTTTTTAATGAAAAATACTGTTTAATTATTTTTTTAATATTGGAAAATTTCACCTCACAAAGTGGAAATTTTCCTTTTCTTTTTGGAGCGTCAGTTGCAGGTTTTGTCAAACCTGAAATCAAGAAGTTATTTTTTTCTTTTACCTTCCCATTCTCCCCTTTCATTTTCAGTGGCAAAAGGAGGTGGGAGGGGGAACAGAGGGGAAGAACTGAAAAATGATTATTTTCATGATCAAACATTTGCAGGAAAAAATTTAGAATAATTGAAAATTGTTCCTTTTCAAAACCTAGGAAATAAAAATGCCATTGAAGTTTTTCATGATTCACCCATCCCTCCCCCATTGTCTGATCAGCTCTACTCATATCAAATGTTCAGCTATCACATCCCGTAAAGGATTTGTTCTAGGCTAGCAGGCTTGGGTGTGTTTCCCTCCTGAGATGAATAACCATGAGACCTGAGTGGTGTAGGTCTTGCTTAGCGGGACATGGGCACTAAGGCTGGTCAAAAATGGTGAGTATTTTCTGAAAAATTTCACACTTTATTATTTTGTGCAATATTTTAATGAAACTGGACACTTTCATTCAGTATTTGATTTTTGGGAGGGGGCGGGTTTCCCCTCATTCTCTTCTTTTTTCTCCGCATTTGGATTTTGATGAATTTCATTGTAAAATTAAACAAACAAACAAAATGCAAAGGAAACTAAAATGTTCAGTTTGTCCCCTTTGCAAAGCCATTTCTCATTGAAAACTTTCCCCCTCCATCTTGTGGGTGGGGAGCTCTCCTGAGTCTGACCATGTTACTCGGCCCCTGTGTCATAAGACCAGGGAGAACAGCTTCAGTTCTCATGGCTTGGCAATTACACAGTAAGGCGCAAAAACAGGCATGCATTAATTTACTGGGGTGGGTGGGGGGGAAATAGCTGTAACTTCCAACAAAGGAGACTCCTTCCCTGTCTAAGGAAGACGTGGCTTAAACAGGCAGAAAAGTATTTTGATAAACCACAGCTGACAAGGTTCCTATGGACTCCTCATAAATATCAGTGTCTCTTCAGGCAGGCCATTTTGCTGCATTGCTCTAGCAGCCTGCATGTGAGAAAGGGCATAAACATGGCTGCTCCCTTCTGCATGCACCTGGTTACCTTAGTAACTGAGCCTTTGGGTAGCTGAAGTGGCCATGCACTGGGGGTGGGGTGCAGGAAGCAGAGGAAGTGTGATTGCCACCTACTGCCCATGGAAAGATACTTTATTTTGATTACAGGGGGCAGAGGGAGATGGACACTCACAGGCTGATAAGTCCAATTTCCACAACTATTGATTTGCAAATAAATTAATATAATTTTTGCATAGTTCCCCTCTGGGGTGAGCAGTGGAGATGGATATTAAGCCACTGGCAATGCCTATGCAATTGCTATAGCTAATACAATTAAATAATGCACTGTTCCTGCTTCCGCATACAACTGATGGAGATCATAATAAAAGTATATTGTGAAACGTACACAAGCAAGTCTGCAAGAGACCAGACATGCATGAAGATTTATGTCCACAAGAGGGCACTAAAGTGAAAGTAAAATTCTAGTCTGAGATTTCCTGTAATGAATAATAACGGCTTGTACGATGAAAGTAACTTATGCTATTATTTATGACCTGATAATTGAATATATTATTTAACTGTCGTATCTTTTATACATTTTATAGGCAGCACCCTGTGTATTGTGCTAATACATTGAACTAAGACTTTATCTTCGTCACAAATAGTTGAGCAAGCTTCAAACTAGTTTATAGCCATTCGATTTTAGCCACAACACACTGATGCAATGTTCTTTGCTGCATACTGAGATAACTGCTAATAATCTTTCTCACATGATAAGCATAGACATTCATAAGAGTTTGAAAAATAAGCATAAAAATATTTAACACAGTGTATTAAGATGTCAGTTCCAAATTTAGAATGCATTGATTCTACAGATAAATTAAGGCTTGCATTCCATATGTTCAAAATACAGTAGACTACTCCCAGGACTAGGATATAGTGTTAGACTGTTCTGTTTGAATCTCAAAGCATTTGACCTTCCAGGCCTTCGGTGCAGTTAGAACTGTGGGGGAATTTTTTATACCTTCTGCCACCTATTTGGCATAATGAGAAAAGTCTAACCACCATTCCCAGAGGCCAGAGAAACTGAGGAAATGCAGAATTGTGAAAAGTGCCTGTTCCAGCTTAAGAAAAAAGTGAAAGGTCACGTTTAAAAAATAATTGCAATGAAAGTTACAAGCTGAAATAGGGATCTGCTTTGTTTGAGAATGGACTGTACAGCTTTATTGCTCCCTGTTGTGTGAGAAATGGGTGACAAAGGTTACAAGCCAAGTTGAGAATTTCATTAGTCAGCTGTACTATTAAACGGCATTTGATTTAGCCTGGGCATAGTTATGCATTTGTTAGGAGAAATACAATTAACTTGGTTCATGCTAAATGTGACTGTAAAACATGAATCACCAGAGAACAGCCCTATGGCTTTGTGACGGCCCTTGTGCAGGGGTGGTTGGTAGGGGAGCGCTGCCCAATGGTTAGGGTTTAGGCTGGTGACATTCGGGGGCGGAGGGATTGTTGGTAGGGGAGCTTGGGCCCTCCCACTCCACTGGGCTCTGACCCAGGGCCCTTTGAGGGCTATCAGTGCTCTGACTGCCAGGGAGGCATAGGGCGGCCCCCCCATGGCCACTTCCTACCCCCTGCCTGGACTGTCCTGAGGTCGCCGTCCGGGTAAGGCAGCGGGAGGGGTGTCTGCTCACCACAAGGCACCTCCTGGCGGCTGCGGGTAGGGAGGTCATTCTTCCCTGTCAGGCAGCAGCTGTCTCCTCCTGGGGTATGGCCCAGCCTCCCGGGCAGCTCAGTCCAAGGCTTTTCCCCGCCGGCGTAGTCCAAACGAAACGAAAGGGAATCGCTCCAGTCCAGAGCTCCCAGGAGAGGGAGTGCTCCCCTCTCAGGCTGTGTCCGCAGCAGGCCCTGCCTTCCCTCAGGGGCAGTTGTGTAGGGAGAGATTCTGCCTTCCCTCCGCTCGTCTCCGTGGAGCTGCCGGTAGCAGGTCCGCTCTCCTCCCTGGTCTGCCCCAAATGAGCTGCTCCCCGGCCTTTTAACTCGTCCTGCCAGTGCTGCGTTTGCTACGGGTGTGGCGGGGCGGGGCTGGCTGAGCCCAGAGCCATTCCTTAACCCCTTGTGGTTCAGTGTGAGGTTTGTACACCCCATCCCAGGCTTCTTTAAAATGTTGATGATCACTGACATCAAAGTATCAAGCAATGAATTTCTAGAATCCAGGATGTGATCATAGCAAGAGCCTTACATTTGTGATTCTTAGAGGCTCAGATCTATGGTCCAGGCACACGGCTGAGTGGTGCCTGCTTTATGCTGTACCTCCTGGGCAAATCTACCTTAGCGTTGCTGCAGACAGTCATGGGAGGATCGCCCAAGGGGCAGGTGATGCAGAGTTGGTCCAGTTACCGCTAAGTTACCTTTGTTCCCAGCGGCAAGTGTAAGCATAGGCTCCGACCCCGTGGAATCCCCTGTGCATGCCTGCACTCCCCCGCTGAGCCGTGCTGTGCACCCCTGAGCTCCAGGCAGTGATCTGGGCCTATATCTCCAGTGCACTGCATCGGGGGTTAGGGCCAAATTCTCTATTTTAGCCAGGTTAAAAAATCCTGTTGGTTTTAGTAGGAATTTAGGGTATGCAAGTAATGCAGGATTGAGCCCTTGCTAAGTAGCAAACATGACTACTGTTTTCTTAAGTGACTCGTCTTCAGACACACGGGTCACGTGGTGAGCTCAGTGTAATGAATTTGGTTCATTGGCAAGATTAATTTGCCTAATAACGTAATATATTCTCTTCAGCAGTCACTAGCTGGATCCTCAAAGTAAAATATCCCCGTTCTGTATGGAAATTACATGCGGATGTTATGTGTTACAGTGAGGGATTGATAGGATTATTCAAATACCTGTCTCTGCATGGCTTTATTTAGCATTGCAGGAACTTGGGGCCTAATGTAAAACATTTTACAGCAGAGGTGTTTCAAAAGTTGATTTATCTGTGACCTGGTGAAAGATTCATTGTGAGCATAATTGCATCACAATGTTTATCTTGAAAGAGAGACTGGTAACAATATTGACAGTAGATAATATTACTATTATTGTCCGGCATGAACAGTTTCATTTGTATGCGTACAGGAAGAGAAGTTTAGCTAGTTGGGAATTTTCCACTGATTTTTTTTTTTCAACAAAGTAAAACATGGTTTGAGCAAAATCTCTTTTCTCGGCCATAAATTTGTTGATTTTTTTTTCTCAATTTTTAAATTTTTCTTTTGAAAACATTGCAGTGAAACATCTTGTTTTGGGATGGTTCAGCATGACCGTGTCCACCTTAGCGTCAGCATTGCCTCATGGGAGCTGTGGTTCAGGTGGCTCACACCTCCATTATCCCCGCTAGGCAAGTCTACCTAGCTAGACTACATTTCCCATGTTGCCCTGTGGTCCAGGGACTCCAATTGTACAGCTACTGGTGGAGACTGTGATGCATGATGGGATATGTAGTCTGGCTGGGTAACCTGGCCCATTGGGGATAATGGGAACATGAGGTATCCCAACTTCAACACCCATGAGGCACTGTGTATGGAGAAGTTAACCTCAACATGAAATTAACTGTTTCAACATTTGTCAAGTGAAATTTTTCAAAGGAAGTTTTTGTCATATTATAAATTTAGGTATTTTAACTTTTTGATCCAATTTAGGATAAAAAGTAAATGTTGAAATATTGGAATTTCTCACAAGAAGGAAACTTCAGTTTTTTCAATCTGTTCTATATAGACGGAATAAGAAAGGGGAAGAAAATTCCAGCATTGGGTGTTGTCATCATCCCAATACTCTATTGCATCCCAGAGTTCATAGTTAGGTGCTGTCGGACTGATTAGCTATATCACTTCAGAGTGTGTGTGTCCCTTCTCTTTGGCATTAGGTGAACCTTTCTGGACACTGACCCGGGGTACTTCTTCCTCCTTTCCCATCATGACTTCGCTCTGCTTAAATTGTGTTTCTGAGCTCAAAGTCAGTCTCAAGGTTTCCATTCCTCTTCTTAAATCACAACCAATACCATATGATTCAGTTTTAAACACAATCCAGTTACTGGTTCCTTTGTACTTCGTTCTGGTGTCAGGTTAGTTACATTCCCTAAATTTGATTCCTTCACTTGTATTTTAGGGTCTAATTCAAAGCCCATTGGAGTCAATGGGAGCCTTTCCATAGACTTCAGTGGGCTTTGGATCAAGCACTTCTTGTGAAGGAATAAACAAGAGACACACCATAATGTCTATTTTCTCTGCTGCTTGAGCTTGTGAGTAAGTTCTCTTCATTCAAAGCCTTCCTCTACTGTGGTGCACACGAGAAAATAGCCAATCAGCAATCATAGAATCATAGAATCTCAGGGTTGGAAGGAACCTCAGGAGGTCATCTAGTCCAACCCCCTGCTCAAAGCAGGACCAACCCCAATTAGATCATCCCAGCCAGGGCTTTGTCAAGCCTGACCTTAAAAACCTCTAAGGAACAAGATTCCACCACCTCACTAGGGAACCCATTCCAGTGCTTCACCACCCTACTAGTGAAAAAGTTTTTCCTAATATCCAACCTAAACCTCCCCCTCGGCAACTTGAGACCATTACTCCTTGTTCTGTCATCTTCTACCACTGAGAACAGTCTAGATCCATCCTCTTTGGAACCCCCTTTTAGGTAGTTGAAAGCAGCTATCAAATCCCCCCTCATTCTTCTCTTCTGCAGGCTAAACAATCCCAGTTCCCTCAGCCTCTCCTAATAAGTCATGTGCTCCAGCTCCCTAATCATTTTTGTTGCCCTCCGTTGGACTCTTTCCAATTTATCCACATCCTTCTTGTAGTGTGGGGCCCAAAACTGGACACAGTACTCCAAATGAGGCCTGGTTATGAGCAATGGTTATTTTGAAGTGTGTGTGTGTGGGGGGGGGAATCTAACTATGAAGACATTGTTCATTTTCCATGATCCCTTTGATTGGAGAATTCTTTTCTCCCCACCCCTTGTGGTTATTTTAACTCTAGCTCTTTGGGACAGGGACTGTGCCTTCCAGTGCTTCCAGAGTGCATATTTGGAGCACAGCTGGAGTATTAACAGCGAGAGAATAATGCCT
The DNA here is from genome assembly GCA_033296515.1 of Macrochelys suwanniensis. Classification (NCBI taxonomy): domain Eukaryota; kingdom Metazoa; phylum Chordata; order Testudines; family Chelydridae; genus Macrochelys; species Macrochelys suwanniensis. The sequence continues at coordinate 2,237,311 of CM065781.1, read as the reverse complement.
GCGGGTTATTTTTACTTCTAATAAAAGATTTTGGATCTGCTCGTCAGGGCTGGGACTGGCTTTTTGTTCTGTTTGTACAGTGCCTAGCACAACGGAGTTTCGGTCTACAACTGGCGTCCCAACGTGCTGCTGCAATATAAATAACACTAGTACTCTTGTTTCAATCAGCTGTTCTGAACAGAAATCACTGCAGAGGTGGTGAACTGTGTGAATCCCTTCCAGAGTGCAGATGGGAAAGGTGTGTGAAAGTGAACCCCACAATTGGAGATTCAGTGTCTGGACACTCAGTCGTGTCCTACAGATTTGCTCGGGTGTTTGGAGTAGCTTATGCCCTCCCCATCCAGAGAGTCCTGTGGGGTCGGAGAGGAAGGGAGGAGAGATGCTGCTAGAGCTGACTGGATAATGACAATTCTGTTTCCTGTCGACTTCTGAGGTTTTGAAATGTGGCTTTGCTCCACGGTGGAATAGAACCAAACCCTTCCCAAAGTTTCTGCAAACATTAAGTTGAGTTGAAATGTCTGTTTTTGAATCAAAGCCTGAGTGTAGGGAAGGGGTGGGGGCAGGTACTGGCTTGCAGGGAGGGAGAGTGCAGTTCAAGTCCCTGCTCCGTCTAACCACCCAACTGTCCTATGGGAGAGAGTGTGTGTGTGTGTCTCTCGCACACAAAAACGTCACTAAAACCAATGTGCCTCTGCAAACCATGTCAGTTTCGACAGGAAGCACATATTGGCAGCATTTCATTTGGACAAAAATGTTCCAACCAGCTCTAGGTCTGACCTACCCCTGGCCAGCAGGGAGCAGTGCAAGTCATGTGAATCCATGTACCGTTTACCACCTCCAGAGCCCTCCACGAAGAGCTGAACCATCCAGACTCTGCAACATCTGGATTTTGTAAAATTGCTCCCCTTTCCGTAAAGAGACTGCAATACAGGAGGTGGGCTAGCTGTGCTCCAGTGCCACACACGTTCAGCCGTAGCTCCTTTGTAAGTAAGCTGTATTTTGTATGAGTAAATATGCATGTTCCCATCTCAAGTTCGCTGTCCCTCATCCATTTCCAAGGAGTACTATTTTTTCTTTAATTCATTGCTAACCATTACTACTTCATTTCCTTCATGTGGTTAAAGTCACTTACAAAATTTTAATTACATACAATACTTTACCAGACATTTTGTATTTACACTGCTCCATATGCCCGGCTCTGTTCCCATGGACTGCTCTCATTTTCAGTTTTGTCCTGGCATTGAAGTAACCACTGACAATTCCCTTCTTTTCTTTACAGAACTGGAGGTGTGTCTTTCATTTATCCTCATCCATCAAATTCCACACTGCGCACACTTAACGTTGACTGTTTGACCACGCTTTGACTGTTTAAAGTTATTTATATCGACTCCCACTGCCACTCCTACCTAGCAGAATTTTTTTAGATGTGCCATCTATCGATATGCACAAAAAAGCAGCTTACAAGAAGTGGAAGATTGGACAAATGACCAGGGAGGAGTATATAAATATTGTTCAGGCATGCAGGAGTGAACTTAGGAAGGCCAAATCACACTTGGAGTTGCAGCTAGCCGGAGATGTTAGGAGTAACAAGAAGGGTTTCTTCAGGTATGTGAGCAACAAGAAGAAAGTCAAGGAAAGTGTGGGCCCCTTGCTGAATGAGGGAGGGAACCTAGTGACAGAGGATGTGGAGAAAGCTAGTGTACTCAATGCTTTTTTTGCCTCTGTCTTCACAGACAAGGTCAGCTCCCAGGCGGCTGCACTCCGCAGCACGGTATGGGGAGGAGGTGACCAGCCCTCTGTGGAGAAAGAAGTAGTTCGGGACTATTTAGAAAAGCTGGACGAACACAAGTCCATGGGGCCGGATGCACTGCATCCGAGGGTGCTAAAGGAGTTGGCCGATGTGATTGCAGAGCCATTGGCCATTATCTTTGACAAATCATGGCAATCGGGGGAGGTCCCGGATGACTGGAAAAAAGCGAATGTAGTGCCCATCTTTAAAAAAGGGAAGAAGGAAGATCCGGGGAACTACAGGCCAGTCAGTCTCACCTCAGTCCCTGGAAAAATCATGGACCAGGTCCTCAAGGAATCAATTCTGAACCACTTAAAGGAGGGGAAAGTGATCAGGAACAGTCAGCATGGATTCACCAAGGGCAAGTCATGCCTGACTAACCTAATTGCCTTCTATGATGAGATAACTGGCTCTGTGGATGAGGGGAAAGCAGTGGATGTGCTATTTCTTGACTTTAGCAAAGCTTTTGATACAGTCTCCCACAGTGTTCTTGCCAGCAAGTTAAGGAAGTATGGGCTGGATGAATGGACGGTAAGGTGGATAGAAAACTGGCTGGATGGTCGTGCTCAACGGGTAGTGATCAATGGCTCCATGTCTAGTTGGCAGCCGGTATCAAGTGGAGTGCCCCAAGGGTCGGTGCTGGGGCCGGTTTTGTTCAATATCTTCATCAACGATCTGGAGGATGGTGTGGACTGCACCCTTAGCAAGTTTGCAGATGACACTAAACTGGGAGGAGTGGTTGATACGCTGGAGGGTAGGGACAGGATACAGAGGGACCTAGACAAATTAGAGGATTGGGCCAAAAGAAATCTGATGAGGTTCAACAAGGACAAGTGCAGAGTCCTGCACTTAGGACGGAAGAATCCCATGCACTGCTACAGACTAGGGACCGAATGGCTGGGCAGCAGTTCTGCAGAAAAGGACCTAGGGGTTACGGTGGACGAAAAGCTGAATATGAGTCAACAGTGTGCCCTTGTTGCCAAGAAGGCTAACGGCATTTTGGGCTGTATAAGTAGGGGCATTTCCAGCAGATCAAGGGACGTGATTATTCCCCTCTATTCGGCACTGGTGAGGCCTCATTTGGAGTACTGTGTCCAGTTTTGGGCCCCACGCTACAAGAAGGATGTGGATAAATTGGAAAGAGTCCAACGGAGGGCAACAAAAATGATTAGGGGGCTGGAGCACATGACTTATGAGGAGAGGCTGAGGGAACTGGGATTGTTTAGCCTGCAGAAGAGAAGAATGAGGGGGGATTTGATAGCTGCTTTCAACTACCTGAAAGGGGGTTCCAAAGAGGATGGATCTAGACTGTTCTCAGTGGTAGAAGATGACAGAACAAGGAGTAATGGTCTCAAGTTGCAGAGGGGGAGGTTTAGGTTGGATATTAGGAAAAAATTTTTCACTAGTAGGGTGGTGAAGCACTGGAATGGGTTACCTAGGGAGGTGGTGGAATCTCCTTCCTTAGAGGTTTTTAAGGTCAGGCTTGACAAAGCCCTGGCTGGGATGATCTAATTGGGTTTGGTCCTGCTTTGAGCAGGGGGTTGGACTAGATGACCTCCTGAGGTCCCTTCCAACCCTGAGATTCTATGATTCTATGATTCTATGATATGGACTTGATTAATTGCGCCATCTACTAGTCTTCCTGTGCATCCGATCTGGTTGAATGTTTTATCGTTATCCCCCGATGTTCCTGCTGCTCAGGGTTTCAGGTTTGATTAATATTAGCATTTCTAATTGTTCCTGCAGAGCTGCCCAATCCAGACCTTGAACCTGGAGATTAGATATTCTATTGCAAAGGAGCTCTGAATGAAAATCCTGCTCATTAGCAAATAGCATCTGTGTTAAGCTACTGTGCATTTCTTGGGAGTTTTCTTCCGTGGATTCTAAACTTCCTGCTCATCATGCTGGCATGAGTTGAGTTTGTCTCATGTCTGGGTTGGACACAGAGACTTGGCCTACACGCAAAGGATGGATAACCTGTTAGACTTCTTCAGTAGTCCCCATGAGTGTTGTAGCAACTAAACATGGCTTTTGCCTTGAGGCTTTAAGACCTCTAGATAATCAGGCCAAATTCAGATGTAGTGAAAATGGGTGCAACTCCATTGATTTCTATGGTCCTGCATCCTCTTCAAACTGGTCTGGCTGTGTGGTCCACGTATCAATCTTGTCCATGTGCATCTTTGATAAATTAAGTAATAACCGGGGATGTACTCGTTACCTATCAAGCATATACAGCCAATGCACAGTCTATCCTGAAAACCTGTTTTTACAGCCAAGTGGCATGTCTCCAGGTGCTCAGCTCTATCCCAAATGTAACTCTGTTGACGTAGGAGGAGTTAAGCAAGCTCTTGTGTGGTGCACAGTATGGAGTGCAGACTTTTTGCCTATCATTGCAAGTGTGAGTGGAGGTTAGCATGTGGGGGCAATACAGGCTAAGAGCTAGTCATAGGCCACAGCAAGCAGAAGTAATTCTCAAGTGCTACTACACCAGCTTCTTACTGAGCGCTCTTGAGAATAAGAAAAGGGAAGGGATGTGGGCAGGTCATGGGAATGTCAAAAGACACTTGCGTTTCACTGCACCCTAGCCAGGTACATGAGGCACTTAGCTATATGCTCCTGCCTGGCCTGAACACGTTGGTGACTGTCCAGCTCCGGTTAATGCTGAAATGTATTCCTTTGTGTTCTGTGTCCTGCTCATCTGTAACACTGCATCTCCCCTCGGCAGGGTCTAGCCCTAGAGATGGTTATTTTAGCCCCTTTTGTTTCCCTACATGTTAATATGAACAAATCATAAACAATGAGACAATTCAAGTCAATACCAATTTTTATACGTAGGGTTTTTCCATGGTTTATATTTTCTGTTTATCAGTACAGCATTCTATTTCCTTTTCATTTCAGTTTAATAGATTTTAAGGCTGGAAGGGAACATTAGATCATCTAGTCGGACCTACTGTATATCACAGGTCATTAAATGTCAACCAGATAACCCTGAATTGAGGGTAACATTTAATTGAGACCAAAACATTTTGGTCCTCAGGAACCTAAACCGTGCGCCCCAGGCAGGGAGCAGGAGACACTGAGTTGCCAATGCCTGAGGCCCCTGCCATGCCCAGATGATCCCAGCAGGCAACCCCCACCCTAAACGGCAGAGGGGAGGCAAAGCTTCCCCTATACCTCAAGGGCCCTGCCCATCTGACCTGGTGGAAAATCCCTTCCTGACCCCAGAGCTGGTGATCAGTTTGTCCCTAAGCATGTGAGCAAAACACACCAGCCAGTTATCTAAGAGAATTCTCTGTGGCATCTCAGAGAATTGCCCCTCCCCTCCCATCCGGTGTCTTGTCTTCTGCTGTGGCCATCCCTGATAATTCAGAGCAAGGCACTAAGAAAATAAATCCCAGAATACATTTAGTCAATTGTGTATCAGGGAAAAATAATTCCTTCCTAACCCCGCAGGTGACCTGTTGAAGCCTTGAAGCATCAGGTTTGACAGTAGTCATTATTCTTAGTGCAGAGCTACAAGTGTTGTGAGCATATTGATGGCAATGCAGGCAATCCTGTTCTCCAGATGGCACAGGAAGGAAATCAATGAACAGTTGACTCACAGATTCACAGACTCTAGAAGGCACCGCAACAAGCATTTAGCCCCATTCTCCCGCTGCCCCCACAAACAAAAGTGACAAAATTTCTCCCTGAAGCTGGACTAAAACAGATATCTAACCTCATTTTAGAGACTCCAAGTTACGGTGAGTCCACCACCTTCTCACTAAGCTGTTCTGATGTTTTACCATTCTCACAGCAAGGAAACTGCATCTAATTTCAAGGCTGAATTTATCTAACTTCAGCTTCCAGGCACTGGATCACGTTATGCCTTTTTCAGCAAGGCTGAAAAGCTCACTGCTCTGATATTTCTTCCATGTGTAAGTACCTATACACAGTAATCAAGTCGCCTCTCAGCTGTCTCTGTGATGAACTGCATAAATTGAGTTCCTTAAGCCTTTTATCGCTATTGTCCATTGATATTTCATTGATTCCTCTGGCTTCCCTTATCAGTAGCCTACATTTTTAATGTTTAACTTATATTCATTTCCACATACTTTCCTTCTTTCAAACTTTTCTATATTATTGATGATTATTATTATTTTATTTTATTTGTTATCATGTTTCCACAAATCCTTTTAAACAGGATGGCTTCTTCCCCGGCTTACCTTGTTTTTCATGTCTGTGGAATCATGGCTTCTGGAACATCCAGTAGAATGTCCTTGAACAATTCCCAGTTTTAATTAATACTTTCCATTTTAAATGTATGTTCCCAGTCAGTTATGCTACCAATTGCTTGAAGCTTTAAAAATTGACCATTTTAAAGTTCCAAATATACATATTGCTGGTTGGTGCCATATTTTGTATGCATAAGGTAAAGGTAACCAGATCATAATCGCTGGTACCTAGGCAACTGCTAACTTTGAGGTCAGCAATTAACTCTTCTTCTGTCCATCAGAACTGAGTTAGCTCATGAGAACTGCAGAACTCTCTGTGTTAAGAAGTTATCTTTTATTCTTAGGAATTTTGTTTTGTTACTGGCCACATGAGATGAAATCACCCATGATAGTTTTTCTTCCTCCACGTTACAGACAGATGTTTGGCAAGCAGGAAAAACAGTTCCTTAGTGACATTAGGTGGGCTGTAAGAGATGCCCACCAATACCCCACATCCTTTTGACCAGTTAGAACTTTAATCCAAAAGCATTCGAGGTCCCGTGAGTCTCAGTGGTCTATGACTTTGTACCAGGTAATGGTGTATTTGACATAGAGTGCCATTCCTTCCCGCTTTTCCCATTCTGTCCTTGCAGAACAAGTTGTAACCATTGATTTTAACATTCCAGTCATTAGACCCATGCCACCTAGTTTCAGTAATACCAACCATACCATAAGTCTTCTCATATCTGAGCATCTCCAGATCTTCTTGTTTATTACATATAATCCTAGCATGAGTGTATAGACCATTAAAAATGTGGTCCTCCCATGCCACATAGAGCTTGGATTTGACAAATGCATGATGACTTGGGTCTGGTTTTCATACCTGGGTCTCTGAACCATGACTGCCCTGTTATTACACTCCCTTTACATGGTTAGTTTGAAATCCTCCCAGCCATCCTAGCTAATCTGTCTCCCAGGAGATTGGTACCCCTCTCTTCTACTGAGATGGAGGCCATCAGAAGTATTCAGCCCCCCTTCCATAATGGAGACCTCAATGTTCCACAAAACCTACAGCACCTGTTTAGCCAACTGTTCATCACCAGTATCTTTTAAGAATTAGAACCAGTAATCAAAACATGTCTCCTTTCATGAACTCAAGGTTTCCCTCAGCTGTTGTTTGCACAATCATCTGAACATTTCAGCATAATGACTTGAAATTAACCTCCAAAGAGCAGTGATATTGATAACTCTTCAGCACAAGAGTAGGCATGTTTTTTCATGATTTTCTGGTACTTGCACTCAAATTGAGGAAACATCCTTTTTACAGCAAAACTTGAGGGCAAACATTTTCATAAATGGTGCTTTTCTGGCATTTGCTTTACACCCCTCAGTTCTCAGATGTTTGCTTCAGTGAGGGTTGATCTGGATTTGACCGGAAACTCTAACTCCGTAATCGGCTGATAAGCTTACAAGGTTGTTCAAAATGGAAATCTCTGCTCCAGCATTGCTCAACAGTTCTATAAGTGAGCAGGTCTTTTTAAAGGTTATTCAGCTAATACAGCGGATAAAGGCCAAGATTTAAAGCCTGCTGCACTACAAAACCAAGATTTAACTTCTACTCTGGCCGTGCACAGAAGCAATGTTACTGAAAGTGAATGTTGGATTTCTGCGTGCCGGGAAGAGGTTTTGTGCGCTGAATATTGTCTACCCAACAGAAAGAGAAGCCATGAAAAGAAGAGGTACCACGTTTGCCCTGGAAGTAATAGATAGATACTCCTTAAAGGTTAGTGAGTTTAGTTAATGGGAATCTACAGCTGAGGTCCCAAGCAGAAGCTGACAGGAAGGTGTGGGAGGGAAGACCGTTGTCCTGGCATTTAAAACAGTCTCTTAAACAGGACAGTATATCTCAAATGCCTGCAGACTACTGGCTGGTTTTTTGGGCTGTGCTGCCCTTTTTGTGCCACTAAGTACCGGTCCGTGCCCATGTGTCAGGTACCTCGACATCAAAATGGCTTCAATTTTCCCTGCAGTTAATTCCAGGCATGAAAAGGGAGGCTAGCTTGTAAAGAGGAGATGTCTATCCTATTGTTCCATTTCATTAGCACAGCAATGGATAAGCCTAGCCTGAGCCCAGCCGTTGGTATCACACACACAGCCACGAATGGTGCAGCGGGCTGCTTACCTCCGGGGGGAAGTGTTTTTAAAAGAGCAACTCACGGGCAGCATGAGGGGAGGAAAAGAGGAGCTCAGCTGTGTTGCTCCCAGGTGTTCTGTGAAATCACCTTGAAAACAGAACCAGTTTCTTATTTCTCTGTTTGTATCGAGCTTAGGTGCCTCTTTCACCCCAACGCCAATCTGGCCTGTCTTCATCAGTACTGAACATAGCTGAACCTAAAAGTGGACATGCTCCTTCCGTAAACTGGGGAAAAGTGTAAGAATTTCCAGACGCTGCAGAAGTAATGAGGCAACTGCCCTAGCACAGGCCACTAAAATACTCCAGCCGAGTTCAACGTGCGCTCAGTGGCCTTTGTACGTATGTTACTGCTTTTAAATGTAAAGTGTTCTCCACTTATCTGCAGCAGGTTTCAGAGCAGTGTCTTCAGGAGGTGAGTTTACAACTACACAACTGTCGGGATACGCGTGCACCACGCTTTTAAGCAATCCTCTCTTGTTTAACGTGTGGGATGCCCGTGTACATTTCATTACTTAGATTGAAATCAGCCGATTCGATTACTGCTAGAGCTGCCGGAACAGCTCCATTTCCTTTCCCAGGGCTGTCTGTAGGTGAAGGGACTGGGCCCAGTGAACGCTGACAGATTCCATGGGGGTCATGCCTTTGACAATGTGCCAAAGTAGCACAATCAGCCAGCGGGTGAAGGAGTTCAGAACGGGGCCCTCTGGCAGCTACCAAGCGGGGGGTGGAGAGGGGGGTTCCACAGAGCCCACCTGCCAGTAGCCTCCTGCTCTGGTGTGCTATCTGCGGGTCCCCCCACTCCGCCTCATGGAGCTGGGTCCTCCTTTATATTGTCCAGCTGCGAGCATGGGCCAATCGCAAGGTGCTGTTCAGCTGGGCGTCTCTCGGGAGCAGAGTCAGCTGTCCCCTGCACACGCACCATAGGCCATGAGAGGGGCAGGTTGCCCGGTTCCTTGCCTCCCGCCAGGAGTGGTGTTGCAGACACACTTTGTCCACCAACCTCCTCCTCCTCATGGGAAGAAGTCTGCCTTCACTCTGGGGGCAAACCATACATACATATGCTGCGGGGCTAGGCGCTGTGAGGGCTCCCCGACCGCAAACTCGGGCCCACCACTCCCCAGGCAGTGCTCATGCGACGGCTGCTGGAGGAGGGGGCTGGTGAAGATCCAGCTCACGAAGAGCCTCGCCTGTGACGCTCCTGATTAGGCGAGTCGTCCAGCCCCACCGATTGGCTGGGATGCCCTACGTTGGCCAGAAAGAGGCCCGGGAAGTTGTCTGAGCAGCTAGATGTCTGCCTGGGTGCTGCTATGGCCCCTGCCTTGTCTGTCTCCATACTCCTGCCCCCCAGCCTGTTCCTGATTCCTGTCCTCCTCTTCAGAGACCCCCCAGCTGCTCCCACTTCCTGCTTTCCTGCCTTGCTCCAGGTCCCTGCCCTACGCCCCACCTCTGGTGCTGACTCCGGCTTTGACCCTTGAGTTGACACTTGACTGACTCTAGTTCCAGGGTCCCGACTCTACCCATTAGGCCTCAATGCCCAGTCCCTGCAGCTGCCATCATGTCAGTCTAGGGTTTGTTTCCCACCCAGCATGCAGCCACCGCAGTGGGGCATGCTTGGTGATGAGGGTGACGGTTGCGCCAAACAAATAGTACCTCAGGGTCTCGATGGCCCACTTATCGCCAGGCACTCCTTTTCAAATACCGCATCCATTTTTTTTCATGGGCAGGAGCTTTCTGCTCAACTATAATGTGGGGTGCTCCCCACCCTCAGACTCCTGAGGGAGGATATCCCCCACCCCCATGTGCAGGCATCAGTCAGTAGGTTGAAGTCCCTAGGAAAGTCCAGGCTACACGGTACTGGTACTGCAAAGATTCGCTTTATTTCCCACCTGTGTCTTGTGAAGGGACATGCCTCACACTGGCTGGGAGGAGACTAATGAGCTCTTCCGGGCCTGGGCTGTGATAACAAGGAGCACCTGCAAGACTCCTTCAGCCTGGAGGAGGAGGTGCTTAAAGGGGGAAACTTACTGCAGGAAGGGGGCGGTGAACGGGGAGAAGGCTGCCCCACCTAGAGACGCTGGGTAACAGAGGCAGTCCAGTGGAGGAAGAGACCCACTCCCAGAGCCGCCCTGGCTGTCAATGAAGCAATACACCCCAGCAAGAGGGGTAGGAGGTAAACCCGCAAAGGGGTGATAGATTTTAAGGGACTACGCTGATAAAGCCAAACATGCCGGGCTGTCTGAGAGACGGGTGCTCATTCCAGCCACCTCCCAAGTGTTGCCTTGGGGTAGAAGAGAGGGTAAATGACAGACAGTGGGGCATGGGGGGGGCGCTACGGAGCCCTGCCCCCAAACGTCTTCACATACCTTTTGCAGTGCCCTTTTGTGCCGAATGTCCATCAAAAGGACTGTGACAGTGGAGAAGCGGGGTATGAATCGCTGATAGTAACCAGCCAGCCCCAGAAAAGATTTCACTGTTGCTTAGTGGTGGGGACTGGCGAGTCTACCGGGGGCCTTTACCTTGTCTGTCAGTGGCAGCATTCTGCCGTTCCCCAGGGTGGATCCCAGGTATTTTGTTCCTGCACAGCCAGTCCGACATTTAGTGGGGTTGACAGTGAGGCCTGCTTCCCCGAGGGCCTGGAACATGGCTCCAGCCCTCCGAAGATACTGTGCCCGGGTACTGGTACAAACTGCTACATCATCCAGTGAGGTCACCACATCTGCCCAGTGGGATAGGAGTATTGCATCCATCTGTCCACCTTTGAAATGGCTCTGGGGGCCCGTGGAGACTGAAGGGTTTAGAATTGATAGAGGCCATGAGGTTTGGCAGATGAAGTCAGTTCCCTGGACTCCAGGGCTAACAGGGTTTGCCGGTGTCCCATAGTGAGGTCTAACATTGTTATGACTTGTGCCTTCCCCAGGCCATCGGGGTTTTCATCAATCCGAGGCAGGGGTGATGCATTAAACATAGATGCTGCATTGGCTGTATGGAAGTCAATACAAACCAAATTCTGTTGTCTGGTTTGAGGACCAGCATGACTGAATACTCCATTCACTGTGGGACTCCTCAATTACGCACAGTTGGAGCATGCTCTGTATTTTTTAAATAGTGTCTCTTTGTCATCCTCAGGCTTCATAGAATCATAGAATCATAGAATCTCAGGGTTGGAAGGGACCTCAGGAGGTCATCTAGTCCAACCCCCTGCTCAAAGCAGGACCAAACCCAATTAGATCATCCCAGCCAGGGCTTTGTCAAGCCTGACCTTAAAAACATCTAAGGAAGGAGATTCCACCACCTCCCTAGGTAACCCATTCCAGTGCTTCACCACCCTACTAGTGAAAAAGTTTTTCCTAATATCCAACCTAAACCTCCCCCTCTGCAACTTGAGACCATTACTCCTTGTTCTGTCATCTTCTACCACTGAGAACAGTCTAGATCCATCCTCTTTGGAACCCCCTTTCAGGTAGTTGAAAGCAACTATCAAATCCCCCCTCACTCTTCTCTTCTGCAGGCTAAACAATCCCAGTTCCCTCAGCCTCTCCTCATAAGTCATGTGCTCCAGCCCCCTAATCATTTTTGTTGCCCTCCGTTGGACTCTTTCCAATTTATCCACATCCTTCTTGTAGCGTGGGGCCCAAAACTGGACACAGTACTCCAAATGAGGCCTCACCAGTGCCGAATAGAGGGGAATAATCACGTCCCTCGATCTGCTGGAAATGCCCCTACTTATACAGCCCAAAATGCCGTTAGCCTTCTTGGCAACAAGGGCACACTGTTGACTCATATTCAGCTTTTCGTCCACCGTAACCCCTAGGTCCTTTTCTGCAGAACTGCTGCCCAGCCATTCGGTCCCTAGTCTGTAGCAGTGCATGGGATTCTTCCGTCCTAAGTGCAGGACTCTGCACTTGTCCTTGTTGAACCTCATCAGATTTCTTTTGGCCCAATCCTCTAATTTGTCTAGGTCCCTCTGTATCCTGTCCCTACCCTTCAGCGTATCAACCACTCCTCCCAGTTTAGTGTCATCTGCAAACTTGCTAAGGGTGCAGTCCACACCATCCTCCAGATCGTTGATGAAGATATTGAACAAAACCGGCCCCAGCACCGACCCTTGGGGCACTCCACTTGATACCGGCTGCCAACTAGACATGGAGCCATTGATCACTACCCGTTGAGCACGACCATCCAGCCAGTTTTCTATCCACCTTACCGTCCATTCATCCAGCCCATACTTCCTTAACTTGCTGGCAAGAACACTGTGGGAGACTGTATCAAAAGCTTTGCTAAAGTCAAGAAATAGCACATCCACTGCTTTCCCCTCATCCACAGAGCCAGTTATCTCATCATAGAAGGCAATTAGGTTAGTCAGGCATGACTTGCCCTTGGTGAATCCATGCTGACTGTTCCTGATCACTTTCCCCTCCTTTAAGTGGTTCAGAATTGATTCCTTGAGGACCTGTTCCATGATTTTTCCAGGGACTGAGGTGAGACTGACTGGCCTGTAGTTCCCCGGATCTTCCTTCTTCCCTTTTTTAAAGATGGGCACTACATTCGCTTTTTTCCAGTCATCCGGGACCTCCCCCGATTGCCATGATTTGTCAAAGATAATGGCCAATGGCTCTGCAATCACATCGGCCAACTCCTTTAGCACCCTCGGATGCAGTGCATCCGGTCCCATGGACTTGTGTTCGTCCAGCTTTTCTAAATAGTCCCGAACTACTTCTTTCTCCACAGAGGGCTGGTCACCTCCTCCCCATACCGTGCTGCGGAGTGCAGCCGCCTGGGAGCTGACCTTGTCTGTGAAGACAGACGCAAAAAAAGCATTGAGTACACTAGCTTTCTCCACATCCTCTGTCACTAGGTTCCCTCCCTCATTCAGCAAGGGGCCCACACTTTCCTTGACTTTCTTCTTGTTGCTAACATACCTGAAGAAACCCTTCTTGTTACTCCTAACATCTCCGGCTTTCACACCTCCTTCCTCTTGTGAACCTCCTGCTACCAGTCTAGACATTCTGCAAAGAGGAACTTGTGGAGGCTCTTTTCCTCTTCCCCACTCCCGCTATGTAGGGGGGTTCCACAGATCTCCATCCCTGTGCCCCCGTCCCCTCTTGGTCTCTCCTCAAGTACCTCTCCAAGACTATAGCAGGGTTCAAAAAGAATTAGATAAGTTCATGGAGGATAGGTCCATCAATGGTATTAGCCAGGAGGAGCAGGGATGGTGTCCCTAGTTTCTGTTTACCAGAAGCTTGGAATCGGTGATAGGGGATGGGTCCCTTCATGATTACCTGTTCTGTTCACTCCCTCTGGGGGACCTGGCATTGGCCACTGTCAGAAGACAGAATACTGGACTAGAAGGATTTTTGGTCTGACCCAGTATGGCCGTTCTTATGTTCCATCCAGTTCTGTCTCCTGTCTCATCTCTTCCTAAATGTCTCATCATTATTCCCCACTTCTTACTCCATAGTATTCCTAAAATCTGACTTTTTCCCCTAAATACACAGCTAAAACACTTGCCCAAGTCCACATCATCACCCCCCGTCCCATCTTGATAACTGTAAGCTATTCCTCTCTTTTTCTCCTGGACATCTGCATCAGCCCCCATTCAAACACAGTTATTAAGATCATCTCCCTAGTCTGTCCTGACCATGGCACCTCCCCCTATTAATTTTCTGTTGGCTCCACAATTAATTAGAGTGGGAATATGGTAAAATGACATTTTTTGATATATATGCTTCTGAAATATTTGCAAACAACATTGGCCGAGCTATAGTTTTCTGTCCCTCTCCAGTGTATTTTTAGCAAGCTGCACAGGTGTTGAGCCACATGATACTTTTTCATCATCTGTTATGAAACCAAATTTTCAGCAATCCTCCCTTAATGCATCTTAAACATTTATATTCACATCATGTTTGATTGCTTAGAATCCACATTTGCATGGGCAAAACAGGCAACATACTCTTTGTAACAAGCAAATTCACTGAATGTTTGTGGCGGGTCCACTAGAGGATAACAGCCTACTAAAGTTGCCAGCTTATGTCGTTACTCCTTTAGCTCAGGTGCTTTAAACACACTTTTGGGGAGTCATTACATTTGTTTCCAAAATCCTTGGAGGAGACCAGCAGTGTCAATTTTGTTTTGGTTGAGTTTATTAGAATGACATGCAAAATGCCCCCAGCTAATTGGGTAGGACAGGCATTTAGCACAGAATGGAAAATTGTAATGGGTGAGCTGTGAGCTCCCAAGAGCAGCAGCAGGGAAGGTAGTGCCAGCAAAACATCATTTCTAAAGTGCTTGATGTTTGAAAGGCAGTCTCTCCACAGCTGGGTTTGAGGGACAGCAGAGAGCTCCTGCTTTTACTGGCTCCTTCTCGCCCCCGGAGATCTGTGAGGCAGCAGCAGTCCACAGTGACTCCTCAGCCCCAGGCGTTCTTTCCAGTGATTTAGGATTTGTTGAATTCAAATGCAAGCTGCCTACTTGAACAAGCTAAATTATTTTTGAGGCGATAGCAGCACGTGGCGTTGCTTGGAATTTTTAAAGAAACATGTGCGCTTTCTTTGGCTTGATATTCTATTTAGGAATAAAAGGGAGAGAAATTTGTTCTGAAGGCAGAACTCCTCAAAGGAAAGAGCTTGGAATCTACCTTGAGACAAAAGGTGAATGCATATTTTAAGGAATAGGCATTTTGTTGTGTGGTGTTCTTTGAAGCTTGCTAAGATTCCCCAAGACAGGTGCTCCATTAAAGCTTTGACATTGTGTTTCGTGCTCACTTCTTGGGAAACTTCGTAGATGGGTTGCATCATAAACGGGGAAGTTGGAGTCCTCCGCAGAGACCTAGAAATCACTCAGAAAAACGTTCATCCCGGAGAGATGCCAACTTGGAAGTTTTCCAGAGCTTGCCATTGAGGTAGCCTTATTCACATGTGTAATTGTGGCTCCACAGCGAGGGGTAGGACAATAGGCAGCCAAAGCTTTCATCTTTCTCCCCCTACCCTTATCTCTCTTCCCTCTCTCTGTGCTCTCTTTTCTGCACTTCCCACTGTCTCCCACCCCATTGTTCAGCCTTTTTAGCAGAGCTGGTTGCATTGGACATTGGTAGCGGATTTAGCCTTTGGTGGTGAATTATTTGTGAACTCTCCTCATTTTTTTGAATGTGTTCATGGGACAGGAGCAGAGAACAATAAGGACCACAGGAACTATGTGCTTCTAGTCAATAGAACCATAGAACTGGAAGGGATCTCGAGAGGTCATCTCATCCAGTCCCCTGCACTCAAGGAAGGACTAAGTATTATATAGGGAATAACCTTCTTCTCAGAAGTCCCTCACTTTGTCTCCCATATTACACTTCCTGGTTCTCTCTAGTAAATGGAGGACCAGGAGCTTTATGGTTTTAACATAACATCAGATCTCCTTTCCTATGGAAAGTTAATATTGTAATACCCTTAGGAGATAAACCATTAAAATAGTTCAAGACTAAATTCAGATTTTCAACTTGAGCTAATGGTTTGGGCAAATAGTTTTGAGCCTCTGGGTTATTCATGAGCTGTTCAATTTAGCTACTTGCTATTAGTTATACATGGGGCATGATTGGTCACCTAAGTTACATTGTATTCTTTCTGATCTCTGACAGTCTCACAGAGTCTTTTCAAACAAATGAAGAATAGTAAATAGCAATGAGCAGTCAAATCCACGGACTCATGTGAGGATGTGGATACTCACTCATACAAAATATACCCATTTGCCAACACCTGTGGAAGAAAAAACCCTTGCTCAGAAATATTCACAAACCTTGAATAATGAATACCATGAATAACAATCAGTGTACTTTGCCATTTAGGGCAAGGTTTCTAAAAGCTCTTGATCAGTATTTGACCAGCTCTACTTTTTACTCACTGTTAAATACTACGAGTAGTATTGTCATAGGTCCCATCACTGCTCTGACTCCAGTTGGTTAACTCAGTATGCCTAGAAATTCTTACCAACTTTCAAGTCTCTTATTCATTGGTCTTATTATTAATATAATCAGCAGAGTTGGTTGGGAACATGAATCTTCATCTAGGGAATTCAAACGTTTCCAAAAATATAATAATTCCAAATCAGAAGAAAGGTCAAAAATCTCAATATTTCCCATGAAAAGAGAATTCCAAAAAGAAAAAAAAATATTTTGGCTCTTCAAGTAGTTTCATTTTGATAATGTTCTAAAGTTTCATAGAATGTATATTGTATTAAAATATTAAATATATTATATATTAAATAGTAAACGTATTTTAATATAATGCAGAAGTCTAAATAAAATCAATCAAAACAATAAGGTCAAAATTAAGTGTGTTTACTTTATTGAAACAAAATGTTCTGACATTATCAAACTGATACATTTTGACATAAAAAAATGAGATCCTCAAAACAATGCATTTTGACTTTTTTCCTTTCAAAATTTTCTCAAAATTCAGAGGTTCCCACTTGATTTTGATGAAACTGCAATTTGTGGTGGGAAATGTTTCTTTCACCATCAGGAATATTTGTTAAGAATCCACATAGTACTTGACACTTCACAAGAGGAAAAAAGACTTGTTCCCGGTGCAGAGGAGCAGGGACTGACACCCTACATAAATCAGACACACATGCATTAGATGCAAAGACAGATTCTATTTAAAGACGTATCTTTTCTGGTGGATGGGGAAGTATTTTCAGTGATGTGGACTTCATGGAAATAGTGATTTTGGAGAAAGGGAAAAGAAGGGACATACTCCCATTATTTTCTCGTTAATTACACACACCTTTGCTAATTAAATCACAATTGGCTATGAATAGGCTAGCTTCTGTTGCAATTGTCGTAATAGCCTAGATTTTCTTGTTGCTACCTTGGCCCCTTTATATGCACTGCTGGAAAATGCTGCTTTCTAGTTACTTCCCCTGGATCTGGTGTTTAATTGAGCTCATTGAACAAAAAGATATTGTAGACTTTCAAAACTCCAGACATCAACAAAACCTTGTCACCCATGAATTTGCAGATCATTAGGGAGAGAAAATCAGTTCAGTTAAAATAAGAAACAACTTTATTTAGAGGGAGCCTCTGGGGGAATGAGAATGGAAAGCTCTGAATAACACCTTGACAGTGCACAATAGCTGAGAACCACTGCTTCCTGTAGAAGCTGCAGGGTGGAGACAAGCTATGCGTTGCATTGGGCAGTGTGAAATCAGAGTGATGTGGCCTGAAAGATTTAAGGATACATTATTTCCTCACATACATGCTTTTCTCTTCTCTTGTATTTTTGAGCACAGTCGTGCAAGTGGAAGGAGTTGTTTTAAATGGAGGCGGTTGCATGGGGGTTTAGACTGTGCAGACAGCATTGCAAATCTGGCAGTCAGTATTAAAACTTGGCACTTATTCCCCAGATCTTTGTTACAGTCAGGAAGCAAAGACGTGATAATGACATGCTAACAGTGCTGTGAGGATGAAGAACCAGGAAAGTGCAAAAAGACCAGTACAGGTGTTATTGTTTTCCTGAGATGAAAAGAGAATGGGAGGAGTGATCGCCTGCTGGTGAAATCTGACATCATTGTTGGGAGGATGCTTCTAAGTCAAAAAAAAAATGCACTGCACTTTGGGAATGAAGACGATGCAAAGATGCTCTCATCGAGCGTTGGATCAGGAGAAGGTCTTGTACCCAGCATTTTGAAAGAAGAAGGAAGTCTTGGTGGAAATATAACTCTGGAAATGTAATGTGCAGCCTCATAGTGAAACACGGATGTGACATCTGAGCACACACAAAATGGAAGGGATTTAGATTAGTCTTCAGATTAAATGCCTGTGAAAACCCAGAAGATCACAGAGAAAGAGAATGAAGATGGAAACCATCCTATAGGAGCATCAGCCTTTCTTCTCAACTTCCATATTCCACCATAAAAGTCAGACTTGTGACTGAACAGAAAAAGGCCGTCAGGCTATACAACAAACATGATTTTTGCCAACATAGTAAATTCTAAGAATAGGTTTTCCCTCAAAGCAAAATATTGTAGGTAGCATGTATTCAGAGGTAAGAAGGTGCGAGGTAAAGCTTCTGAAACAACCAATTATTTATATACTCATGAGAGTGAATAGAGAATTAAAAAATGATGCTTTTCAAGTGTGTACTGGAAGAAAAGGCGTTGCTGCTGCGTGACCTGGTGCTGTTCTGAACAGGCAGGCCGACCATTGCCACGTGGAATCAGGGAGTGCCAGAAAGAAGAGGGACTCTGTCCTAGGAAGCCATGACTCTGAGAAAGATTTGGGAGGAATAGAGGCTAATCAGCTGAATACGAGCTCCCAGTGCAACACAGTGTCCAAATGAGCGAATGCGATCCTGAGATGCTTGAACAGAGGAATCTCAAGTAGAGAGGTTATTTTACCTTTGTCTTTGCCACCGTGACCACTGGTGGAATCCTGTGTCCAGTTCTGGTGTCCACAATTCGAGGAGGACGTTGATAAGTTGCAGAGGGCTCAGAGAAGAGCCACGAGAACGTTTAAAGGATTAGAAAACAAGCCTGACAGTGATAGATTCAAAGAGCTCAATCTATGTCGCTTAACAAAGGCTGTGTCTAAACTACAAGCTCGGGTGTGATTCCCCTGCTTGTGCACACGTGCTTCTGCTAGATCTCATTGCACCTGAAACTGGTGGGCCCTGTGGGTGACTAACCTGGTGGGCCCCTACCTGTGCTAGCTTAGCTACACTGCTATTTATACTCACGCTAGCTCGCCAAGAGTGAATGTGTGTGCGTGGGCTGGGAAAACACACCCTTAACCTGTGGTATAGCTGTAGCTAAAAGGAAGGTTAATGAGTGAGTAGATCAGTCTGTAGGTACCTACATGGGGAGCAGGTATTTGATAATGGGCTCCTCAGGTAGCAGAAAAAAAGTACAAAAAAGATCCAATGCCTGGAAGTTGAAGCTAGACAAATTCAGCCTGGAAGTAATACATTTTTAGCAGTGAGTAATTAACCATTGGAATGATTTACCAAGGGTCATGGTGTATTCTCCATCACTGCGTATTTCTAAATCATGGCCGGGTGTTTTTTTCAAACAACTCTGCTCTAGGAATTATTTTGGGGAAGTTCTCTGGCCTGTGCTATACAGGAGATATTCACAATGACCCCATCTGGCCTTGGAATCTATAAATGCCTCAGAACAAACCTTTGTAAGGTCTGAGAATATTTGGTTTGGGTTTTCTTAAACAAGAAAAGCAGAATCTAAATTAATCTGATGTTTGTCCTGCTCCTTGCTTTAGCAGTGTGAGGGGGAGAGCTGCTTCTGCAGTGTTTCTGATCTGCTGCTGCGGTGGGGTGAGGCTCCGGCAGTTCGAATGCCTGCACAGGCTAGCGGAGGGGCTCTAAAGGGGAGCAGGGGAGCTCGCTCACAGGCAGCCAGTGGAGGAGCAGATATCTGCTATAAAGCGCTGCACCAGGAGCACTATGGGATGCCCAGCGATGGGGCCCCTGAATATTGGCGGCCTCCCCAACCTGCTGAGGGGAAAGGACACTGGGTTTTTGCAAGGCTGGAGACTTCTTCTTTGCTTTGCATTGGGCACAAGCCTTTGAGCTCCCCCCTTGCACAGGAAGACCAGTAGGAAGTGATCCAGTGAGGCAATTGCCTAGCGCTAGCGGGTGAAGGACTGAACCGCCTGTCTACCTTTGGCTGCTGGATTGGAACTCGGTGGGGAGGGTGGGCCCGGGCTCCCCTACCTACCCCCACCCCCCCAATGGGCATGGAGGTAAAAGCTCATCCCTGATACCAGCCAATCATGGCTAGGAAGACCCCATACACCAGAGAGTTCCCACTCTGGGACTTTGGCCAAGTGAGGCCTGAAGCCCCTTGCTGGGCAGCAGAATTAGCCCTTTTTTGGAGGGCCGAGCCGCAGAAGGGGACAGACCACCACTGGGCTGGAGTGGCTATCAACAGGGGGAGCCAGGAGAGAAGAGCACTTCACCCAACCAGTGTAGGGAACAGGCCCCTCCCTGGCTGGGAACCGAGAAGAGTCTGTTCTCCCAAGCAATCCAGCCTGACTTTCTGCGGCGGCCTGTTTCAAAGGAAAAAGGATTTTCCTGTCAGGGTGTCAGTCTTGCATTGTTCCCTTTGTGCACTGAAGGTGTTACCCTAGTGGGTAGCAGAGTGCTCCAGGGAACTGTAATCACTGAGCTGTGAGTGGATGCCATCGTTCATGGCTAGGCTGGGGAGAGGGGGAAGAGGAAAATCCCTGGCCGGCTGAGCAGCCTCTCAAGGACCATTCAGCTAGTGTCACTGAGAGTGGCCCTTAGACTCCCCTAAGTTGTACCGAGAGGTAGCTCAGCCCTGGTCAGAAAGCTAGGCAGACAGCTTCATCCCTTAGCCAGCTCCCTTGGTCCAGCACCGGATGCTGCTTGGACAGACCCAGAGAATTGGCCCTGTATGCACCATGGGTTTAAACCAAACACCCTGAATCCACCCTTGCTAGACACACACACTGGAAGAAAGTTTGTATCCAAACTTTACAGCTTCAGGTCATTGCTAACCTCCTATCAAAACAATGACTCAAATCCCCAGTAAAGTACAGTGTTGTGGCTAGTGTCAATCTATAAGTGGGTAATTCATATTTATCTACTTGTGTGTTTCACCTAATTCCCAAACCGCCTCACTGCCCCATTTCCACATGATCATTGCTGACACTGGGTTTGCACAGCAGAGCCAGACACAAATTGCTACAAGTCTGGGAGGGGAAAAATGATGAAGAAAGATTAGTCATATCTGGTTTTTATAGCTGGGGGGTGGGGGTGAGGGGAATGACGTAAGCAGGAGTTCCTGAAGCTATACAATATCCTGAAAATAAAAGAACAGATTGTAATGAATGAATGAACTGTTTAAGACACTAATTCAGATTCAGGAGGCCGTTGTTCCAGCTGAGGATACCAACAAGGATGACAAAATGTTTCATTGCAGTTGTTTCTGTGTTTTACAATTTTATTTCTGAAGGTAGCAAACAGAAGGTAGAGAAACACTGCAAGAGAACTGCTCTGTGCATATGGGGCATGGAGTGATTGTTACAGAAATATGTTCATGAAAATCCACTCACCGAGGAAGCTTTTTAAGAACATCTGAGGTTGACTTCATTTGTTACAGGAAAGAAGAAAACACAGTGAATTCTATCAACAGGGATGAAAGAGCAACAAACTCTGGAGTCAAGCGTTAAACATTCCAGCAGTGTATATAATGGATGGTGCCTGGAGAAAGTATGAAAATGTTTTTATTGGTTAATCCAGTACATTTTTCTACAGCAAGGATATCTCAGGTGTTGTTGAGCAAAGGAACTGGACAGTTGTGCCACTAAGCTGCTATGAAAAATCATGCTGAAGTCAAAAGAACTCAGCAGTGGATCCCATTTATGAAACATATCAGTATCGTCAACTCCCAGAACGAGGATAGACTTGTACTGTAGTCACACTTACAAAATATCCACTGGTTTAAGGGATACTTCTGGTTCCAGCAGCATTCCAACAGAGTAGGGAGTCTCTCTCAAACTGGTAGAAAATGTTGTGTTGGCAGAAACTTTTAAGTGTGACCAGCCTATAGGGAAAGCAAAGATCCCATTGCATTTCAAAGATGCCTGTAGCAGAATTGCCCCATCAGCATAGATGGGTTTCAGCGTGATCCATTCTTTTTCATCTGAGGGTCAATAACGTCTCAGTGATACATTGTGTTTGGAATTCAGAGGACAGATACATCGTGAGAATTTAGAAGTTTTCCCTGTACTTCTTTCCAGCATGTAGCATGATTATGTACAGGGATATTGACTCATAGTCATTCCCCCACAAATGAAATCTTCTAAGTAATACCCCCATAGAGTCCAATGAAGAGTGCCTCTGTTATTGTTATAATTCAGTTTTCCAAGCCAGAAAGCATTCCAAATGCATGCACTCCTCCAGGATGCTAGGAAAAAGAGCTCTAGGGGCTTATTGGCAAATTATAACTGGATTTTTTTTAAAGGTAGGTGTTGTCAGGTAGTATGCAGGAAGCTTGTTGACCTTGCCCCCTCTCTTGTTATAGGCTTGTTGGACCTAGGGAAGGACAAGTGACCTAGTGGATAGGGAACTTCATTTGGACTCAGGAGATCTGAATTTAATTCCTGGCTAAGCCACAGAATTCCCATGTGACCCTGGGCAGGTCACTTCATCTACATTGTGCTTCAGTTCCCCACCTGTAAGCTACGGATAGCACAACGATGGTGGGATAAGGATAAAATCCATCCATGACTGTGAGGCATTCAGAAAGCACATCACACAGGGCCAGGTAAGTATCTATATCAATAGGTTTGCATTCAGTTTTTCTCAGCCACTGTAAGTTTGTAGACATTTGTTGGGCTCCCGTGTTTTCTTAACTGTCCATATTTGGCTAGGGCAGTGCATGGGAGGCTGATATTTGCATCTAATTTTGGTCCAAAACGTACCAAAACAATGGTAACTTGTCCAAAGACAACGGTTCTCCTCATTCTCTCCTCCCAGCTGGGTGGAAAATGTATGCAAGGTGTGAGTAAAAGGTTGCCAAAAAGCCCCAAACAGGGTGGAGGTGTGTG
Source organism: Macrochelys suwanniensis (assembly GCA_033296515.1). Lineage (NCBI taxonomy): Eukaryota > Metazoa > Chordata > Testudines > Chelydridae > Macrochelys > Macrochelys suwanniensis. Next base: position 2,214,566 of record CM065781.1, on the reverse strand, counting down.
GTCTTGACCAGTTCTTCATATTCGATGGAGAATCTGGAGCCCTTGGATTTCACTGGTGAGGAAAAATGTATCTAATGAAATCAAGTTAAGCAAAGCGTATCAGTGCTGAAGTGTGTTTGTTCACTGCCTTCCCATAGTCTGCTTCCATCTGAATAGCCAAAAGGGATGTGTGTGAGGGTGTGTTAAGGGCCTTTATCTGGGCCATTGTTCTACTGCTGCTGCCGGGTGTCTTTCACGCCCCCTTTTGATGTAACTGCATTGGGCAGTGGTATTCCTGCCTGCTTTCCACCTCTGGGTTTGGAATGCAGCTCTAATGTATGTTGTTTACACATGCCACTTGGTCTTCCAGGCTTGGACTTCCACAATTGTTCACATTTCTCTTATTGAACACTTCATACTGAATTGACCTGAGATGTATTTCCAGGGTAGCCCTCTTTGGACCCAAGTTGGATGCACAACCACAACGAGGCAGTAATGAATGCAAATGAAAACAAGACGCTGAACACATGTTTTGACAAAGGGAAGACTAGGGGGATAGAGCTGCTGCTGATCAGATCTTTGGGTTAAACTGCAAGGTGTGTTCATTGATACTCCATTTCCTGGCGCTGTGGGGCGTGCCTCGATAGGTCATACAGACTCCATCAAAATGTTAATCATTGTCTGGTGCTAATTTGATGAATGTTTTTATACCAGTGAAATGCAAGGTACTAGACTGTGTAGTCCAGATGAATGGCTGATAAACTAAGGGCCAGATTCCAATACTTTTACTTGCACTGAACAGCACCTCTCTCCACAAGTAGTCCACTGACATGAGACTTCTCATAGAGGAAGGGTATCAGAATCCCACATAAAATGTTTATACTGGCAAGTTGTTGGGTAAAATGTAGGGGTGGGAGCCTGGTACTTTCAATGTTTTGTATGCTTACATTTGAGCTATTGATCATTTTAACCCAACTTCAAAAGGATCACATCTTTGATCCTAAGCAGCTGTGATAATGGATTGTTTTTTTAAAAAAAAAACCTCATTGCTTTTAGCTCTATGTACCAGTGTATCATAGGTCTCCCTGAGTGACCTATAATTTATGAGTTCCTTAAGCTGTCAGAATTTACAGCAGCTAAAGGACTACCTGGGGTAAAAACCTTGCTATGAAAGTATCAAACTGAACTTCCATTAAACTGAGTAAATTATATATGTGCTCCACAGATGCAGCAATACCTAGCAGGCATGAAAGGCAGCCATTACTCATAACTTCTTTGCCGTTAGTCATTTGTGTTTGAATTTTTACATGTAAACATAGGCTTTTGTTTCTTTCCATAGTCTCCTATGTAATAGAATAGCATTCTGATTTATAAGCATGTGCCAAAAAATCACACGGCATCAACCGCTTAAAAATGCTATGGTCCAAATTCTACCTTGACTTTATGCCCTTTGTAAGCCCATTGAATGTCTTGTTTGCCTAGGGGTGAATCAAGACAGAACATGTGCTTCCATGACCACTGACTAATGAACATGGTAAATCACTATTTTAATAATTTAACAAGACCTTAGTATAGTAACTTACTTTTCAAAATACCTCAGTTTTTATAGTTAGTGATATGAAAAACATTTTTTTGAAGAATCATGGTGCACAGCATTTCAATCACAAGCAAGGATATGCTGGTACATTGTGTAACTCAGTTCAGGTGCATGGTGTGTATATATGTATAGCAACTTCAATCTGATGTGATTTGAGCTTGCCAAAGTATTGTATTGAGGTTTATAATACAAACTCTATCTTAAGCTCAGAGCAGTGATGTTGCAGCTAATGTTGTGGTATTACTACTTACTGTTAACTGATATAAATGATGTATTGCCAGTTCTCTGTGCTTCTTTTCTTTGGCTGAGCTAACCCCTTTATTTAAGATGTCATTTTATTTCAACTCTTTGGATGCCATGCAGTTTGCTAAGCAAACACTTCAGCTTACAAAACAGCCAGTCATATTTTCCTTAACAATAGCACTGATTTCTCCCATGAACTGTTCACATGCCATAACCTAAAGATGAAAAGAATATTGTTCATTTGTGTGTATTTCGGTGTATTTCTGAGTTGAATGGCTGCTAAACCGTGCTGTTCTGGGTGGGGAATTGATGGGCTGGAACTGACCACACCTAGTGAGTCTGTGCAATTGTCTCAAAAAATCAAGATCCCACGTTCTTCTCTCGTTTAGATGTAATTTGAAAAGCCCTTATCCAGCAAACGCTGCAGCAGGTTGTTGGAACTACTCATCTGAGTAAAATTACATATAGGCTTCGGTGTCTGCAAAATCACGGCCAGAGTGAGAATATAATATAGACATAACATGGCTTCACAGCCTGTGAGTATTGACTATCAGTGGTAAATAGGCCCAGTGGCCGGAGATGGGATGTTAGAAGTTACTACGGAGAACTTTTTCCTGGGTGTCTGGCTGGTAAGTCTTGCCACACATGCTCAGGGTTCAGCTGATTGCCATATTTGGGGTGGGGAAGGAATTTTCCTCCAGGGTAGATCGGCAGAGGCCCTGGGGGGTTTTCGCCTTCTGCTGCAGCATTGGGCACTTGCTGGAGGATTCTCTGCATCTTGAAGTCTTTGGACCGCGATTTGAGGACTTCAGTGGCTGAGACATAGGTGGGAGGATTGTTGCAGGAGTGGGTGGGTGGGATTCTGTGGCCTGCATTGTGCAGAAGGTCAGACTAGATCATCATAATGGTCCCTTCTGACCTTAAAGTCTATGAGTCTGAGTCTATTGTAATCCATTGTCTTGGGGAAGATCTCAGGGCAGATACTCAGCTAGTGTCAATCGCTATAGCTCCGTTGATTTCAGTGGACCATTGCAATCTGCTCCCGCCGAGGAGCTGCTGCATAGAATTCAGCAGAGTGATCTCCAGTGGCATCGCACAGGTACAAGTGAATGCAGAATTTAGTGCAGTAAATAATTCTGGAGTCCGTGTGAGGCTTTGACTTGGGTAAAAGCAAGTACTTCTTTCTATTGGCTGTGGCACTGAGTCACAAGTAATTCTGAACAGGTGGAAATCCTTTCTCCTGCACTGAAAAGCTGATACTGTTAGCATGCTTCTTAGCCGACAGAGATCTTTTGAACAAAGCCTGCAAGCTCCTGCCATGTGTGGGGCTTTCAGCCATGAAGAAAGTGTACAACAGGAGATGAAAAAGAGCAGTTCTGGGCTGGGCTGCACGGGGAGGTGGGCTGACTGGTGTGTGTGTGTATTGTGTTGAAAGGCAAAAGAGGGAAGCCGAAAATGGATACATGGTGATGTGGAGCCATGGTGTGGTGTGGGGGCTGGGGCTCTCTGTGTGAGGAGTTTGGAAGGCAATAATAACGGGAAGTCTATTGGTAAAGGGTTTTCTCCTCTTTCGGTGGAGATGTGGCAGTGAAAGATGTCGTCTCCTCCACTTATTATTCTGGACATTCGGATTGGTCTCAAATCTCCATTTTTAAACCCTGCCCTAAAGACATTGTGTTGAGACCTGAAATTCTGCTCTTTAAGGAGTACAGCACACTGCTCCCCAGAATTATTGTGTGTCTGGGCTTCACTCATGTCAGGGGCGTGTGCACGGGGGGAAGCGGGGGCATGCCTCCCCCCAGTCAATGCAGGCCCAGAACTTCTCCGGGGTCGGGAGAGCGAGCCCCTGCAGCCCCGGGCCGGGGTGGGAGATGACCGCTCCTCTGGCCCTGGGGCAGAGGGGAGAGAGCTCCACCAGCCCCAGATTTTTATTTCCTGTGCACGCCCCTGAGTAGGTTAGAGGCCCAGACTGAGAGCAGGAACCCCCTCGTGCTGGGAGCTTCACAGGCACATATCTAGAGACAGCCACTGCCCCGAAGAGCTTAAATCCAAAGCAGCAAGGGACACAAAGGGAGTGCTGCTACCATCCCCCCTCCTGAGGTGTGGAGATTGTGACTTGAGTAATGTCACCCAGGGAGCCCCCTTGATCACTCAGTTCAGTTAACGTTTTGTTAACTACACGTCCAAAACGCTGGGGTCTAAATTAGCTGCTACCACTCGAGAAAGAGATCTTGGAGTTGTGGATAGTTCTCTGAAAATACCTGCTCAATGTGCAGCAGCAGTCCAAAAAGTGAACAGAATGTCATGAACCATTAGGAAAGGGTCAAATAATAAGACAGAAAATGTCACAATGCCTCTATATAAACCCATGGTACACCCACACATTGAATACTGTGTGTAGTTGTGGTTGCCCCATGTCAAAAAATTTATATTAGAATTGGAAAAAGTATAGAGAAGAGCAACACAAATGATTAGGGATGTGGAACAGCTTCCATATGAGGAGAGATTAAAAGCACCGGGACAGTTCATCTTAGAAAAGGGTGGGGATATGAGAGAGGTCTATACAATCATGAATGATCTGGAGAAAGTGAATAAGGAAGTGTTATTTATCCCATCACATAACACAAGAACCAGAGATCACCCAATGAAGTTAATAGGCAACAGCTTTAAAAAAATAAGGAAGTACTTCTTCACACAACACAGAGTCAACCTGTGGAACTCAATGCCAGGGGATGTTGTGAAGGTAAAAACTATAACTGGGTCCAAAAAAGAATTAGATAAGTTCATGCAGGATAGGTCTATCAATGGCTATTAGCTAAGATATCCAGGGACACAACCCATGCTCTCAGTGTCCCTAAACTTCTGACTGCTAGAAGCTCGGAAAGGATAACAGGATATATCATTTGAGAAATTGCTCTCTTCTGTTCTCTTCTTCTGAAGCATCTAGCACTGGCCACTGTCAAAAGGCAGGATACCGGGGCAGGATTGGACCATTGGTGTGACCCAGTATGACTGTTCTTATGTTCCTTATGCAACTGGGATGCATGAACATTTACATCTGCAGAACTGAACAAAATGTGTCGTGATACTAGACATAGGTCTTTACAGGTCTGTTCAAAGCTAACAATGATCTTTGTAGACAGTGGATTCTTTGTCCTGGTGAACTGCATGTATTCTTCCCAGTGATATGTGAAACTGGTTCCTTGTTGATGGCAGTGGCGTTCCTAAGATCTGGGGGATACTGTATAGTGACCGTGCTGTGAACCAAATTCTTGCAAAGAAAAAATGGTCACATGCTGTAGAAGCACTCACCCAAAGGCTTGTAGCCCTTCAGAATGCTACTTATTTTCTTTTAAACCCATACTGATGTGTTTGAAGTCATTTCACAAAGGGTAGAGGACTTAAGACCAGGTCCATGCATCCAGTATACATTCTTCTCTCCAGGACCTATTGCACACAATGGAGAGATGGAAATACTTGTGGCACCTTAGAGACTAACAAATTTATTTCAGCATAAGCTTTCGTGGGTTAGAACCCACTTCATTGGATGCATGGAGAGATGCAATATCCCAGAATGGATAAAGTAATTTAATGAGGCTGAATTGGAAGAAAGACAAAAGGCAACCTTGGAGATGGTGTGGTGGTGATACATGAAGATGGTTGAGTTTTTGGTGCTCTCACGTCATTCTGTCAGGACTGGTCATTTGAATATGCACCTTGTAGCATTGGAAAACTCTGTGAAATCCTTTTTTTGCTTTAGATTTAACCAGCTCTTCTGCAATGACTGCCTGGTACCTCACTGAAATCAGAGATGTAGACGAGTCTGACCTTGCCATATTGAATGAATTACAGAAAGAAAATTGGGTTGTTTTAAGATTGCCAGTTCCCTTCTGTTCACTTGGTTCAGATAAACCCCTAGAACACAAAGACAACAGTGAAAGTTTTGGGGAGAGAGATTGGTAGGCATAATACAGCATCCAAATGCGCTTTCCCAGTTTTTCCTGAAAATTCCAGAGTGCCATCGAATTTTGAATGAAACATTAAGCCTGCTTGGGATAACCACATGCTCTCCACCCCGCAAATGTTTATCCAACAGCCTGCCTTGTATGGAGATGTGTGAGTGCCATGCTTACAAGGATCTGGGTGACCATCAGTGATGCCCTAGAGAGAGATGACACTGATGATGACTTTGATGAAGAAATGTTTTCAGTCCCACATGTGAAGGCTAACTTCTCCAGGATCACCAAAGATCAATGTATATTTTGTAAGTAATGCACCTCTGTGTTAAACTATAATTTCGAGAACACTAATTTTAAACGTTTTCTCATATATTTTGAACAGTGGTAGAGCTATATCATGTTTGGTACCATTGTGTTCATGAGAGAAAGCGCTTTCGAATCAGATCCAAGTGTCAAACCAATGGCCACCCTCAAGGCTCAATTCTTTAACCGATGCGGTTCAGTGTGTACATCAGTGACCTGCCAGCTACACTCTCGCAGACGTTTATCCATGCCGATGACATCTGCTGCAGCTACCAAGCTCAGTCCTGCTCAGAAACCGCCGAGGTCTTGAATGATGATTTGAAGCTCATGGCAGACGCTTGTGGTCGATGGCACCTGCAGATGAGCTTTTCTAAATCCGTTTCTAGAATATTCCATCTGCATAATGCAAATGCAAGCCGCAAGTTAAACATTTTCCTTTACGGCCAACGCCTGCAGCATGATCCAGACAGTTGACCCCGGCATGACGTTGGATAGGTCATTAATGTACCGCAACCACTTGAGGAAGATGGCAGCCAAAGTCAGCACGTGGAACAACCTGCTCAGAAAATGGACTGGTTCATCCTGGGGTGCAAGTGCCTGGATGCTTAGATCCTCAGCCCCAGGAGTACTGTGCTCTGGTCAGGTGTCACTTGTCTCACACAAGGCTGGTTGATGTAGAGCTTAAAAAAGCGATGCGTATTGTGACCAGGACTTTATGGGCAGCTCTGTTGCTATGGCTACTGATACTGAGCAACATTGCTCCGCCCCATATTCACCGTGAAATGGCTTCTCTCACACTGCTGGCTAAGATCCATGAGAATAGCGACCTACAGTTGTACACGGACCTCTTTGACCACCCATCTACTAGATGCCTTTTGTGCTAATTTCTGCCACCAGAGGACATGACAGTGGAATCTGCTTGGTGCAACGAGTGGTCAACGATGACAATCATTGATCACTCTCTTGTCACTGTCCACCATCTGTCCACCAGGTTTTGATCTGCCAAGGTACCTGTGGTGGTCTCTGAACTGGTTTTGAAAAGGACAGGGCAACTCTGCAGCCAATCTTTTTAAATGTTTTTTTTCTAATGACCCACGATGCAGCTGTGGTCAGATTCAGACTATGTCACATATTGTTGAGAGCCCCTTGACTTGTTTTGATGGCGGACTACCCACTCTCCTCCTGGCTGATGACGATGCCATTAAATGGCTGGACACATTGTATATACGCTGATGATGATCAAAATTTCCATCAACTGGAGGACCTGGAGCTGGAAGCCGGGGTGTGGGGGAGGGACAGTAAGAACGTCTTGCCACTCTGCAGAGGGTGACCCTATTGCAATTATGATTCTGTAGATTTGTAAGATTCAAAGGACACCCCCATTACCTTGCTATCACTAACTTGCCCAGGGAATGAGATCTCACTACAGTACACTCCCAGACTAACTGGCCAGTTATGTGGTCTGACATTCCATGCAGTGATGTGTGTTTAGTGTAGTGGTATCTGGGCACATCAGACTTCCCCAGTGGGATTTACCCTCATGTCCCTGTGTCTAGCAGCAAGACAAGATGAGCACAGTAAGCCAACGAGTGTTGCCAAAATTGTATTTATAACTATACATGATAAGGCATTAAGAGCTTAAAGTTATTAAGGTAATGCATTTTAGAAAACAAAAAAAGTAACCAAAAGAGTTAAACATTTAATTAGGCAAGTTACCTTTTTATTTAAAACTTTTAATCAGAATTTATAAAAATCTCTATTAAGTTATTCGCCCACTCTGTTGTATTAAATTAACTAACTTAAGGCTGTTTCCATTACCTTATATTACTTTTATCTTAAGAATTCGACCATATAGATATAAGGAAAACCCATATTTCACATATTAGTTAATGGCTAGGATTAGAAGTAGACTTATTTTCAAATATTCTCTAATAAGTTTATTTCTGTTGCTTAGTAATTGTAGCTTCAAGGAAGTGAGTATCGTCCGCTGTTGCATTCCTGAAGGGTTAAAATCATTAATTTACTGGGCTTATTTAAAGTAAAATTTTTACCTTGAGCATTTTGATGGTGTCTTTTTTTTAATTACTTCATCTTTCTGTGATTGGGGGTCAGTAATAACTATAATATTTAAAAGACAGAGAGGGCAGAAGTGAGGCAAAAGCAATGTGAGAAGTTGGAGAGACACGAGTCGAGAGGGATTAATTAATTCTGGGAGGTTATTTTCAAGTACAAGCAGCAACGATGAGTTCAGCAAACAGCCAACTGAGTAGTACCAGAGGGCAGAAAAGGTTACATTATGAAGTCTCCAAGAGGAATGGGGTTTAATGGGTTAGAGCAGGGGGTTAGGAACAAGGACCTCTGGGTTTTTATCCTGGCTCTGGGAGGAGAGTGGGGGGTTGCTACATGTTCCCACAAAACCTGAATTTATTCCCCCCAGTACCTGTTACTTTGTCTGTATGCCACATGGATTGCAGGAATGCCCTTCCCTGCTGTGGTTAACTGTTTCTGCACAACTCCAAGGGTATTTAAAAATTTTTAGCCTGCTTTTGCCAGCATAGTTAATTTTCCCTCTTGATAGCTGTATCTCTCCTGACAAGCCCCTACTCTTCCCTTCCTTTATTGAGGGCATTACAGTTGCTTATAACCTTCCACTTGCTCTTTTCATTTCCCATTTTGATCTTGTTCTAGGTTTAGATCCTTTGTCAGCTCTCTACCATTATTGTTCAGTTCTAAGCAAGTGAGGCAATGCATTGCAATGCCATTTGCCTCCTTATCTTGGCTCTTTTTTATGTTGGCCCTGCATTTTCAGTGTAAACAGGTTACACACATGCCCCCAAGTGTCAAGATTTACAATACTGAGAGCAAAGGACGGACTAACGTGACTATTTACAATTTGTAGAACAAAGGATTCTAATGTCTCCTCTCACTTTCATTGGGCTTTAAGTTTATTATACAGCATTTACACAATTCTTTTCCTCTCTTTTTAGTCTCTGTCATATAGACAAGGAAAGCGCTTTGATCTTTATATGTACTTAAAATGTGGCTTATCTCCCAGGAATTTCTAAAATATTGGTGTTGCCCTAAGTGCTTTATCAGGCACTATTCATATAAATGGTTACTTTTAAAAGGTGTTTTGCCAAAGTATCACTTCTCAAAATTACACTAGCACCTCCTGCCATCCTGGAATTGTCTGAGCACTAGTAGTGCTCTTTGGACTGGCCAGCTGCACGAGTGTACCTGAGATTAACAAACACGAGCATCCCAGCGCTTACTGACCATGATCCCCTTCCGAGCAGCTGGGTCACAAACCCACCCTGCGTGGTTTGACTGATGTTTTGGCTAGATGGCTCATGGCTTGGCTTGATGATGATGAACTGTGTGGTCAATTGCTTGACCCCACTTTGGTTCATCAGGAAGTATGTTGAAGAGACCAAATAACCAATGTCAGTCATGTTTATTAATATGGTACAGGAGAAAGGTTCTAGACGATCCCAGTCTCTGAGTAGCTGTCCCATGCAGCAATGTTATATTCACCTTACAGAGAAGGTGTGCTCCCCAAGTTACACATTTTGGTATTATTTATATGATGATTTTTACAAATTACACATCTTTTTACATGTCACTGAACTCCAACCCATCCATTTTTCCCAGTTCCCTAATTTGTCATTCCATTCCTTCCTTATCTTTGGTTTGGTTACTAGCATTCCTGGTACTGGTCCGTGAAGGTATTTCCCTAGCTTGTACTAAGACATAGAACGAATGTATCTTGATATTGACAAGTTTCCCATCTGTTTGTGCCAAATGGTTACTTCAGCAAATGGGAGGAGTTATGGGATACTGAGCATGAGTGATCAGGATTATGATATAGGCCGTTTAAGCTATGCCACTGTTAGAATATTTGCGCTTAATGTTTTTGGTGATTAAGTCATACTAATGTGCTGCAGGTAATACATATTATTAATATGATATATGTTATAGGCTATCCAGCATATATTAGTCAAAAGCACAATCCCATGCTACGTGGTTCATTGCCTAAACCAGTACTTCTGAGCAGGGACCAGTCACGTTTAGAGTGAATAGATTTGCAAAAACTGGATACTTAAGAGGAGGGCCAGATTAACTTTTTGTGGCCCGGCACCAAACATATTTGTGGGCCCCCCTTGGGAATGCAGGGGCCAAGGTCAAGAGCACAGGGGGCAGGGTGGATTTGATTTAAATCATGATTTAAATCACTAGTCAGGAAGACTCAATTTAATCATGGTTTTATACATAAAAGTGCATTCGTGTTGGTGGTTATAACCTTAATACATATTCTTCACAACTCAGAGATAGATGTAGGTTTCATTTTTAGAAGGTACACACTATACATTTTTAAACAGTGATTTATTTTGAAAACTTTTCAGGTGACTTTTACAGCTATATCAGAAAATGAATGATTGTTTGGTTATTTCATTTACCAAAGATAATTGAAGCAGATATTTATAAAGTCATTGGGAGGTGAACTATCTCCAATTCAACAAGTTAATCATTAATATCCGGAGGATTTTCTTGCCAGTCTGTATTAGGAGGAGAACACCACCATACAGACATTTCAATTGTTTTATTTAACTAAAACAACAACGTTAAGTATTCTGGATTTTTTTTCTTCATAGAATCATAGAATCTCAGGGTTGGAAGGGACCTCAGGAGGTCATCTAGTCCAACCCCCTGCTCAAAGCAGGACCAAACCCAACTAGATCATCCCAGCAAGGGCTTTGTCAAGCCTGACCTTAAAAACCTCTAAGGAAGGAGATTCCACCACCTCCCTAGGTAACCCATTCCAGTGCTTCACCACCCTACTAGTGAAAAAGTTTTTCCTAATATCCAACCTAAACCTCTCCCTCTGCAACTTGAGACCATTACTCCTTGTTCTGTCATCTTCTACCACTGAGAACAGTCTAGATCCATCCTCTTTGGAACCCCCTTTCAGGTAGTTGAAAGCAGCTATCAAATCCCCCCTCACTCTTCTCTTCTGCAGGCTAAACAATCCCAGTTCCCTCAGCCTCTCCTCATAAGTCATGTGCTCCAGCCCCCTAATCATTTTTGTTGCCCTCCGTTGGACTCTTTCCAATTTATCCACATCCTTCTTGTAGTGTGGGGCCCAAAACTGGACACAGTACTCCAAATGAGGCCTCACCAGTGCCGAATAGAGGGGAATAATCACGTCCCTCGATCTGCTGGAAATGCCCCTACTTATACAGCCCAAAATGCCGTTAGCCTTCTTGGCAACAAGGGCACACTGTTGACTCATATTCAGCTTTTCGTCCACCGTAACCCCTAGGTCCTTTTCTGCAGAACTGCTGCCCAGCCATTCGGTCCCTAGTCTGTAGCAGTGCATGGGATTCTTCTGTCCTAAGTGCAGGACTCTGCACTTGTCCTTGTTGAACCTCATCAGATTTCTTTTGGCCCAATCCTCTAATTTGTCTAGGTCCCTCTGTATCCTATCCCTACCCTCCAGTGTATCAACCACTCCTCCCAATTTAGTGTCATCTGCAAACTTGCTAAGGGTGCAGTCCACACCATCCTCCAGATCGTTGATGAAGATATTGAACAAAACCGGCCCCAGCACCGACCCTTGGGGCACTCCACTTGATACCGGCTGCCAACTAGACATGGAGCCATTGATCACTACCCGTTGAGCACGACCATCCAGCCAGTTTTCTATCCACCTTACCGTCCATTCATCCAGCCCATACTTCTTTAACTTGCTGGCAAGAACACTGTGGGAGACTGTATCAAAAGCTTTGCTAAAGTCAAGAAATAGCACATCCACTGCTTTCCCCTCATCCACAGAGCCAGTTATCTCATCATAGAAGGCAATTAGGTTAGTCAGGCATGACTTGCCCTTGGTGAATCCATGCTGACTGTTCCTGATCACTTTCCCCTCCTTTAAGTGGTTCAGAATTGATTCCTTGAGGATCTGTTCCATGATTTTTCCAGGGACTGAGGTGAGACTGACTGGCTTGTAGTTCCCCGGATCTTCCTTCTTCCCTTTTTTAAAGATGGGCACTACATTAGCTTTTTTCCAGTCATCCGGGACCTCCCCTGATTGCCATGATTTGTCAAAGATAATGGCCAATGGCTCTGCAATCACATCGGCCAACTCCTTTAGCACCCTCGGATGCAGTGCATCCGGCCCCATGGACTTGTGCTCGTCCAGCTTTTCTAAATAGTCCCGAACTACTTCTTTCTCCACAGAGGGCTGGTCACCTCCTCCCCATACCGTGCTGCGGAGTGCAGCCGCCTGGGAGCTGACCTTGTCTGTGAAGACAGAGGCAAAAAAAAGCATTGAGTACACTAGCTTTCTCCACATCCTCTGTCACTAGGTTCCCTCCCTCATTCAGCAAGGGGCCCACACTTTCCTTGACTTTCTTCTTGTTGCTCACATACCTGAAGAAACCCTTCTCGTTACTCCTAACATCTCCGGCTAGCTGCAACTCCAAGTGTGATTTGGCCTTCCTAATTTCACTCCTGCATGCCTGAACAATATTTATATACTCCTCCCTGGTCATTTGTCCAATCTTCCACTTCTTGTAAGCTGCTTTTTTTGTGTTTAAGACGAGCAAGGATTTCACTGTTAAGCCAAGCTGGTCGCCTGCCATATTTACTTTTCTTTCTACACATCGGGATGGTTTGTTCCTGCAACCTCAATAAGGACTCTTTAAAATACAGCCAGCTTTCCTCGACTCCTTTCCCCCTCATGTTATTCTCCCAGGGGACCTTGCCCATCAGTTCTCTGAGGGAGTCAAAGTCTGCTTTTCTGAAGTCCAGGCTCTGTATTCTACTGCTCTCCTTCAACAGCAAACATAATATTTTAACAAAAAAGCATATGTCCCTCGCTTCTAACATTTATCTTGAGACTTCTCCTCTGTGTCCAGATCTATTCTTCCCCCAACAATCTTCTATTCATTGAACTTTTTGAAACTTTTCACTTTTAAAGAGAGGTAAGGAATTGACTCTGTGTACATGGGGGGAGGGATAGCTCAGTGGTTTGAGCATTGGCCTGCTAAACCCAGGGTTGTGAGCTCAATCCTTGAGGGGGCCATTTAGGGATCTGGGGCAAAAATTGGGGATTGGTCCTGCTTTGAGCAGGGGGTTGGACTAGATGACCTCCTATAGTCCCTTCCAACCCTGATATTCTATTCTACACACATTTGCAGAGGGACAATACAGTTGAGGTCTGTTATTTCTCGCCTCTCTATATTATTTATTTATTTTAAAACATTTTTGCTGTTAACAAGCATGTTACCTCTGGATACACAAATCCACAGTCTGAGAACTGCAAAACTAAGCGTCTCTGATGGCATCTTCTAGACTGAGCACTGAGTCCCATTGGGTAGATAGAAAGATTAACCTAAATAATCTATACAGAAGCCCCTGGAACCCCATAAGATTGGGTCCCTAATCCATGAACTATTGGAACTCATTTACAAAACTTTTCTTAAACATTGCATGAATATATTGTCTCATACTATAGAATTAGAATTTATAATCCCTTTTCCATGATGAGATACATTATATCTTAATTAAAACTATCTTTAGATAGATTTTTTCCTCAAAAATCCGATTCTTTTTAAGTAATTGATTTTTATCCACCCTGACAGTGGGGCATGGTGTGGGGGAAGGATTGGTCCCCAGCTGGAGTGAGGCAGGGGCCAGAGGCAAGTGGAGCACAGTGGGGTATGGGGGGAGGATTAGTCCCTGCTGACTGGAGCAGGCGCAGGCTGGCGGTTGGGGTGCAGGGTCTGGCCAGGAGCCAGGGTGAGGGAGGGGGCTCAAGGTTGCGGCAGGAGGTTGGGGTGTGGAGCGTTGACCTGGGGCAGCTCCCATTTGGTGCTCAGGGTGCAGATGGGAATGTGGGGAGGGGGCAGGAGCTCCTGTTTGGTGCTCAGGGTGGGGTGGGGATGTGGGGGGTGCAGGAGTTAGGGCATGGGGCTGGGAGTGTGAGGGGGTGTAGGAGTCAGGGCATGGGGTCGGGGGGCTGGGTATGTGTGGGGGGTGCAGGAGTCAGGACTGGGGTCGTGGGGTTGTGTGGGGGGGTGCAGGAGTCAGGGCAGAGGGCAGGGGTGGGCTGGGGATGTGGGGGTGCTCCCAGCCCCCTGCCCTGAGCGGATCATGGCAGGGGGCTGGAGGGGCTATGTCCTGATTCCACCCCCGTCCTCTCCCTCTCCCTCTCCCTTGCCCCGGCAAACAGCTGATCGCAGAGAGAGGGAGTGAGAGGGGGAGGGGCGGGAACGCGGCATGCTGGGGGAAGAGGCGGGGGTGGGGGGAGCTTGGCTGCCGGCGGGTCCTGCCCTGCTGCAGGACAGAGCCCCAGGAGCCGGCAGCACTAAGCTTCTGCCACCGCCGGAGAGAGCGGAGGGTGGGGGGCGGAGAAGAGCGGCCAGGCTGGGGCCCCTTTGGAGACTGGGCCCGGCGCCATGGTAAATCCGGTACTGCTTAAGAGTCATCTACCATAGAATGACAGAATCTCTGGTTTGGACGGGACCTCAGGAGGTTCTAGTCCAATCCCCTGCTCAAGGCAGGACCGTTCGTTAGCCAGCCCGTCAGCTGTTGGAATTCCAGCCAACGAGGAGGCAAACCGAGCACTGCGAACGCAAAAGTCTGCACATTCAGAATGGGTTTGCTGCCTGACGCAGACACGCAGGGGACAGAGCTAAGCACACGCGGGAATGTTTGCAGGGTTGGGGTCTGAGGCTCCTCGCGACAGCGCAAATCCAGTTGCAGGACTGGGCTCCGCTACACACGGCTTACAATGTGATTGGGTGATTCTCTCCCACTTCTGGGGGCGGAGGGGTCTGCAAACATAGAGGTCACTGACTGACCGGCGGCCGCATGCAGCGTCAGCAGCCAAACAGGGATCAGGACTCAGTGGCCTGTCTCTGAACCCCATGCTCCGGCCAGTCTAACCCACAAGACATTAATCTGCGACATCAAACAGGGTGGCCCTGATCCCAGGCATGCACCAGAGTATCTGAGAGGCAGGGACTTATGTGCTTTATACTGTCTCCTCCCCCATCCCCTTCCTGGGGGCTGCTTAGGCGAAACTAGCCCCTGGTACAAGTTAGCGCTGCTCTAAATTGCACTGGTGGAGGGGCTTCTCCCCCCCTAGAACTCCCAGAATTGTGGGTTGGGAGGAGGCTGACAGACCTTTCAAGGCAATTCATTCACCTCATCCTCCTTTATCTCTTTCCCTAGCTCCTAAGAGGAACCCATTCTGTATCCCAGATATGCATGCATTAATAATTGGGGATTTTATTAATTGTTATATAAAGGAGGTAAATATAATAGTGTGTAATTATTTATCCCAGAAATGTATTTGTTTAATGTATTTTCAGTTAGAGTCTTTACGTTGGAATGAAGAAGATGCAGCCTTGGTGGTGTTTGTACATTTAGGAACAAAACACGCCACTCGCACCTAGTTAAAATGAGAGCCGCAGCGTCTCTCTTCTTCATTTCACTCCTGCATCAAGCTGAGATTTGCAAGGTGTAAGTGAGGGCAGAACAGAACCCAGAGTGTACGATACAATGATCTAATCTCTCCATATAAATGGCCTGTCAAGTTAGTTACGTGATCAGCTATTCAAATATTGATGAGACGTCTCCTCTTCACTCCTGTTCTCAGCTGGGCAAGTGCTGAGTTTAAGGAAATCACTTTGTCATGCCCTCCAGATGTGCACAATTCTCCCCCTCCCCTCCCCATATGCCTCCCTCCAAGAATTTCTTATGTTTCCCTGCATACCGTTGAATGGAATGGCACCTACTTGAGTCATCCAAGAAAGCAGAGCTCAATGTCAGTAGGTTTGGCAGTGATAGCAGCTGATCAGAAATCCACAAAGAAGCAGTTACCGCTGTCATCGTGGGTCACAAACCATGAAAAAGCTCAGTGAACCTTCCCATGGTTGTCAAACCCAGTGTGCAGGAGACGGGAGGAGAGCAGTGGCAGTGTGTCTGAAAGCAGTGCATGAATATGATGGGACATTACTGGTACGCCCCCATACGGCATGCCGGCAAAAACTGGTGCGCCATACCGGGCAGCCCGGCTTCTCCAGGCAGAAATTTAATGGGCCTGGGGCTCCCAGCAGCCCTGGGGTAGCGGCGGCGGGGCTCCAGCAGCTATTTAAAGGGCTCGGGACTCCGGCCGCCACTACTGCCCCAGGTCCTTTAAATCACGGCTGGAGCTCCGCCGCCGCTACCCTGGAAATTCTGGGGTCCCCAACTCTGAAGCCATTCAGCAGGTGGGCTGTGGAGGAACTGGGCTGGCCAAGTGGTAGGAAATCAGACAGGTTTCACGGGGTTTTGTCAGAATTTTGTCAAAAATGAACTAATTCCGCAGAACACTTAAATTCATCAATCCAGCATATTCTGACCAAAAAAAGGGCAATTGGAATTTTTTCCAATCAGCTTTAAGAAATGGCACGCACAGCCAGCGGTACCGAAAGTAGCTTTCCTATCGCCACATGGGCAGTGGGGGAGTGTAAAGGGCCCCCCCTTTTCTCTGAAGTTATAGGGACCTTTCTGTGATGTTCGTGTATCCCTGTGAATCTCTTTCATCTGTGAGTCTGCTTGTTTGGTTAGGTGCTGCTGTCGCAAACACTGCAGTATCCTTGAAGCAATATTAGTTTACTAAATGTGATGGAATGCCCTGGACAGGTTACAATCTAAATAGAAAACAAAAATTAATTACGTGTGATTTTAGTTTGTTGCCATGCTCAGAGAGTGTCAAAGGGCAAAAGAAGCTTTGAACTACAGGTTTATCTGATATAACTGCATCTGAAACACTATTTTAAACATTAAAACCCTAAGCAACTTGAGTAGAAAACGTGTATCCATCTGTCTGAATAACTCCTGTAATGTGGGTAGCTATACTCAGGGAAGAGCCGTAGTACTTCAAAGCCAGTATTGTTCTCTGGGGCCTTGTGATTCAGGTCAGACTGCCTCCCGCCTACCCACCACATGTGCTGCTTTGATGCCCATCTCCTCAATCCAGGGCCCAGGACCCCTCCCTAACCCCGCCACTTCCCACAACTATTTAAACAAACAACGGGGTCAGAAAAGAATGGAGATAAACTAGCCTGGAATAAAGTTTGGCTGCAATTTAGAAGAAAGCTTCTAATCGTCAGAGGGGAATCAGCCTTCCGATATGTGTAGTGGCAACGGCGTTAAGGTGGAGTTTGGGAAGTTTATGAAGGGAGTTATATGACAAGGTTGCCAGGGATATCAGGGGACTGGACCAGACTCCATCACCCAACAAAAATGTTTAGGGGTATGGAACAGCATCCATACGAGGAGAGATTAATAAGACTGGGCCTTTTCAGCTTGGAAAAGAGACGAGTAAGGGGGGATATGATAGAGGTCTATAAAACCATGACTGGTATGGAGAAAGTAAATAAGGAAGTGTTATTTACTCCTTCTCATAACACAAGAACTAGGGGTCACCCAAAGAAATTAATAGGCAGCAGTTTTAAAACGAACAAAAGGAAGTGTTTTGTCACACAACGCACAGACAACCTTTGGAACTCTTTGCCTGAGGGTGTTGTGAATGCCAAGGTTATAATAGGGTTCAAAAAGGAACTAGATAAATTCATGGAGGATCGGTCCATCAATGGCTATCAACCAGGAGGGGCAGGGATGTGAAACCCAACCCAGGTGGTCCATTCCAATCCTGTGTTTCTAACTTTTTTTTTTAAACAAATCTAATAAACTACAAACCATGTCGCTCCCACGCATTCCGGACTGGTGTGTGCAGTGCATTCCAGTGCACCACAGCTCTGACTGGCACTCCTGCCCTCCGCCTGGCTGACACAAGGTAGGGAAGGCAGCATCAGCACAGGTGGAATCAGACTTGTGGTGCCTGTTGGCAGCTACCTCTGCAGTGCTAGTGTCCCTAGACAGTTGCAATGAGAGCTGTTAGCAAGGAGAGAGGATTAGGAGCAGGCTAAGGAGCAAAGGGCGGGTGGGTAGAAATAAGGAGAGAGACGCAAGAGGGCGAGATCTGATGGGTGGTACAATGTCTCACTACCATGGCACTCAGGGTAATAGGAGGTGAGTGATGGAGGGGCAGCGGCATCACTGCTAATATGTCCCTTGACGCCAGCACGTGGAGTGTATGCGCTCACGCTCTCTCTCTCTAGCATTGCTCATTGTTAACTTGCTGGTGCATTGTTACCTCTGCAATACGCCAACACTTGCCGATGATCCACCCCTCTGACAAAGCCAGGGAACTTGATCAATTATTTATGTATTTGTGCTGGACCCTCTGGAGTAGAAATGGGAAGAATCAGTCCTTCCCGAGAAGAGATTACAAACTAAGGTCCACTCCTATGACATGCATACACTTATCTTTCAGGGTGCAAAAAGTCCCTGCGAGGTAAGGATGTTCATTAAGTGTCTGCAGGGCCCAATCTGAGATGTGACATGATGAATGTGAGCAGCAGAAGGGGTCAGGGAGGAGTTTACGCATGGTGGATATCTTGGTGGCTCAATTAGAGGGGTTTTCCTAATTTTCTTTGAATAAAAATAATGAAAACAAACAGAGCCAAGAATTTCTCACAGCGTGACGCTATTTAGCAGTGAATCTGAAATGAGCAGCAAGCTCATATGGACAGTACAGGAGGAGACGGTGCTTGGAAGAGAAAAATTGTCCTTTTAATTTTGCTTAATGATTTCTAGTGGTTTCCCCCCCCCCCCCCTTGACTGCTTGAGAGCTCGCCTGCATCCTTACAAACCATTAGAGAATCCCTAATGCAAGCAGGGATTGAGATCAGAAGTTTTCATGTGTCTGCTTAATAGTTTCTGCACAGTGGTTTGTTCCCTTGGAAACAAATTCATTACATCTACTCTCCACATTCTCTAGCATTGTAATGTTCCTTCTGTCCAAGCCTTTAACAAGGCTCACTTTGGCCATCGTAGCAGAGAAAAAAAGACCCAAGGGATTTGGTTAACAAACCTGATATGCATCTATCAATGAAGACAAGACAAGCTTTGGGTTTGATTTTAAACAGTAGCACAGGGTATTTTTTTGTAAAAAAAAAAAAAAAAAAAAAAAAAGGAGAGGATATATGGTCTTTCCTCTTGACGAACATAAAACTATGACTGCTTGGGATCTCCCTTCTCCCACCAGGCCACAGAGAAATGGTCGAGGGGCTTAAATTGCAGGAAGGGCGGTTTAGGTTGGACATTAGGAAAAACTTCCTAACTGTCAGGGTGGTTAAGCACTGGAATAAATTGCCTAGGGAGGTTGTGGAATCTCCATCGCAGGAAGTTTTTAAGAACAGATTAGATGGACACCTGCCAGGGATAGTCTAGAACAAAAGAACGGCCACACTGGGTCAGACCAAAGGTCCTTCTAGCCCAGTGTCCTGTTTTCCGATAGCGGACAATGTGCAGAACAGGGAGTCATCAAGTGATCCATCCCCTGTCGCCCATTCCCAGCTTCTGGCAAAAGCTGTTACTACTTATTACTTAGTCTTGCCATGAGGGCAGGGGACTGGACTCGATGACGTACTGAGGTCCCTGCCAGTTCTACGCTTCTATGATTCCTCCCAGCTAGTGCCTTCTGCCTAGGGACCTGCTGCTGAGACCTGGCCAAACAGCCACTGTTTCTGCTGCTCTCAAAGAGCCACCTTTTGCTGACCACTTTCAGGAGAAGAGGTGGAGTGTCATGAGCAAGGTCAGCTTTGTCACATCATTTGTATATCAGGGGTGCACTGAGCCATGTAAAGATGTGTGGCAGCGACAGGAGAGACGGCCCGGAAGTTCTGTGTAGGACTGAGCTAAGCCATCCCTTCCTGTTGTAACTTTCATCCCCCTACCTTACTCTTTTTGCTTGTTTTCTCTCCCTTCTCTCCCTTTCCCGTCCTGGTTTAGGGTGGCCTATTTTGATTGGACATATTCCTGGCATTTTCATCACATGACCTAATCTTTAATTAGATTAGTGTTCAGTTTCTGGAGACGCCAGGACATGCCTGGTTGTTACTGAGTCTGGGCACAATCTTTTCCTGTCACCTTAGTCAAGTCACCAGCCATCGGTCTCAAGTGCTTTTCTAAAAAATGGAAGTATAGAGGAGGTGGAATATTTACTGATTCAGCCTCAGGCAGCTGTGTAAATACAGACTTTATTATGTGCTTTTGATAAGTGCCATGAGCATCAAACAAGGATGAAAAAACAATGATTTCAGCAGGGGCAGTGAACAGAATGTAGTCAATGGCTCTCCCTTATGGAAGCATCCTATAGAATGTAATAGAAAACGATCTTGCAGCTGCTGAATGAACTCTAGAGCTGATGTAAACAATTAAATGGTAGGAAGGCTCGTATGCTGTGTTCCATTCTATAGGCTTTGAGAGTTACTGCTCTAGAGCAAATGTGATTACAACTGCTCCCTAATGATGTGAGGAATATGGCACTTCAGAACCCCACAGAGGTATGCAGAGAGATTCCTGCTGACTCCTGCGTGCAGGTGAGACCAATTAGCCCCATCCCAGGATGTAAGAGTGGTTGCAGTGTGTCCTTGAAGCAGAAATGGCGAGGTACAGGCCTGCAAGGAGAACCCCAGGGAAGCCAAAGTCTGGTAGGGAAACACAGAGCCCAAGATTCCACTCCCGGCAGGTACCAATCGTCAAGCAGCCTGCTTTGTCTCCTGCTCTGCTTCTGCCGTTCGCTGGTTTCTCATGCTGTTCAGACACTGAGGACATTTTGAGGAAGCACTAAGGATATTAGCGCTTCCCTCTCTCATTCACGCTCAGCATCTGGGTGAAGGGCCAGAGGTCAGCCACAGCCCAGTGCCCTGGACGGCTAAGGAAGGGAATCATAGAATCTCAGGGTTGGAAGAGACCTCAGGAGGTATCTAGTCCAACCCCCTGCTCAAAGCAGGACCAACCCCAACTAAATCATCCCAGCCAGGGCTTTGTCAAGCCGGATTCCTCTGTGTCAAGAGAGTCTCATCTGCTCCTGGGGTCAGCGTCGAAGAGCGTGATTGACATCTTTCTGCTGTCTGAGCCTACAGTGGGAGTAGGCATGCGTGAGGGAGAAGGGAATGAAGAATTGCTTTTGTTAGAAGAATCACAACTGTGTTATCTGAGATGAGATGACAAAACCACACTGCCACTTTACTGAGATGTAATATATTGTTCAGATCCAAGCGCCGAGTCTCCTCAGCTCTATCTGACCGGGTCCTGGAGCATACACTGGCTTGTTTGCTTATCTTGATTTGAAAAACCAGCTCCCATTGTAGAAATAAGAAATGTCATTCTCTTCCCCTGAGTTCCTGTATTAATAACACACGGCCTGTCCCTCAGCCGCGGAAGCAGTGCTGTCTTTTTGCACCAGCTTCTTTTCTCTCATTCCCTGCAGTAACATCTTGTCAAGCTGGCAATTTGCTTTGGAAGTTTTTCCCAGTTTGGGGGAGCCCCAGGGAGCAGTTCCCAAGCACACCATCCCAGAAGCAGTATATGGGGGGGAAACGTGAGGCGACGTAACATTTTTACCTGGCAACACTGACTCCATGGGGAAGCTCCAGGAAGGGGAAGGGTCTCGGTGCACCAAGAACTTTCCAACCTGGCTGTCTGAGAAATGGATAGCGGTGGGGGCTGTTTCGAGGGAGTGGAGGAGGAGTTACTGGGCCAGAAGCCTGACTGACAGGCCAGAGCAACCAATGGCAAGCCTAGGCTGGTTCTCTCCAGGCATGTGATTAACTGACTTGAATCCGCTACTTTGGACCCGGTGCTGCCCTTTGAAAGGTGCAGGAAAAAGTCAGGAGTCAGGCCTCCAAACTCATGAGGATTGGCATAAAAACAATACAATGCTTATTTTTAACAAAACATTCTGTGTCCTTTTTATTTGCCTTCTTGGCGTGGTGCCAGTAGTGGGTCGCATTTTCAAACTTTTCTCTGCAATGATGGAGGCTAAAAACTTTTTTTTTTTAAATGAAAGGTGAGAATCCCAGCTTTCATTTAACTCCAGGAGCTGGAGCTTTCAGAAGAAAACCAAAGGTGAAATTCTGCCCCTCTTGAAGTCAATGACCATTGACTTTAATGGGGCCAGGATTTCACTCCAAATATTTCTAGAATTGGAAACACCATGAAAGATAAGTCTAAAAGTTTGTCCACCATAAGGGTTGTCCAACTTAAACAGGGGTCTTCCCTAATGGTGATCCATGCTGACGATGTTAGTTCTGGGTGGGAATTCTTTCTCTGCACCTTTGAACCTGAAAACAAACGACTTTATTTTAACCATTACATTTGCCTTTCCTTGTTTACAGGCCCGGTTTCGTACTGCCGCAGGCCTCATTCTGGCTCTCACATATGCACTGGGCCTCCACCTTCATACTGAGAGCTAGCAAAAACCTTCAATAGCAGCAACTTGTTTAGCTAGGGTTTTATAGGGTGCCCATCACCAAAGCTTGTGCTGTTTACAGATGGAAAGATGAATGATAATACAGGACAATCTCTCATCAAATAATGGTTGCCATACCGGTTATGGATGAGCATATATTCTTTGTGAGTGACAAGAAAACATGGACATCAATATCATCTACTCTCTCAAACAGCTATGAGAAAAAAATCTATTTTAAAAATTGGGTATCAAAAGAAGTGTGTATTATTTAAATTAATTAATATCCTCACACACACATCTTTGTAGATGTGAAAAACATTTAAAGCACCCATTCCTGTATGGTCAGCTCTCGGTTGCCTATGCTTTTGAGGGGATCACAGGTGCACAGTTTTCTTCCATTAAAATTATGTAATTGACTTTGCATTCCTCAATTCAAGATGAGCTGAATTCTGCTTAGGAAGGATGGTAACTTGTGAAGAGCATCGTAATTGTTCTGTATCTTCCTGGGGTTTGATCACACCCCTTTTGGAGGAAGCCATTTTATGCGTGCACACCACACAAAAACACATTGAAGAGCCTCAGAGACCTTACAATCTAAGTAAGAAACTATGACACGAGATTAAGCCAACTGGATTTACTCTAATGAGAAAAGAGCAGACTTTGAAATAACTTTTTAAAAAGAAGGCGAAACACTCACCGTGAGACAGAGAGAGACAATTCTTTCTGGATCTAGATCCTAACCCTTTCAACCCTGTTTGGCCACGTGATCCTTCAGTGACAAGCTGAGACACAGTTTGACTAAGACTTCCAGACTCAGCAGGAGCTAAAGAGGTAATATTTCTATACTGAGTATCTTTAAACATACGGTCTGCCTATTGATGTTTTGAGCAATACCAGGCTCCAGTATGTCTGTCTTTGAACTACTGATAATAAATGGTGCTTTTGTTGATTAGTTAAGACAAACTGAATCAAGTATGGCTGAAGTTACTGGGATCAGTTGCTTTGAGTCTCTGGAGAGAAGGAACCTGACCCCTGGTACTGGACCTCTGGCCTCAGAAGAGATTGAATCAGAAGGGAGGTAACTTTGAGCAATGTTGACTGAAAGGAATTTGACTGGGGTCCTTGCAGGCATGGAGAGAGCCTAGAGTCCTGAAGCAGGCAAGCGTGGTTACAGGGCACATGCTGAGTGGGAACTGAATGCCGCTTTGCAGCGTGATGAGGATGGCATGGAGCTGTCTTTTAGCTGGCTGGCTGGCAGAGTTCCTTCTGGAATAGTTATTTAATGCTGCTGAGGTTTCGTTTTGCTGTGATAGTTATTGTGTGTCAGGATGCCCTGAGCTTTGTACAGACATCTATTTTATTATTCAAATAGAAAGGAAAACCAGTGCAGATAGCGCCTAGGAAGGTCAAGGACTCCCATTTCATTCTCCATGCACAAATTCACCATGAGCTGTAAGCCAGTTGTTGAATCCTCTGTCTGAAGATGTGTGTCTCAACAGTGTGTTCTCCCCTCCGGAAGTCCACACATGCTCTAGTGGTGACAGAACTCTTCCATGATGATGACATCTCCAGAATACTATATTGCGGGTTATTCAGGTCCTGCTGCCAACTAATCTCGCCCTTGCCCCAATGCTCTAAGGGATGGATTACACTGTAGTCGCTAGTCAGAAGAAGTGGAGTGTCGTATCTGCTTTTTAAATAGCAGTTTAAAAACAGGCTTCACTTATCTGTGCTGAAGAAGTGTCACTGGAAGCCTGGTGTCATGGATGCCACAGAAACTGATTTCACATATATGAAACGGTAGCTGTTTATTAGGAATCAACAGAGATGAGAGTCCTGGGACAGCCTCATATACATGAAAGAAGCAGTTACCTTTACAACATTGTAGGAGAGTAAAAGCAGACAATCAATGGTGTATTTCTACTTACCGCACATTCATTATCCATTAATGAATGCAAGGGAAGATAAAATGTTGTCGAGAAAGCTTTGTGTCTCTTTCCCAGAGCTAAAGCACAGTAATTACCAGTGTGCCTTGGCATAGCTGGTGCCCTGCTGGAAAGATGATTCTCTGTGATGTGAAATATTGGCATGCTCGCATTTTTTTTACTATATTAGAGCTGATCAGAAATAGGGTTTTTTTCCTTTGAAAACTGTTTTTTTTTCTTTCAGTGAAAAATCAAAAACTAAAAACATTCAGCCCCCAAACTAAATATTTTTGGATGAAAACTTGCAGATAAAAACATAACAAATGCTGCCCCAGTGCTCCATGGTTGTGGTTCATGTGCATCATACCCAGGTTCCCATGATTAGACTACATTTCCCATGATGCACAGAAAACACATACAGAAAAGTGTAAAAAACCACGCTAAGTGTGGGAAGTAGGTTCTTCCCCACTTTCTCTGATTTTTTTTTCTTCCTCGACCCCACCCTTTTCTCCCAGAGAAACAATGTGGGGGTGGGGTGGGGGTGGGCTTCAAGGCAAAAAAAGGTGAGGTATCCAAAATCAAAACATTTTATGTCTAAATGAAGATTTTGTTCAATTTGATTTAGAAATTTGACACAGAAAACCTGAAAATTTTTACACACTTCCCCCCCCCCCCAAAAAAAAAAGAGTGAGTTTTTTTTTCCTCCACAGGAAAGGCAGTGATGCCAGAGAAGGAAAAGATCTGCTTAAGAGAGCCTTGATGCTTGCAGGTCATTTCAATATGGCTCTACTCTGAGATGATAGAGATCATTGGAAAGAGTCCAGCGGAGGGCAACAAAAATGATTAGGGGACTGGAGCACATGACTTATGAGGAGAGGCTGAGGGAACGGGGATTGTTTAGCCTGCAGAAGAGAAGAGTCGGGGATTTGATAGCTGCTTTCAACTACCTGAAAGGGGGTTCCAAAGAGGATGGATCTAGACTGTTCTCAGTGGTAGAAGATGACAGAACAAGGAGTAATGGTCTCAAGTTGCAGAGGGGGAGGTTTAGGTTGGATATTAGGAAAAACTTTTTCACTAGTAGGGTGGTGAAGCACTGGAATGGGTTACCTAGGGAGGTGGTGGAATCTCCTTCCTTAGAGGTTTTTAAGGTCAGGCTTGACAAAGCCCTGGCTGGGATGATCTAATTGGGGTTGGTCCTGCTTTGAGCAGGGGATTGAACTAGATAACCTCCTGTGGTCCCTTCCAACCCTGAGATTCTATGATCATGCCAGTGTGGGTTTTTTAAATGCCTATACAAGTTTGTCATGGTAAGGGCACATAGGTAGATACAGAGACTGAAAAATACACTCATGATCTTACTTAGTCCTCTTCTAAACTCAATAGCGAACACAAATGATTGCACGGGAGTTAGTGCCTAAACATTGCAATATTGTGCTGGATTTTAAAATTTACTTGATCATGATTTCAGTAGAACTGGTTGAGAATGGGGGCTAGGTGGAATAATATGTATAATATACTTTTTTCTCTCTAAAATATAGGGAAAATATCCACCAACTCCCAATGGTAGTTTGTGCTTCAGTAAAATGGAGCAGGGAAAATCAATAGGGGATGCTGGGAGTTACTAGTGATTGTTGTCTTATTCTGCCGGTTCACTACTGTTCTTCTTCAGAGACAAAATATCTCCTGGTGTAGGAGGAGTGAAAGGAACTGAGGTGCATGTAGCAACTGATGTATTCCGGAAAGGAGGGAAATGGCCAGGAGATATTTTTCTCTTTTCAGCAAAATAAAACAAAACATCAATAATGAGGGGCTTGCCTCCTGACAGTTCTAACTTCTGCTGCTGACTGCTCTCCGCAGCAGCATGCAGCGGGAAGCCATTAATCATCGTCCTGCTCCAAGCACTCATGTTCTCGCCACATTCTCGATGTGATTACCTTAGTGAATGCAGATGGTATCAGCAGTGCTTCTTGACACTGAGCATCATTAAAACTCCTGCTCAGCAGGCTAGAAATCTGTGGCCCTCCAGGTCTGCTCATGGGCACTGTAGCAGCTGGGAATGGGAATGTGGAGAGGGGTGATCTCGTGTATTAAATCTGATGATCCCCAATAAGAACATGTTTCAGTGTAGTAGCCGTGTTAGTCTGTGTCAGCAAAAAGAAAACAAGAAAAATACCTGTGGCACCTTAGAGACTAACAAATTTATTTCAGCATAAGCTTTCGTGGGTTAAGAACATCCATTCCATGCATCCGATGAAGTGGGTTCTTAACCCACGAAAGCTTATGCTGAAATAAATTTGTTAGTCTCTAAGGTGCCACAGGTATTTTTCTTTTTTTTTTTTTTTCCCAATAAGAACATGTTAAGGTAAACATTTGCTGTTGGGTTGTTCTCTAATGGCCATTACCTAATAACAATGCTGTCTGTCTTTTCTATACAAATCGCCTTGGTCTCTGTATCTGGTGTATTTGCCTCTTTCCTTTCGTGTTAGTAAAGATCCCCTGGTATGAGACGTGTGTGAACAGGAGATGGAGAGCCCAGCGCTGAGGTACTTATTGCTTATGGTACATATGCCTTGTGCCCATGTCAAGTAGCACAACACTCTTCACAACCCTCAAGAAGGGAGTGTGATTCTGTATAGAAAGACTAATGCACTGTAACAAATCCAAGGTCTTCTCCTTTCAGCAGCGATTCGAAATGATTGTATACCTTGGGAAATATTGTTTTTAACCAGTGCTGGGAATACAATCCCTCCTCGAGGCACTGCACATGCAGAGATTTCTCTTCGAGGAGATGCCAGTTCAAGGTGCGGACTTGGCATCTGACTGTGGTGAGGCCTAAAGTCCAGAACACCTAGTTTAACATGAGAGGCTGCAAATGAGGTGAGGAAACGTTCTGACATCACAGGCAGCCAGAACAGGAGGTAACTGACTATGGACCAGAGAGCTTGTTAATTGAGCTGTTACCAAACTAGCATGAACCAAATTTTTGTGCAATTTGTCTTGTGTTCCGCTCTACTAAGCTACTTTTCCTTATTTTCCTGTTAGGATCTGCAGTGACAGAGACCAGATATCTCGTTAAAGAGGCTTACTTATTAATTAGTAACTGAGTTCACAGCAAGGAGTGAGTTGTTTGGCTTGAACTTGGTTCCAGGGGCTTCCCTGGCTAATATTTTTGTAGCTGAGTTAGAGGAGCAGTTCTGTTAGCTCCACTTGGCAGAGGCTCCTTTAGGGCACATCTCACTTACCGTTAACTCGGCACTGCAGCAATTGATGCAGCGAGTGTCGATTTAGTGGGCCATGATTCATTTATTACTTCGGGCTTGCTTTATGGAACTCAGCATTGTATATCTATGCTTTAGCCAGTTAGATTAAACAAGGTGTGAATATCACCATGCAATAGATTGGTATACAAATCTCTTAGATTGGGACATTCAAAGCTACCTAAGGGATTGGAGTGCCAGTTCCCATGAAGGTTAATGGGTTCCCAGTTCACTCTGGTTGCTTTTAAAATCTCAGTTTGTGGAAAAGTTCAGTAAATTGAGTAAGTATCTTTCCTCCAAACTTCGGAATGCAGGTACCTTTTTCTGGGAGCGGCTGGATAGCCAGATCCTTCCTTTTCTAGGTTATATTCTGTAGGTGTTACATAGGAAGCCTGGCTCTTCAGACCTTCTTTCAGGTCCCCTCAAGGCCCTGGACAGCCACCGTTTCACTTCTTTCTTGAGGTATATTTTGGAAAAGGAGAAGGCCAGGTGTTCCGCAAGCATGGTGCATGCTAGGACACTGGTTAGACACGGACCTGAACAGGAACCTCAGAGCCAAACCTCGTCAAATGGTAGGTGGCATTCAGATCTAAACATGAGTCTGAACTTTACCACGTGGATGGTGCTGTTTCAGGGGTGGGAAACAGAACCCCAGAGTGCCGCTTAATGTGAAAAGTATGAGAGCAGTGAGGTCCTATCTGAGATGGGCTGTGTCTTACAATCACACTAAGTCCATTGGAGTGGGGAGATGGCTGAGTACTTGCTCTCCCTATTCTCAGGGACCCTTTGCTAGTGGGCGGGGGGCTGAGTCCCACAGACAGAATCCTGGAATAAGGGAGGAGTGAGTTATTTCACGTATCTAGGATTTTGCATGGAAGAACCGGAGCATTTTGTAGGTGGGGGAGAATCGTAAGGACTGTAGGGTGTGGGGGCAACTGGGCTGCAAAATTCTGCAAGATCAGATGCAAAGTTCATTAGACACTGTCAGCACTGCTAATTTTATGGGCCTTTCTGTGATCTCTTGATGGAGTCATAGATTCCAAGGCCAGAAGGGACCATTGTGATCATCTAGTGTGACCTCCCACATAACACAGGCCAGAGAACTAACTACCCCCAAATAATTCCTAGAACATGTGTTTTATAAAAAAAACATCCAACCTTGATTTAAACATTGTCAGTGATGGTGGATCCACCACAATCCTTGGTCAGTTGTTCCACTGGTTAATGACTCTCGCTGATAAAAATTTAGGCCTTATTTCGAATCTGAATTTGTCTAGCTTCAATTTCCAGCCATTGGATTTTGTTATACCTCTGTCTGCTAGATCAAAGAGCCCGCTATCAAATATTTGTTCCTCATGTAGCTTCTTATAGACTGTAATCAAGTCACCCCTTAACCTCGTATTTGTTAATTTAAATCGATGGAGCTCTTTGAATTTATCACTGTCAGGCATGTTTTCTAGTCCTTTTATCATTCTTGTAGTTCTTCCCTAATCTTCTCCAATTTATCACCCTTCTTGAATTGTCAGCACCTGAACTGGGCACAGTATTCCAGTCACACTAGTGCCAAATACAGAGAGAAAATAACCTCTCTGCTCCTACTCAAGATTCCTGTTTATGCATCCGAGGATAGCATTAGCCCATTTTGCACTGGGAGCTCATGTTCAGCTGATTATCCACCACCAACCCCAAATCCTTCTCAGTCACTGCTTCCCAGGATACATCCCCCCATTATGTAAGTTATGCCTACATTTTTGTGCCAAGATGTATACATTTACATAGCCACATTAAAAAACACATTGTTTCCCTTGCACCCAGCTTACCAATCGATCCAGATCATTCTGAATCAGTGACCTGTCCTCTTCATTATTTAACACTCCCGTAACTTCTGTGTCATCTGCACACTTTAGCAGTGATTTTATTTTTTCTTCCAGGTCATTAACAGATTTCTGTGGGACGCTGCTAGAAACACTCACCTTCAGTGATGAGTCCCCATTTACAATTACATTTTGAGACTTATTAGTCTCTCAAGCCTTCTTCAATGGCTTATAAAGTCCTCTTCAATGTTTTAGTAGTAGATGAAGATGCCATGAGAATGAGCTATGTTTGCAGCATTTCCAGCTGCCATTACAACCTTGTCAGGAGTAGATTGCTTGTGGGCAGGTTACTGTGCTGATTTACTATAATGATCATGTGGAGTCTGAAATTTAGTGCTTCATTTTTTTGGCAGAAGGATGATTGTAAACACTACTACACTGGCCTCTTTAATGTTTTCTCACACTTGAATTCTTGGTCACTCGTATTCTTTGGTAGAAAATGGTCAGCTTATCAAAACATAAACTATTTAAAAGCTTTAAGAAACAAGTTATATCCTGCCATTAGCTATCAAGGAGGGAGGGATAGCTCAGTGGTTTGAGCATTGGCCTGCTAAACCCAGGGTTGTGAGTTCAATCCTTGAGGGGGCCATTTAGGGATCTGGGGCAAAAATCTGTCAGGGGACAGTACTTGGTCCTGCTAATGAGGGCAGGGGACTGGACTCGATGACCTTTCAAGGTCCTTCCAGTTCTAGGAGATAGGCATATCTCCATATATTATCATCACCCCACTTGAAGTATCAATGTGAGTGATTTATCCTGTTGGTACAATCACATGGGGTTATTCAAATTGTGTTCGGCTGAAGGCCATGTTGGCCACTGATCAGGAGGAGAGAGACTACAAATATATTAACTACCTAAAATGAAGCAGATTGTAGCCCCCTTCGTAATAATACAGAAACAGGGGCCCAGAGTGATTATAGATTCCAGCATACAGTGATGCATTTTGATCCCGAAACTCCACAAGATGCAAAACCTTCCAAGAAGAAATGAAAAAAGGTAGATTGTCATAAGAAAAGGCAAGTAAAACTGCTGGATTTTGCACATTTTTACACACTTGTAAAATGTAATTGCACATGGAGTAATTGACAAGCTGATGGAGGGGATGGTATGATGAGACTGCCCACAATGGCATGTAGCTGATCTGTGACTGCTAGGAGCAAATATCTCCAATGGCTGGTGATGAGACACTAGATGGGCAGGGCTCTAAGTTACTACAGAGAATTCTATCCCAGGTGTGTGTTTGCTGGGTCTTGCCCACATTCTCAGGGTCTCACTGATCGCCATATTTGGTGTTGGGAAGGAATTTTCCTTCACATCAAATTGGCAGAGACCCTGGGGAGGTGGGGTTGCCTTCCTCTGCAGCTTTGAGCATGGATCACTTGCAGGTTTAAACTAATGTAAATGGTGGATTCTCTGTAACTTGAAGTCTTTAAATCATGATCCAAGGACTTCAGTAACTCAGCTAGAATATATGAGTCTGTTACCGGAGTGGGTGGGTGAGGGTCTGTGGCCTGCAATATGCAGGAGGTCAGACAAGCTGATCATGATGGTCCTTTCTGACCTTAAAATCGATGAGTTTGAGACCCAGTGGTGCGCTGTCATTAGTGTATATTGCCCCTCGTGAATTTCACTGGATTGCAAGCTTGCAACAGATGCGAACACATTTTATACATTGTCATCCTGGGCGCTGAGCAAAAATGAGAATTTCTATCCCACAGGAAATTCTGATACTTCGATATTTGTTTTACATTGACTTGGGATGAAACATCAAAATAATGAAAGTATTCATGGGATGAAAAGTTCATAGAATCATAGAATCTCAGGTTGGAAGGGATCTCAGGAGGTCATCTAGTCCAACCCCCTGCTCAAAGCAGGACAAACCCTGACTAAATCATCCCAGCCAGGGCTTTGTCAAGCCTGACCTTAAAAACCTCTAAGGAAGGAGATTCCACCACCTCCCTAGGTAACCCATTCCAGTGCTTCACCACCCTACTAGTGAAAAAGTTTTTCCTAATATCCAACCTAAACCTCCTCCTCTGTAATTTGAGACCATTACTCCTTGTTCTGTCATCTTCTGCCACTGAGAACAGCCTAGATCCATCCTCTTTGGAACCCCCTTTCAGGTAGTTGAAAGCAGCTATCAAATCCCCCCTCGTTCTTCTCTTCTGCAGGCTAAACAATCCCCGTTCCCTCAGCCTCTCCACATAAGTCATGTGCTCCAGCCCCCTAATCATTTTTGTTGCCCTCCGCTGGACTCTTTCCAATTTATCCACATCCTTCTGGTAGTGTGGGGCCCAAAACTGGACACAGTACTCCAAATGAGGCCTCACCAGTGTCAAATAGAGGGGAATAATCACGTCCCTCGATCTGCTGGAAATGTCCCTACTTATACAGCCCAAAATGCCATTAGCCTTCGTGGCAACAAGGGCACACTGTTGACTCATATTCAGCTTTTCGTCCACTGTAACCCCTAGGTCCTTTTCTGCAGAACTGCTGCCCAGCCATGTGGTCCCTAGTCTATAGCAGTGCATGGGATTCTTCCGTCCTAAGTGCAGGACTCTGCACTTGTCCTTGTTGAACCTCATCATGTTTCTTTTAGCCCAATCCTCTAACTTGTCTAGGTCCCTCTGTATCCTATCCCTACCCTCCAGCATATCATTTTGTTTTGGAAATAAAGAAAGCTTTGTTTAAATCAGTTTGACTTAACTGCTCTTATGGTGCACAGTGTCACGTTGGAGCTGTAATTCAGGTGCTTTATGCTTTCATTCTTCCCCCTGGGCTTGGCTATCTGCTCCGACTACATCAGTCACGTGACTCCCATGATATACTACAAGGCCTGGACAGAGGGGAGACCGTGGTGCATCATGGGAGCTATAGTACAGCCAAGTAGCCCAGCCCACAGGAAAGAATGGGGGCACAAGAACTGAACTACAATTCCCAGGAAGCACCACAGCGCCTTAGTTTGACATTAAACTCATGTGCCTGACTTGAACTGCAATGTTTGGTTCAGTTCCGCAAGCCAAAATATTCTGATTCATGTTGAACTGATCCCAAACGAAATCTTTTGTTTAGATTTTTCCCAACCGAGAATTTAAAAATGTCAGTAAAAATGAAATTTTCTGTGGAAAATTTTGATTTTTGTGGAAATTGTATTTTTAGTTGAAAAATCATGTTGACAGAAAATCCCAACAGCTGTGGTCAGTGCAAATGCAAGTTTTTCAAAGCATGTCTCAGTTTGTCAGTATTGTGATGTGGCCTGAGTGAGCAGTAAAATAGCATAAATCGAACAATACTTTTGTTATTGAACCTTTGGGGGGTTTTAGGGTTTGATTATAAAGAAAAAAAAATGGGGTTGGTAATAATATGTCTTCTCTGAACACCTCAGTAGTAGCCAGGTATTCCTTCAGTTGCCACTAAACTCAGCCTCAAGCTAGTTGCTAATTCTCTCTGATTTTGATTTTTAATAGCAACTGAAACTTTAATCTGTTCTCTTGATATGCGGCCCGATATCACTCCTGAAGATTTAAAAAATCCTTCTCATGGCTGGCAACCAAATGTGAAGACAGAAGGATCTAAAGCAAGTCAGAACAGTTCAGGGAAGTCACTGACACTTTAAGTTACTATTTGAACACCTATCTCACAGTACAATAATTCCTTTAAAACGTTCATGAATTAAAAATCTCTCTTCATTTTAGAGAGAGAGAGTTCTAAGTCGCTTGATAAAGGCAGGAATGCTATTTAAAGCTTATCAGCGCTGCAGCACCAGTGATGAAATTACAACAAATGTCAGGGAATGGGGAAAAGTTATACAAGGAGACTTTCTGAGTTGAGCATATTTTATTCCCCATCAGATCCCACCCAGCTGCTCCAGCAGTTCACTGTTGCTTTCTGAGGGAGAAAAACCTTCTTCTTCCTCTTGACACCAGTGCTGGGTTCTAAATTCACAGCAGTGGGGGTTGTTCAAACAGTCCGGTCAGAGTTTGTGCCCTCAAAATTCAGGGGAATGTTTTTCTTTTCTTTTTTTTCTTCTCCCAAAAATGATGTGTTGTAAAGTTAGGCCCTGATCCAAATCCCACCGAACTGAGGTGACCACGAACTACAGGAGAAAGGGCCTTGATACTTGTGAAGCTGCTGAACTGTGACGCTGACAGAGGAAAGTTTTCGCCTCAGTCACAAGTCAGGACCAGTGTGAGTGTGAGCGGGGATACTCTGCTTCCAGGCTGTTGGAAGCCTGTCCCAAGAAGGCAGCCTCTAAGAATGAGAGGGAGTGTGATATATTGAAAACAGCGTTAAATTCTCTGGGGTTTCCTGGTTCTGTTTGCCAGTAAGGGGCTCTATAGGGAAGCGTCTGATCTGAGTCTAGCAGCTGTCGGTCTGCAGACAGACAGCCTAGAGTAAAGAGGGCTGAGTTGTGCCTCTCTGTTTTAGGGAGCAGCCTGCTTTGCCTCTCTCTGGTTTTGGTTTCTTGTGTGTTGTTCTTAATTCCAACAAAAGAGCTAGTTTTTATCTGATTCCTCTGTCTACATGCTGAGAGCGTAGCAGGGACTATGGTTCGCCACTCATCCATGGCCTTTTTGTGGAGAGCACTACCCCAAGCGCTCGCATTATGACCATGGCATTTGTGATGGGGACGCTTTTCTGATGGGAGCAGGGCTGAAATCAACAGGATGGGGGTGTCCTGGCTGCTGCGAACCTCGTATGGATTTCAGCCGCCCCATAGCAAATACTAGAGCTAACCAGTGCCCAACTACGGGGTGAGTCTAACTCATTCCAGGATCTAATTTCCAGGGCTGACGTGGAGAGAAGGTGTGTTAAGGTTTAGGTGGTCGCTCTGCTCTGCGGCCTTTGTGCAGCCTGCACAATACAGACAGAGGGAAGACTCCTGGTTCTTTCCCTTCTGGGAATTCCCCGCAGTGGGGGAGTCCCTAGCTGGTTCTGAGCTGGCTCCTACAGCAGCCTAACCATAGACCCCGGTGCAGGAAATGTGTTCGGGGGAAGGATGTGCTCAGAGCACATCATAATCTAACAATGCCCAGCCGGTGGCAGGTCGCTTCAGGACCAATGCCAGCTGGAGTAGACCAGAGCAGCAGCTAGGCTGCTCTAACCAATGCCTAGGATTGAGGCCAGGGAGAGGATTGGGAAACCATACCTGGCTCCCAGACAGGCTTTGCAGTATGGCAGGACACAGCAAGGGATGTGGTTCTAGCTGTGCCTCTCACACTATGGTGCACTCACTAAGATAACCAAAAGCAGCATGTCCAGGAGGGTTAGCATGCTACTGACTGGTGTGACGGTAGGGCATCCCTGATGGAAGCAAAGGTCCCTGGCATTCTGGCCCAGGAGGAGAAGCTATGTGAGGATGGGGTTACCTTGTGGACAAGGGATATCTAGTCTGGGCTAGGGGCCTCTAGTGAACGTTAATGAAATAAATGTTTCAAAAGGCACCTTTTAATTAAGTAAAGCTGTCCCCTTAAACCAATGCTATGTTAATCTCTGAAAGGAGAAAAACCTTTCATTTTGATGGAAAATGTTAATAAACCTTCATGTTGTGAATTTTCTCCTAGCTCGGTAATAGCTTTCAGCACATTTCCTTTCTGACTTTCACCTTATCAGGTTAATGTACAGAGCTACTCCAGCCTGCACTCTGATTATTAATTAACAAGCAGTTCGTATACCTAATAGAATGTATTTTGGTGCTCTTTTTGTGTGCAGTAGATGGATTCATTCATCTCTAAGGTAGTCTAGTGTAAATGTGTATCCTCGGGGCCAGCCCCTCAGCAGTGTAAATCTTTAGCGCTCCATTGATTTCAATGGGGTGCTGCATCCCAAAAATGTAAAACAAGTTGTGCATCATAGCTAGTTCCTCCAGGAGTCAATCACCAGATGCAGGACTAGGAGACAACAGGTGGCAGTAACACATCTAGGCCAGGAAAGGGGTAATAATTTGTCAAATCTGCAATGACTAGCCGTCCCCATAAGTAGCAAACAATGGCAAAATGTTAAATTGGCTAACAATTTAGGACCTGATCCTACAGTGCTTTCGTGAAATCTCGGCCCTGGGTAAAACTCTTGTCGGTTTTACCCTTTGCATACAGCGAATGTCCCATTGGTTTTAACTGGCGTTACTCTCCACATTAGAAAGGCTGCAGTACTGAGAGAGATTTAGCAATTCGGGGGCTTAGTTACTGCCCCTCTGTTATTTTTGGGAATGATCGTAAGAGCAGCTACAAGAACTGCAGCAGAGCTGTGTGTCAGTAACGATCAGCGTGGAGTGTCTGGCTCTTGCTTAGCCATTTTCTCCCGGACTTCGTCTACATCAGGCCTCCTGGATGAGCTCCATGTACTGGGACAAAGAGCAGCTCCCTGATGATAAAATGAGCAGGGCAGGTTTTTTCTTGTCGCAATATTAGCACCTGCCAGACAGGTGGCCATGACAAGAATTCTTACAAAGCACCAGAGCCGTCTCTTACGTGGGGCTGATTGAAAGCTGGAATGAACTTAAAGAAAATGGCATAAAACTATTTACCCCTGTTCTGCTTTGACCAGCGGCGCTTCCGGCAGACGCACTGTCAACATATCTCTTCAGCCTCATGTTTAATTAAACACAGGACTTGTAGTGGAATCACATCAAATCAAGCTTTTATTAAAATTTCCTTTCTTGAAGTCTCAAAGCAACCAGTATCATTAGAGTTTAAGCATGGGGCTGAATAAAATAACGAGAGGACTGTTGAGAAGAACAAGTAAATTTCAAGATAAATTCAGATTAATACTAGATTCAATTAACTTTTTTTAACCTTTTGATTAAATAATTCTATCTGTTCCCCCATCACCATTGCTGCACAAATGTCTCCACATTTCTTATCTTCTCCATCCCTTGGTGTCTCTCAGTCTGAGTAGGAAAGAATTCAGCTGCCACCAAGAGAAGTTAAGGTTGAGAACATGCTTCTCTATGTGAGAAATGCATTTACCCCACAGTTTCGTCTTCCCTGATCTCGTTCTGAGCCTCCTCCAGAACCCTGGACAATCTGGAGAGGGAAGAGAGAGCAGGTAGTGGGAGTGATGTGAATTTCTCAGAAAAATGCCCGGCAACGGAGGGCAGAAGGTGGTCACCTGAACTCCATTTGTGATTATTGCTGAGAGATTCACACATTTAACATTCATTTCACACACTGCAAGAAATGGTTTTGATGATCAAATTACTCACTACCTGGCATAATCAAGAGGGTATTTTTACACGTTTCTAGCATTGCATATACAGTGTGTAGTTTGGAAGGTCTGGATCTGCCTTTATGGTGTCACCTTGGCTCCATTGTGAGACAGGAGACCACATACTAAGTGACTCCACCACCTGTAGATTGCACAAATGACACCACAATTGCACACCTGTAGACTGCGTGTGTGACACAGCCATGACACACCTTAAGAACACCTTGGGATCATCCCTGATCCCCACATCTAGCACGGCTACCTAGATATCAGTTTGGAATTGGCAGCTCTCCTTCTGGTCTCCACATGTTTAAGTGCTGTATCTCCGGATGCTCCCCCGTCTCTGCCCTGCTTCGTTTCACAGCTACAGGACAAGTCACAAACAGCTCTGGCTCCACCCAAAACACTTCCCAGGGGGGTTCCAGTGAAAAATAAGAAATAATAACGAAGGGGTAGAGTCATGGTGACGCTCTGACCACTTTGCACTGTGCAGCGATGTGATGCTGCTGCAGACTTGGCTTAACTACACTGAAGTCAGGAAAACAGCTGGTTTGCATCACCACAGCAGTGCAAGCCAGCTGGAGCCTACCAGCAAATCTGGTCTGATGTGAGAATTTGGTGGCTTGGACCTCGGACTGGGAAAAGAAGGGCAAGGCATTAAATAATAGCCTCTGCCAACAACAAATAGCTTTCTTCAAGCCAGAAAGTCTTCTCTCTCAGCTGAACCAAAGTATTCCACTTTCTAGTTGAGTAATGAGTGAATTAGATGCAACTACATTGAGTAACAGCAATAGCATGGAAAATATTAATACAATACTACTACTAATGAATAATGCACTCTAACTCCATTACAAAATGTGAGCTAAAATGCTGTCTCTGAGCAAATACCAATATTTCTGCATATAAAATCTCAGGTGCCTATCACTCGTTCACAGGATGTTTTGTTCTGGTATTGCAAAGTCTTAGTGCATGGCTTTTGAGTGCATTTTCTACTGAATACTTAAACGTGAATGATTCATCTGCCACTGGGGATTTTCTAGTGTTTGCTTAGCTGTAATGATAACCTGTGATGAAAAGCCGATAATTCATTTCCCTGGCTTGCAACACCTGTTGATGCTACTAGGCACTGAATACTGGGGAAACTAAATGATCAGCATACAAGGGTTACAAATGTTCAAAATGGAACTAGAGTCAGAATCAGGAGTGTATAACAATAGAGCTCATTGTCACACTTATCCAAATAAGCATTTCCCTTTAGTGTGCTTACTGGCACTACATTTTAATTTACAATTAATTAAATACTTATTCAATTGACTCTCATCCAGGGTTTTATTTCCTCACATGCAAATGGCAAGGTATTGCTGTAGCTGTTAGAACAGTTCTACTCTTTATTTCCGGCTATATTGAAGCACTTGTTGTTCCAGCATGAGACCACGTCAAATAATTGAATCTTTCTGGGATTTTTTGTGTGTGAAATTTCCATAACAAATGTGAAATGTTTTTAGTTTTGTACTAGCTGTAGTAAAACCCTTTTGGTAAAAGCCATGATGTCCGGATTGCATCAGTGATGCTACAAGGAGAGCAGAGTGTAATTTACAAAGAGGTTGCAGAATATGCAGATTTAATCAGGGACTAGAATTATCAACCACAAGATATGTCAAGTTATTCACAATAGTGGTTTTCAAGATGCAATTGAGGGATAAGGATGTCAAATGTCTTAAAAGTTTCTTTTGTAAAATTAGGAGGCTGGCTTCGAGTATCATTTGACATATTCTTTCCAGATTGCCATTCTCTCTCCTGTCTATTTGTTGCCTACAGTTACATGGCATTAGATTATGCCTGACAAATTAATATCACTTGGCTCTATTGCATTATGATTCTGGTTCATTGTATGAATTATGAAAGGGTAGAATGGTCTTACACTAAAGAGATTAGATACAAGAGAGCAATTTAAAAGCTAATTTCTTGGATCCAGCTGAGGGGACAACTACAAACCTTCTCTCAACGCACTGGAGAGATGTCATAGGAGGAAAGAACATAGACAATGTTCAGTGTAGGTGGAGTAAGATCTTCCTGACAAGCAGAGTGGCTGTATGTTTCAAAGAATCTTTAAAGGATGATTCAAATAGTGTCACCAATTGCTGCATGAAGGGAAATATACCGGTATGTTTAGTAGCCAGGATTCATGACTGCTTCACTATACTGAAGATTGAAACTGTGAGGAACTTCAGAGACACCAAACCAAGCTAGGTGAATGGTCAATACAAAGGCACGTAAAATTCATTGTCAATAAACACACATTAATGAGAACTAGAGAGAAATTTAATCTACTCATATACCATAAGAGACTTTGGCTTCACTGAAGACAGCTCACTGGAGACCTCTGGTCAATGTGCAGCTCCAGTAATAAAAACAAACGAGACGTTAGATTCATAAGGAACAGGATGGGGAATAATACAAAGAATATTATAACAACTTTAAATAAATCAATGGTGCAGCCTCATCTACATACTGTGTGCAATACTGATCACCCCAGCTCATAAAGGATATTGCAGAACTAGAGGGGGTTCAGAGGAGGGCAATAAGAATGATTAAGGGCTTGGAAAAGCTCTCCTGAAGAGAGATTGGTTATTTTGGAAAGGGAATAAATAAAATGGGACATGATAAAAGACTATAAAATAATGACTGGTCCCTAACACAAGAATGAGGTGACAATCAATTAAATTAATACGTGGGAAATTCAAAACCAATAAAAGGAAATGCTATTTAATGCATCATATAATTAGGCTGTGGAACTGCCTTCTACAGGAAGTCACTGAGGTCAAGAATTTAGCTGGATTCAAAAAGGATTGGACAATTTTATGGATATCAAGAATATCCAGTGTTGTCATAATTCATGCTGATGACATTTTTGAAGGGATATTAACTTTGTGCTTCAGGATTTAAGCCAATCTCTAACTATCAGAGACCAGCATGATGTGAGTGAATATATTGGGCAGATTATCTCACAGCTGTTACTGTGGTGGTGTTCTACCTTTCTCTGAAGCATCTTTCTCTGGTTGTTGTCAGAGAAAGGATATTGAACTACATGGACCTCAGGGAGAGAAAATTACTTGCTGGCAAATGTTATGCCATTTAGAAGTCTAGGTACCTGACAAAGCAACAAAAGTAACACTAAAAGTGGAGGTAGAATTGTGTGATACCAGCAATTCACGCTTTGTGAAATGTTTACAGCTTAAGCTAATTTTTGTGACAATCTCTAGTTAATTCTCAGTATCTTTGCAACACTTATTTATGCCAAGAAAGATCTTTTTCTATACGTGCAATACTATTTACTTCTCTGCAGCATTGTCCAGTAATGCAACCTAGCATTTAGCCCATTAACACGTCTTGTCTTTAATTTTTCAAACTTCTTCTTGATGATCTAAAACTAGGGTGACCAGACAGCAAATGTGAAAAATCGGGAGAGGGGGTTGGGGGTAATAGGAGCCTATATAAGAAAAAGACCCCAAAATTGGAACATCTGGTCACCCTATCTAAAACTCTTATGCAGGGTTTATTAAAAACAAATATTCACTGAGAAATGTTTGCTAACAGAAATGCTTTTTATGATGGGAAAAAAAGAAAAGTTGAGGAAAAATTGTTGAAAGCATGAAAACGACTTGGTGAATTCACTAATTATTTTGCAACTTGAGAATTGATATTTTCTCCCGCTGATTTCCCAACTGATGATTTTTTTTAGTGTAGCGTTTGTCAAGCTTATACACTTATATGGTCCCCATCACTATAGTATCTGAGTACCTCACTATCTTTACCGTATTTACCCTCAAACACCTGTGATGTAGGGCAGTGCTGCTATTCCCATTACATAGGTGGGGAACTGAGGTGCAGAAACACCCAGGCCCAGCAGCTCCTGGTGTCTGCAGTTAGGCTCCTCCGTACCTTTGAGGATCTGGGTCTAAGTGGCTTGCCCAGGATCTCACAGGATATTTGCCGGCAGAGCAGGAAGGCAACTCAGATTTACTGCAGCCAGAGCTCTAACCACTGAACCATCCTTCCTCTCTGCATGTGCTACTAGGAATGTTCTTTATGAGAAATATGCCTGGCAATATTGGGCCCAGGTTTCAAAAGTGAGTGGCCAGGAGCGCTTGTGCTGTTTTGCATGCTTGGACTAGTGTGTATAGAGAAACTTCAGGGGCACTTCCTGGCATGTTACACTCTCTCTCTCTCTCTCTCCCATCCCTTCTCACACTCAATAGCACCTTCCTTCACAAGTTGTTCCCCAGATTTCGAGAGAGCTCCCTGAAGATGACGATAGTACTCATCGTAAAG
Source organism: Macrochelys suwanniensis (assembly GCA_033296515.1). NCBI lineage: Eukaryota > Metazoa > Chordata > Testudines > Chelydridae > Macrochelys > Macrochelys suwanniensis. The sequence goes on along the minus strand of CM065781.1, from coordinate 2,173,519 downwards.
GTGATGAAATCTAGACCTTAGAATGGACAGTGGTGCCAAATCTTGTGATTTTTATGGTGCATCTCATGATACTTGATGTCTTTTATTAAAATCTCAGCTCCCGAAGTCCGGTGACTGTGAAAATCTCACCTCTTCTTTTATTTTTTAAAGCTTCTGATCCTGATGGCTGCAGACAAAAGCTTGAGAATGTGAATTCTGCACACTCAAAAATCAGAAGGCAAGGAGAAAGAACCCCAACTTTATCATTTAAAAAAACCCGCAGACTTATGATTTTTAAGCTCTCATGACTCTTTGGAGCCTGACTCATGATTTTGAATGCTTGGAGTTGACATCTGAGACCCAGATGTTTAAGAGGAAATGATTGTCCCATCGCAGCAAGTAAGATCTGTTAGCAAGCTTGTGATGGGGTGTACAAATACCACACCAGGTCAAAAAGGCTTAAAGGACAGTACTGGGCCCACGGAGCTGAGGTATTAAATGCCTATTTTGCTTTGGTCTTCTCTAAAATGATTAATGGTGACCTTCATACTGAACACAATCAATATTAACAACAAGGTGAAGGAGTGCAAACCATAATATGGAAAGAACAGATTAAAGACTATCTAGATAAGTGGGGTATATTCAAGTAGGCAGGGCCTAATGAAATTAATCCTGGGGTACTTGGTGAAGCAATCTTTGAACCATCAGCAATTATCTTTGAGAACTCCTGGAGTATGGGTGAGGTCCCAGAGGACTGAAGAAGGGCAAACATAGTACCTGCCTTTAAAAAGAGGAACTATAGAGCCAGTGAATTATAGACCAGTCAGACCAAGTTCAATACCTGCAAAGATAGTGGAACAAATTATTAATCCATCTGTAAGCACCTAGAGGATAAAAGGGTTATAAAGAACAGCCAGCATGGATTTGTCAGGAACAAATCATGCCAAACCAACCCATTTCCCCTTTTTTAATAGGGTTACTTGCCTAGTGGATGGGGGAAGCAAAAAAGCATGCTATATCTTGATTTTAATGAGGCACAATCCCACATGACATTCTCGTAAAAAGCTAGGGCAATGTGGTCTAAATGAAATTACTCTAAGGTGGGTGCACAACTGATTGAAAGACTCTACTCAAGGAGTACAATAGAACCGCAGAGTTACAAACACCTCTGGAATGGAGGTTGTTTGTAACTCTGAACAAAACATTATGGTTGTTCTTGTAAAAGTTTAGAACTGAACATTGACTTAATACAGTTTTGAAACTTTACTATGCAGAAGAAAAATGCTGCTTTTAACCATCTTAATTTATATGAAACAAGCCCAGAAACAGTTTCCTTACATTGTCAAATCTTTTTTACACTTTCCCTTTATTTTTTAGTAGCTTACGATTAACAAAGTACTGTACAGGATTTGCTCTTTTTGGGGGGTGTCTGCTGCCTAATTGCATAGTTCTGGATCCAAATGAGCTGTATGGTTGACCGTTCATAACTCTGTTCATAATTTGAGGTTCTACTGTAGTTATCAATGGTTCCCTGTCAAACTGGGAGGGCATATCTAGTGGCATACCATAGATGTCAGTCCTGGGTCAAATACTAATCAATATTTCCATTAATGACTTGGGTAATGGAGTGGAGAATATGCTTATAAAATTTGCACATGACACCAAGCTTGGAGGTTGGAAGCACTTTGGAGGACAGGATTAGAATTCAAAATGACCTTGACAAATTGGAGACTTGATCTAAATTCAACAGGATAAAATTCTATAAAAACAAATGTAAAGTACTTCACTTAGGAAGGAAAAATAAAACACACAACTACAAAATGGGCAATAACTGGATTGGTGGTAGTACTTCCGAAAAGGATCTGAGGGTTGTAGTGGAATGAGTCAAAAATAACGATGCCGCTTCGAAAAAGGCTAATATCATTTCGGAATCTATTTGCAGATGTGTCAAATATAAAACACGGGAGGTAATTGTTCCTCTCTACTTGGGACTGGTGAGGCCTCTGCTGGAGTAGTGAGTCCAGTTCTAGGCACCACCCTTTAGGTAAGATGTGGATAAATTGGAGATAAACCAAAGGAGAGCAACACAAATGATAAATGGTTTAGAAAACTTGACCTATGAGGAAAGGTTTAAAAAACTGGACATGTTCAGTCTTGAGAAAAGAAGATTGAGGGGAAACCTGGTAACAGCCTTCAATGTTAATGGCTGTTACAAAGAAGACCGTGATCAATTGGAAAATAAAGGAATACTGTGGCACCTTAGAGACTAACAAATTTATTTCAGCATAAGCTTTCGTGGACTACAGTCCACTTCGTTTGTTCTCCTTGCCTACTGAAGGCAGGACAGGAAGGAATGGTCTTCATCTGCAGCAAGGGAGATTTAGGTTAGATATTAGGAAAAAATGTTCCTTCCTAGGGAGGTTGTGGGATCCCCATCATTGGAGTTTTTAAAAAAGAAGTTGGACAAACACCTGTCAGGGATGAGCTAGGTTCACTTGATCCTACCTCAGTGCAGTGGGCTGGACGTCATAATCTCTTAAGGTCCCTTCTGACCCTACATTTCCCTGATTCTATGATTCTATAACAGCATCTTGTATTACCTTTTGAGGGGGGAGGTGTACCCCATCATATGTACACAGGATAGTAGCTGTGGGTGGCTACATCCAATCCCAAGTATAATTTTTCTTACACTAAAATTAAACATCTATTAGGGTTGGTTGAACTATTTATCATGAATCAATAGTCCCTTGCTTATAATGTGTTCCGCACATTTAATGATGTGCTTAACTTTAATCATGTAACTTTAAGCATGTAAACACTTCTATTGGACTTCAGTGAAACTTCTCAAGTTTAAAGTTAAGCACATGCATAAGTATTTGTAGGACTGGGGCTTGATCTCCAAAAACAATGAGCACTCTACACCTGCAAATGACGTCTGCCCCCTATTTTCTCACTTCCACACCCCCCCCAAAACCCTATTCTTGACCAATTCATGGTCTTACTAACTTGATCATCTCTGATATGTTTCTGGGGCTCCTTTGAGGTGGGAATCAATCCAGATTTAGATTACATCCCTTTGAACTCTAGAGCATATTATGTCGGAAGACAGCAACAGTTAGTCAACAGTTCTGTGGCAATACACAAGAATCCAGCTCGCGCTCATTTGTGTCAAGCCTCCCTAATATGGTAAAAATAAATCGACTGAATACACACGGTGAGCAGATCCACCTAAGTCACTTTTCTGAGTAGAACCATTCATCTCAACTGATGGGGGGCATATAAGTACCTACATTCTAGGCTTCGTGATATTTGGATTTTTTTGGTGAGAACTTCAATTTTTTTCTGTTTTTTTTCCCTTCAGGAGAGTGCCATGCCCATCCCAGCAGAACACTTACTAGAACACACTATAGCCTCATCAATAGCTATGGGTTACTTTAACCAGTTACTCACTGGGATAGCTCAGTGGTTTGAGCATTGGCCTGCTAAACCCAGGGTTGAGAGTTTAATCCTTGAGGGAGCCATTTAGGGATCTGGGGCAAAAGAAATCTGTCAGGGGACAGTACTTGGTCCTGCTAGTGAAGGCAGGGGACTGGACTCGATGATGTTTCAAGGTCCTTCCAGTTCTATGAGATAGGCATATCTCCATATATTACACCTATTTTAATCTGTGAGAGTTCATGCCCCCACCCCCCGCCCAAATATCAACTACAGTAGAGAGGTTATCAATAGAAGCAGAGCCCCATGTTGCACAACAGAGACTGCATAGTGCTCTTTCTATAATAATTACTTCTGTTAACCAAACAGCCAGTTTTGGTAAGCAACCAAAAAGCAGGTCTTGTCAAACAAACCTGATTTCATACTTTCAGATTACAAATATGGTTGATAAATAACTGTGTAGCTATAACGTACTTGACATTTTTAAAGACATTTGATTTAATACTGCATGGCATTCTGATTTTAAAGATAGCACTAGATAAAATCAGTAGAGTACATGTTGCATGGATTCACAACTGGCTAACTGACAGATCTCAAAAAATAGTTGTCAATGGGGAACCATCATCAAATGGGGGGTTTCCTAGGGAGGTTCTATAGGCATCAGTACTAAGCCCAATGCTATTCAAAATTGTCATCAATGATCTATAAGTAAATATAAAATCACTGCTGATAAAATTTGCAGATGACACAAACATCAATGGAGTGGTAAATAATGATGAGACTGGGCAGTTATGGGGAGAGATCTGGATGGCCCATTCAGATAAAATGCTTTTTAATACAGCCAAATGCAAAGTTTTATATACCTAGGCTTTACATGTAGGCTATAGCTATAGCATGGAGGACTGTGTACTGGGATGCAGTGACTCTGAAATGGATTTAGGGGTCATAACGGATGAGCAACTCAACATGAGCTTCCAGGGCAATGCTCTGGCAAAAAGGGCTAATGCGATCCGCATGTGTATATACACACACACATATGTGCAGGAGAATAGTTAGTAGGAGCAGCCAGGAGAATAGTTAGTAGGAGCAGCGTTGTGATTTTATGTCTATAGAAGGCATTGCTGAGACCAATAGTGAAATCTGCATCCAGTTCTGGTGTCTGCATTTTTAAGAGAATTTTGAAAAATTGGCAGAGAAGACCTGTAAAAAATGATTCAAGGACTGGAGATAATGCCTCACAGTGACAGCTCAATCTGTTTATTTTATCAAAAAGAAGACCAAGAGGTGGCTTGAATGCAGTGTAGAAGTACCTTCATGGGGAGAAAACACCAGGTACTATCAGAGAAAGGCTGAACAAAGTGGCTGGAGGCTGAAGTCAGAAAAATTCAAATTAGAAATAAGACAGAAATGTTTTTAACAGTGAGGATGATTAACCATTGGACCAAACTACCAAGGGAAGTGGTAGCTTCCCCCGGTCTTGATTTGAAGACATCAAGAGCTCCTCCCTTTCAGGAAGGCATGCTTTAGCCAAACACAAGGTACTGGGCTCAATGCAGAGGTAACTGGGTGAGATAGAAGCCAAACTTGAACAGCTTAATGAGAGTAAATCAGGCGGCCCAGATAATCTTCATCCAAGAATATTAAAGGAACTGGCACATGAAATTGCAAGCCCATTAGCAAAAATTTTTAATGAATCTCTAAACTCAGGGGTTGTACCGTTTGACTGGAGAATAGCTAATATAGTTCCTATTTTTAAGAAAGGGAAAAAAAGTGACCCGGGTAACTACAGGCCTGTTAGTTTGACATCTGTAGTATGCAAGGTCTTGGAAAAAATTTTGAAGGAGAAAGTAGTTAAGGACCTTGAGGTCAATGGCAATTGGGACAAATTACAACATGGTTTTACAAAAGGTAGATCGTGCCAAACAAACTTGATCTCCTTCTTTGAGAAAGTAACAGATTTTTTAGATAAAGGAAACGCAGTGGATCTAATCTACCTCGATTTCAGTAAGGCATTTGATACAGTACCACATGAGGAATTATCGGTTAAATTGGAAAAGATGGGGATCAATATGAAAATTGAGAGGTGGATAAGGAACTGGTTAAAGGGGAGACTACAGCGGGTCATACTGAAAGGTGAACTGTCAGGTTGGAGGGAGGTTACTAGTGGAGTTCCTCAAGGTTCAGTTTTGGGACCAATTTTATTTAATCTTTTTATTACTGACCTCGGCACCAAAAGTGGGAGTGTGCTAATAAAGTTTGCAGATGACACAAAGTTGGGAGGTATTACCAATTCAGAAAAGGATCGGGATATCCTACAGGAAGATCTGGATGACCTTGTAAACTGGAGTAATAGTAATAGGATGAAATTTAATAGTGAGAAGTGTAAGGTTATGCATTTAGGGATTAATAACAAGACTTTTAGTTATAAGCTGGGGACGCATCAGTTGGAAGTAACGGAAGAGGAGAAGGACCTCGGAGTCCTGGTTGATCACAGGATGACTATGAGTCGCCAATGTGATGTGGCCGTGAAAAAAGCTAATGCGGTCTTGGGATGCATTAGGCGAGGTATTTCTAGTAGAGATAAGGAGGTGTTAGTACCGTTATACAAGGCATTGGTGAGACCTCATTTGGAATACTGTGTGCAGTTCTGGTCTCCCATGTTTAAGAAGGATGAATTCAAACTGGAACAGGTACAAAGAAGGGCCACTAGGATGATCCGAGGAATGGAAAACCTGTCGTATGAAAGGAGACTCAAGGAGCTTGGTTTGTTTACCTTAACCAAAAGAAGGCTGAGGGGAGATATGATTGCTCTCTTTAAATATATCAGAGGGATAAATACCAGGGAGGGAGAGGAATTATTTCAGCTCAGTACCAATGTGGACACAAGAACAAATGGATATAAACTGGCCATCAGGAAGTTTAGACTTGAAATTAGACGAAGGTTTCTAACCATCAGAGGAGTGAAGTTCTGGAACAGCCTTCCAAGGGAAGCAGTGGGGGCAAAAGACCTAACTGGCTTCAAGATTAAGCTAGATACGTTTATGGAGGGGATGGTTTGATGGGATAACATGATGTTAGTCAAAGGTCAATTAATTGCCATCAGTGGTAAATAGGACCAATGGTCAATGATGGGATGTTAGAAGTTACTACAGAGAACTTTTTCCTGGGTGTCTGGCTGGTGAGTCTTGCCCACATGCTCGGGGTTCAGCTGATCGCCATATTTGGGGTCGGGAAGGAATTTTCCTCCAGGGTAGATTGGCAGAGGCCCTGGAGGTTTTTTGCCTTCCTCTGCAGCATGGGGCACGGGTCACTTACCGGAGGATTCTCTGCATCTTGAAGTCTTTAAACCATGATTTGAGGACTTCAATAGCTGAGACATAGGTGAGAGGATTATTCCAGGAGTGGGTGGGTGAGATTCTGTGGCCTGCATTGTGCAGGAGGTCAGACTAGATGATCATAATGGTCCCTTCTGACCTTAAAGTCTATGAGTCTATAAGTCTATGAGATTTATTGGCCAATGGTGTACAGGTGATCAGACTAGATGATCTAATGGTCCCCTCTGGCCTTAAACTCTATTAATCTCATCATAGTGAGAAGACCAGATCTGCTAGACTTGCTCGAATCCCATTGTGGATTTAATGGGATATCAGCAAAGGTAGGGATATCATGTTGGGGGAAAAGCTGATCATATATCGTAAGTACGGCTGTCTAGCGATGAAAAAATAATCGTGATTAATTGTACTGTTAAAAATAATAGATTACCATTTATTTAAATATTTTTGGATGTTTTCTACATTTTCAAATATATTGATTTCAATCACAACACAGAATACAAACCGTACAGTGCTCACTTTATATTTATTTTTTTTACAAATATTTGCAATGTAAAAAACAAAAGAAATAGTGTATTTCAATTCACCTAATACAAGTACTGTGGTGCAATCTCTTTGTAATGAAAGTTGAACTTACAAATGTAGAATTATGTACAAAAAATAACTGCATTCGAAAATAAAACAATGTAAAACTTTAGAATCTACAAGTCCACTCAGTCCTACTTCAGCCAGTCGCTCAGATAAACAAGTTTGGTTACAATTTTCAGGAGATAATACTGCCCATGTCTTGTTTACAATGACACCTGCAAGTGAGAACAGACGTTCGCATGGCACTGTTGTAGCCGGCATTGCAAGATATTTACTGGCCAGATGCGCTAAAGATTCATATGTCCCTTCATGCTTCAACCACCATTCCAGAACATATGCGCCCATGCTGATGACGGGTTCTGCTCATTGATGATCTAATGTTCATTTTCATCATCTGAGTTAGATGCCTCCAGCAGAAGGTTGATTTTCTTTTTTGGTGGTTCAGGTTCCGTAGTTTCTGCATCGGAGTGTTGCTCTTTTAAGACATCTGAAAGCATTCTCCACACCTAGTTTGTCTCAGATTTTGGAAGGCACTTCAGATTCTTAAATCTTGAGTCAAGTGCTGTATCTATCCTTAGAAATCTCACATTGGTACCTTCTTTGTGTTTTGTCAAATCTGCTATGAAAGTGTTCTTAAAACAAACAACATGTGCTGGGTCATCATCCAAGACTGCTATAACATGAAATATATGGCAGAATGAGGGTAAAACAGAGCCAAAGACATACAGTTCTCCCCAAGGAGTTCAGTCACAAATTAAATTATCACATTCTTTTTTTAATGAGCATCATCAGCATGGAAGCACGTCCTCTGTAATGGTGGCCGAAGCATGAAAGGGCATACAAATGTTTAACATATCTGGCACGTAAATACCTTGGAAGGCTGGTTACAAAAGTGCCACGTGAATGCCTGTTCTCACTTTCAGGTGACGTCGTAAATAAGAAGCAATCAGCAGTATCTCCCGTAAAAGAAAACAAACTTGTTTTGTGTTAGCAATTGGCTGAACAAGAAGTGGGACTGAGTGGACTTGTAGGTGCTAAAGTTTTACATGGTTTTGTTTTTGAGAGCAGTTATGTAACAAAAAAAAATCTACATTTGTAAATTGCACTTTTACTATAAAGAGATTGCACTACAGTACTTGTCTGAGATGAATTGAAAAATACTATTTCTTTTGTTTATCATTTTACAGTGTAAATAGTTGTAATAAAAATACTAGAAAGTGAGCACTGTACACTTTGTCTTCTGTGTTGTACTAGAAATTAATATATTTGAAAATGTAGAAAAACTTCCAAAAATATGTAATACATTTCAATTGGTATTGTGTTATTTAACAGTGCAATTAATCACAGTTAATTTTTTTGAGTTAGTTGCATGAGTTAACTGTTACTAATTGACAGCCCTAATCATAAGCTGAATTTCTCTGAACTGTTGTAATGTTTGGTTTTGATGCAGTGCCTGTGCTGAGATTACGGTCAGATCTGATTGGTTTTCCTAAACAGTTAGCCTGGTCAGGTGAAAAAACTTGCATTATTTTATCCCTTGCTTGGAATAATGAGGTGAAACAAAGAAGATGGTCCAGGATTATTATTATTTCACAGAGTTTATTTGTTCAGAAATCTTTTTTATTTTTTTTGGTCTGGTTAGCCCAGAACACTGTCCACACAATTTGTCTCATCTGCTTCATGAAACAATCAAACCTGTCCCTTGGTTTTTTTTAGCAGCAGAGCATTATGAGGCTGCACAGTAAAGATTGGCTAACCCTATTTTATATTCAGAACATGGAGCTTTACCAGAGGAAATGTCTTGATGTATCTGCTGTTTTATTTTTAATGAAAACATTTCTTGGAATTGAAAAAAAGAGAGGTCACTGCACAGCTCTTCGAGCACAAATCAGCGTGCGCGCACAGAAATGGGGAAAACATCTAGAGATGAAAAACACTGAGGGATGGGTTGGAACCAACATACCCTCTCCCTGTGAGCACCCTGAAAATATGCAAATAACCCTGCAGTAAACACTAGGCTGCTGCTTTGGGATGTTTGTATTTCTAGATAAAATTCTACTTGGCTCTCCCTGCAGGGATTCCACCCTCGGAAAGCTTCCTTTTAATGACACCACCACTGGTGGAGGAGAGGGAGACACTTTAACAGTCAGGCCTGTGCGGTGCTAAGCGCTATTGGCTTTGGGCGCCGTCAGTAGCGTAACGGGAGCTCAGCAGCTTCAAAGTTGATTTTTTGGTTCCCTTCTACAGGCCCACCAGGAAGCCGTGCTGCTGTTGTGGTCGCCCCCTGCTGCAGCTCACCGTGATCCTCCAACCCTCTTGCGGGAGCTAGGGAACAAACAGTGCGTTTTCTAGGGGCTGTGTCCAAATTTCTCTAAACTGCAGAAGAGTTAGCTTTAAGTGCAGGGAAATAATGGGGTGATTTTAAAACGTTCATGCCAAACCTGTTCTGCAGCAATCTTTCAGCGGAGCCAGCAAGGTGCAATGTGTTGAGTTCTCTCACTGTCTGGTGTGACAGGCACTGAGACTCAGCCATGTTTGTGGAGCAGCAGATTTTCTTGTTGCAGTCAGTTAATATTAGCCTGAGACCTCCATTTGTGCATTGAATAAGACTCTGTATGTGTAACCCACTGGGGAGCATATGCTGATCCGGAGAGGGTGAGAGTTGTTACAGCCCCACCTGCAGTCTTAGCTCACGCTGTAGCAGCTTGTGATTTTACCTGTAGAGGTTCCCGGTTCAATCCCTGGTATGTTGGCCAGCACATATGCATCTTTATTAGCTGTCCTTGTTACTGCTAGTTCTCCACTCTGGAAATAACAGTATGTCTGTTCTCAGACTGAATGGCCCTAAGAAGCGGAATCTCGTTTCCATAGTTACAATGTTCACACCCATAGCCACTGCAGTGTGGGGGCACTGTGCAGATGTAGGTGCCTGGCCCTAGCACACAGCTGCGGTGTGTCTGCATGGCTGCAGAGTGCCGGCTGGGGAGCAAGCGCTGTTCCTACCACCAGCAGACCCAATGGGGCAGTGCCCAGGAAGGGCAGATGGCATTTTACTTTCCATGGGACAGGAGCACAAGGACCAAGCTGTAGTGGCCGGTGTTCTCCAGGTTGTCCTCTCTTATTATGCTTATTATTTTCATAGAAATAAAAAACAGGCCATGTGTTTTGAGATCACAGATCCATTTTTAGGAGTTGATTGACTGTTTTCTTTAATCTTGACATGCTCAATATTTTCTTCTTGGAAACTGAAGTCAGCAAATTTGGTTTTCCAGAGAGTTCTCTTCTGGATCTCCACCATCTCCATCTTAAGGTTTTCTCTGTCTAGTCACTAGCAGTGTGTAACATAGAGATTTTCACACTCAACTCTGTCTGGCACTTTGAGTTTAGTGTCTTTTCCAGTTGTAAAAACGTATATCACCCTAAAAAGGTTTCCAATAACTCTGACTATATCTGAATATCTTTGGTGCATTTCGTTGATGTTGCATTGTCCCTGAAAGCAGCTAATTATTTTCCAGATGTTTGCTTAGCAAAAAAGGGAAGTATTTTTAGGTTGCCAAAGTCCAAGTCTTTCTTTTCTGACTCCTTTTCATAATCCTTGCTATTCTGTCATGGTGTCTGTTCAAATTCCTTGATTGTTAAGTTTTACATTTCGCACATTGAAATGGTGACGTGAAACTGAGCAAAAATGGATCAAGTAATTCAACCACTGCAACACCATGCTGTGAGTGTCCCAGCTTCTGGCAAACAGAAGCTAGAGAGGGGTCAACAGGGGATGGATCACATGATGATTGCCCCTTCTATTCATTCCCTGGAAGCACATGGCATTGGCCACTGCTGAAAGACAGGTTACTGGGCTAGATGGACCATTGGTCTGACCAAGTACAGCCATTCTTATGTTTTTATGCAAGCTTGTTCTGGGTAATATCATCCCTTCTAATTTAAGAACAACCTAATTTCTTCCCAAAGTTCCAAGGTGTGACCAGAAACACAGCTGTGTGTTGGCCTAATCAGGCCAGAAACCTTGAAGAGTGTACTATGTATTCAATGAGAAGCCCATAGGGAGAGCAGAGCGCTGGGGTAATTTGCTCACGGCGTTGCTAAGCAGATGGGCTGGTTTGCACTAGTCTGAGTTATCTCAGGGCATGTGGCTTCGTTCCAGATTGCAGTCTCCTGGTGGAAGAGAGAACTTCCGTGTTCTAAAAAAGCTCCTGGACTTCAACTGCTTCACACACATGTCACAAATCACATATGAATTCACATGGTCCCTCTCTGAGTAAAAATACTCCTGCTACAGCAACACATTTTAAAAATGTTTCAGCTACTGCGAATAAAACTGCACAAAAAGGTTCACCCTTCAGGCATCTGGAGTTGACAAGTAAAGATCTCATTTTAAAAATATCTTATGCCATATGTACACACACACATGGGCGCAGAGGGCAGGTGCATATCTATAAATAATAGTTTGAAAGTCTTGTGTCATTTTGGGGCACTTAAGAACTATGCGTGCCTTTAAGTCCACGCTGGCAAATTTTGATTCCCACATTTAAGGAAAGAGTAGCCGTGCTATAAACATGCAGCTAAGGGTAGCCTAGAATTCCTCCTTACCTGTAAGGGGTTAAGAGGCTTAAATAACCTGGCTGGCACCTAACCCAAGAGGAACAATGAGGAAAAAAAGATACTTTCAAATCTTGGGAGGGCGGAAGGTTTTGTTTGTGCTTTTTGTTTGTGTGTGTGTGTGTTTTCGTGGAAATGAAAGGGACTGGGCAGAAATTCATTTTTTTCCAAACCATCATTAACCAAGTTTTTAATATTGCAACAAGTAAGTTAGTCAGGCATTGTGATTAGGGTTTTTTTGGAAAGGGGGTGTAAGGGCTTGGGGGATACTTTGGGGGAAGGGAAACTCCAAGTGCTCCTTTTCCCTGGTTCTTGTTTAAATCACTTGGTGGTGGCAGTGTTACTAAATCCAGGGTACAAGGAAAAATCTGTGCCATGGGAAGTTTGTAACCTAAGCTGGTAAAAATAATCTTCGGGGGTCTTTCATGTGGGTCCCCACATCTGTACTCCAGAATTCAGGGTGGGGAGGGAACCCTGACAAGCCACATCAAAGTCATGGGATGCGTCGGCATCACACAGGTCACTAGGTTGTCCATTTCAGTCTCCTGCCTAAGTCCAGTCATTCTAAATGTGAGAAGAACTTTATTTTGCGCTGTGCCTTGCCATTACCGGGCACATGGTATAACATTCCTGCCTGGGGGTGGCCACTGTGACCTCTGTGACAGGACCCGGCGCCAAGGTCTGCTGTGCTACAGCCCAGTTGGTGCTTGGGGCTAATGGATCTGCAGTTGTATGCAGCTCTGCTGGCCGGGCTGCCCAGCTCACACCCCCAGTTCCTCGTCTCTTCCGGATAAACAACCACCGCTCAGCTGGATCCCCCGACATGGGATGGAGCGTGGAGTCCCAGTGCTCAGGGTTGGTGCCGTCAGGTTCCACCCGGGCTGCAGAGACATGGGATTGCTGCCTTGAACGTGCAGCTCCTAAGAACGATCATTTAGGTAAGGTAACATTTTCTCGAGATGCATCTATTGCCCAGGCTCACAAACATACAGTAAATGGACACGCCAACAGCACAGAGCGTCTCTCTCGGTAAATCAAGAGAGGTTTGCAAATCTATTGAAAGTTTAAAATAGAGGGAGGGGGTTGGGCCCCAAATATCAGATGGCCACTGAGTTTGCTCTGTCTCTCCACTTGGCAAGTTGGCTTGAATACTGCACAGAGTGTGAAACCAATTTCTTCTCATCAGCGCACAGAGACGAGGGTGGCAGCTTCTCCTGCATCGACTTGAAACAGCTTCTCTCCGTGAGCTTCCCTGGCTCAGACAAATGTGTTAATTAGAAGAATATTTTAATCAGGAAATTGAGGCCCAAATGAACTAGCATGCAGGAAAGAGCCGTGTGACGGGTGACAGCTGAGGCTGACCGCTGAGCACAATCCTCTCGGGGGGTGGGCTACCGCTTGTGCCACTGCCACCACACCTCTATAGTTAGTGCATTCGCGGGAGTGGAGTGAGCGCCTGTAGGTGGGCCTGAGCTGGGAATTGCACTCCCAGAGCCTGTGGGAGTCTGGGCTCAGTTCCTGGAAAACAGGGTAATGATCCATTCTTTGCCACTCTTGTCTATTTCTGTTGTGAGCTCTTCCGGGAAGGGACTGCCTGTCACTGCGCATTTATACCTAGTGTGTGGAGCCCCGGTCTATGGTGGGCTCACTACATGTTCCTGAAACACAAATAATAGAACTGAGCTTATCTGTGTGAAAATCAACAAGGGAATCAGGGAGAAGAGTTTTCTCCTAATAGGTCTGGTTCCTCTTGTTCTGGCCTGTTTTGAATGTCAACAATTATAATCCTTTATTTATCATAGAATCATAGAAGATCAGGGTTGGAAGGGACCTTAGGAGGTCATCTAGTCCAACCCCCTGCTCAAAGCAGGACCAATCCCCAATTTTTGCCCCAGATCCCTAAATGGCCCCCTCAAGGATTGAACTCACAACCCTGGGTTTAGCAGGCCAGTGCTCAAACCACTGAGCTATGTTTCTAATCAAGACTAAAGCCGGGATGTGGAGGAGCATTTGGAAATAAGAATTGTTAATTCAAGCCTGTCTGAAACTTGAAAGCAGGTGTCGCAGGTTTCCCGTGAACCGTTCTCCCAGCCCAGAGGAGGAGGGAGGACAAAAGCTGTTTGGATGGTTAGAAACGAGTGAGCTAGCAGAAGCAAGAGCTGTGCTGTTGGATTGTTTTAATGCCTAGTGTTGTGACATTGTAGAGCAATCCTGTATTTTTACCAGAGCCATTTCCTATTAGTACAAGCACAGTCGAGTGGGGAAAGCAGCTGAGCTGCTTAAGAGTCTGTTAACCCATTAATTTATTGAAATATGTAACCTGCAAAACGGAGCCAATGTGAGCCTCTTGGAACCTTTGAACTTTATTTACAGAAAAAACAGTATATCAGAATAAACAGCAGACCCACAGCAGATGATCATACTAAATTACCGTATAGCACGGAAAAATGAACTTCCCCATTTACCCTGTGTTAGGAGAGTTAGTAATGACAATGTAGGATTCAGGCCTGTATATTTGCCTGAGGTAGAATTTGTGGACTTGTTTGCCCATTTTATTTTTGATATTTTTATATTCTTACTAATATGTGTGAACAAAGACACTGTGTGTGTTGCTTCTGCTCACAAGCAGATGGAGTGAAAAGAGAGAAGAGATAGAGCTAAAGTGTTGCTGGGCAGAGTGGGAGTTTAATATACAAGCATACACTTGGAGGACAGTCCTGACTCGACTCCTCTCCCGAAAAAAGCTCAAGCAACCAGTCGGGAGGGGCAAAGGAGGATGGGGGAGGTATAAGAAACACTAGAAGGCCAAAGAAATGCCTGTCCCTGATCGAAGCACAAACTCATTCCTTACCCCTCCCATGGGGTACAAGAGAGGTGGTACCGAAGCCCCCAGATTCACAACCCTCCAAAACGGAAGGGGTGGGACCAAGGGCATGCATTATAGGTGTAATTATGCCCCCTAAGGAAGAGGAAACTTGACCCTGGGGAAAAGGCTCTACCAGCGTGCACAGCTATGGAGATGCTTGCTTGATTAATCCCAATACACATCGCATTGCTTGCACTTTGGACTTCCTGTCTTCTGCTTTCTGTCTGCATGACAAGAACCGGGGGAAGGGTGCAGGGAAAGTCCTTAACACCCTGCACCTCATCCCTGGCCAAAGTTTGCAGCTTCAGCAGCCCCCTTAGAGACAGATGCAATGGGCATGCCCTGGAAGTCAGCAGATTCAGGCTATTTTGGACCATGTTGTTTGAAGAGCAATATCTCTCTACTTACATTTTTACACAATTTAAAGTCACATAAAATGGTGACTTTAAAACGCCAGGTCCATTTGACAGGTATTAGCTGCTGAAGATCTGAAACCAGTAGGGAAAAAAACAACAACAAACCTTTCCCTTGTATAATTATTACAAAATGTAGGTGTGTGTATGTGGTGATAATAGTTGGTGAGCCTTTGGATCCAAACTTGCTTCCATTGAAGACCTGGGAGTAGAGCTGTGCAAACACATGATTTTTTGGTTTGCTGGTAGCTCTGAAAAATCAAAATTAATCATTTTGGGTTGTAATCATTTTTGTTATTTTCAGTGAAGGGAAAAGTGGAAAAAAATTCAGGTTAAAGAAAACATTTCATCTTGATTTTTGAGCTTTTAAGATTTGTGAATGAAATTTCAAAATGAAGTTACTTTGAATTGAAAAATAAATCAAAAAGTTCCATTTTGAAAATATCAAAATGAATAATTTAGATTTTTTTTCAGATAATTTTATTTGGTCTTTTTGACCAAAGCAATTTGACAAATATAATATAAATTTGTTAAATGTTTCAGCTGATCTGAATCTGCACGTTTTGCTGAAAAAAAGCTTTGGTCAAAAAATGTCACCCAACCCTACTGGAATTTTGTCCTTGGCATCAGTGGGGACTGGACAGAGCCTCTTGTGTTTTTACAGATAATAAGTTTGAAAATTTCTGCTCAGTGCACAGCAACAGTCTAAAGGGCTAACAATGAGTTAGGAAGTGTTAGGAAAGGGATAGAAAATATCATAATGCCGTCAATCCATGGTGCGTCCACACTTCGAATGCTGCATGCAGCCTCATCTCGAACAGGATATAGTGGAACTGAAAAGGTTCAGAGACGGGCACAAAGATGCTCATGGGTGTGGATTGGCTTCCATACAAGGAGAGGCTAAGAAGATTAGGGCTGTTCATCTTAGATAGGAGACAAATAAGGGGGGACATGATAAAGGTTTGCACAATATGAATGCTGTGAAAAAAGGGAAGAGAGCAGTATTATTTACTCTTTCAAACAATACAAAAACCAGGGGTCACCTCATGAAATTAATCGGCAGCAGGTTTAATACAAACAAAAGGAAGTACTTTGCGACACAACGCACAGTTAACCCATGCAACTCTTTGCCAAGGGATGTTTTGAAGGCCAAAAGTATAACTGGCTTCAGAAAATAATTGGAAAAGCTCATGGAAGATAGATCCATCAGTGTCTAATAGCCAAGATGGTCTGGGACACAACCCCATGTTTGAGGTGACCCAGAGCCTTTGACTGACTGAAGTCAGGAGTGGAAGATGGGGTGGATGACTCTATAATTGCCCTATTCAGTCCCCCTGAAGCCCTGATACAGACCAGTGTCTGAGACAGGATACTAGTATGGCAACTCTTACATTCTTATGACTTACGCTGCTCTTCTGCTGTTTGTAAACCAACCCTAATCATGCCCTGTGACCAGACACTCACTGAAGGTATCATATTCACAATCTCTGAAAGCCAACACTGCAGTGTGAGTTTTAAAATGGCAACTGTCCCCTTGAATTTGCAGTCTGTGTCGTCACCTGCCTCACTTGGCCCAACTGTGCCATCTCACTCCGGACTCCTTGTTATTTAAATTGACAGATTAATCTCTTGGAACGTCACTATATTCACATTATCTGTAAATACATGCGATTTCCCCATCCCACGCTCATCCACCTCAATTCAGGATAATTCCAAAAGCTGTTTTATTCCTGGGAGATTTGACAGCAACAGAAAGGCAATTTACTGAGGTTAGCTGTTGACTGGAATAAATCCCAATCATAAGGCGACAATGTGAGTCCACCAAGTGACATTGCTGAGATCCTGGAACTCCTTCATAATTACAGAAAAGCAAATCATTATAAATAATCCTAGACGTGTCGGGTTCAGCATCCTTATGGCGATTTGAAAGAAGGTGTTTCCTGAGTGGCTGTAGACTGTATTTACACATACTGCGTAACAGGTAAAGCAAGGTCAGGGACTTCCTGAAGCATCTGATTTCCCTTAAAACATTGTGTTTCAAATACGTGTCTAACAGGAACAGCAATTCCTTTGCAGACCTATGTATGAATTTGCCTTTCTGGAGTTTTGTCTTCTGAACTTTCTCATAGCCTTCCTCCTTGTAATCCATAGAAGCATGTTAATGACGACAACAATTACTGGGGCTAGAAGCAATTGGATATTTAATTTATCTAAATTAGCCTAGCTACCCACAAAACTTTCCACTGAAAATTACAAATGCACAGCTATAATTCTACCTCCACTGACTTGGCACTTTTATTTATGTGAAACAGAAATAGTTATATGTATTTTATCTTCCATAAGGATAAAATATGTCATTCATGTGTCACATCTTGTATCAGGCAAGGAAGTTTCTTTTGGCACGTGTTCATACCCAAACACTTATTGTTTAGATTTTTACATGCATGTCTTTCGTAGAGTTTGAAAATGTAGCCTTAAAACCCTCTTGAGATTGGGAAATGAACTAATTTATTTTCTTTATTTCAATCAGATGTTCCAAATATTTGTTAGCCTATTTGTGTTACATGTTTATGAATGATATCATAATTGGCTCATCTCTTTGTTTTTGAGCTCTTAAACACAATTGGACAGTCACTTACAAAATTTTGCAAACTTTTTATAAAGTTATTTCAAAGTCTTCTCTTTTCTAGAGTAAATCCAGTTGGCTCAATCTCACGTCATAGTTTCTTACTTCGATTGTAAGGTCTCTGAGGCTCCTCAGTGTGTTTTTGTGTGGTGTGCACACATAAAATGGCTAGTATAAGAGGATGCAATTGTTGATCCAATGCCTTAGATGCTACTACAGTATAAGCCCTGGTCTATTCTACAGACTTATGTCAGCATAACTAAGCGATGTAGTTATACTGATCTAACTCCCCGTGTAGACAGGTCTATGTCACCAGGAGGACTTCTCCCGTTGACATAGCTACAACCTCTCAGGAAGGGGGAGTATCTACACCAACAGGAGAAGCTCTCCCATCAGTGGAGGTAGCGTCTTCACTAAGTGCTGGAGAACTGAATGTGTAGACAAGCCCTACATAATAATAGTTTAAGGCCATGTGTTATCTTTGTGGTCTTCTGCTGCACCCCTGAATTGCAAATCTACCCTTCATGTTGCAGAGAGATCAATCTTGTTCACCGGATTCCAGAAGGGATTCTTGTATGATCTAATGTTGTGATCATTGAACTCCCTTGCCATTTATCTCAGTGGGAGCAGGAGTGAATCCCATTGTCACATTGCATTTTTGTTTCCTTTCCACTTAGATTAATACAGACTAAAATTGGTAATTTGATCACCTTCCTCCCTCCTTTCAACCGCCACTCCCCTTTCCTCCCCCCAGTCTGTGTTCTAGACTGCTGGAGGAAAAAAATAATTGAAACTGAAGCATACTCCAGATATTTTTTCTGCTCAATATTCTAGGAGGTTATTAATTGGAAAATTTCCCAGCTTTGTATTTTTCGTGAGAATATTTTATATTTTCTGCCTCAAACTACGCTGGATATTTATTGGCCCTGTCACCTAAAAGGACCCAAATCCCCTTTCAGAGCTTATATTTTTCCTTATTTTTCGTGTGTTTCCATTTTTAGTATCCTCTTGGGGTCAAATTCATGACTAGTGCCTGAAGGCATCCTATATCCTGACAATCTCTAGCCACTGAAACAATGTAGAGACACCCCCAGCTTGCCCTGGGTACTCAACCAGAGCCCACACAACCCTAGGATTTGGGGGGCAACACAAGGGTGACTTCCCACGGCCTTTGTCCCCTTCCCTCAGGACATGATGGAAGGTCTTTTGCTGCAGCTCAGGATCTGGGCCTCTTTATTCATGTTCTCACACAAAAATGTGAATTTTTGGGCTGACGGATACAAAATGGAATGCCCGTAATAAGACATTTGCTTTCAGTTAATTGTATAAGGCCTGTTATTTTTTTATTGCCTAGGAAATTCTGTTGACAAGCAGCAGGCACTTTAGTGCTGAGTTCTCTGGAAGCAGTGACTTTTCGGAAGGCCTGAAGAGTAGATGTAAAGAAAATCTGTCAGCCAGCTGCTGGCAGAGAAAAGCGGGATGCTGAGCCTGAATGAAAGGAAAGATCAGAACTCCCAACAGGAATATATCAGCTTTTTTTCCTCAAACGCTGAAAGTGCCACGGCCGATTGACACCAGCGGGGGTCTGGCCCCATTGACTCCAGTGGTGCTACGGCCTATTGACACCAGTGAGGGATCGGGTCCACAGATTTTAAATCCAGAAGAGAATTCCAGTAGCAAATAATCTGTATGAAAATGACCGTTCTTGATAGGTCGAGAGACAGAACACCCAGAGGAAGTTTAAAGGAAAGGAAGTTTTTAAAGTAAAATTTAATGAAAGCAATATAGAGTTTCTTTTGTGCTGTTTCTAGGTATCTAGATCCAGCTACAAACTTTACTCCTGGGGGAATTCTGTGCCAAAAAATTAAAAATTCAGAAACAAAACATTAAAAATTCTGCATACAATATTTTCAAATTTTGCAAAAATCCTGCATATTTTATTTGTCGAAATAACAGAATATAATGACACCAATTTCAATTATTTTTGGTCATTTATTTCAAAATACTTGTCAGCAAGTATGTCTATAACAATACAGATGACAACAAAAGATTCAGAAAATGTTTTTTGACAAATAGATTCCTTACTAGGCATATTAATACAGACCTTTGAATAATAATTCATTTAAACTACAATACAGAACCATATTTCCTGCAAACCCCCTCCCCCTCAGAAGCAGTGCAAAGGCTGTGGGAAGTCAGGGGTAACAGAGGAGCTGAGGAAGAGGAGGAAAATTGCTGGGTGTGAACTTGGAGGGTTGTTGGGTATAGGTGGGAAAAGTATGGAACAGGATTTTTGTGGGGTGGGGAAGGACTGTTAGAGAGCTTCCCCCATGCAGACCCTGGCTGACCCCTAGCCTCTCCCATTCAGTCAGGCACATGTGTCCCTCCACCTCCATTCATACATCCACTCTCCCATCACCATGTGGCCCTGCACCCCTTCCACCTGTCCCCATGTGTCTGTGCCCCCACACAGCCACCACCATCCCTATGTAGATCTGCAGCACCTCCAACATCACCATGTGGCCCTGCACCTCCACTCTCATTCAGCCCCTGTCGCAGTCTGGCCTCCCTCACTAGCCCTTATGAGCCCCTGTCTGACCCCCCAGCACTCCACGCTTTCTGTTCCCCATAGCACCTGTCTCATGACCTGGCCTGGCAAGTGCTGTGAAGAAGGCAGGTTCTTTCTCTTCCCTAGCTGGCTGGGAGCTGCTGCTGTTTTCTATCACCACAGCGCCCTCTGGTGGACAAAAGGCTGAACGGCAGAAGTTATTTTCTGCTGGGAGCTGCTGCTGTTCTCTATCGCTACAGCGCCCTCTGGTAGGCAAATGGCAGAACTGAAGCAACTTTTCAGATGAAGCTTTTTTCCCCACAAAATATATAAAAAATATGCATGGATCATTAATTATGCACATGCAAAGTTGTGCAGAATTCCCCCAGGAGTAAAATGTTGCAAGTGACTTTTAATTAAGTCAGTGCAGCTGCACCAATTTATACTGGCAGAGCATTTTTCCCAATCATCTTGGTGATGCTTCAGTGAGTGATCCTGTAACCAGTGCTATTCCACGAGCATAGTCATTTCTCAATGGACTTGAAACCTAGCTCAAATCCTTTTGGGTTTAGTCAGAGAGAAATATATTGGGGATAAGGCCCCTGACTTGGGCTCAAGAGCCTTGGTTTCAATTCCTAGCTCTGCCACATACT
Organism: Macrochelys suwanniensis; assembly: GCA_033296515.1. Lineage (NCBI taxonomy): Eukaryota > Metazoa > Chordata > Testudines > Chelydridae > Macrochelys > Macrochelys suwanniensis. The sequence continues at coordinate 2,152,465 of CM065781.1, read as the reverse complement.
TCCTGTGTGGCTATGTGCAAGTCCCTTGATCACTCTGTGGCTTGGTTCCTCATCTGCACAATGAGATTGCTGTCTGGAGTGGCTCATGACTGTGAGTGCTTCCCTCAGGGCAGACTGTCAAAATCAGGGCAGACACCCCGAGCTGGTGGTGTGTTCTGTAATTGGATTTCACCAAGCCAGTAACAAATGTGAACTCCTTAAGTACCACAGTAGTCTTAGAATGGAGTAACAGACCAACTGGAGAGCCTACAGGGACAATCTTGCCAGCCAGGAAAGCTGGACTACTGGATAAATGGTAACTTACACCAAAAATCACAAATATTCCAAGGTACACCCAGTCCCAAGACACCAGTAACTCACTCAGGTCAATTTAAATCTCAGATCTCACACCAAAGACAATGCCGGTAGCCAATTTTATAGTAAATTGACTAAAGGGTTATTAGCTAGGCAAAATAAATGAGTTATTGCGAGGTTAAGGCAGGTAAAATATATGTACAGGTGAGTCACAGTCTAGAATTCCAAATGGTAGCAGGTATGTAGTAATCTGCCAGTTTCCCAAAAGTCTCTCAGGGTACCCTGAATAACTCTGGGGATCTCCATCTTTTCGTACGGTTATTCTGCCCCGTTAGAATCCAAACAGTCCAGAGATGATGAATTTTTCCCTGTGTCCATACTTCTGTTTCTTCTCTCCGAAAACAAGCTGACAGGGTCACTACCCATGTGGGCTCTTTCTTTGAGGGTGGAGAGAGAGGAATGTGTTTAGAGTCTGCTCTCTGATCCTCATGCACAATGGTCACTTGCCTTCAAATGTGCAAGAATTCACACTATCCTGTTACATTCTTCATTTGCATTACACAAGGCTTCTTTCTCGTTTGATGGGTTATTTAGTTACAGGGGTACACACAGTGCAAGTGTTTGTCATCACATTCTAACAGGATACAGATAAGTGAAAACAATGCATGCAGCATCCCATTTGTTTTCATGAAGGTTAAGCACCATTCTTACACATTTGACACAAATCACGTTGATCTACACTAATACACAAATGAATTTGTCTGGTTTCAGCTGTGAGTTTGTCAGGTCTCAGCAGACACCCGGGCCTTGGCCAGAACGGGCACCTGGTCTGCCAGCAACACAATTATAACAACTCCTTTGTCAGTCTTGTCTATTTAGATGGTAAGGGCTTAGGGGTAGGAACTGTCTATTGGTCTCACTGTATGTGTATGTATGACACTTAGCATAATAAGACTCTGATTTTATTTGAGACCTTAAGGGATACAAATAGTTAATAATCATAATCACCTTTGCAGGCCAACCCAACAACCCAGCTAACATGCATGGTGACTACAGAGAATAGCGAATGAGAACATCCTTTTGTCTACATTCAGATTCCCTTGAGCTTCAAGGGTGGAATCCAGGCTCCCATGAAGTCTTTGGCAAAACTCCCTTTGATACAGTGGGGTCACCATTTGAAACAGAGTCTAGAAGTCTGACTCTCATAAATTCCAAGATCCGAAGGTACCACTGTGATCATCAAGTCTGACCTCCTGCATGACATAGGCCAGAGAACTCCCCCACAATAATTCCTAGACAATATATTTTGCAAGAAACACCCCGACTTGATTTTAAAATTGCCAGTGGTGGAGAATCCACACGACCCCTGGTAAATGGTTGCAATGGTTAATTACCCTCACAGTTAAAAATTATGCTTTATTTCCAGTCTGAATGTGTCTATCTTCAACTTTCAGCCATTGGGTCATGTTAGACCTTGCTCTGCTAGATTAATAAGCCCATTATTAAATATTTGTTCCCCATATAGATACTTATAAACTGGGCTGAAGTTACCTCATACCATTTCATTGCTGAGCTAAATAAATAGAGCTCCTGAATTCTTCTGCTATAAGGCATGTTTTCTAGTCCTTTAATCATTCTTGTGGTTCTCTGAACCCTCTTCAATTTATCAACATCCTTCTTGAATTGTGGACTACAGAACTGGAAATAATATTCCAGCAATGTTCCCACCAGATAAAGCAAATATAGCAAATAATGCAGTAAAATAACCCCTCTACTCCTTCTCGAAATCTGTTGATTGTATATCATTCTAGTTTTTTTAATCAAAATGTCTCTCTCCATGTGAAACAAAATGTGGAGGATAGGAATCATTATACACCTATATATATATATAGGAGAGAGACATGGAGAAAGACATTTTGATTAAAAAAACTAGAATGATATAAAATCAACATTGCACACATTAAATGGATTAAAAACTGGCTAACTGATAGGTCTCAAAATGTAGCTGTAAACAGGGAATCCTCTTCAAATGGATATACTTCACATGGGGACCTGCAGGGATTGGTTCTTGGCCCTATTCTATATAGCTTGGGGTGGGGGGGGTGGGAATTGTCCTGGAGGCAGAAAGGTCATCCTTCTTACTTGGGACCTCCCAGACTGATCATGCCTCGCATTTATTTCTTTAAAGAATGGGAAGAGCAGTTTATCTGCAGCAGACACTAATTCCTGAACCATATCACAGACCTGCACACACAAATCTTCAGCTCTCTGAATTTGGAGAACTAACGCAAAATAAATCTTGCTGAGGAGTCATTTTTCAGACATGAATGAAATAGTGGAAGTTCTGAGTCTACTGCAATCTCCTCTTAACAGTGAGGATCCGTTCCAAAGCCCTTTGAAGTCAATGAAAAGACTCCTATTGGTTTCATTATGCTTTGGATGTGGCCTTCTATGGCATCAAACTATTGTGAAGTGCTTTCCCCCTTTGCAAAACGCTCTGTAGGTATGCAAAGAAAATGTCCTCTAGCTCAGCTGAATAATGTAAATTGGGACTCCAGAAGGATCTGGGTCTAATGCTGCCATTGCTATACTCTGAACATTTAGGTACTGGTTCTTTCTGTTAATTGCCTTAGCTCTTTCAATGCGTTTTAACATACTTTATGTAATTCACTTAGAATTTCACTGTAGCAACTCGTAATGTTAAATTATTAACCTCTTTCTCTGCACCTTGGGGGCAACTAATCTGATGAACAAACACTTTGTCTTGTGAAATTGTGAAACTCGTTTCTCACCACAACTGTGATTTGTTGCATTGTAACTGGGGCTGCAAATCAAACTGGTGCCGTTGAGAAATGGAATATTCCATGCCATGTGCTGAAATATTGAACAAGCTCCTTTAATCAGAAGAACCAACTTCCTAAAAATCTGTGCAGTATATTCAAAGTACATAAAGCATAGAATTATTAAGCATTTCACTGTGTTTTCAATTTGTCATGCTAGATATTGTTGCCTGATCCATTTATTGTGTATTAATTATATTGATTACTTAAGAATTCCCAGTTAACTCTGTGAGCCTGGGTAGGTTCTCATTCCAAGATCAGGCCCAAAATTATTAGAATTATTTTTCAGCAGGGAACCCTGATATTCATGGTTGCAACACTCACACTTACAATTATTGCAAACACAGAAGGTTTTTCTATTAGCACAGTTAGCAAAGTTACAAACACTCCAACCCAGCAAGGGAGAGAGAGAGAGAACACAGAATGAGCACCTGAGCATCCATATACTTTCACCATCCATTGCAGAACAAGCTACACTGTTAGTCGTTATCTTCCTCCTCCTCATTAACTTCCTCATCACCAGTGGTTGACATTAGGCATCTCCCAAGCCACGAAGGCAGGATACTACTTTTCTAATGTGTTACCTTGATACCACTGCTCCTAATGTATATTCTGTAGTGGTCTGATTCCCTTTTCCTTATTTGTATTTCCTCACCTTACTAATGTTGGGCTGCCCTACTCCTGCAGGTTATTAGGCCAAGCTCATTAGCATATACATCTATTAGTTAACATGGTATTCTTGTGGTTGGACATCCGCTGATGGTCCTAACTTTAGAGCCCTGCACGGATACAACATTTGTATCCAAATCCGATCCGCAGTCCGCAAAAATGGTCTGTGGCTATAAAGCGGATATCAACAGATTTGCAAGGCTCTAGATACAACATTTGTATCTTCATCCAATCCACAATCCACAAAAATGGTCTCCAGATATCCCGCATCCACATCTGCAGATGCGGCTATCCACAGAGATAAAGCAAATATCCACGGATTTGCAGGGCTCTACATAACTTTACAATATCTCAAGTTGGTATAAACTGGCATCTTGTGGTTATCTGTCAGTAGTTTAGGCATTGCAGCATTCTGTCTTTTTATATTTTATGATCTAGGATTACTCCTGGGTAACTACTTATGCTAAGGCTTTTTGGGCCTTCTGCCTTGATTAGTTTAGCTAAGCTATTGTCTTACAGGCCTTGAGGCTTGTTGGCTCATTGCACTACTGCCTTTAACTTAGACCTTTGCCTGACCTAACAAATACCTACATCTATTGACTACAGCAATGATTAAAAATAATACATTCTGCATGCTAAAATGCTAAAGACCTAGCAAGGGAAGTAGAAAATTAATGAAAATGGAAACTCTGCATGTTATTTTAATTTGAATTATCCTATCCTGCTTTTATTGTTGCAATGTCATTGGGATGAGTATTGAAAATAGTGCTGTAGTTGTAAACCATTCATCAGAGTTTAGGAAAGAGTTTGCCTGCAAGACTTTTATCTGGTTTGCCACACAGTGCGCTGATGAGTTTATCAGATTACTTCGGCTGGGTGTGACACAGAGACCTACTGACATCAACAGCTACAGCTCTGCTAGTATCCTCTTGTGAATGCACCGAGAGCTGTCATGAAGAAAGTGATTATTGTCTTGGAGGAAGATAACGTGTTTTACTTGAACAAATAAACTGATGCAGAAACCAGGGCTAAATCTCAGTGTGGACTACGGTGGTGTGAACAGTAGTCTTCACCAAAGTGCTGTGCTGTAACTCCCCTATGTTGATGCTCTGGGTGTGAACTAAAAGGATCCTATCTCGTGTTAACATCGTTCTCTTCAAATAGGACTTAGTAGTGTCCTGACATTATGTGGTGCTGAGCACTTACCTCTTACATTGACTTTGTTGGGTTTTATGCATTTTTGGCGGTTCTCGGACTCAGACCACTAGTATTGATGGACCTGACCGTAGGCACCCAGGTTTGAGAATTTTGGCCAATGGCGCAAAATGGCCTCACAGTGAATTTTTCAGTTGGTCAGAGATGTGCAAAAGATGAAGTGTAGATCTGGTCAAAAACTTCCTGTCCTTTTTTTCATGAAGAACACTACTTTATATTTAAAACCCAATAACATATTTTTGTATAAAACAAATAAATAAACAAACAAAAAACGTTTTGATTTTGTTGTTGTTGAAAGAACTTGACATTTGATGACCATCTCTAATGAAACATCATTTAAAATATACTTATCTGCTCATCCTCAGACCAGTCAAGGTGTTAAGTTCTCAATTAAAGTTTTGGAGAACATTGTAAGAGAGCTTTTGTTCCTTGGATTTTACTAGTTACAGATGCCCTTGCAGAGGCAAATGACAGGATAGTTACTTGGAAGTTGTCAAATAAAGTCAGTAGTAGGAATGCAATTAAAAACTCGTAATACCTGGACAATATGCCTGTACCCTGTGGTAGTACACTGTCGCTCTGTCCTCCTCTAGTGACTGATCCACATACATAGATTTCCAAATTTTCCATACCCTTGAGCTAAGGAAAGAGACCGGGTGCCAGTGGAATAGGGAGGTGATAAGAATAATTTCATGTTTTCTTAAAAGGACATTATAATAATTCCATATGAAAAAGTTGTAGTAAGTATTATTATGAAGAACTCCCCTCCATCAGCTTAGAGTTAACAAAGTGTGTTTCTCTAATGGCTTCCACACTTCATCTGTTAGTTTTTTTTTACTTGGTGCATTTGATAGCACTTTTTGTATAGTCAGGTTCGTTATTTTGTTGATGGTTAGTTTCACTTCCTATGTCATGCGTGAACCTCATCTTTGCTTCTTTCCCAGGGCCATAAGAGTGTCATGTCAGTTGCAGCAGTAGCAAAAATGAAACTAAAAAGGCAGAAGGAAGACAGGTTCACAGAGAGAGAGGATGAGCCCCGTCCGGAGTTGAGTAGTGGAGCAGAGGAAAGACTCTCTAAAATATCCAGCATCTACTATTTAATGAGGGCTCTCTCCAAAATACATTTTGTTTGTTTTTAACATTAGTCAATTTAAAAAAAAAATCAAGCTGACACTGTCCCTTTGAGCTCTGAAGACCGCAAGACCAAAGAATGGGCAGAAATCTGACAGGTTTGTCATTACTAGACTCATTTATTATCTTCTGTGTGACTCAAATGTACTACGTGCCCAGGGGAGAAGAAAAAAGAGCAAAGTCTGTTGGGATGGTGCAGATTTCTCCCCTTAGTGCACCAGACCTGTTCTGCAGGTCAGTAAGGAGTGGAATGGGGTAGTGTACTCACCTCCCTTCCAGAGGTGCAGAAATACCTCGTGAGAGGCCCTGGAGCCATTACTGTGAACATCATGTCAGCCTCCACGCCAGAGGCAGGGGAACCTTGTATGACCCTCTGATCGCCATGGAGGATTACTACAGAGGTGAAGATGACCTCACCTATTTGGGATGGAATTTATCAATAAGAATGTGTGGAAGTTCTGGGACCAGAGTGAATGTAAACTCTAAAGAAAGGAGCAGGGAACATTATGCATGGCGCAGAGGGATCCATTTATTTATGGCTGTCTGTGAGTCCCAAGCCAAAGATAATTAGCAATCAGAGGACTGAGTAACCAGTGCAAGAGCTAAAGAAGATAAACAGGTGTTTGAGGGGAGATTATGTGAAGCAGATTTTCCTTGGGAAGGAGAACAGTAGAGAAACAGAATGAGTTACAGGTCTTTATTTAATGGACGCCTATGGTGGTCTATGAAAGGAAAGGACTGAGCAACATCTTGTCAGTTCAAAAGGTACGAGAGGCGCTGCTACCTGTACAATCTGCACACTGGGGACAAAGCCATGCCTAGCATTGGGAGGTGTGAAATCAGAGTGACGTGGCCTGGAGGATTAAGGATCTGTTATTTCCCCAACTGCATACTTCTCACCTCTTGTGTGTGTGAGCACAGATATGCAAGCAGAAGGGTTCTTTCAATAGGAGGAAGTGGCTTGGGGGTTTAGACCGTGCAGACAGCATTGCAAATCTGGCAGTTAGTGTTAAAGACTTGGCACTTACTCCCCAAATCTATATTAAAGTCAGGAAGCAAAGATATGATAATGACAGGCTAATAGTGCTGTGAAGGTGAAGAACCAGGAAAGGGCAAGAAGATCGTTACAGAGTGTATTCTTCCTGAGATGACAGGAAAATAGAATGGGAGGAGAGATCACCTGCTCATTGGAAGGGTGCCACTAAAGCAAAAAAGGAGTGCACTGTGGGAATGATGAGATGCAAAGACACTCTCATTGACCTTAATGGGTGTGGATCAGTACCCATCTGAGAAGGCCTTGAACCCAGGATTGTCAGAGGAAGGAAGTCTTGGTGGAAACGTAACTCTGGACATTCAGTGTCCATCCTCACAGTAAAATATAGGTGCAACATATGAGCACACACGAACTTTATAGTTCAAATCAAATGCCGGTGAAGGCCCATGAGACCACAGAGAAAGGATGGTTTCAATCTTCATTCTCTATGAACATCATCAGCCTTTTTTCTCAGCCTCCATACCTCAAAATAAAAGAAAAACTTGCGACTGAACAGAAAAAAGGTCATCAAGCCTTGCAACAAAGATGAATTTAACCAGCACAGTAGATTCTAAGAATAGATTTTCCCTCAAGGCACAATATTGTAGGCAGCATAAATACAGAGGTAAGAAGGTGAGAGGTAAAGCTTCCGAAACCACCAATAATTTATGTACTTGTGAGAATGAATAAAGGATAGAAAAAATGGTACTTTTCTGAAAGCAAAGGAGTTGTCTCTGTGTGGCTGAGTGCTATTCTGAACAGGCAGGCTGACCATCACCCCATGGAAACAGGATGTGCAGGAGAGAAGAGGGACTCTGCCCAACCTCAAAACCGATGGGGAGGCTGCTGGTGTTCTGAGACCACAGCCTAGCACACTGCCTAATATTGTCTCATTGTTTCCTTGTTCTGCTGTCTGTCTGTCTGTGTCCATCTGTTGTTGTACTTGGATGGTAAGCTGTTTGGGGCAGTGACTACCTTTTTGTTCTGTTTGTACAACGCCTGGAACAATGAGTCCATGGCTAGGGCTCCAAGGCACTACATTAATATTACTAATAAGCTGACAAACCTCAGGCTGACAGGAGGTCAAAATCAGATGCGGGGAGGGGACATCTTGGGACTTTTGATATTTTTCAAATTCCTATAACTCTTGAGTACATTTTAAGAGCAACGTGACAGTGGTTAAGAAATCCCTTTGCTAAGCCAGCGCTCCTCGCTTTCCTTCCATGTTGTTCCTGAAGGGGTTAACTAGAAATCCAGAGCACCCACATCAGTGGAGCTTTGGCATAACCATGTGCCAGTGATTGGGGTGAGGCTCAGGAGGTCTAGGGCACTAGTTTCATGGTCTTGAGCAGACGGACCATGGAGTTCCACGCCCCAAGGAGGGATATCAGACCAGACGTCTGAGCCTGGGAATGTGCCCTATATTGACCCAGAACTAAAGATAGTGATTAGACTCTACCACAACCCAGTTAGCTTAGAAGCATGTGGACAATGTGGACAATGGTTAGCTTAGAAGCATGTGGACAATGGTTAGGTCCACTTACAACAGACTGGTGACCCATGGGGTACTGGGCCATGCTGTGCCATATTATCTGCCAAAGTACATTGTAGGACTGGGCGTAGTAAACCAAGCCATGGGTAGAGAGCAACTGACGGGGGAGTGACGAGGGAGCTTCAGGAAGTTACATTTTGGGCCCTGAGAAGATACAGAGGCAGGAGAGCAGTTTTGCTTCACTAAGAGAAGATAGGTTTCAGAGTGGTTGCCATGTTAGTCTGTATCAGCAAAAACAACGAGGTGTTCTTGTGGCACTTTAGAGACTAACACATTTATTTGGGCCCAAATAAATGTGTTAGTCTCTAAAGTGCCACAAGAACGCCTCGTCGTTTTTAAGAGGCGATACACCTTTGTCAATGTTGTGAATTGTAGCAGTAATGATGGACAGGTTTCAGATGTTTTCTAGTCTCTCAGTCAGCCCTCCTTCATGTCTATGCAGCACTTCTCCATATAGTAAATGTGTAATGAGTGTAAGTGAGACTCAGGCCTGACATCTCTGCTCACTTAAGAGGTTGAAGAAACAGGTATTTCACTCGACATTTCCTAAGCAAACGTAGAGAGCAGTAGAGCTGCAGTGTGACAGAACTGATCCAATAAAAAGCGGGGGCATGAAAGCAGAATCCTAAAATGATTTCTGCAATTTACAGCCTAAGAAAGCAATAAAGGGCCCTCTGGTCCCACTGCCGTGTAACGTACAACCCCTGTACTCCCATAGTCCTGTGGCCAAAGTGTGTTACCTAGCTCTGTTGTATAATTGCAAAGAAAATCGGCTTTGCTGTTCAAACACTGGTGAGCCTCTTGAAGAGCATTGCAGGGGAGGAGATGGGAGGGCACACGCCAATGGGCGAAAGAACCTGCCTAATCACATGGCTTGTGGCACAGGACTTCTTTTTAGAGAGGGTGGAAATAAGAAGCGCTGAGCTGAAAGTGTCCGAGAGCTCTCCGTGTGCTGGCACGCTCCCTCCTTCCCTCAGGGTCTCTCAGCCCCTCATGGGCACAGACCATGGTCTCACAGGACAGGGCGGTGCCCCCTCTACAGCATGTAGTAGCAATCTTCCCCTTCCTCATTAACCCTCAGTGGGTTTGAGGCCTGTGGGGTGGGGTGAGGGGGCTCGTGTGTCCAGAGTCCTCGTGTCACAATATAACTGCCCCGCCTCCCCCGATGGTCCCCTGGGGAGGCAGATCAACATTGTATGTTGCTAACGTTGTTACAGGCATTGCAAGGTATTTCAGGAAGGGTTAAAAGTGTAAGTGAAAGGTTCCTTTGCAGGTTGCAAGAGGCCGAAGGGGGAGGAAGGGAGTGAAAGGTTCCTTTGCAGGTTGCAAGAGGCCGAAGGGGGAGGAAGGGAGAAGAAAACAGATTAACTCAACGCCTCAGCTCAGTCCGAAGATAAGACGCTGGCTTCAGTCCAAGGTCACTGCGCTCGAACAGACTCTATGCAGCCAAGAAGCCTACAGCCGTATCTGTATCTCACCCAACCCCAGCCAACCATGAGAAAAGAGAAGTAAACTGAACAAGACTGCAAGGGACTGCAAAAACCAGTGAGACAGTGAAGGCCAGCGACGGGGAAAACAACAGTTTCATGTCCCTGAAGCCAGTGTGTTTTGGGAAAGCTGAGAAAGCCACGGAAGGCCGGTTTGAACTGGTACAAAGAGCACCGGGAACAGAGGTCCCTGAATGAAATGCCCCCCCCCCGCCCCCCCAAAATCCCAGGACTTAAAACCCTCATGAGAGATGAAGCAAATTGGAGATCTACAGCGGACCCTGGATGACCTGTGCACAGGACAGAACTCCCATCCACCCTTCCCCCTCTTCTTCTTACATTACAGCCAGGCCTGGCCAGCCTTGGGCTGTGCATGTGTGTGAGTATGAAAGTGGGTTAGGGCTCGGGCACTAACGCTTTCTTCCTTCCTCTGAGGGACGTGGGAAACCCCCAGCACTCTCCGCTGTTGTTTTATTATTTTATTAATAAAGCTTTAACATTTAGTCACTCTGTGTGTTCCTTCATCTCCGCCCCTAAAGATCCTGCCACCTTCGCCTGATCACCTAACGTCCCTGGCAGCTTGGTAGCATAAATCTGTCACAGTCCCACCCCTTCAATCCCATGGGCACATCGACTTCGGTGAGTGGAGGCAGAGATTGTGTTAACTCGCACCGCTGTCATCTGTGGGTCTGAAGGAGGCTGGGAGGCAGTGCTGTCCAGGGAGAGCTGAGGCACAGGGTAGGGGACTTAACACAGCTAGCATTCTGGGCTCTTGGGCAGTGGTCTGTTCTGTGAATGTGCCTCCCCCGCCGACGGCATTCGGTGGAAGCTGTCCAGGTGAATGCTAGTGGTGCTGCCCCTCTCCTATGAAACATTTCCCTCCGGAGGGAGCACTTGGCCCCGATTCATCACAGCCCTGCCATCGCTGCAGGTGATTGGAGTAGTCGTCGGGGTTGAATACATGGGTGTATCCATTGCAGGGGGGGGGGGGCTGAGCACCTCAACCCGCCCAGTTTGGAAATAGAACTGAGGGCCGGGCTCTCCGGTCTGCCGAGGTTTTTCTGAGCTGCTCTAGCATCACCGAGCACGTCCCTCTTGCTAAAGCTCTACCTCAGGCATCACTGGACATGTCTCCCCACCAAGGATAACCCTCAGTTTGTGTAGAACTGCTGCAGCAGCAGCCACATCACATTGCAGGGGAGAAAGGATCGTGTCTGGGGCGTTCCTGTTTCCAGGTTAGCCTATAGGCAGCTAGCACAATGTAGAGCCACCCCGAGGCTGCTCTGTTTTACAGGGGTGACTGGCCCAGTGGCTGTGTGGCCCAAGACAATAATTGTGTGGCTGTGTGTGTGAGGGGGAAGGGGGGCAAGAAGATATCCTACAGCCACTTTAGTTGTGCCCGCCCCTTTCTTTCCCCCTCCCCAGCATTTCCTGAGCTGTGCTAAGCACAGCTGAGTGGCAACTGAGGGGCTGGATCAGCCTAGAGTGTATTCATGGGAATAAGTCAACTGCATGGCTAATTCATCACCTGAATGAAGGAAATGGTTAACTCGAGGGACTGAAAGACATGATTTATCCTCAAACCGAAAAGAAAGTAAGTTAGAAGAGTTTTGGCATTTATGATGCCGGTTGTCATAGTAACTGAACTTCATATTTCTATAGCACAATCCGCAGAAGGCAACAAATACAGTGCTTTGTATCAGTGATGAATTAAGATCAACTTTATATTTCCAATGCATTGTCAGGCGGATCAAATAATGCTTTGTCATATCACCAAGTTGTTATCAGAGTCCTTAGAAACTATTGCTGGTCTACTTATAAGTAACCTAGCTGGTGCTTGTAAAATATTGTTTATTAGAACTGTAACTGTTTGGGAAAGAGACTTCACAATAATCTACCACAAGGTTTCTCACACTTCTCCATAGGGTAGACAGCATGTGTTTCAAGAGGCATCTTCCCTCCCACTCACCATTACAGAGCATCCCTATGGGAACTACAGCAATGGCCTGCATGGGGAAATGTTTTACATGCATTTTAACTGACTTCTACTTAACTTTAGCATATGGACATAAAGAGGGGAGGCAGCATCATGTGACCTGCTAGTCCTCTGCAGACTACGAGTAGCTCGTGAAGCGCTGGCCCCTATGGCATGTTATCTTGACCCATAACGGCACTGGGTCCTCTGACAGGTAGTGGCACAAAATGTCTGGTGTTCCATTCGCCATAGTTCTGATTCATTGTGAAGGCCAACGTGTATGCAAGAAATATAAAATATGATGTAGCTCGCCCAGACCCTGAATAAAAGTTAGCATTTTCTAACAGTGACCAAAGGGCATCTGAGATTATCAAAGATGCATAGATTATAAAGCCAGAAGGGACCATTGCGAATATCTAGATTGCACTACATAGGCCTTGAATTAAGCAGATCTTTTAGAAAAACACATCAACTCTTGATTTTTAAAATTGCCAACGATGGAGAGTCCTCCACAACCCTTGTAAATTGTTCCAATGGTCAATTACTCTCACTGTTAAGAGGGTACTCCTTATTTCCAGACTGAGTTTATCCAGCTTCAACTTCCAGCCATTGGATCTTGTTTTAACTTTGTTTGTTATACTGAAGAGCTCATTTTCAAATTTCTGTTCCCCATTTAGGTCCACTCACCCCTTCACCTTCTCTTTATTAGACTCCAAAACCTTGGTCTGTTTAGCTATCACTAGGAGGCAGGTTTTCCAATCCATTATCATTTTTGTGGCCCTTCTCTGAACCCTCTCCAGTTTCACAACATCCTTCATGCATTGTGGACACCAGAACTAGACACAGTGTTCCAGGAACGGTCGCACCAGTGGCAAATCGGAGGTAATAGAATCTCCCCACTGCCGCTCAATATTCCTGTTTATATATCCAAAGCTTTGCCCTTTCCTTAGAATGGCATGTGTCTGGGGCAAGTGTTGACTGCTTTGGCTTCCAGTATATCAGGGATCCTGTGGCTATTTATATGGTAGCAGAGTCATCCCGGTGCTGACCAACTGGCTGTTGTGTCATTTCTCAGGCTTTTGGTTTCTCTAGCAGTTATTGCGTTCATGGGCAATTCTTTCATTTCTATTTCCCTGCCAGTGAAGGTACAGAAACAGCAGCAGGAAATAGAAATATTAGTCTATGCTAATGGGATAATGTGAGCTGACAACTAGCGCACGGCAACTTTGGAATGTTGTAAACTTTCATGATAGCATGACAAGCTGGGTTGCACAGACTACTAGTGCCATGTGATGTTGATCAGGGTGGGGATGTGCAATAGTTAACGAAGGCGGAAAGGACAGAAGGGCATTTGTGTTCAGTCTGCTAACAATTTGAACACCTAAATGATGGACAATATTTACATACAGGCAGGTTTCTGTCATTAAGTGAGGTTGGATACACATTTCATTCAACATATGGTGCAAGAGAAAAGACCACTGTTGTAAGAATATGATAGGACAGTGACATGTTTTGTGTATGTCAGGCAGAAACTCTCTAGAGGTGTCACATAGGAGCCTTAGAGAAGGTAATGTATTATTTCTTGTCCTAACTTTATACTGCAGAGGACACGTTCTCCTCTTTCCCAGTTAACAGCGGGAGTCATAGATTGGGAGTATTGTGACTATCTAGTCTAACCTCCTGTATAACACAGGCCACAGAACGTCCTCCAAATAATTCCTAGAGCAGAGCTTTTAGAAGAATATCCAGTCTTGATTTAAAAATCACCAGTGATGGAGAATGAAAGGCCAAAATTCATTTGCTGTGGATGTAAGATCTTAACGACAATTTCTGTTAAGAACTTTTCATGTAGGCCCAGAGTCCATGGCTTGGCCTGGGGCCTGAGGGCTAGCTAACAAAGAACAATACATAGCTCAGAGAAAGCTGGGGTAAACAGACAACCTTGTGTGTTTCAAGTCAGTGAGCGAAGTCAGCATGACTCCTGATGGTGAGCTGTAACTGGGTGTCCTTATCGCAAGTTATAGATACATGAAGCGCTGAGAAGGGCCTCCAAGGTAGGTAACTCCCTGGTAGAGATGCCAGAACAGAGTTCAGGGAGAGGTCTAACATGATTGATGTGGGTAATCACACCCTCCCCCCGTAGATGTATGCCAATCCCAGTTCACAAACTTGCATGGGTAAAACTATAAACAATTGTCATTGTTAAGTACTAATTACTGCCTTTTTGCTTTAAATCTCTAGGAATGCCTCTGTTGGTCAACCGGGAGAGCTGTTACCTCATTCCCCTGGACCCCAAAATTAGAATTTACCCTATACACTTTAATAGACATCGTTTAAGGGTAATTACCTGTGTGTTAGCAATATGTTAATTTGAACCATGGGCAGAGCCGTTATGTAATCTTTTAGACCATTGGCTTATTGTGCTCATCTTCTCTTGCTGCTAGAACCTATCCAGGGGCTTGGGAACTCCCTCCCCCTCATTCTCTCCACCCATGGCACCCTATATAATCTATTGTAATTAATTGTTCTGCAGAGTCTCTGAGCCTAATAAGCACAGTGACACTCCGCCAGCGCTGTGCATAATAAACTCCTGTGCTTGACTCTACACGGTGTCCATTTCTGATCCTTCAGAGAATCCAGCACAATCCTTGGTAAATTGTTCCAATGGTTAATTCCTCCCTGTTAACAATGTACACCTTATTTCCACTCTGAATTTGTCTAGCTTCAACTTCCAGCCATTGGATCAAGTTATATCTTTGTCTGCTTCTTTGCCAAACCCATTATTAAATATTTGTTCCTCAAGTAGATACTTGTAGGCTGTGATGAAATCACCCCTTAACCTTCTCTTTATTAAGCTAAATAGACTGAGCTCTTTGAGTCTACGCTTATAAGGGATGCTTTCTAATGCTTTAATCATTCTCGTGACTCTTCTCTGAATCTGCTCCAATTTATCAGCACCCTTGAATTGTGGACAGCAGAGCTGGATGCAATATTCCAGAAGCAGTCACAACAGTGCCAAATACAGCAGGAAAATAACGTCTCTGGTCCTCTCAAGACAGTATTTGTAGAAGTAGCCCTGCCCTTTGGTTTTAATTCTCACATTCTGGAGTTCTTTACAGTACTCTTTTTTGCATCGGAGGCCTACAGGATGTTGTGTCAGGCTGTTGCGTGGGGTGAGACAAACCCAATTTTGGAGGGTTAGGTAGAGGAGAAAGAAACTGCAGAAAAGAGTGAGCCTCGGTAGCCTTGGGTGGTACAGCATAGAAGCGTTGAGAGATTTTTCTGAACTCCATTAGAGCAGACTACTGTTGTGCTCTTGATAGTGAGCAGGCAGTCAATGCAGAGGAGTGTCTCGGTAGAGTTGGTCAAAGTTATCGTTATTGGAATCCTGGGATATTTGCTTATTGATATTCACAACTAATCCACACATTGTACTTAGGAGTAATTTATAAACTGGGCAGGTTCTAACTAAGTAAATCCTGTCAACTTTAAGAGTGAAATAAAGAGAGAAATAAAGTACAGTAGCTAGCTCCCGCGGTAGGCATGGACATTGCGGAAGCTGAGATGTAGTGACATCATCAACACCTGTCACATCCTCCCAGGCTTTCTAGTTTTTCTTTCTTAGGCAAATACCTGCCCAATTTTCTAGAAAGTCAAAATATTTCATTTCAACTACTGTTCTAGCACCCCATATCTACAGTGCTGTTGATTGCCAGGCTGCCATAAAGGGTCCTGCACCGTTGCATGTGGCCATACAGGCTTATATGGTGTCATAAATATAAAGGGAAGGGGGAGAGGGTTGGATGCAGTGCTATAAAATCTTCTTACCAGTAAAGGGTTAAGAAATGCAGGTAGCCAGACAGACACCTGACCTGGCTGGCATCTGACCAATGAAGGGACAAGATACTTTCAAATCTTGGGAGCGGGGAAGGCTTGGTGTGTGGCTCTTCATCTGAGTCAGAGTGATCTTGGGAGACAAGAAGGACCTGCAGAAAATCAATCTCCTCAACCAGTCATCTTCTCACCAAACCTCACTTTTCTAAAGTAAGTTTAGTCAGCATTGCGAATAGGTTTTGTTTGTTTTGCTTGGTGAGCTTTCCCTGTGTTAGAGGGAGGGGTTATTCCTGTTTTTTCTGTACCTTTAAGGTGTTGTCCAGAGGGGGAATCCCTCTGAGTTGGAAATTGAGTACCCTGTAAAATAGTTACCATCCTGATTTTACAGAGATGATTGTACCTTCTTTGTTTTAATAAAATCCTTCTTTTAAGAAGCTGACTGTTTTCTATGGTTTTAAAACCCCGGGGGTGGGTTTTTAGATCACTGTGTAACCAATTGGTTAGGAGATTATTCTCAAGCTCCTCAGGAAAGGGGGTTTACAGGCTTGAGAGGGTATTTTGGGGGGAAGGGGAACTTCAAGTGGTTCCTTTCCCGGATTCCTGTTTAAAACACTTGATGGTGGCAGCGAGAAAAGCATTTCTCAGGGTGCAGGGAATTTTGTACCTTGGGGGTTTTAACCTAACCTGGCAGAAACAAGCTTAGGAGCTCTTCATGCGGCTCCCCACGTCCTTACCCTAGAGTTCAGAGTGGGGAGGGAACCCTGACATATGGCTACTAATTCTGTTGCTTATTATTGGCCTAAGCAATATTGTCATTATTCTGGAGGCTTGTTTGAAAGTAATGTTGCATTGCCGATCCTTGCTCTGTACATGGATACTTTCCATTTTCGTTTAATTCTTCCTTGGTGAAAGTGTGCTCCAGATCTGAAATCTTACCCTTTGGCATAAAAGCTGCATTCAATATAGACCAAAGAATCAGAAGGAAATATCTGATGTCAGAGTGTAATTTATTTTCATGTTTTGTTTTTAAGAGTGCATTTCCCCTAGAATATAGTGGTAATTGTTCATGTCATGTTTGATTTCCTTTTTGGACGTGGAAGACAAACAAAGATTGACTAGAGGTATTCCTTTCTGTGCTAAGAGAATGGAGGTACCTTAAGTAGGGTGACACACAAGATGAATTCTCCTGTAGCACTTCTGCTGTCCTGTCTCCTGTCTTGCTTTATAATTAATTAGCTGTCAGATTTGCTAAACCTTCACTAACTGACTACAGAGACACTAGGCAAATTGGCCCTGAAATTAAGACTCAAGCTTCGGATGATCTTCTTCCTGCCCTTACAATTCTCATTATTGATTTCTCAATCATTTCCACTTGTTCAGCATAGAAGTGAAATGGACATTTTTTAGATTAAAAAAAAACCCTATTAACTCTCTTTTTTAAGATTTTTCATGTGAAGTACTCCAGTTTTTTTTAATTTCCTTGAATACAATTCAGAGGATTTTCTGCCCTGATAATGAAACGGGCTTTTTAGTGCCTCTTGGGCTTGCCACCATCAAAATACTTATTGCTTAGTTGTTGCCAAGTTGCAAAGTGAAAATAAAGACCTAGATTGATTTATTGCTTTCACAATAGTTCATATAGTGGGATATTATCTGAGTAGCTGAACTGAGTTGGTAAATTACAGTGTAGTAGCCGTGTTAGTCTGTGTCAGCAAAAAGAAAATGGAAAAGCTTATGCTGAAATAAATTTGTTAGTCTCTAAGGTGCCACAAGTATTTCTTTCTTCCTTATTTTCTTTTTGAGTTGGTAAAATATCACATCCAACTTGAAAGTTCAACTGAATTAGCAGGTTCTCATGAAATCTGATGACTTCTGGGAAAACTGTTCTCTGACTGAGGTATATGCCCTGGAATAAATTGCATAAGTCATTGTCATGTCAAGAGTATGAAATAACGTAGTGAACATATTGCCTGTTTTGACTGATCTGTGTTAGTTGTCTGATAAATGTCTTAACAAAACTTCAATTTAAAAAAAATGCAATCACCATTCCTGTACGTTGATACATTCACAGTTTTTTCTATGGATGTGCTTTTTTCAGATTGTTATAGTCTGGTAATAAATTGAGAATAAGGTTGACACATTTCTACTCCTTAAACCAATTTCTAAGACAGTTTGGAGGAGAAAGTTTCCTGCTGTGCATTTCTACTGGAAACCCACTCTTGACTGCTGTTACTGTCAACACATTTTTCCACTCTTGACTGGTATACACTCCTCATACTTTTTTCCTTCCTCTTAATATATTCTGCCATAAATGTTTTCCTGATGAGGGAGAGATAAAATACATCCTCTTTTAGATTAAGGAGCTACTACTGATGGGACCCAAATGCCCAACCCCAGTGTTATCATGCACCTTTGGCTGTGCTTTTACCTCTGCTGCACACTGCACTGTTTGTAGGACCTCCAGCAACAATGGCTTTTCTGGTGCATCTCTGTCAGTCAGATTCAACACTCTGTTAATAATTTGGAAGCTTTTATTCATTCCAGCAGTCCTGTCAAGGTTCAGTCTAGTATGAATGAAGCATCTGGGATTTTAAGTTTACATCAATTCTGTTGAAATACTGAAGGAGCACGGATAGACCTTGATGTGAGCAAGACACTTAACTTTCATCTCCATATTTATTATCATTTATTTATTTTGATTTATAATACATAAGAGCATACCCTAGACTTCATCTGCCGTTGCCGTAAATTAATAGTGCCGTCACTAATGGTCACAAATACAGCTGCCTTACATTGAAGACTATTTCCCATTGAATTGCTGCAGTCTATTGCCTTGACAGAATATGAGTATGTCAAAACCCATTGTACTCTCAACTAGTGATGAATCAAGTTCCCCCAGGAAAGGCCTGCAATCAAAGTTGCTTATAATGGAGTTAACTGTTACATACTAGGGTGCTGAGATACATCCGATAACTGCGCATTGCATAAAAATCTAGCTTCATTTTAGCCATTTAAATTAACCGCCTCTTAATTTTGATGAGCTCCCACTTGTTCTTGCATGAACGGGAGGAGTGAGTGGACTGCCAGATTAGCATTCTCTTTACCTTTCATTTTGTTTTTTGTTTGTTTCTCATAGTTCAGCCATGATTATCTTAATTTCACTTATCTGAAAGTGCCTCTTCCTCCAGACGTTATCCATTCCCAAAAGGCTTGGCCAAGAGACTAAGGGCTGGGAGGACAGAAGAGTTTACAACCTGTTGAGAGCGTAAACACCAAGGAGAGAGAATAGGTCTTTAGCGTGCCATGAGAGTGTGTGCAAATTGAAGAAATGAGATGAAATTAAGAGGGCAAATGTAGGCTGATTCCGAGGACAAATGTCTGGACAGTACTGGCCATTTGGCTGTGGGCTAATCCCATCTAGGGAAATGAGGAAGCCTCGTTCCTTGGTACATTTAAAATTAGGTTAAGTACTAGAAACTGACTTTGGAGGCTAGTTCCCTGACAGTCCAGAGAATGGAATGGGGGACCTAATAGTCTTTCATTTTCATGGTTCTGTGACATCCATTGAAAAGCCCCCCATTTACTCGGAGCCTCATTTTACCACATGTATTCATTGGCTCCTACGATATTTGGTTAATCCAGTTTGTACCAGTCTCCTTTCTTCTTCTTCTTCTTCTCATGTCTAAATGAAATTGTCATTGTCATTTTTAAAATCTGCCCTCTTTCCCCATGCCTCGAGTAAGTTCCATTGTCATTCCCTCGACCCCTTCATGTCTGCGATAGCTTCTATTGTTTTGCTTGAACTATCAATTGTGAAACTGTTTGCAGTATCGGTGTATCGGTGCGGGTCCCGGGGTATGTTGTGAACATGACATTCAAGACAAGAATGCTAACCTCATTGCTAATGGGGCCGCACTGGTACAAAGATGGGGATGGTGGTATGAGTTGCTGCGGCTAAATCATATTTGAAATTCTGATGGCATATCTCCTGCTATATGTCATGAGAGAGGATACTAAGTGGTGGTATTAAATAATGCATATGATTTGCAGTTATTGTGTGGAATGAAGGTAAGATGGTTCCTAAGGTATTACTAAGGCACCAGATCATGTTATCTGCTTGTGGCACATGAATTCAATGGTCTGACCTGGCCTAATGTTTGCTCTCTTTTCAAGTGCTGATGTAATTACCAAACAGGTTTTAGAGTTTAGTCTTCAGACCCTGGCTATGCGAAGAAGAGGGATCAGTCTTAAGTTAACAGGGTCCACTGCTGTTTTGTAGATCAGGCTTGTAAGAGAATGACCAGTGGTGTTTGGCCCCTCCTGAGAGTGCAGCGGTAACATAAAGGCATAAGCAGAGTGAACTGAGAGTCGGGTCAATGGCAGTTTTCATGAGAGTGATGCCTCTGTCGGTGGCGAAGTACAGAGTTTCATGTCTCACTCCCTGTGAATGAGGTAAGAGAATGTGTGTGGTGCGGCCTGACGCAATAGAGAGTTAGTGGTACAGCTGAATGGTTTTGCAGCACCTCTGCAAGGGAGAGCTGGGACGAGGTGCTAAAGGGGACGATGAAAGGAGAGAGGCACTGTCATTCTCATCGTCAGTTTTCTCTTTCCGTTTCTTTTCTTGGCTCCGGGTTCAGCGATGACCTTTTGTTGATTTTCCTGGCACTCCTGCCGCTTCCCCTTTCAAACAAGGTATTTTGTAACACCAAGTGTGCTAGCTTGGATCATTACACCCCATCCTGGTAGGGGTAGGGCTGGGGGCTCTTCTCGTCGGAGGGGAGTGCACTGTTGCATAGAGAGCCCCATGGAGAGCTGTAGGACATCTGTCACAGGGGAAGGGAGTGATTGAGAGACCCGCAGAAAAGCAACAGCACTTGCACTTCTCCTAGTGTGTGCAAATCTCTTTAAGGGCCAAGCCCTGGTCTCCTGCATGAATCCCCGTGAACAGGCTGTGAGCAGGAGCCCTCCAAAGGAAGGGATAAATGGAAGCCCCTCCCCATGGGCTGTGGGTAGGATGCTGGTCTTCTACTCTCACTATGCAAGGGGTTATGGCCAGAGTGTCTGTGTGGCTATATCCCCACCTGGCCAGCCCTCCATGGCCCTGCAGAACAATTTGCATGGAGCACTCTTCCCACAGTGCACAGGACAATATCAAGGTTTTAGTTTTGAGGAAATAACTTATCAGCCTCCAAGTAAGAAAAAGCACAGCTGCAATCGCTTTCTATGTCAGAAACAGCCATGCCGGACTAAGCTGGGAACCCACTCAGTCACTGACGGGAGCAAGATTTCAGTTTTGTGCTTGGCCAAGGACAGTCCCTGGTGGCAGAATGAGAGATTGGTCTTTCTCCCAACCCTTGCTGGTTATGAGTGGTGCCATCGGCATCTGCAGAAGACTATTCTTGTTCCCATTGATGACCAGTGGGCCAGCCCCCCGAGTCCCTTGCCCTTGCCCTTGGTTTGGAATTGGATTGAGTGGGCTAGATTTCCTGTTGCACTTATGCATGATCTGCAGAAACAGTGGGCACTGGACAAGGGATGCTCTTTCTGAAAACCCAGCAGCTTGTAGATGCAAGTGGCATTCAAGTCAAACTATTTTTAAAAGTTTGCTATTATGGTTGTTGGTAACTTTTCAATTCTGTACTGAGCAAGCAGAACTTCCTTCCACTTCACACAGGTCACTATTGCATTCTTGCAGTTCATCTCAAGTCTCCTACTCATTTGTTCTGAGCCAAAACCAATGAATTGGGAATAAGCTTTTAATTAAATTTTGTTTTATCAGTTTTGGATGTAGAACATCTCCCTATGCTGCAACCCTGAAGTACCGCTCGTTGGAACATTAGGCAGCAGGCGAGGTTCCACAGAAATAACTGGCAAATAATTGTATTTGAATTTTTCCATGGGATATTTTGAGTTTTTGGCAAAAAACTCAAAGCCCTAAATATTTCAGCCAAAATCCAAAATAAATTCTGAAATGTCATCGGGGTTGTAGTTTGAGAGCCCATGCTGATCTCTCTGGTCAAACTACATCTCCCATGATGCATCAGAGTCTCCTCTCTCTGAGGGGAAGTGGTGGATCATGGAAACTGAAGTCTGACTAGGGAGCCCGACCCATGGAGGGGAAATGGTGCATGAGGCACCTGACCCTCCAGTCCCCTGAGGCACTGCACCAGAATTTCAGAACTGAGCTGTTTTTTATTCCAGCCGAGAGGGTGTTCAGTTTTTTAATTTTAAAAAAATCAAAATTTCCCATGGAAGGCAGCAAAATGTTCCTTGTCTGAGCAGGCTACAAATTCTACTGCACTTGTACTTTAATAAAAAATATAGACACACATTGCAGAACTGTGTGCAAGTAGACACTATGGATGCAGTTGCTATTTGGAGAGACTGCAGGAGTAATTCAGGACTGTTTAAAGTATGGATTATGTAAATGTGTATTTAAAGACTTGAAAAATGCATCGTATGGACATAGCCTACTACAATAGGGTATCACGTAAATATGTCTCCAGAGAGTTTTGAAGACATGCAGTATTGCTGAACATTCACTTAGAATGCTTGACAGCTGCTTCCACTCCTAGCAGAGATGGCACCCAAAACCAATTATGAGGTGTTGCTAACAATAATTTCGTTCAGGATTCTTAAATATAATAATTAAACTCAGTACCATGCCTGAAACCGAAATTTCCATATATGCATTTCTTGATACTCTGCCTAAAAAATAGGCACAAACAAAAACAGATTTTGCTACTGTCATGCAATAATTAATAATAAGAAAAAAGGGGGGGAAGTCACATTACTGATATTTGAAAACTACCTCCTGTAATTGTTACTCCGGGTGTTTTAGGAACTTTAATGTCCTGGTCAGGAGCCTCGAGGAAACCCACTATTGTTCCTCCCCCACCCCACTCCTGACCCCTCCCTGCTGGCCCTGAGGAGCAGGTGCTGAGATGAACCATCCTGATAGGGGTTGTAGAACAGTTCCTCTGCCACCAACATCCTATTTCTGCAAACACTGCAGGGGGTCCCTCCCATTTGGGTAAATTTTATCCTCTCTGCCCTGCCCTATTCTAGGGTTTGCCCCCCTTCGCCACCGTCTGGATGCACCTCTGCCCCCTTCTTAACCCAGGTTTCTACACCTGAGTCCTGATTTTGCCTATAGTTCCCTT
The DNA here is from genome assembly GCA_033296515.1 of Macrochelys suwanniensis. Taxonomy (NCBI): domain Eukaryota; kingdom Metazoa; phylum Chordata; order Testudines; family Chelydridae; genus Macrochelys; species Macrochelys suwanniensis. Next base: position 2,129,272 of record CM065781.1, on the reverse strand, counting down.
CCTTTTCCTCTGCACCCATTTCTTTGCCCCCTGCACAAATTCTGTCCTTTCCCTCCTCTGATGGGCCCCCTTTGCCCCCTTTCAGTCCCCATTCATAGCAGGGAGCACATTGTGATTCCAAGTGATGGCAGATGTTACTGAGCATGCCCAGATTGTGTGACTATGCTCAGTACCAGCACAGTAGCACATTGTGCTGGGGAGCACTTCGTGCCACTGCCCTAGCCATGTTCCCAGCCGTGTGACATGCGTGGCAGATGGGGGGAGGGATAGCTCAGTGGTTTGAGCATTGGCCTGCTAAACCCAGGGTTGTGAGTTCAATCCTTGAGGGGGCCATTTGGGGATATGGGACAAAAATTGGGGATTGGTCCTGCTTTGAGCAGGGGGTTGGACTAGATGACCTTCTATGGTCCCTTCCAACCCTGATATTCTATGATACAAGGTGGCTGTGTGCTCATGCATGCAGCTTACAAGGAACAGTGGAAGGCAGATACTTTTTGCAAAACATATTTAATCATAAAGCCAATTTCCCATTGAAAAGCCGCTTAGATGGAACGTTTTTGACCAGCCAAACTCTGAATCTCTTACGCCATCAAAATTCCAAGGAAAGTCAATGGAGTTTTGACTGAATAAAGGCAGCTCAGTAAATATTTCAGGAGTTGGCCCCATATAATCCATTCTTAGCATTGTCTGGCAATCAGTGCATAGCAGGAGCTCTTTATTTTTAATACAAATTAGTTCACTAAATTTCATTCCCGATGCTAGTGGTAACAGACACAATCATCCTCCCGGTATTCCTTTTTAATTGCTGGCTTGCAGCACCACAATATTGACATTCCAAAGAGAAAACTCTATTTTACTCCAATAACGATTTCGGTATATGATATACTGCAGGCCCAATAGAGAATACTCTGTATGGTAAATTATATAAAGAATAAAAAATGGAAAAACAGCAGAAATACCTGGGTTAGATAAGTCCCAGGGGAAGAGCTCCTGTTTTCATCTTCTCACATACATTAAGTCTGAATTGTGAGTGACATTTAATTCCAGTGTTGTGCTCTGGGATCAGAATATGCAGGGTGGAACATTACCTATTCTATGGGAAACAGATGAAAATGGGCTGTGAAAAAATGTTTATGTGGAGCAGATAAGTGGCCTACAAAATGCCAAACCACTTGCATACATCACATTTGTAAGCACTGGCCAGTGTTTGATTTATTGACTCGGCACAGGAGTGGCTTATAACACAAGGCTAGAAATGGACCTTGGGGATGTTGGTAGGTACGGACACAACGCAGGTAATTGACATGACTGATATCTAGCAGAGTGTGGGACAAAGGAATAGCTTGGGCATACACTGTAGTTAATCATAAGCATACAGTTGGGAATACCATTCATTTGTGTTGACATTTCAATACAATGTTTTTGTGTGTGTGAAATATTGTCCTTGATATAAGTTGTTATGATTCATTTGCACGACCCTATCACAAACGGCCTGGAGCTTGTTGTGCTAGGCACTGTACAAACAGAACAAAAATATTTTAATTAATTATTAATCCAGCTTTGGCTCCTCCGTAGCTGTGATTTCCTCCTGCCAGGGGCAGCTTTCTCCCCCCTGCCTGTGCCCCACCCCCGCTCTGCCCCCTCTCATCCTGGACCCAGTTGAAATGCAGCTGCTCACCCCCACCGCCTGACCTGTGAGGGCTCTGCTCTGCGGGAGGGGGAGTGGTGCTGCCCTCCTTGCTGTGCAAGCCACAGGCATGCCGGGGTTGTGGGAGAAGAGGACTGGGTGGGGGTCACAGCAAGGAATTGGGGGTGATGTCTGGGTCCTGGGTGAGAGAGGTTGAGAGCCACTGAGCTAAAAGTATGTGCCAAGTCCAGGGGCCAAGCACCCTGGACTCTCGTTGCCCGGTGCTCTGCTGGGAGTCATGTTGTTAGGGGGCGTTTCCTCCAAACTAACGTGCCGTTTGCCAAAGCACGAGGATGGCGGTCACGCTGGGAGCTGGCTGCTGCAGTTCATGGGTCTGTTCTGAGCATCCATTGTTATTGCTACTCAAACAAGAATGAATCCAGGGCAGTTCCGTGGCCTGCGCCCTGCAGGAGATGGGTCTAGATGATCACACTGGTCCCTTCTGCTCTTAGAATCTATTAATATCCGAACTTTCTGACACATTCACCTTCCCACCTCGATTGCTCCTTCCTCCGTCGCTCTGTGCCTCCCTCCGCCCTGTGTGCAGCTCAGTGAGAGCCGTCGAACTCGGTACAGCGGGGTTTGAAATTGAATGTGAATTTGCTGCTCTTCATATTGCTGCCTCTCCACTCATTATAGAGACCCATGGCCCGGTTCTGATCTGTGTGACACAGATACAAATCCAGAGTAACACCACCCATGGCAATGTGGGGATGGCTTACACAGCTCTAAGGGAGGGAAGAGCTGTTTTTATCTTCGAGGGATGATCAGAATTCCAGCTACAGGGGAGAAAGAAATAGCTCCTGTGTTATAGAGCAGTGTGCCCGTGAAAACTCTGTCTTGCACGTGTGCGCGCGCGCACACACATACACACACACACGTTAACTGTGCTGGCAAAGCTACTGTTAGACTTAACAAAGGAACTCCCATTTTCTATATCCGTAGAAAGTTTTTCTTTTTTAAAATGTTTATCGTAAGCTCCTCTAAGGAATGCCTTTTCTTTTATTGCGCGACTGGACAGAGCATTCAGCTTATTCAAGAGACTCTTCAGGGTCTGAAGTTGCTTTATGATGTCATTTTTGTCATGGTGACTTAAGGCTGGTTCATGGTTAGCAGGTAATAACCATGGCCAGTGCTGGATAAACCCCAAGCTAAAGGCCTCAGAGTTTATCATCTTGGGAGATGGTTATCACCTCATAGAGAGAGCCTCACGTTATAACTGGGTGACTCTGCTGAAGATGTTAATTAAATATTCACAATGTAAATTAAAGAGGGGAAAACCAACTGCAAAAGACCGAATGGGCTGTTACACTGCTGACAGGTAATTTCTTTAAAAGCAAAAGCTAAGGAAAGTGTATATCCTTCCTTCCTTCTCCTCATCCTCTCATATTCTCTGTCCTCTTTCTGCCTCCTGCTTTCCTCGCTGAAATCACCTTCCCTCCACATCAGCAAAGCTCTTCCCCTTTGGTGGCATAGATTCATTGAAATGCAGGGCTAGAAGGGGCCTCAGGAGGTCATCTAGTCCTCCCCCTGTGCTGAGGCAGGACCCAGTTGTGATGGTGTACCCCATAAGGCTTTATGGGGAGATGCTTATAAATGTATATATGATATAACTGGAATATGTTTTATGCTACATGTGCCATGTAACATATCTCTGTGAAAGTTATGACCTACTGAATCTATTCCTCCTGTTTGTATGCATGTATCATTGTTGTAGTTGAAGTTATGAATATTGGTTGTATGCTTGCTTGTTTTCTACATAGACTTAGTAAGAGCATTTGATCAATGTCTGGAGAAAGGAATGTGCACGTTAAGTGCCCAGTCAAGAAACACTTAACAGACAAAAGAACTTGCAGACACCAATCCACATCTGAGCTTTGCTAGGAATGTGGCTGGTCTGGTAAGGAACTGAGTTGCGCATGGACATGTGACTTGTCCATGTGACCCCAACACTCCATTTTGTAACTGGATGCTACACAGGGAGAGGGAGGGGTATCCACCCAGAGGAGAAAGTCTATTTAACCCCCTGGGAGACCCCTCCATCTTGTCTTCAGCTGGCTAAAGAGAGAGCCTCTCCACCCCCCAAGGATATACCTGAAAGAAACTGGAACAAAGGACAATAACAAGGGGGGGTGGGTGATTGCTGGACCCAGGCTAGGAGGACCATAGCCTGTAAAAGGAAGTTTACTGGAACTGGTGAGGTTTTTATCTGTATTCGGTGTGATTAGACATAGATGTGCGTGTTTTATTTTATTTTACTTGCTAATTCACTTTGTTCTGTCTGTTACTACTTGGAACCACTTAAATCCTACTTTCTGTACTTATTAAAATAACTTTTTACTTATTAATCAACCTGGAGTACATGTTAGTACCTGAAGGGGGCAACCAGCTGTGCATATCTCTCTATCTGTGATATAGAGGGCGAACTATTTATGAGTTTACCCTGTATAAGCTTTATACAGGGTAAAACTGATGTATTCAGGGTTTGAACCCCATTGGGAGTTGGGCACCTGGGTGTCAAAGGCAAGAGCACTTCCTAAGCTGCTTCCAGGCAGGCCTACAGCTGTTAGGGGATGTGGCTCAGACCTGGGTCTGGGTTTGCAGCAGGCTAACGGGTCTGGCTCAAACCAGACAGATTTCTGGAGTCCCAAACTGGAAAAGGCAGGAAAGCAGGGGCAGGCGTAGTCTTGGCACACCAGGTGGCAGCCCCAAGGGGGTTTCTGTGATACCAACCCGTCACACCAGTATGTCTAGATCATCTCTGACAGGTGTCTGTCTGTCTGTCTTGTTCTTATATACCTCCAAAGACAGGGATTCACAGAGGTATTTTCTCTCTCTCTCTTTTCTAATGTGATCTGAGTGGGAGGGGCTGGGTTTACCTGTAGCAAACAAACAATGTAAACACAAGACTAGGTGAATGACTTTGGTGACAGGAACCTAGCAGGCCTGTAGGGGTTCAAGGAAAGCAGCCAGTCAGATTGTAGGGTATTGAATGAAAGGTGAACCACTACTGTACAGTTTTGGGTCAGAGGTTTAGTTCATCTTTCCATTCTAACTGGCTGAGAAAATTTTATTTCAGAATAATTGATGATAAAATGGTATTGAGATTAGAAAGCCATGATTGGGTTGAGTATGTTTTAGTGAATAACGTGTCTACCTTCCATGGAAATCTAATGTGACTTTTGTAATTCTTTTTCATTAATGCATTTCAAAAATCACAGCTGTAAAGGCACCAAACAATGTTGTTGGCTCTAATGCATTAGGGAATAGCCCTGAATCCTGCGATATGTCGGTAATTTGTTTCTTAGCGGCAGAAGGATAAATTGTAATGATAAGAACCAGCATCATCTTTTTCATTTAGAATGCAAGATGTTATTGATAAAACAGTACAGCAGAGAGGAGCTTTTCTGAAATGCTGCGATACAAGAAGAAATTAGTAATGGAAATCCTACTTAGCTTTTATCCATCATTGTTACAGAATTAAAAATAATCTGTCCTGTAAACAGGGAAAATATAACTCTATTGTATTTGGGAAATTAGGGCTATTCCTGTGCTGATTCACCATACAAATTGGAGGTGACCTCTGTAGAGATTTGAGTTTGCTAGTCCAACAGGGTTGGACACCAGTTAGCAGCAATTCTATACATTCCACACTGTATGGAGTGTGAACTTTTATTACTTCTACAGTGACAGCTGAAGCTAGGGCCCCAGGGTGCTGCAGGTACCGCAGAGTAAGGGACTGTCCTTGCTCCAAAGAGCTTGCTGTCTGAAATGACAGTATGGATAAAGGGGGAGGTAAAGGAAAGAGTATTTCCCCCGGGTACAGATGGGGGCTTTGGCACAGACCTGGAGTGACTCGCCCAGTGTCTGTGACACAGCCAGAGACTGAACCCAGATCTCCAGCGTCCCAGCCTAGTGCGATCACAAGACAACCCTTCCCCTCAAGTTTTTTTGGGCTAGAGGCCAATTTCCCTATGCCTTTGTACAGCACACTAGGGCCCTAATCCTGATAGAAGTGTCCAGGTGCCACTGTAATGAAAGTAAATGGTTAGACTTGGCCCAGCATTGTTTGCATTGCAAGAACTGCCGTGCAGTTTCAGCTGGGAAGGTCTGTTGGCAAAGTAGTAGCTTTACACCAAGCCCGATCCAAAAGGGGGTAAAGGAGCAGTGATGCTGCAGTTGCATTCCTCAAACCAGACTTTCAGAAGGGTTTTCTTCTGACACAGCCCAGACCCTGGAGAGCAAATCCACTCTTCCCCCAGGGGTTAAGTACATCTCCAGCATCTTCTGTCTTTCCCTTTCCCTGTAACCCTCAGCTCCGGCTTTTATCTTGAAGAGGACGTGCTGTTTGTTCAGCATGCTAGATGGATAGTAGCATTCCCTTCCTTCTCCAATGGGCTCTGCGACCCCCAACGCACAACCCCACTGTGACCTGCCATGCAGTCAACCAATATGACTTTCCTTCGCTCGCTTCTCTCTCACTCCCACCAAAAAGATGCTGAGATCTGCATCCTGTGCCCCTTTGCCGGAATTTGATGAGACTGTCCCAGGGCTGTAGATAAATTTTATCACAGAGGTGGATGGTAAAGAATTGATGGCAGTTGGCAATCATTTTGGCACATGCTAGGCAAGATGCGGTTTTTTCCCCCTTCTCTTACTTAATCAGAGTGTTTATCTGTCCCTGTAGCAGTAGCAAAAGTTCAAAAATCTGTCTCTCTCTATATATAATATGAATAATAATGTTAATGCTTTTTAATAAAACAAGACTCTGATTTAAAATATTGTTAGTTAATGACCAGCATAAATCGATGGAAGCCTTATAACAAGGAGAGATTTTATGATTGAAATGGAATAAAAGATGTTGTGGTATTAACCGGATTGCTAATATGCAGATAGTGCCTTGCATACATTTAGAATTTACTGTTTTCTAAAAGAAAACAATGAGAAATAGGGGAAAGGATTTTGATTGTTTATTGGCTAACAAAAACAAGAAAAGAAATGCATGACAGTGGAGAGAGGAGCCAGATGTTAAATCACTGGTTTCCAGCCGTGCAAATCGATATGGGCGCAGTGAAGGGCCAGGACACCCACAACTCCTGGATTGAGTAGCCTCAAGTGCTGGATGAAGAATAGCGAGGCTGCCTGTCCTGGCCACAGGTTCGGGTGATGGATTGATGTTTATGTAGCTTTGTCTGGGGTGAGCCCTGAATTTCCCCACAGCAAATTCATAAACAATCCCACAGTCCCAGACAGGTGCATGAGTCACTGGCAGGATTCAGATCCCGAGAGCAGGGTGCTGCCGTGCCGAGGCACAAACAATGACAGTAGATTGGCCAGTTACAACATTTTCTTCCCTCCTTGCTACAATTTTGTTCTAATGTAGTTGAGCCTCCTCCAGTTCTAATCCTGATTTGGGCTGGGGGGCGGGGGGAGTGGTGCAGTGGGTGGTGGAAGAAGCTAGAGGGAATGTGGAAAACCAGTTTTAAATTAAAAAATGTCGCATTAAGGAAAATTCTTTTAGTAAAAAATGACTTTGTTGTAGCCGCATTGGACAGATCAGTGTAATGAGTTATAACCATCTCCTGTTCTTTCTCCAGTTGTCAAACTGTCTTTGCTTGATTTTGTCTCTCTGATTATAAACTCATTTGGAAAGGGGATCTGACTTGCTCTGTTTGCCAAGAGCTGTGTACATTAGACGGACACTGTAGAAGTGATTAACAGTATAAATAACAAAATGTATTAGCACCACTGAGTTAGTTGCAAATTGACAGACAATAAAGCAGACAGCTATTCGGGCCTGTTGTAAAGTTGCATGCAAACCAATTTCCATTTGCTAAATTGGAAAAAAACCTGTTATAATGTTTTGCCAAAATATGTCCCTTCTCCCACACATCTGCTAGCCCTGAACCCTTCCCCCCGCCATCCCTAAGGACATTCTACATGGGTAATGCCCTTGTTCTGGGGATTGCAGGGACTGGTTGCCTGTCCCCAGGTAGCATGATATCAAGAAGGGAGGAGGGCATCGATGTCATCATGGCAAAGAGGGCTGGCACATTGGTGATGGGGCGGGGTGTGTGGAAGCAATCTGCTCCACCTGTTAGGGTGCACGTTCCCCTTCCTATCTAAATGCGTATTTATACCCCACTTGGAGTTTGCCAGCTTCTAGAACTCAGAGCTGAGCCTCTAGCAGATCCTACTCGATGGCCCATACCCATGGTCATATTTAGAGATGGCAAAACCTCTTGAAAATTAACATAGAAGGAGTGGTGGGAGATTATCATAGCTGGGGATGACCAGTGAGGAGAGGGATAGATAGTGTGTGGCTGATCACTGGTGTAGTAGAAATGAGAGCCTGAGGCAAGAGATAGAAAAGGCCTAAGGTTCAAACACAGTCAAGTCCTGCTGATATAAAGCAGAATTAGCAAGAGTCAGGCCGTGCCCTGTTACAAAATATGCCTGCTTGCAGGTTCACTGTCCAGAACATGAACTTGGCAAGAATATGGCTAGTGTTGGAAAATCACAAGCACTCCTAAGAAGTGCTCAGCACTGGGCACTTGCATAAACACATTCCAGAAGGGTCGTGCCAGAACACCCCGACAGCAAGACATGGCATAAACAGTCTCCCTGAAGCTGATACAGGGACACACTGATCCCTCCTAAAGATAGAGTCAGGATGACAAGGTGATGGATGGAGATGTTTTGATTGAACCAATGGGTACAAAGTAAAGGGCGGTAACTAACCACATCAGAGGGACAATACACAACTTGTTTTTATCAGTGTATAAAAGAGGGGTCCGAGAGGAGGTGTCTTTGTCTGGTCCAGGGGGGAGTGGGGAGTCCCACCGCTCACTGAGCTGGTCCATTGTAATGAGCATACATGTCTTAGTATCCCTGTGGAATCTATGGGGTGCTATTACCAAGCTGGGATGGGGTTGCAAGTGCTTTGGGGGATAGGATTAAAATTCAAAATGATCTGGCCAAACTGGAGAAATAGTCTGACGTAAATAGGCTGAAATTGAATAAGGACAAATACAAAGTACTCCATTTAGGAAGGAACATTTAGTTGCACACATTCAAAATGGGCAATGACTGCCTAGGAAGGAGTACTGCAGAAAGAGATCTTGGGGTCATAGTGGACCACAAGCTAAATATGAGTCAACAGTGTAACACTGTTGCCAAAAAAACCAAACATCATTCTGGGATGTATTAGCAGGAGTGTTGTAAACAAGACACGAGAAGTAGTTATTCCGCTCTACTCCATGATGATTAGGCCTCAACTGGAGTATTGTGTCCAGTTCTGGGTGCCACATTCCAGGAAGGATGTGGATAAATTGGAGAGAGTAAAGAGAAGAGCAACACTAATGATTAAAGATCTAGAAAACATGACCTATGAGGGAAGGTTGAAAAAACTGGGTTTGTTTAATCTGGAAAAGAGAAGATTGAGAGGGGACATAACAGTTTTCAAATATGTAAAGATTGTTACAAGGAGGAGGAAGAAAAATTGTTTTTCTTAACCTCTGAGGATAGGAGAAGAAGCAATGGGCTTAAATTGCAGCAAGGGAGGTTTAGGTTGGACATTAGGAAAAACTTCCTAACTGTCAGGGTGGTTAAGCACTGGAATAAATTGTCTAGGGAGGTTGTGGAATCTCCATCACTGGAGATTTTTTAAGAGCAGGTTGGACAAACACCCATCAGGGATGGTCTAGATAATACTTAGTCCTGCCTTGAGTGCAGGGGACTGGACTAGATCACCTCTTGAGATCCCTTCCAGTTCCATGATGCTATGATTCATTGAAAATAAACCTGGCTGAGCGCTTTCACCACTGAACTGAGTATGCAGCCTTCTTGGGCAGTTCGATCAAGGTCTGGTGGCCATCTATCTGCTCAGAGCTGACACAGCAAACAGAGAGAGAACACACACACAGCCAACAACTAGGAAGTAAGCCGCTAAGCGTGCTAAGTTAGTGATGGCTTTCAAAAATTCTGCTATGATGTCACCAGTATTCAGACATGAATACATGGATTTTACTTGGAGAGACAAGGTGTGTGAGGTAATATCTTTTATTGGACCAACTTCTGTTGATGTGAAAGACAAGCTTTCGAGCTACACAGAGCTCTTGTTCAGGCCTGGGAAAGATACTCAGAATGTCACAGCTAAATACAAGATGGAACAAACAGTTTATCTTAAGTAATTAGCACATATTCTAGGTGAAGTGGCCCATTAACATCCCTGTAGTTACTTACTTTACCAAAAGCGTGTTCAGCTTTGTCATATTATTTCATAGAGACAGCGATCCAGTCAGATATGTGTATGTATTTATTAAGTCACTCAACTCTTGCAGCATTTTCATGTTTAAGGGAAAAAAAGTTTCTTTTATTTATTATTGTCTGCAGGAATGAAAAACGTGAGTAAATGTTGCAAAGTGTCTGGAGCAGCACCAATACAAATTAGACATTCTAGAACCCAGTTATCTCATCATCTTGGGAATGTTTATAACTGCCTCATGATCTTATAAGGCAACAATTTTAAGCCTCTCATTCATTGCATCTTTATCTTTGAACTTAGAAGGCCAATTTCTCCATTGATATAAATTGCTGCAGCACTGTTAACGTCTGTGCAACAGCTACAATTTACAGCAGCAGAAGATTGGCCCTGGATGTTTCTTTATTCATCCGCTGTGTATGAAGAATTCAAGTCATACTCTCAAGTGTATCTTACATGACGTGAAAATGTGTTACAAGATATAAAATGCTGTTTTAAGTGACTTTTTTTAGAACATAAGAATGGCCATACTGGGTCAGACCAAAAGTCCATCTAGCCCAGTATCCTGTCTTCCGACAATGGCCAATGCCAGGTGCTTCAGAGGGAATGAACAAAACAGGGCAATTATCGAGTAATCCATCCCCTGTTGCCCATTCCCAGCTTCTGGCAAACAGAGGCTAGAGACACTATCCCTGCCCTCCATGAATTTATCTAGTTCTTTTTTGAATCCTGTTATAGTCTTGGCCTTCACAACATCCTCTGGCAAGGAGTTCCACAGGTTGACTGTGCATTGTGTGAAGAAATACTTCCTTTTGTTTGTTATAAACCTGCTCCCTATTCATTTCATTTAGTGACCCCTAGTTCCTGTGTTATGAGAAGGAGTAAATAACACTTCCTTATTTACTTTCTTCACACCAGTCATGATTTTACAGACCTCTATTATATCCTCCCTTAGTCATCTCTTTCTACCTTTAGAGCTGATCCCAAACTGGACTCCATTGGACTTACCTACTAGTATATGTAATTAAAATACTTTCTGGGAGTTGCATCTCAACCATCCATATAAATTGAAATGCTTTACTCATGTTCACTAGATTTAAGTTGCTGACTGATTCTCTTGGCACACCATTCTCCTGCATCACATGCTTCAGAGACAGTATTTCAAAAGTGCCATGCATTATGAGAGAAATTTTCAAATTCACCTAATGGTAATATGGCACCCAAATCTCTTATACAGCTTGGAAAGTCTCAACCTATATGTTCCAGAAATTAATGTAGTGTAGAACAGTACACTATACAATTGCATTGTGACCTTTATAATCAAGGTGCTGTTTGATAGCTTAGCTTTTCCAGCTGTCTTGTGCTTACACAGCAGAACCCACTAACCTTTGTGGAATGGACAGAGAGGCTACTCCAACAAAATACAGAATATTGAAAAGGTCACAATGGAATTGTGGTCAAATCCTGTCCGTCACAGAGTGCATTCAGCGCTTCACTTATAACATCTCATTCAGACTGCGAAGGGCAGAGTGACAGTGACAGTCCAGTCACATGACAGTGTTTGGGAGGAGAATGTGAGCTGCTAAATTTACCCCTGCTCCTGGCAGCCTCTGGAATATAGTCCCCTTCAAGTGCCCAGCCATCTAGGATGAGTTGTATGATGATAGGCGAGAATGTAGATGACAGTAAATGCCACATACACATGGTTGTACATTTTGGAGAGGAGGGGGCCTTATATTTGCAGGTGCATTTAGCATGTGCAAAATTTGCCTTTTTGTGCACTCTGGAGCAACTGCACATCTAACCGAGTGTGAGCCACATTGAGCAGAGGAGTCACTCATCAGATTTCCTCCACATTTCAAATTCCAGGTGCCAAAATGTGGTCACAGATTACACCCACACTCCAAAAGGCTGGCCCTCAACCTGCCTGAAAATACACTCAGTAGAGAGAGCTTCTGCCATGATGTTTTGCTGCTATCGTTTTGGGGTATTACATTGCTCACAAGTTTCTTTTGTCCGAGTCTTATATTTTACCCAAAAGAACTGCCCTAGAAATACTTTAGAGAGCTTTAAAATGTTTTACACTGCTTTTCCTATCCCTCTGTCTGTAAAGTGAGGATGTCTTAGTGCTGTATGCTGGGCTAGTTCTTCAAACATGGACAAGCAAATTAGTTGTGCAGTTTTGCCTATATGCAAACTCTGCATGCACATGTAGCCCGTTGGGGAGGTGGGGTATGTTTGCATGCATGTGTTACATTTGCAAATCAAGATTTGGCAAACAGAATGAGTTTTCACCCTTGTATGTCGAGCACATGCATATTTTAAAACCTGTCCTTGTGTCCATCTATCCCAGCTGTATAAGGAGAAATTACAACTAATACATTTGACAAAAATCAAAGGTATCCTCCTTGTACAATATTGTAATGAATTTGATGTCCAATATCTTGTGATCTACCAGTTCTAGAAAAATCACAGTATAGAGACCACATGGTCCAGGACAGACTGTCTGACTTGCACCTCAGATCAGTATAACTGGTGCTGGGGAACGCAACATTTGGAGACTAGAAGGGAATATTGTTGAAAATACTGTTTCACCTCGAAAGGAAAACCACCTCCACGAGAGGTGTACAGCTCTTACCGTTCTTCCTGTTTACAGAGTTTTTAGCCTCCGCAGGATCTCCCACAGTGCCTAGGTGACCACTCTGGACAGCAGCTCTGATGCTCTGACACCAGGTAAACAGACGTCCGCCCCTCCCCCTGTAAAGACCCCAGAACTTTGAAATTACCTACTTATGCTAACCTATCTGTTCGACCTTGTGTTTAGCTGTGACACTCTGAGTATCTTGCCCAGGCGATGTCTACACTTGCAGAGTTTTTGTGCTATCAGTTTCAATGGTGATAGTGAACCGGTAAAAAAAAAAGCGCTGTGCAGGGATCCAGGATGCCCCACGATCACCCTCCTTCCCACAAGACCTATCGACAAAATGGAGAGAGCTGCACTGTGGGATAGCTGCCCCTCAGTGCGCTGCTCTCATCGGTGATGAAAGTGCTTCAAATGTCAACACGCTCTGACGCCCGTGGAAGTGAGTGGGAACTCAAACCAGCGCTTTTCTTTTACCGGTTCACTGTCACCCTTGAAACTGATAGCACAAAAACTCTGCAAGTGTAGACATCGCCTGGGCAAGATACTCAGAGTGTCATAGCTAAACACAAGGTCGAACAGATAGGTTAGCATAAGTAGGTAGCAAATATTCTAAAGGGACCATTCAAGCTAGAGTGGCCTGTTAACACCTCTGTAGCCACAGGATCAAAGTGGGGGAGGGTAGTAAGTTACAGGTTGTTGTACCAAGTCATCAATCCAGTGTCTTTATTAAGACCATGATTTTTAGTATCTAGCAAAGTTATGAATTTAAGCTCCCGGGCTCGTCTTTTGGAAGTGGTGTGCAGGTTTCCTTTAAGGATGAGGACTGAGAGGTCAGATATAGACCGATCGCCTTCTGAAAAGTGTTCACCCACCGATGATACCGTGTTTTTGTCTTTTATTATTTTCCTCTGCAAGTTCACTTGAGAGCGTAAGGATTGGTTTCTCCCACATGGTTGTTGTTGGGGCATTTAGTGTGCTGGCTTAGGTACACCACATGTTCTGATAGGCATATGTAGGACCCAGCAATCTTGAAAGGTGTGTTTGGGGGTGGGTGCTGATCATTGCAGCAGTGGCTGAAACATACATAACATCAAGTCAATGCACAGATATATAATTCATAGAATCATAGAATATCAGGGTTGGAAGGGACCTTAGGAGGTCATCTAGTCCAACCCCCTGCTCAAAGCAGGACCAATCCCCAATTTTTGCCCCAGATCCCTAAATGGCCCCCTCAAGGATTGAACACACAACCCTGGGTTTAGCAGGCCAATGCTCAAACCACTGAGCTATCCCTCCCCACAATTGTACTTTTCATAACCAATTTAGATTCAGGGAGTGAACCACCAATTTATTTTGTAAGCACAATTGACCTCTTACAATACATACAGTGGTCACTCATAAACAGTATTTCAGTTTCCTTAGATAACTTAATAACGTTGCCTCAGTATTTGCATGTTTCCTGTGTGAAAGATAAGGAATTGTTCAATGTTGAAGTAATGTTACATTGTCATTTAGCACAACATTGGGAAGGTTTTTGCGCGTGACCACTCCTAATTACAGGGAGTGCAGCATTTGTTTTAACTAGGGTGCTAATATTCCCACGTTGTATAGGATGGCTATTGTATTGTCTTTGGGACTGGAATTGTTTTTTATTGTATGTATGAATGGTGCTCACCACATCGTGGTCCTAATTGCCATTTGGGTGCTCATAGATGCTACCATAATATCAATAATTTTTTAAAATGACATGGCTGAATTCATTTTCATTCTCTGGGAAACCTGAATTGATGCAGTTTTGATAGTCAGAGTTAAAGCTTGGGAAACAGAATAATCCCCTTGCTTCCTTCTGAGCACTTTCGGCGGGTCGTTAGCAAGACCTGAAGTCTGGCAGGTGTCCATATGGAAGTAGAATTGATACTGCCTGGCATCCTCCATTACATCTCTTTAAACTTCTAAGCCCTTCCCAATAACATTCACTTAAAGAGCTCTCAGTGTGAAGTTTAAAATTAAGAGACAGATCAAATCTTTCTAAGCCGCTGATTCATAAAGTGATAACTAAGGCGAAGTCACAAAGTTACACGCGAAGTCGGTTAGACTATCAAAAACCCATCTACGCTACAGTATATTAACACCCTAAAATCTGTAGTTTGTTTAATGTTTGGCATTTAAAAATCTTTGCACAGATCATTAGTCTCTTCAGTTCAGAAGTTAATGGGTTTGGTTATCTGCTAACGTTTGTAGAGCGGGCCAGTAAAATGAAAAATGCTCTCACTGTTGGCCCAATAGTCCTGTATTAGCCTCAGGCAGTCTACAAACTATTTTCAGATGAATTTGATTAATATACCATGGGAACTATGTGCAAACATGTTTGTATGTGTGTTTGTGGGCACACACATTAGCAGATAGATAAACTTCCAGATTCCTATTTAATGTTATTGGGAGCATTATCATTATAAACTAGATCTGTACTTGCAGACTCCTATTTAATATTATTGGGAGCAACAGGACTGACCTGTTTTGGATAAGCAGAATTTATAAAAGTATCTGTGTGTACAGGAGTTAATGTTGGAAGAATACTTAACAGCTGTAGTGCAGTTGTTATCAGATGGTGAGAGTATCACTAGTGAAGTCTCTTCCTCCTGAAACCCCCTTCCCAAGTCTTTCTCTTCATGGTATCATTTTCATAGATATAGCTGCTGCCTATAGAATCATAGAAGATCAGGGTTGGAAGAGACCTCAGGAGGTCATCTAGTCCAATCCCCTGCTCAAAGCAGGACCAACACCAACAAAACATCCCAGCCAGGGCTTTGTCAAGCTGGGCTTTAAACACCTCTAAGGATGGAGATTCCACCACCTCCCTAGGTAACCCATTCCAGTGCTTCACCACCCCCCTAGTGAAATAGTGTTTCCTAATATCCAACTTAAACCTCCCTTGCCCCTCCGACTGCAACTTGAGACCATTGCTCCTTGTTCTGTCATCTGCCACAACTGAGAACAGCCGAGCTCCATCCTATAGGTTATACCCATGCACACAAACAAGACGGTGTTGTCTAAATGTTATATATAACATCATGGCTTCAGAGCATTGTAAATACATTAACTAATAAGGCCACAATTCTGGAAAAAAACGTGCTTAACAGTGAAGTTAATTGGATTACTCTCAGTGTGTAAAGTTTTGTGTGTGTGAATCATTGCAGGATTGGGGCTTTCATCTCCACACTGGAGGGTGGTCAGAAAGTTTAAAACAATTTCTAGTTGTTAAATGTGCTAAGGCATTGGAGAAGCTTCAATAAAATCTACTCATGTGAATAACACTCTTTTCAGAGAAAGTTCATTTATTATCAGTTGAGTAGAGGAAACCAAAGTAGCATGTGGACAGTGGCCAAAATTTCCGTTTTCATTAGAAAACACGAGGGGTTTGGAGGAAGGTGACATTCTAAGATTCTAATCATCCTTACCACTCTGTGATGGGCCTGGCCGTTGCAGCTCCCTACAGGAGGCCCTGTGGTCCTATTATACCCTGCTCCAGGAAAGGAGCAGCGAAGATGGGTCCTCTACTCCTGCCTAGAGAGGCCTCAAAGAAGCAGCCAATCAGAGCCCAGCAGGCTCAGATAAAAGGAGCTGCAGGGGCTTAGCAGCTGGGTCAGGCCTGGGCTCTCCCCTCCTGCCACATGAGCTCAGGGGATAACCAGAGTTTGGGTCTGGCTGTATGTGCTTAGATGGGTTTGCAGGGAGAGAGCGGACCTAGGAACCTTCGCCCTGAGATAAGGGGGCAATCTCAAAGGGGCCAGGCAGGAAGAAGCCCAGGGAAGAAGCCACAACGAACTGGAATTGAGCAGTGTGTAGCTGCTGTTTATTGGGTCCCTGGGGTGGAACCTGGAGTAGCGGGAGACCCAGGTTCCCCTGCTGGCCACTGGTAAAGTGGCATAAACCCCAAGAAGGGGCAGGCCTCTTGGAGCCCTAGCAAAGGGCTGAAGGTAAAGGGCCTGTGGCTGAGGAGCCTGGTGATGGCAAATGACTAAGTTATTGGACTTTAACACGGGGTTTATTTGGACTTTTGTGACCCAGTTGTAGGGCCAAGCCACTGAAGACTTGCCAAGCTAGGCCAATAGCCTGCCGAGGGCACCAGGAAAGGGATGAGGCCTGTAGTACCACATGCAGCAGCAGGAGGTGCCCAAGAAGTAAGTGTCTCTGTCACGCTCTCCATTTTGATCATGCTGTGGAGACCATGCTAACCTCGTTGGTTCATGCTAAAGCCCCCTCCATTTAGGAGGTTTTACACCTGTGTAAATCCATTTTTGCTTAAATGGAAGTTGGGTTAAGATTCCCAGGTATCAGTCACTAGGGCTAACATTCTCAAACCACGTTAGGCACCTAAATAAGAACATAAGAACTGCCACACTACATCAGACCAAGGGCCTAATCCTATATCCAACCATCACATTTCCTGTTCACAGCAGAGCACTGGCAGCTCATGTTCATTTGATTCGCCTTGATCTCTCAGTTATTTTCTGTCACTGGTTTCCAAAGCATAGTCTCCAATCTGCAAGTGCAGTCTATATCCTTGATTCCTAGCTATATGACCTGGGATTTAGTTGTATTAAAATGCACAGGCCATGTGTAGTTTGACTGCCGCATGCTGTATACTTTTAATTGAGAAGGGTTCTCTGTAAAGATTATTTTAAGAAAAATAAGCAGTTTAATTAAATATTCCAGTGCAAGAGAGAGTTCAGTGCCGGGCCCTGAAGTCCTCTAGTTTAATTTAATTTATTATGTGACACACACTTACTGAAAATAATTGAATACAGTACTACTTTTTATTGAAACAATGATCGTGGCTGTATTTACAAATGGGCAAATTCTGACCTTGGATGGACTGTTACGTCAATAGGCATGCATCCAAAGGCTGAATTTGGCCCTAATCCTTGAGTATGTAAGACACAAACATAAGCAAATATGCACGCATATGTAATGAAAGTTCTCAAATGAAATTAGAGTCCACTTCATTTGGGAGAATTGTTATGCTAAGAGGCTGTATATTTAGCAGGTTTACTTTGCATTTTTTCTTTTCAAGAAATGGTTTGTTGTAACATTGTTTATTTTCTTTTGTGAAATTAAAATATGTAATGGAAACAATTCAAGTGAGATGTAAAACTTCATTTTCAGTAGGGTCCTGCCAACAATGTCTTCATTAAAAAGAATGAAGCTGTCTAGATGGACTCTAAATAAATGAACATCCATGGGGAGGAAAACACAATCCTGAAGGCAGCTTTCTTTTGTCACCATTCATTGTCAGAAACATTCACTAATCACTGACCAAGACTACCCAAGCACCTCTGCTGCCATAACAATGGGCCACAGTATTATCTTTGCAAGGTTTCTTACTGAGGGGCTGCCTACATTAAAGTTCAATGCTAAATATTCGGGGTACAGTGCATATCAGTTACATCATAGGCTAAGTTTTCCTGCGCATATCCTCCATTTAGATTTCCAAGCTCCGAGACAACATGTGACAATCCATTGGCCATAATAATAGGGAGCAGAGTTACTCAATCCTTTTAATATTCTCCTTTATTTTTAAGAGCCTGAAGAAGGCTAAATGGAAGGTAATTATCTAAAATAAGCAAATACACATTTAGAATTGCCGCTTGCTCCTCTTATGTCTTTTTAGTCTCTCCTCATATGGAAGCTGTTCCACGCCCCTAATCATTTTTGTTGCCTTTCTCTGCACCTTTTCCAATTCTAATATCTGTCTTGAGATGGGGCAACCAGATCCACATGCAATATTCAAGGTGTGAGCATACCACATTTTCTATGGTGGCATTATGATATTTTCAGTGTCACTATCTGTCCTTTTCCTAATGGTTCTAAACATTGTTAGCTTCTTTTGACTGCTGCTTCACATTGAACAGGTGTTTTCAGAGAACTATCCACAATGACTCAAAGATCTTTCTTGTGTGATAACAGCTAATTTAGACCCCATGCAATGACCGAGGCAAGGGAGGTCAGGCCTTGTGGTCAGGGCAGAGGATCAAAACCAAAACCAGTGTCAGGTACCAAGACAACGGTCAGAGTCGGAGACCATGTCCGGTGTAAGGTGGAGGAGCAGGGGCTTTGAGTAGAGCAGAAGGAACTGGGAGTAGACCGGGATCTGGGATGGGAGGACAAGTACCAGGAGCAGGCAGAAATGCAGGGGTCAGGAGTCAGGTAAGCAGGAGGGGGTCCATAGTAATAGTCAGCAAAGGATTCCTCTAATTGCTCAGACAACTTCCTCTTGTTACTTCCTGGTTTATATAGTACTCCCTAGCCAATCAGCTGGCTGGATGTTCCTCCAGTTGGGAACTTTGGGGCCAGTGCCCTCTGCAAGCTAGCCCTTCCCTAGACTCTTCCCTAGTTACCCAGGTGAGCTTTTGGGTGTCATGGACTGGGGTTCGAGGCCATGATCCCTCACAACACATCATTTGATATGTATATAGTTGGCATTATTTTCTTCCAATGTGCACTACTTTGCATTTATCAATATTCAGTTTCATCTGCTATTTTGTCACCCAATCATGCGAGATCCCTTTGTAATGCTTAGCAGTCAGCTTTGGAATTAACTATCTTGAGTACATTTCCATTGTCTGCAAACTTTGTCAGCTCACTCTTCACCCACTTTCCAGATCATTTATGAATATGTTGAACAGATCAGATCCCAGTACGGACCACTGGAGGACTATTTACCACCCTCCATTGTGAAAATGGCCATTTATTCCTACCTTCTGTTTCCAGTCTTTTAACCAGTTACCAATCCATGAGAGGACTTTCCCTCTTATCCCATGACAGCTTACTTTGCTTAAGAGCCTTTGTGTGGGACTTTTTCAAAACGTTTCTGAAACTCCAAATACACTATATCCACTGGATCACTCTTGTCCACATGCTTGCTGACACTCTCAAGGAAGTCAGATAGATTGGTGAGGCATAATTTTCCTTTGCAAAAGTTGTGTTGACTCTTCCACAACTTATTATTTTCTTCTGTGTGTCTGACTATTCTTTTCTTTATTATAGTTTTGATCAATTGTCCTGCTACTCAAGTTAGGCTTACCAGCCTGTAACTTCCAGGATCACCTCTGGAGCCTTTTAAAAAAATTGGTAATAAGTCATCAGGACCAGATGGTATTCACTCAAGAGTTCTGAAGGAACTCAAATATGAAATTACAGAACTACTAACTGTGGTATATAGCCTATTGCTCAAATCAGCCTCTGTACCCACTGACTGGTACAGCTATCCTCCAGTCATCTGGCCTTCCTAATTAGACTTTTACACTTGATTTGCCAGACTTTATGTTCCTTTCTATTTTCCTCAGTAGGGTTTGACTTCCAATTTTTAAAGGATCCCTCTCTTCAGCTCTTTTGCTCTGCTGTTAAGCTATAGAGGTATTTTTTGGTCCTCTTACTGATTTCTTATTATTTGTCCTTTATCGACAATGCTGGTTAGCTTTTATGCTTTTTCTTCCACTTGTAAGGATATGAGTTAATCTTAGCTAGTCTTTGTGAGAGGCGTCTCATTCTTCTCTTAACTAAGAGTAAATCCAGCGATGGAGTTACTCTTCGTTTACATTGGTGTAAATGAAAAGAATCAGACACTATATTTTCCTGTGTAGTAGTAATGTCCCTATTTCTTTATTGGCAAACCTGTCCCTTTATTTGTGTATTGTTGCTGTAGCACCTAGGGCCCAAGTCATGAATCAGGACCCCGTTGAACTAGGCGCTAAACAAAAAGATGGTCCCCCCAAAAAGCTTATCGTCGAAGTCTAAAATAAGACCCAACAGATGGATTAAAGCAGACAGGGGAGCACAAGAAAACAGTGAGGTCAGTGTGATGGTAGTGGTCTCAGTACAACAGTGTCAATGTTTTTGTAGGCTAGTGGCACATGAGGTTCAAGGAGGCCTGGATGTATTCCTTATTCTACTGATAGCGTCAAACTTTCAGCTATTCTCTGCCTTCAGATATAAATAATCCTAACTGAAGATTCCTGTGCCATCCTTGATTTGGACAGTGCACCAGACACATGATCATAGAATCATAGAATCTCAGGGTTGGAAGGGACCTCAGGAGGTCATCTAGTCCAACCCCCTGCTCAAAGCAGGACCAACCCCAACTAAATCATCCGAGCCAGGGCTTTGTCAAGCCTGACCTTAAAAACCTCTAAGGAAGGAGATTCCACCACCTCCCTAGGTAACCCATTCCAGTGATGGGCATGCTGGTTTGTGAGTTTGGACAAGAGTCTGGTCCAGAGGATGCCACAGGTTAGAGTACCAGAGGTTTATGAACCACGTCAGATATTGGTGAAGACAGCTCTGACCAGGATGATGCAGATCAATAATTTTCTTCCTTCACCAGCCCTACTCTGCTATAGAGCAGCAGGGCTGCCAGTAGGGGGTGAGGACTACAACGTTTGACCTCCCAACTCGGTGGCCCTGTGTTAAATCCACTCAGCCATGTGACATTTCTCACTAGCGTCAATTTTGGACGGCAAGTGGCTTTCAGTGTCGTTCGCAAATATCCAGATATTGTTAAACTATGTGAGAGATTTGTCACTGTCACTTTGAAATGCCATAAAATCAGTCCAACATGGAGGGCACTTAAAAACAGGTAAATTTGGATCGTAAGTCTTTTTTTGTTCAACATCTCTAGCAATAAATAGACTGCAATGAGTTACCAGGCATTGATGTAGAGCTGAGTTCAAGAAGCATCCTGATTTGCTTCCAGAACATTGAACAAGAAGATGGAAAAAGTTCCGGAGTGAAATAAGATACGCCAAAGAAGAGCACATACATTGCGCAGGATGGCCTTTTGCTGGTCCAAAACAACTTATGCCTCCTGCTCCAATTCCTAAAAACCAAGGAATTTCCAAAGCCTGTAATCATTGCATAGCTGTCTTTTCCCCCTTTCCCTCTAGATAGAGGGGGAAAGTGTCATACTGATTTCCCTTCAAGTAGATATCACCAGCAAAAGTTTTGCAATCAACTAATTATACAGAAAACACTGGTCTACAATTTTTGAGACGTCGTCTGCTTCAGAGATAAAATGTGCTATTTAGTATGTATTTTGATGTGCTGAATTCAAATATGACAATTAAAACAACTGATTGGCTACTGTTTCTAAGATATTTAAGTTTTTACATTTAATGTCTATGTATATTGTGTACATAGTGGAGTTTTAATCATAAATTGTAAACCTAGGTCTTTTCATGTGTTTATGGTTGCTTTACATGATACGATTTCACCTGTCCTGTTTATGTAACACTTTAAAAATCAGCAAAGGGGTCATATAAATAAAATGTATTATGAAACAAAAGGTAAAAAACTATTATGTACATAGTTTAGTCCTATTCAGTGTCTACTCGGCGCTTCTTGGCTTGTCTCTTGTATTCATTAAATGGAGCATCTCTTGTCACTGTCCAGCAATAGTCTGCAAGCATTGATGGGCTCCATTTGCCCTGATAGCGTTTCTCCATTGTTGCAATGTCCTGGTGAAATCACTCACCGTGCTCGTTGCTCACTGCTCCGCAGTTCGGTGGAAAAAAATCTAGATGAGAGTGCAAAAAATGTATCTTTAGTGACATGTTGCAACCAAGGCTTTTGTATGCCTTGAGGAGGTTTTCCACCAGCAACCTGTAGTTGTCTGCCTCGTTGTTTCTGAGAAAATTTATTGCCACTAACTGGAACGCTTTCCATGCCTTTTTTTCCTTGCCACTCAGTGCATGGTCAAATGCATCATCTTGAAGAAGTTCACGAATCTGAGGACCAACAAAGACACCTTCCTTTATCTTAGCTTCACTTAACCTTGGAAATTTTCCATGGCGGTACTTGAAAGCTGCTTGTGTTTTGTCAATGGCCTTGACAAAGTTCTTCATCAGACCCAGCTTGATGTGTAAGGGTGGTAACAAAATCTTCCTTATCAGAGGGGTAGCCGTGTTAGTCTGGATCTGTAGAAGCGACAAAGGGTCCTGTGGCACCTTATAGACTAACAGAGGTATTGAAGCATAAGCTTTCGTGGGTGAATACCCACTTCTTCGGATGCAAGCAGTGGAAATGTCCAGAGGCTCTGGACATTTCCACTGCTTGCATCCGAAGAAGTGGGTATTCACCCACGAAAGCTTATGCTTCAATACCTCTGTTAGTCTATAAGGTGCCACAGGACCCTTTGTCGCTTCTACAAAATCTTCCATGATTCAACAAGTGGTAGATGCTGAACACTTTTCCTCCCAGGCTCCAATGACTGTTGGAGTGGCCAATCTTTCTTGATGTAGTGGGAATCTCTTGCACGACTATCCCATTCGCAGAGAAAACAGCAGTACTTTGTGTATCCAGTCTGCAGACCAAGCAAGAGAGCAACAACCTTCAAATCGCCACAACGCTGCCACTGATGTTGGTCATAGTTTATGCACCTCAAAAGTTGTTTCATGTTGTCATAGGTTTCCTTCATATGGACTGCATGACCAACTGGAATTGATGGCAAAACATTGCCATTATGCAGTCAAACAGCTTTAAGACTCGTCTTCGATGAATCAATGAACAGTCTCCACTCATCTGGATCGTGAATGATGTTGAGGGCTGCCATCACACCATCGATGTTGTTGCAGGCTACAAGATCACCTTCCATGAAGAAGAATGGGACAAGATCCTTTTGACGGTCACGGAACATGGAAACCCTAACATCACCTGCCAGGAGATTCCACTGCTGTAGTCTGGAGCCCAAAAGCTCTGCCTTACTCTTGGGTAGTTCCAAATCCCTGACAAGGTCATTCAGTTCACCTTGTGTTATGAGGTGTGATTCAGAGGAGGAGGATGGGAGAAAATGTGGGTCCTGGGACATTGATGGTTCAGGACCAGAAGTTTCATCCTCTTCCTCTTCCTCGTCTGACTCAAGTGAGAATGATTCTGGTGCATCAGGAACCGGCAGTCCTTCTCCGTGGGGTACTGGGCGTATAGCTGATGGAATGTTTGGATAATGCACTGTCCACTTTTTCTTCTTTGACACACTTTTCCCAACTGGAGGCACCATGCAGAAGTAACAATTGCTGGTATGATCTGTTGGCTCTCTGAAAATCATTGGCACTGCAAAAGGCATAGATTTCCTTTTCCTGTTCAACCACTGGCGAAGATTTGTTGCACAAGTGTTGCAGCATATGTGTGGGGCCCACCTCTTGTCCTGATCTCCAATTTTGCAGCCAAAAGAAAGGTGATAGGCTTTCTTAACCATAGTGGTTATACTGCGCTTTTGTGATGCAAAAGTCACTTCACCACAAACATAGCAGAAGTTATCTGCACTGTTCACACAAGTACGAGGCATCTCTGCTCACTTTGGCTAAACAGAAATGTGTCCCTTTGCAAAATCAAACACTGACAAATAAGAGAGCACGACACTGTATGATTTCTAGAGCTGATATAGGGCAATTTGTTCAGCAGAGTGATGTAAGCTTCGTTATGATTGCATCATCCATGACTTCTAGGAATAACATGATGCAATTCATACCATGTATGACGCAATACCAGCTTCAGATTGCATCATTCATTGTTTTGCCTAAAAAGCAAGTACTGTCCAAACCTAGTCATAGATTTATTCATAGATCCAGTCAAAGATGTATTTTAGTCATTTCTGGTTTAAATTGAGATCCCTTCCCTTTATAACTCACTTATCCTCCGCCATTCCCAAGTCAAGGGTCGTATATACTGACCCAATAGCATGTCTTGAAAACTAGAGCCAATCAACAATTTTAAGCATCATTTTCGTTCTCAGTGACCCAGAATTAGTAAAGTTTGACTACATTTATTTCAGAAGCATTTTGGCTGTAGAGCAGTGAAATTAACCTGCCCACCTGAAGAGAACAGACGACTTGGAGATTTAACTCATTAAGTGTGTTGTGTTTTCTGATGGCGATAATGCAGCAGAGCATAATGAAATTCTTAGGGGAAGAGTAAGTTCAATTCAATAATTAACTTAATAACTATAAAACTCCTATCCAATATATCCCCACTGCAAGCTAATCCTTCAGACTTTTAATAGATCTTCTCTTCTGTGTACAGCACAACGTTACTGCAGATATCAAAGCACAAGTATAGGGTGTGAGCGTGGTAATAAAATGAAAATAATTTAAAAGTGCTTAAAACAATGAAGGTGAACGCGGATTTGATTGTGAGAGCACGCTTTGTACATCCTGCGGGTACTGTAATCAAAAGGCAGAGAACAATAGGGTTACAAATGAACAAACCGCTTGCCATGACCGGCGTTACAGGCATGAATTATAAAGTTTGTTCAGCTTGAAGCAAGTGACAGCTCCTAATGGGGCCCCACAGTGTGTGGTCCGCTAATACAAATGCATTCAAGGAAAGCTTGGAGCTAATAGAATCCTGTTTGATTGATATGCTAATCACTGTAAACTATAGTGAAAACAGCCAAGATAAAAAACATAGTCTATCATTCTGGGATACTTCAGCTACTGTAGTAGATGCGGTACCATCTAACCCGGCTGTGTAATGGTGCCTGGGATCAATTACTCTTTTCTCTGCTTTGAGCAACGCAGGCTTCTTTCAGTATCTCCACAATTTTGGATGTCACTTTCAACAGCCTTCACCGTCAGAGTGCCTTTTGCAGCGGCTCACCTAGAAAAGGATAATGTGCAATTCAAATGCATTACAAGCAGCCGCCCTTTCATTTCTCAAACTTCATTTACATAGTCCCCTGAAAACAGCTAAAGGAGCCTTCTCATCTCATTGTTAGTTTCCCTTTGACCTGCGTTATTGATCTCTGTCATTGAACTGAGCTTTCTCTGGATGTGCAGATATTTGCATTGGTTGCATGGTGATGATCTATACCAATGCTTCCCTTACTGAGCCACTGTGGGCTGGTGGAGCACTTCCAGGTACTCTGCTGATCTGCACTTGTCCCAGGCCTGAGGCAGCTGCTAGTCTCCAATGCCCTGCTTTTCGTCTAGCCCAGGACCATTTTAGGACTTGAAAAAAGCTTTTTGACCAGAAAAGAATAATAAAATAAGGACCCAACAACCCCCCGCACCTCTCTGCCCTCCCCATGTCTCCCTTACCCCTTTCTTCACTGGGGCTGCTTTGGTCTGAACTAAATCACGGTCATATTTGCAGACAATGCCAGAAGTAGGGGGATGTGAGGAAGGGGGCAGCAGGCACACAGGAGGCCAGAGCCAAACTGCAAAAAGCAGGAGAGATGGGAGCAGCAGGGACTGCGTGTGTGGAGGGGATTTTCACTGCTACTAAAGGTGGCATCCTACCCGCAGGGCAGCACGGGTACAACACTGGTGACTTGGCTAATGCACCCGGTGCACTAAAGCTAGCTGCTCTTTGTCCCACACGCTGGCGGTCTAATGTGACACTGGAATTTGGAAATGAATCTTAAAGAAGGTTGATGCTGCGAAGCTGGTGGAGCTCAAAGGCAAACAGAAATCCTGTGCTGTTAATGACGCTCCAGCCTGGCACACAATTAGGGAGCAAATGCACTGTTAATTGCAGGATCAAGGACAGGCTACTATGCCAGGATTTATTGTGCTAATTGTGGTTCCCTGAATTGATTGTTGGCTGCACTTGAATGGGGTTTAGGGCCAATAATGTACTACTTGTATCTCCATTTTCCTCTGGAGCAACACCATTTCCCCACCGCGCTGTTTGCCACTTACAAGATCCAACCTTTGTGGGCCCAGAGCTGCTGGAAACAATGTTTCACCAGTAAAAAATACCATTCACGGTTGCTTATATTACATCCCCTTTGTTGAAATGCAGTTCTGCACAGCAGTATGCACAGCATGCTAGCAAATTGGGTACCTATTGGAAGATACAGATAATGAATATTTATTAATCTGGTATCTCCGCCATCTCTGCTAGGTCAAAGGAGATTTATTGCCATTGGTCAAAATATTTCGGCTCCCTCGCTACTCCATATCAGACAAATGGAGTTTGAGAGCAATTCTTTCTTATTTCTACTAAACTCTTCAAACCATCTCAACATTATCTATTTTGTTTACCCCACCCACTTTCTCCCTACCTCCCCCTCAAAGGTCTGATTCCTTTCTTGATCGTGCTTATCCAAAGCATTTAAATCTTTTCAGTAACATATTTTGCTAATGGAATATTTTGGAGAAATTCTAGAAAGAAACAATTTTTACGTACCTTAGTATTGTAGATAATAATCAATAAGGAAAATATAACGCTAACCTGTTTTAACTGCAGTTCAATCGGTGACCTCTATGGTGTCATGTTGGGAATGGATGTTTCCCAAAGGTAAAAGTAAATGATCATGGAGCTTCTGTTTGGAATCTTTACCTTACTGTTTTTAGGAGGGTTGTTTTTGAGTATACGAGGAAGTGCCCCATAAAGAAGAAAGGGAAGAAATGTCCATTTCAGCAGTACAGTGCATACATTTCCAAAAGATCATGTTTCTTCAAGGCATATGATCATGAGCCATACCCTTAGTTGGCGTAAATTGGTCTGAAATCAAAATTGGATGTCTCTGTCATGCTGGCTGGAGTGCTTAACCTCAGGACAGATTGTCAAAAAGCAGGGCGGAGACCCCAAACTGGTGGCATGTTCTGTATTTAAATTTCACCAACCCAGTAACACGCGTGAACTCCAGAAGCCCTAAAGCAGTCTTACCATGGAGTTACAGACAGTCCCCTTGGGCTCTCCAGTCTATCTTGCCATCCAGGCAAGCTGGACTTGGTGATAAATGGTCACTTACACCAAAGATCACAAAATATTCAGGCTGCCTCCAGTGCCAAGAGACCAGTCACTTTCCCCAGGTCAATTTGTACCTGAGATCTCACACCAAAGACAATGCTGGTAGCCAATCCTATAGTAAACTAACTAAGGGTTTATTAACTAGGAAAAAGAAATGACAGCATTATTTACATGTTAATTGCAAAACTGTCAAATCAGGACATTTTAACATTTTCAAAGCATTGTTTCCAATTTTATACAAAACAAACTTTAATCAAAATTGATGCAATTGGCCAACAAATCTTTCATATAGGAATCTTTGCAAAGTTACTCTGTGATACTGAATGGTCAGAAATGATTCCCACATAACAATGTTCCTGGTTCCTCTCAAACAAACAGTACAGAATAGAAGAAAATAAGAACTAAGTCACTGGCAATATGGTCTGGATTTTACAATTGCACCATGAAATCAATGGCACCTGGGATGGGTGGTCACTACAGAGGAACCATGGAGAACAAGCAGCAAGAGATGATCAAACAGAACTACTTGAAGGCGAGAATAACATTTCAATAACTCTACTATAAAAGGTCTTTCTGCAGAGAGTGTCTTTGTTGCCTCCTGGTATCAATCCAATAGATCGTATTTATGTCAATACTTTTGCTTAAAACGTTTTTGTTTGACAGTGTTTTCTCACTTACAAATTCCTTTCCATACAGAGTACTCACACAAACATTCCAATGGAGAGTAATAAACATATGGATATTGTCCTCCACTCTGTGAGCCTGCCATTAACACACCACTGTTGCAGCTAGATTAACTGATTGCCATGTGGCTTGTGTTCTATTTCACATCTATGTGAAATCAGACCAGAAAACTCACTGAATTTCCTTGAGGAAACACAAATCCAACGACTTTCAACTCAGTGGGGAGTTTGAGCAGAGGGGAAAAACACTAAGTACTTACAAACATAACGTGGAATTGCCCGGAGCGTGTAAGCCCTGCCAAAGAACTGTTGATATGTGACATGGAGCTGCTGAGAAGGGAGAACTTTCCCCATTGTCCGGCACCCAACCCAATAACCGGACTGTGTTCTGAGTAGAATCATAGAATATCAGGGTTGGAAGGGACCTTAGGAGGTCATCTAGTCCAACCCCCTGCTCAAAGCAGGACCAATCTCCAATTTTTGCCCCAGATCCCTAAATGGCCCCCTCAAGGATTGAACTCACAACCCTGGGTTTAGCAGGCCAATGCTCAAACCACTGAGCTATCCCTTCCCCCAGTAGTTACATGGGGGAGCAGGAGGCAGGAATCCTTCCCCAGACCAGTGAATGATGGTTGTGCCATGAAAAAAGAAAATAAGAAAAGGAATACTTGTGGCACCTTAGAGACTAACAAATTTATTTCAGCATAAGCTTTCATAGACTACAGTCCACTTCGTCGGATGCATAGAATGGAACATACAGTGGGAGGATATTTATACATTCAGAGAAACATGAAAAGGTGGAAGTAACCATACCAACTGTAAAAGGCTAATTAATTGAAAGGAACTGTTATCAGTAGGGGAAACAAACTTTTGAAGTGATAATCAACATGGCCCATTACGGACAGTTGACACAAAGGTGTTAAGGGTATTTAACTAGGATATTAAACTAGAGGAAATAGATTCAATTAACGTAATGACCGGGCCATTCCCAGTCTATATTCAAACCTAAGGTAATGGTATCTAGTTTGCATATTAATTCAAGTTCGGCAGGCTATTCTTGCCCTTATGCACTCCCTACATTGGGAAAGGGATAGGAAGAAGGCTTTCGTGGATAGGGCACTGGACTGAGAATTCATAGGGTTTAAGGCTAGAAGGGATTAGATCATCAAGTCTGACCTTGTGTATTTCACAATCATTAAATGTCACCCAGATACCCATGTATTGAGCCCAATAACTTGTGTTTAGCTGAAGCATTTATTCCAGAGAGGCATCCAGTCTAGATCTAATGACCTTCACGAAACAGAGAATCCCCACTTTCCCTGGAAGTTTGTTCCAATGATTAATCACTCTCCCTGTCAAAAATTCATGCCTTATTTCCAAATTTGAATTTGTTTAATCTTCAGCTTCTAAGCATCTGTCCTTGTTCAGCCTTTCTCCACTTGATAAAATGGCTCGGTAGTACCCCAGATTTTCTCCTTGTGAAGGTACTGATATACTGTAATCACGTCACCTCTCAATCTTCTTTTTCATAATCTAAACAGAGAGACATATTTAAATCTCTCACGGTAAGGCGTTTTCTCCAGATCTTGACTAATTTTTGTGACTCTTCTGCATTCTCTCTAATTTTTCAACAGCCTTTTTAATATGTGGACACCAGAATGGGACGCAATATTCCAGTAGCAGACTCACCAATGCCCTACACAGATGTAAAATTTCTCCCTGCCCTTACTCACTACACTCCTGTTTTCTACATCCAATTATCTCATTAGCCCTTTCCCCCTCAGTATCACACTGAGCACTCACGTTGTTGCTTGTCCTGTCTGATCCCTCCATCCTTTCCAGAGTCATTGCTGTCCGAGATACCATCCCCCGTTCCATAGTTATGACTTGCATGCTGTCACAAATATAAAGGGAAAGGGGAGAGGGTCTGATGCAGATAAAATCCTCTTACCAGTAAAGGGTTAAGAAATGCAGGTAGCCAGACTGACACCTGACCTGGCTGGCATCTGACCAATAAGGGGACAAGATACTTTCAAATCTTGGGAGGGGGAAAGCTTTGTGTGTGGCTCTTTGTCAGACACGGAGTGATCTTGGAGTAAAAAGGAATCAGTCAACTTTTCATCAAATCATCACTTTTCTAAAGTAAGTCTAGTCAGCATAGCGAGTAGATTTCTGTTCATTTTGCTTGGTGTGTGTTCCCTGTGTTAGAGGGAGGAGTTATTCCTTTTCTTTTCTGTAACTTTAAGGGTTTGTCCGGGGGGGGGGGAATCCCTCTGAGGTTGGAAATTGAGTATCCTGTAAAATAGTTACCATCCTGATTTTACAGAGCTGATTTTACCTTCTTTGTTTTAATAAAATCCTTCTTTTAAGAAGCTGACTGTTTTCTATGGTTTTTAAAAACCCAGGGGGTGGGTTTTTAGATCACCGTGTAACCAATTGGTTAGGAGATTATTCTCAAGCTTCCCAGGACAGGGGGGTACGGGCTTGAGAGGGTATTTTTTGGGGAAAGATAAACTTCAAGTGGTTTCCTTTCCTGGATTCCTGTTTAGAGCACTTGATGGTGGCAGTGGGAGAAGCATTTCTCAGGGTGCAGGGAATTTTGTACCTTGGGGGTTTTAACCTAAGCTGGTAAAAATAAGCTTAGGGGCTCTTCATGCGGGCCCCCATGTATTTACCCTAGAGTTTAGAGTGGGGAGGGAACCCTGACACATGCCTTTTTCCTAGATGTGTAACTTTGCATTTGGCTGTGTGAAAACACATTGGGTTTGAATGGGCCCAGTTTACCAAGCAATCCGGATCACTCTGTATGACTGCCCTATCCTCCTCATTATTTTTCATTCCAACAATCTTTGTGTTATCCACAAATTTTATCACCAATGATTTTATTTACTTCCAGATCGTTGATGAAAATGTTGAATGGCATCAGGCCTATTATTGATCCATGTGGAACCCCACTAGAAACACCCTATTTGACTATGATTCCCCATTGACAACTACATTTTCCGATCTGTCAGTTAGCCGGTGCATAATCTATTTAATGTGTGCTTTATAGATATTGTATAGTGCTATTTCTTTAATTGCAATACTGTCTGATACTAAGACAAATGACTTACTAAAGTCTAAGTATGTTACATGTACACAGTTACCTTTATCAACCATGTACGTAATCTCAAAAAAGGGTGAAATCAGATTTATTTGACGAGACCTGTTTTCCATAAAACCCAGTTGACTGGCATCAATTATATTCCTGTCCCTTAATACTTTATTAAGTGAATCCTGTATCCGCTTTTCCATTATTTTGTCCAAGACTGATGTCAGGCTAACTATCCTAATTGCCCAGATCATCCCACTTGCCTCTTTTCAGTATTGACACAACATAGCACTCTTCCAGTCTTCTGGAATTTCACTGGCATTCCAAGGTAGCAGGACAGAGATCTCCTCAGCGAGTTCTTTTTGGACTCTCGGTGCAAGTTATCTTGGCCTGCTAATTTTAAAATAGTTACTCTTGGATGTTGTTTAATATCCTCTGTAGTTATTAATGGACTGGAAAGTATGTCATCATCATCATGTGATACAAGCATATCTTTCTGCTTTTTTCCAAATACAGAACAGAAATAGCTATTTAACACTTCTGCCTTTTCTGCATCATTAGCAATTTTATCATCTCCATTTAGTAATGGGGCATATATCATTGTTAGGATTCCTTTTGTTCCTAATAGACATAAATAACTCCTTATTGTCCTTAGCCCTGCTAGCCATGGCTTTTTCCATGAGGTCTTTAGCTTCTCTTATCCATTTTGTACACCCATAACTTATCATTTATGGCAGCTACTGGTTATTTCTCCTTTTACCCTATTTGTTATATGTTTCTTCAGGTTGAATTTGAACTGAACTGAACTTGCGTTTAAATTCTTGACTTTTTTACACAGACTCCCAGTATGACCCTGGGCAAGTCAGTTAATCTACCCTGTGCTAGTTTCCCATCTGAACTTGGCAAAGTTGTTACTAGTGTACTAGGCACTAGATATGGACAGAAATATATTCCAGCTAGTATAGATACACCCCAATCAACTAGAAGAGAAGGTGGTTAGACAAAGTAATGAATAGGGATGTCAGGAACCAGGGGAGGAAACGAACAAATGTCGTGAAACATCTAAAGTGGTAGGTGGGCTCTTTGTCCCAGTTGTTTGTTTATAAATGTCGGGGTACCTTGACTTACCCCTTTGCCCAGCCGAGGGGGCAGCAGAGAGTCTGGCTGCTGACTGAGCTGAGTCCATTGTAACAAGCATACATGGTTTAGCAGACCTGTAGACCGATCCAGGGAGCTAGGACCATGCTTCGTTGACAATAAACCTGACCACGGTCCTTTGCCGGCAAACCGAGTCTGCGGTCTGTCTTTATGAGTAACGTCAAGGTCTGCTGAATTAGCAGGCTGCCTTATCTGCTGTTAGTTATGATATCATTGGCACTGGGCAGTCTGGACAGTGGAGGCAATGACATTCCAGCCTTCAACACTTAACACCATGTAAATAGATAGCATTGCCCGGGAGGAGAAATGGCATTGTCTATATAGCAGCAGAATATCTACTCCATCCCCAGTGTCTATTCCCATATGCTGGGTAAACATCCATGTTGTAGGCTCTCCCCTCAGCCAGGCTTTGTGTGGGAAGTGTGTGTGTGTGTGTGTGTGTGTGTGTGTGTGTGTGTGCGCGCGCTCGTGTGTGTGCGCGAACACATTTTTCCCTTAAAGGGTTATTGGTCTCTTATCGTTAAATCAAGCACTACAAATAAGCCCTTAAAAAAAGGAAACACAGTTTTGTGGTTAGTAATCTATGCAAGCGTCTTTCTCAACTACATTACTTGTTCATTGCTGTTTGCCTCTGCAATTTCTACTGACACAACCATTAATTTACTAAATATGCATTCCATATTTCCTCAGATTGCATTTTACCTCTTACGCGCAGAACCCCACATTTTTGCACCATATGACCCAATTCATATTGCCCGAGATAATGATTTGTCATTACGTTTAGAAGCCTTATTTTGCGTGGCTTGGGTGATGATTGTTTTCTGAAGGTTAGAAATTCCAATATCTGAAATATCCAAAAATAGAAATTAATATCAAATATCTTTTTATTCCCTCTCAGATCTGTATTATGCAGTCTTAGTGGTGAGAAGCATGAAAACTCTGGCATTCGAATGCGGTCAACATAAAGGGCCTGATTCTTTTCTGCACTGCATTTGTGCAGACTTGCTGTTCTGATCTGGTTGTGTTTTGCATCAACTTTGAACAGGTGCAAATCGCTGAGGAATGGGCAGGGAAGAAACAGGCCCAAAGAATATAAAGCAAAGGTCCATATTCAATAATATCCACCAACCAACTGTAGGTCTGATTATTAGAGAGGTGATTAATTTTGCTGAGATGTTATTCAACTGGAAATAATGATTTCCTTAACTAGGAAATGATGAGATATACTGATGAACTTGTCCAGTTTTTAAGAGTTTGGTTGGAGTATGTGGATAGACAAACTTCAAGAAGTGGTAAGTATGTTCTTGCATCACATAGGTTACTTGCAAGGTGACTCTCATATCTGTACACATTTATCTTTCTCTGAAATATGGACTCATTCCTCTTATTATAGGAACCTACAAAATGGAATACCAAAGCAGGCAAGTGTTCTACATTGTTCATTGTACTTTTCCCTAAAAAATGACTTCTGTGTATATATATATAAAAAAGCATTGAAGTGGACAATTGTGGCATAGTCTAGCATAAGGATTTTTAACCCTTCTAAAGTTGTTTATCTCCTCAAATGTATGTCAACTGTATATGGTCTTGTTCTCCAAATAAATGGTTTTTTTATTTCAAATTCTTCACTTCAGTCACACCTTGTGGCAGCGAGTTGCATGGGTTACTTTTGCATTGTTTGTTTTAAAATAACACAACAAAAAACCACTCCCTGTCCCTCCAGTTTTAAACCCTGATTCAGCAAGGTACTTCATCAGGTATGGAAATCCCATTGAAGTCAATGAGACTTAAACGTGCTTAAAGCTATGCATTCCTGAATTGGACCCTACATTTGTTTTCCTTCGGTTTCACTGAATGTCCCCTTGTTTCTTACATGGTGAAAGGGTGTACATAAGTGCTTGGTCTCCCTTCTTGCTACTATTCTTCATTTTCTTCAGCTTTGTTTTCATTTATCGTGTTCACTCCTCATCATCTCCTCTCTCAACAGTCTGTTTTCACTTCAACTGGTCTGTGAGCTGTAGAGGTGACTAGAGGACAAGTCAATGTTGCTGCATCTGTCAGCATTTCATATTATTTTTTTGTTCCACAATGGAGCAAAACCAAATACTTTTGAACATTCTAAAAAAAAGAAGAATTGTGCTGAAATGTTCATTTTCAGGTTGAAACCTGAGGTTTTCGATTTGGGGACTGTGTGGTAGGTGTTGGCGTGGTCGGTTCACTGGCCTGGGATGTGGGAGACCCAGGGTCAAGTCTCTGCTGGTTCAGTGCAGAGTTTTTCATCCCAGATCACTCTGAATCAGGGACTGTAACGTGAGTCTCCCTGGCCATTGCTGAAACCAGCAGGCTAGACAGCTTTCACCTCTTCCTATCCCCTCCCTCAAAAAAATCCTTCTGAGAAAACTTTGTTGGCACCAATGAGTCTGGGTGATATGCTTTGACAAACTTTCAATACTTTGAAAATGTGCTGACCAGGTCTAATGGGATGTCCCGTATCGGGCTGCGCAGTTGCTCCGTAGGAAGTCAATGGCAAATGATTAACAGGACGTTCTTTCTAGGTCATCTGTTTGCAAACAGTCTTTCAGAACAGTTATTATAGCATTTTATTTCCTTGCTGGTCTGAAGATAATAAATGGCTGAATGTCTATGTTTCATACTTCTTTCCCACAGTCATTTTTCTTATTCCATGGATGTAAACTCTGGTCTAGTGCGAGTATCGCATGGATTGCCTGCCCAAGTGACAATTGTTAGCAAGAACTTGATTAGAGGTTTGGATGTAATCTCATACATGCAGGTTACTCATGGCCATGGTATTGAAGTGATCATTTACAGGAATAGCAACATAGAAGCCCTTCCGTGCCGTTTCAAAAGGTCTTACTATGAAAAACGGAACCTTTACTCATGTGATTTATGAAAGGGAACAGGATTAATTGGTACCATTTCTGTTATGGTCTTTGTGCTCTTTATGCATCTGGAAAGTAACGTGGAACTTAATAGCTCTCTCCGTTTCTGTCTTTCCCTACCCAGAGCCTTTCTTCACTTTAGACAGCTCCCTGATGAGTCTTCATTGAATGAGCCAGCTGAGCAAACCTGCTTTGGAGTCAATTGGCAGCTGAGTGAAAAGAATCACATCTCTGGTATGCTTTGGAGCTAACTCACTGCAAATCAGAAAGAAGGGCAAGACATCTAGAACTGCATCTGTGTTCCCGGTTGGTCGTCCTCTCCAAGTAGCACAGGGCACGTTTCACAAGCTTCTTTGATACGTTTTGTAGATACGGCATTAAGGTCAGCGATACAATCGTTTCTGCATTGTCCTCCTGATCGGCCGAGATCTGCCTCTATGCCAGTGTCTGTTATTGGCAAAGCTGAGCGAAACAATGCAAGCTGCAGTAATGTCTACACAGCTTGTCTTACACTTAGTATTGTGTAGAATGCAGCACAGAATCTGACCACTCTTCGGTGTTCATTCTGCTTCTCCTGAAAACCTTCTTAGACACCGGCATTGTCCGTGGCGGTTATTCAGCACAATGCATGCATTACCACTTGTAGGTTAAAAGCTGTATACAGGGTCCTTTCAGCCAGAGGTGAGCTTGAGCTGAACATGCTCACATCCTGGAGTGCTACAGCGACCTCCTTCTGTCAGGTCAGACTCCAGAGGTCAGTTGAATTCTGTAAACTGCTCACAGTGAAGTCATTGCTGGGAAGTAGATTCAGGCTGACCCCACTGAACCAAAATTCAGCATCTGTGCAACAAGGTGGGAGCACACATCAGCCTAGCAAAGCAGGTTAGGAACTGGCCGAGGTGAACTGCAGTTACCCTCACTTGGGAAACAACAGAGACAATGACATCAGGTTCTTGGTTTCCGTGTGACATGGATGGCAAGAGGTGTCCTTTGTCGCACATGCTTGGCAGTTGGCTAAGCTGCCTGTAGCCCCACAAGCGAACCATCTAATGCTGAATTATGTAGTGCTCACAGGGCTAATTAACCTAGCATGAACTTTACTGTACTCAAGACTGTTGTGTATTCCATTTCTGTATCCATCTAACAGTGAAATTATGGGACTGTAGTTCGTGGAACAATTATTTTTGCCTATGCCACAGCAAATTCAGTTTGGCGTATTGATCCATTTAGGTCTGGTTGATGCACTGATCAGTCACATATGTGTGCTTGGGCTGATTTGTCCAGAAAATGGTTTAAAATACTCTCATCAGTACTTTTTCACAAACATTTTCCCAATCAGAAATCCCCTCCCTTCTTCCTTGCTACCTGGTGTGAACTGGTAGTTTAGTCACCCCCACCCGCTGTGCTCCTTGGCAACGTTTTTATCTTTCTTACCACATTCACTCTGAGCACGAAAAAAATTCTTCAAAGACAAAACTATGACAGTCATTGCGAAGAGGAAGTGTGTAATCTGCATGTTTTCCTTCAGTACCGAGAGAGTTTATTATGAAAGCTTGATTCCTGGCATCTGGAAAGTCATCCCTCTTGATAGCATGACTATATTTCTCAAACATTCAAAACCAGAATTGAGAAAGCACTCCAAGCTAAGCAGGGCGAGACAGGAATGTAGAAAAAAGTGTAAATGGGAGAACAAGCATTTTTATCACCAATATGTAGTAAGAAGAAAGCAACATCTTAACAGCTAGTTGTTTCTTTATTCCAGGAACTTCTAACAACAACTGTACATCATGCAGTTATATTAGATAGCGCCACATAAGTATCTTTTTAGTGGCATCCAGCAAAAGCATGTTGCCACAAACGGCTGGTGTACTTTACACCAGCAGCTGGGTCAGGGTTTTATTCCTTTGCTGAGTAGGTGGGCTATAGTTATAGAATACGGGCTAGGGTTTGGCTATACCTATCTCTTTATATAAAGGATTGACAAATCTCAAAAGGATCAGAGTTAAGGATTAATTGGGATGCTGATCTAAAGTTTATCCAAACCCTTGAAGTCTGCACAAAAAATAAAAAATCTGGCAGTCATTCAAGAACTGGCTTTCTTATAAAATTTCTATGCTCCTTCTATTACCAGTCCTGGCTAGAATCCAGAAGTGGTGGGGGAAAAAAACACGTATCCAAACATTTCAGAACCTCAGAAATGAATTGGCTTGAGTTCAACACTGAAAATGAGTGCAGGTTTGGGGCTGCTGAGAGGGACTGAAACATTCTTATTTAATGCTACCTGTTTTGCCCTTCCTTACTTCAGCTACATAACTGATTGCAATGTAGAACAATTCCAGGTTTAAAACTAATGGTTTTTCTCTATGTATCTTCTCTGGTACTGGTTGAGCCTTCCCTAGCATTTGCATTTCAAATTAAGGTTTTTTGGTTTTGTGTTTTTTAAACAAAAAGGGAAAAACTTTTGGTCATAATCAAGAAAGTGTGTTGTCCCCTTTGTGGTTAGATGTTTGGCTGCGTGTGTGTGTTCTCCCTGTGTGCTGTCCCAGCTCTGCGCAGATAGTTGGCACAGCAGACCTCAAGCAAGCTGCCTAATTACCACAAGATCCGTCAAGGTACAAAGACACCGGCCCTGTTTATTGTCGACGAAGCACAGTACTAGTATCCCGCAGACTCTACCGGACCACTGTTACATGTATGCCCATAACGATGGACCAGCTCCGTGAACGGCGGGACTTTCATTCCTCCCTAGGCTAAACAAAGACACTCCCTCTGAGATGCATCTTTGTACCACAATACAAACAAGTTAGTACTGCTCCTCTGACATAGTTAGTTACTGCTCCCTGACGTGGCTAGTTATCACCCATCACCTTGTATATGTTCGTTTGATCAAAACGTCTCTAGTATGTACTGTTTTCCTAGGGGAATAGCTCTTCTTGACCTGCTGCTCACAAACAGGGAAGAAATAGTAGAGGAAGCAATAGTGGATGGGAACCTGGGAGGCAGTGACCATGAGATGGTCGAGTTCAGGATCCTGACACAATGAAGAAAGGAGAGGAGTAGAATACAGAGCCTGGACTTCAGAAAAGCAGACTTTGACTCCCTCAGGGAACTGATGGGCAAGGTCCCCTGGGAGAATAACATGAGGGGGAAAGGAGTCGAGGAAAGCTGGCTGTATTTTAAAGAATCCTTATTGAGGTTGCAGGAACAAACCATCCCGATGTGTAGAAAGAAAAGTAAATATGGCAGGCGACCAGCTTGGCTTAACAGAGAAATCCTTGCTCGTCTTCAACACAAAAAAGCAGCTTACAAGAAGTGGAAGATTGGACAAATGACCAGGGAGGAGTATATAAATATTGTTCAGGCATGCAGGAGTGAAATTAGAAAGGCCAAATCACACTTGCAGTTGCAGCTAGCCGGAGATGTTAGGAGTAACAAGAAGGGTTTCTTCAGGTATGTGAGCAACAAGAAGAAAGTCAAGGAAAGTGTGGGCCCCTTGCTGAATGAGGGAGGGAACCTAGTGACAGAGGATGTGGAGAAAGCTAGTGTACTCAATGCTTTTTTTGCCTCTGTCTTCACAGACAAGGTCAGCTCCCAGGCGGCTGCACTGCGCAGCACGGTATGGGGAGGAGGTGACCAGCCCTCTGTGGAGAAAGAAGTAGTTCGGGACTATTTAGAAAAGCTGGACGAGCACAAGTCCATGGGGCCGGATACACTGCATCCGAGGGTGCTAAAGGAGTTGGCCGATGAGATTGCAGAGCCATTGGCCATTATCTTTGACAAATCATGGCAATCGGGGGAGGTCCCGGATGACTGGAAAAAAGCTAATGTAGTGCCCATCTTTAAAAAAGGGAAGAAGGAAGATCCGGGGAACTACAGGCCAGTCAGTCTCACCTCAGTCCCTGGAAAAATCATGGAACAGGTCCTCAAGGAATCAATTCTGAACCACTTAAAGGAGGGGAAAGCGATCAGGACCAGTCAGCATGGATTCACCAAGGGCAAGTCATGCCTGACTAACCTAATTGCCTTCTATGATGAGATAACTGGCTCTGTGGATGAGGGGAAAGCAGTGGATGTGCTATTTCTTGACTTTAGCAAAGCTTTTGATACAGTCTCCCACAGTGTTCTTGCCAGCAAGTTAAAGAAGTATGGGCTGGATGAATGGACGGTAAGGTGGATAGAAAACTGGCTGGATGGTCGTGCTCAACGGGTAGTGATCAATGGCTCCATGTCTAGTTGGCAGCCGGTATCAAGTGGAGTGCCCCAAGGGTTGGTGCTGGGGCCGGTTTTGTTCAATATCTTCATTAACGATCTGGAGGATGGTGTGGACTGCACCCTTAGCAAGTTTGCAGATGACACTAAATTGGGAGGAGTGGTTGATACACTGGAGGGTAGGGACAGGATACAGAGGGACCTAGACAAATTAGAGGATTGGGCCAAAAGAAATCTGATGAGGTTCAACAAGGACAAGTGCAGAGTCCTGCACTGAGGACGGAAGAATCCCATGCACTGCTACAGACTAGGGACCGAATGGCTGGGCAGCAGTTCTGCAGAAAAGGACCTAGGGGTTACGGTGGACGAAAAGCTGAATATGAGTCAACAGTGTGCCCTTGTTGCCAAGAAGGCTAACGGCATTTTGGGTTGTATAAGTAGGGGCATTTCCAGCAGATCGAGGGACGTGATTATTCCCCTCTATTCGGCACTGGTGAGGCCTCATTTGGAGTACTGTGTCCAGTTTTGGGCCCCACACTACAAGAAGGATGCGGATAAATTGGAAAGAGTCCAGCGGAGGGCAACAAAAATGATTAGGGGGCTGGAGCACATGACTTATGAGGAGAGGCTGAGGGAACTGGGATTGTTTAGCCTGCAGAAGAGAAGAGTGAGGGGGGATTTGATAGCTGCTTTCAACTACC
Organism: Macrochelys suwanniensis; assembly: GCA_033296515.1. Lineage (NCBI taxonomy): Eukaryota > Metazoa > Chordata > Testudines > Chelydridae > Macrochelys > Macrochelys suwanniensis. The sequence goes on along the minus strand of CM065781.1, from coordinate 2,089,188 downwards.
TGAAAGGGGGTTCCAAAGAGGATGGATCTAGACTGTTCTCAGTGGTAGAAGATGACAGAACAAGGAGTAATGGTCTCAAGTTGCAGAGGGGGAGGTTTAGGTTGGATATTAGGAAAAACTTTTTCACTAGTAGGGTGGTGAAGCACTGGAATGGGTTACCTAGGGAGGTGGTGGAATCTCCTTCCCTAGAGGTTTTTAAGGTCAGGCTTGACAAAGCCCTGGCTGGGATGATCTAGTTGGGGTTGGTCCTGCTTTGAGCAGGGGGTTGGACTAGATGACCTCCTCAGGTCCCTTCCAACCCTGAGATTCTATGATTCTATGATCCTGACCTTATCTTTTAGGAGGGGTCATTGTGTTCCTATTGTCACTGGGGAATGTGTTTCTACCATCCTTGATATCGGGATCTTCTGGTACCACTTGATATGGGGATGCGTTTGCGTGAGTGCTCTGTGCCTAGCACTTCTTAGAAATGTGTCTTTCTGCAATATCAGCCCTGTTCTTGCCAGATTCTGTGAGCCGGTCCTGACTCTTGCTCACAGCTTGTCTTTGCCTTATATCAGTAAAGCTTTGACTACTACTTTAGACCAGGCCTCTAATACAAGGGTTTATTTAAGGTTGCCAGCCCTCTCAGATTGGCTGGGAGTCTCCCGGAATCAGGCTTCATCTCCCGGAGGCTACTGAAGCTAATCTGGGAGATTTTAGACTGCTAAAAATCTGATGGCACAGCAGGGCTAAGGCAGACTCCCTACCCACCCTGGCTGTGCGTGGGTCCTGGAAGCAGCTGGCAAATCCCTCTAGCTCCCAGTCACAGGGACACAGGACCATGGCCAATGGGAGCTGTGGGGGCAGTGCCTGGCAGCAGGGGCAGCACGGAAAGCCGCCTGGGTGCCCCTGATCTTAGGAGCTGGACATGCCGGTCACTTCTGGGAGCCACCAAAGGTAAGCGCCACCTGGTTGGAGCTTGCACTCCTCACCCCCTCCCTCACACCAACCCCCTGCCACAGCCCTGAGCCCCCTCCTGCTCCAAAACTCTCTCCCAGAGCCCACACCCCACATCCCCTCCTGCACCCCAACTCCCGTCCTCAGACTTGAACTCCCTCCTGCTTCCAAACTCCCTCCCAGAGCCTGTACCCCATCCCTCTGCCCCAGCCTGGTGAAAGTGAGTGAGGGTGGGGGGAGAGCGAGAGGTGTAGGGAGGGAAGTGGAGTGAGCGGGGGGCAGGGCCTCAGAGAAGGGGCAGGGCTGTGGGCGCGGCAAGGGTGTGTGGGTTTGTGGCATTAGACAATTGGCAAACCTAGACTTATGTCTCAGGCTCTCTTCCTACTACACCCTTTACCTTTTGGTTATAGATACATGTTCACATTCTCTGGTGATGCAGATGAAGAGGTGACTAGTATTCCAACTAGGTTGCATTATTACATTGAGTTGGCCGGAGAGTAAATGCTAATATATTGAAATTAGTTATCTTAGCACATTGACCTGAAGCCCCAAGCATCCCTCCTGACTATGCTAAGAGTTTATTAGTCTATAGGCAAGAGGAACATGAGTTATGTCAAGAGAAACAATGGAAATTCCTAGGAAGTAGAAGTTAGATTACTTATAGGGTGGGAAATATATTTAAGAGCATAACATACTTTCATAACCTATTGTGACAGCTGCTTAAGATTGTTTTGTGCTTATGGTTGATTATGCAATTTGAATAACGAGTTACGAAATTGTAATTGATACCACAATAAAGGCCATGTAGATGGGCAAGGGGAAAATAAAAGTGAACAATGTATTAAATGTTCCAAACTGCAAAGGACAAATGAAATGATTGTTTGACATGTTTTGAACTTGTGCTAAGCTTTATTATTGAGTACATTAAAACTATTATGATAGAATTGTAAGGCATAACAGAATATTTCTGACTGATTAATTCTAAGCTACGCAACTAGACCTAAAGAGCAAAATGAGTCAATAAAACCTATGGAATTGTAAATCAATCTGCACAAGCTGACCTGCGGATCGATAAGTGATTGCCATTCTGTAACATGCTGTTCTATTTGTAGTTAGAAAAATCTGACTTAATAAACCAATTGGTTTACTATTTGCCATGTCACTGATTCATAACCTTAACAGAACCCATCATGAATCCATTCTGGATTGGAACATTGTTGGCATCCTTTCATCTGCGAGAGATGGTGGGAATTGCAGCCTATGATGTACATGCTGCTTGTATATTGTAGGTCATCGTCTGTCAATCCCGGACACATGGTCCTGACATTCCAGCTTCCAAGCTGGAAAGTTCTTGGTTTCTTATTTTTGCCAGGTGCAAAGTTTCCGTTAGACTTTTGGTCTACTCTAGTCCCACACACTCAGTGGGTGGGCAGACTGTGTCGGGTCAGTACCTAACTGCCCAGGGGCTGCCCCCCTTTGTGTCGGGCGGTGGCTGACCAATGGAACACAGTGATTCCTCCCACCGGCAAAGGTGACCCGTGGCGCCCTCTTCTATGCCAATCAAGTGAGAGCTTATAACCCGTAACTGCCACCTTCCGTGTTGTGTCCATGTTGCCAGCAAGGATGGAGTGTCCTCTCTATGTGATGTGGCTGCAATAGCCTGGGCAGTTCATATGGAGGCGCTGCTTTGCCCATGTTTCAGCGTCCCTCTCTTGACTTCACTGGTTTGGGCCAAAGGAAGGACGGGAGTCGATACATTTGGAACCAGCTACGCTGCAGGAGTTGCCAGTACAGAGATCTTCCATCTGCCTGCCTTTCCGGGCTCCACTTCAGATATAGCGAATAGAATAGAATATTATATTAAAATAGCTTGTAAAAGATAAAAGAAAAGAAAATGAAATGATAACATCAAAATGAAATATTTTTAACAAAAATTCCATGTAAAATTAAGTCAAAAGCTACATAGTCACATGAAATGTTTTGATTTTGATTAAACTGCTTTTTCTGATGGAAAACTATTCTGTCAAAAAAAATAAAATTCCACCAGCTCTGTTATTAAGTAAAGTACAGAAGTTAGTCCCTAAGTGCCTGGAAAAAAATAATGTAGCCTTTGATAAAAGTCTTATGAATGTAGGCCCTTACTTTGGGTTTAATTTGAATTTTTCACACACATATGTTTTTATTGATCCAGAACCTGATGAAAGGCAATCTATCAAACCTTCCGCTCAATGCACTGTAATTACTAAAGTAAAGAAAATATCAGGATAATTTAATATTTGAAATATATTGCTTCAGTTCATGCAAACTGAAACAAGACAGCAGGAATAGCAAAAAAACCCAACCCTGAAATCTATTCATTTCATTTCAAACATGCTGCAGCAAGAACGGGAATTTTTTCTATAGGGGAAAGTGCCTCATTCTAGTGTGAACATATTAAATGTGACTAGCAGTAGATTCTAATGGTGGCTGACTTCATAACTACAGACAATTTGATAAACGACAGCCCAAATGCGCATATATTGTCTCCCAGTTATTTTTTATGGTACTGCATATTAGTGCTAGCAGTCTGATATTAACCCATTTTCCTGAGAGATGGGTTGGAATGCAGGGCTAGATCCTCAGCTGCTCTGATGTTTGTGTTCAGTGCATCTGTGGGGAGAAAGGTGGTTCTCACTGCAAAGCAGCCTGGGCCATAGCTGTGTGTCTGCCCCATACTCCTTAATGCCACAGTATGATCATCAGACTGACTAATGGATTAGTTGCCCTAGCTGAGGTCAGGAAAGAATTTTGCACCAGGTCAGATTGTCAGTGACCTGGTTTGTTTTTCCTCCCACTTTCCTCTGTAGTGAATGGGTGCGGGTAGTTTGCCACGATTTTCTGACTACGTGACCCAGGGACACAGTCAGTGCCAACTGGCAGAGGGCACCCCATATCATAACTGATGTTGGGTCTGACTTACTCATTGCCCAGCTCACTGTTGTCATATTCTGTATCGAAAAGGTGTCATGTAAGGCATCATATCTAACCTGGTGACATGGTGGCATTGATACCATTGCGTGGTGCATCTACGGGAGATATATGAAGGAATATAAATATGCTGGAAATATGTCCTTAAAATGTGTTTGTTGGCCAAGGCTTAAGTCACTCTGCTCTAGACAAAGGGATATGGTTCCACTTGCTTGAATGTGTCCCCAGAGTAAATGGAGCAAGAAGAGACAATGAAATGACATTTACGGGAAGGGAAGACAAACCAATGTGGAAGGTGGCCACTTAACACGCTCAACAGGAGATGGAAGCTGCAGCTGCAGGGAAATGTGCTGCCGCCTGAAGCAAGGTCACTGAACTCTGGGAGACCTAAGCAAGGACAGAAAGCCAGTTTGTCGTCATTGCTGGGCAGATGCAAGAGGCCAGAGCGTTTGCACATCTGAGAAAGGTGAACCGTTCAGCCAGGGGCTTACAAGTCCCTGGAAAGTGACAAGAGGTGAGAAACCTGTTTAGGCCAAGACTGTCACTGGCTGACATTAAATGTAGTTATTAGGAAGTGAGGTGTGCCAGTGACAGGGAGATGATTGAGTTCACTCAGCCCAGCGCGGGGTGTGTCACCACCTGCCCTGCTGCCGTGGGTGCCTCTCTGCTGTGAGCAGGCTGCGGTGTCAGGGCTCTGAACCACTGGTGCACCTTGGTCCCTCCAATTCTCTGCCTGTGGCAAACAACAGCTGGGCCTGTGGGGGCTATCACACTCTGCTGGGGTTAGTGTGTGGGTATTGGGTGGTGTTAGTGGCCTGGGATACACAGGAGCTCAGAGGTGGTGCTTTCAGGCCTTCAACTCTAACACCTCAGATGAGTTTGGCCCAGTGGGAATTCTGTCTGAGTACGGACTGGGTAAGGACAATGTAAGAGCTTCATGATTTGACCCATTTGTATTAAAACTTGCATAACGCACATACACCGCCACAGTTCATAGGCCTTGTGCTGGCGTCTACACAAACATGAAGCGCAGGGTCAATAATGGATTTTGGAGTTTGCTGGCAATGCCAATTTTAAAAAAAATAGCTTGGGGTTGAAATGAAAACGATATTTTTGAGAAATCCAAAAGTTCAGGGTAAAATTTCTGTGTGTCAAATGACAAGTTTAATTTCCATTTTGAGCCTTTTTTAATATTTCAAATTTTAAATGAAATTTAAGGAAGGACATTTTCAAAACCATTTCAACCCTAAAAATCAAAATGTTTCATTTAGAAAATGTCAAAACAAAATGGTGTGAATTTTGTGGAATTGTTTGATATAAATATGGAAAACATCTTGGCCTTGCTGAATCTTCATTTTCCCCCAGAAAGTTTCATCCAAAGTATTGGCTCAGTTTTGCTAATGTTCAGCGTAAGCCATAGTTTGAGGGGCTTGAGTACTGGAGGGCTTGACCTGCTTAGTCCTTTGTGCTCTTCCTCTGCACAAAGGTGAATTTCACACTATAATTATTTAAAACAATAACTTTTAATTAGCATGGGGACTAGTGTTTCTGGGTACACACATATACATAGACACACACACACCTACACACACACACATATAGGTTTGCCTCAAGAAGAATACAACTGAACAATCCAACCTGCTCTTGCTGTGCATGGAAGTTCAGTATTACAGAAAACCGCCAAGCACTGATTACAGAGATCTTTCTCCATTCTCTCTATACAATACGTGGGCATGAATTTTTCAATTCATACATCATTTACAATTTGCTGCAACAATTCCAGAAAATCAGTGAGCTTTAAAAAGTTAATGAAAGAGAATATTTTTTCTCTCTCGTTGAAAGTTCTGTAATTTGTTGCACTGCACTCGTAGCAGGAGATTTATTAAGAAGTTGGTATAAGAGGTGGAAAAAAACCCAGAAGAATTTTTCTCTTGTCTGGAAGAGTTTTATAGTGTTTAGTGCTTGATTGACTGGGAAATTGGGCACAATGACCACTGCTGGTTAGTGGTATTCTGCAACACTGAGCTGCAATGAGAGTAAAGTTATTAGGGCCACATGCTTCAAATGTTGGTGCCTAAAATTAGGCTTCTAAATCCATATTTAGAAACCTACTAACATTGGCCTGAAGCTATTGATGACATCCGTGGGAAATCAGGCTATAAGTTACAAGAACTCTAGAAAGATATATTTAATTATGATTTTTTTCTTTGATAGCATCTTTCAACTTGGAACTGAAAGCTAATTTCCTGCTCAAGTTTTATGTGTCATAGGCAGACATAGGATTGGTTATGCATGGGTCCTTGGTCTCAGAAATGCTTCTATGCAGAAATTTTATTGAAACATTTGTTAGAAGGGAAATAAATAAAAGAACTGTATGAGATTTGCAAAAATATTTTAAAAGGAGAGCAAGTGCAATGTTAGGGTTGTCACGAGGTTTTTGTTTTTGTTTTTGCAACCCAGGTCACCATGTCTGTATATTTGTATCGGAAATAAATGCTGAAATAAAGTTCCGTTGGTGCTGACAATGAGAAAAGAATTAGGGCATTACTTATTTCCTGTTCTAAGGACAAGGAAAACAATGGTATCTTCAACACTGTTGTGTGGAAACTTAGCACATGTGGACTTCTTAATGGTGTGCTCTGTAATTTATGCTATCGTACATTGTAGTTGAGCAAGAAACACACAAGAGTAGGACTGGAAGGTTAAAAGCAAACCAATAGTTATTGCGCTAGACAGCCCTCCTAAAGCTAACTTAATAAATAAGAGAAGATATAAATATTGTCCTATCTAGTTCTTGACATGTTCCTTTCTGCAACATGAACCACTACTGCTAATAGTCATTTTGTCTATTTCACAGTAGTCTGGGTGGAATCATGTCTTGTGTCGTTTATTTAAATGTTTTATGTTAAAGGCTTTAAATACATGTTTATTTCTCATGAGGAGCTTGGGTTATCCCATCTGTGTTGTACAGTGAGGGTCTGTACCTTTGCATCTCTCTCTGAGGAGAAAATTCCACAGTGATTATTTGGCATTCATTTTCCTAGTAGAGTCTTTGGATTTTGAGCTTGGAATATATATCTCAGCTATGAGAAAAATCAGACTTCAAAAGGGTTGTTTATCAAGCCAAATATAGTGTAGATGAGTAAACCTAGGAATAACCCTCCACCCTAGCACATGGGCCATTACATCTAATCTGTTCTCTCTTGGGATGCCACTTACACCTTTGAAACCAGAAAAGAGCGACACATCAGGATGGAACAGCAGATGAAAGGAATCAAAAGAGATGTGGCGAGTTCACAACAACTGATCAAACAGCCTATTGTTACACTTGCCATGCAATCAAGACACAGGCTGCTGGATCCAGAGCCAGAGAAAAAAAGTAAATTAAATCACTAAGGCTTTGCACATTTGACTGTCTAAAGATCCACTGAACCAAACAAACTCTGATTCTCTCTCCAAATAGCTCCCTACCATAACATTCAGGAAAGTCTGCCATGATGGAAAAAAATATACTGAATCAGTGAAAGGGAACAGGAATACAACACTCCGTCCAAAATGTAAATCAGCGGTGGTAAACCAATATTACATTTGTTTTGTTTTACAGTAGCTTGTAGTGGCTCCAGCTGAGATCAAAGCCCAGTTGTGCTGGGCTCTGTACACACACAAGGTAAGAAAGAGATCCTTCCTCAAAGAGCTTACAGTGTAAATGGTGAAGACTGACAAAGAGCAGAAGAGAGAGGAAGTACTTGCCATTTGACAGATGGAGACCCGAGGCACATACAAAATAACTGACTTGTCCAAGGCCACTCAGAGTCTGAGACAGAGCCAGGATCTGAACAGAGACCCCCTGAGTCCCAGTCCAGTGCATTAACCATAAGGCCATTCTTCTCAAATTAGACAATATTGCATATTGAGAAAGCCATCAGGTGTGCAGTGTTGAGACAAGCAGACCTGAGTGCAGCAGTCACTGGGTAAGATTCCCCAGCCTGTGCAGTGGAGGAGGTCAGACTAGATGATTGTAATAGTCCTTTCTGTGAATCTATGAGCTGTGAGGGCAGAAACGTAGTTCAGAAAAGCATATGGGGCTTGGTCTTCTCTCTTTTTCTAAGGTCATTGAGAAAGGTGTGAGCTGAGGTGTGCAGGCCTTTTGGAATATTTTGTAGTTTAATGTATGGTCCAGATGCCCAAACCTGCAGTGACAAGATGGGGGAGGTAATATCTTTTATTGGACCAACGTCCGGTGGTGAGAGACACCAGCTTTCCTCTCTCGTATCCTGGGATTGACGTGGCTACAGCACCACTGCATACAAACCTGTAAATGCCCAGGCCGGTGCACGTGCATTCTGGAGATGAATGCACGGTTGTGAAGATGGTACCAAGAGGAGGACTTTGGCTTCCTCAACCGTAGATGCTGTTCCAGGAAAAGGGTCTGCTGGGACAAGAAGGGGCCCACTTGATCAAGCAGAAGAAGAGCATCTTCACGCAGCAACTCGTCAAGCTCATGAGGCGGGCTTTAAACTAGGTTCAAAGGGGGCAGGTGACAAAAACCCACAGGTCAGCATAAAAAAGAGTGACCTGAACAGAGAGCTAAATGTGGGGAGGACATGGACATTTACAGTAGGGTCAGAGGAGCAACAAGAGTGGGGGAATCTTCTCACCATCTTAGATCTCTATACACCATGCAAGGAGCATGGGAAACAAACAGCAAGAACTGGAAGTGTTAGCGCATCAGCTAAACTATGGCTTAAGTGGCATCACTAAGTCTTGGAACACTGATAAAGAAGGCAGTAGCTTGTTCAGGAAGGATAGGCAGGGTGAAAAGGAAGGAGGTGTTGCAGTATATCTCAAGAATATATGCTCTAATTCTGAGCTCCAGAAGGAGGCGAAAGGGAGACCAGTTGAAAATCTGTGTAAAGATAAAAAGGGAAAAAATAGGGGCAATGTCATGGTAGGCGTCAGCTACAGGCAATCAAATCTGGAAGAGGAGATGGAGGAGGCATTTTGAGAACTAACAACAGAAATATAGAAAACATAAGACCTGGAAGTAATGGGGGACTTTAAATACCCAGACGTGTGTTGTAAAAGTAACATGGTAACACAAACAAATTCCAGTAAGGTCTTTGAATGTATTGGGGACAGATTTTTGTTTCAGTAAGTGGAGGTAGTAACCAGGATTGGGAGGAGGGGCGGATTTTAGACTTGATTCTGACTCTCACGGATGTGAATCTGAAGGTGGAAGGCAATTTTTGTCAAAGTGTTAGATTTCATGATTCTAAGGAAAGAAAGGAATGAAAACACCAGAACAAGTACAATGGACTTAAACAAACAAACAAGCAGACTTTAATAAACTCAGAGAACGGGTAGGTGACGTCCCATGGAAAGAAAATCTAAGGGACAAAGGAGGTCAGGAAAGCAAACAGTTTCTCAAGGAGACAATATTAACACACCACTGTGAACTATTCTGATGCTTGGTCAGGAAGAGGCCAATATGGCTCCATCAGGTGCTTAATAATGACCTACAAATCAAAAAGGAATCCTACAAAAATTGGAAACATGGATGAATTGCTAAGGAAGAGTACAAAAGACTAGCATAAGCATGTAGGGACAAAATCATAAAGGCTAAGGTACAAAATGAGTTAGATTAGCAAGGGACTTAAAAAGCAATAAGAAGAGATTATTTAAATATGCTAAGAGAAAGATGAAGAAAAGGTCATTCACTTAGCAGAGAAGGAATTAATAACTGATCACATCAAGAAGGTTGAGGTGTTTAATATTAATAATATTTTGCTTCAATCTTCACTAAAAAGGTTAACCGTGACCAACACAATTAATATTAACAAGGGGGAAGGAACAGAAGCCAAAATAGGGGAAGAACAGGTTAAGGAATATTTAGACAAGTAAGATGTATTCAAGTCAACTGGGCCTGATGAAATTCATCTTGGGGTACTGAAGAAATTAGCTGACGCAATCTCAGAACCATTAGCAATTATCTTCAAGAACTCATGTAAGATGGGTGAGGACCCAGAGAGCTAGAGAAGGGCGAACTAAGACCTATCTTTAAAAAGGGGAACAAAGAGGACCAGGAACTTATAGACCACTCATCCTACCTTTGATAGCTGGAGAGATACTGGAACAAATTATTCAACAATCAGTTTGTACATACCTAGAGGATAATAGTTTTATAAGGAGTAACCATCATGGATTTGTCAAGAACAAACCATGCCAAACCAACTTAATTTCCTCCTTTGACAGGGTTACTGCCCTAGTGGATGGGGGAAAACAGAAGACTGGACATAACTTGATTTTTAGTAAGGCTTCTGACACGTTACATTCTCATACGCAAACTAGGGAAATGTGTTATAAATGAAATTATTCTAATAGAATGCACAACTGATTGAAAGACCATGCTCAAATATTAGTTATCAACGGTACACTGTCAGACTGAGAGGCCGTATCTAGAGGGGTCCCGCAGGGTCAGTTCTGGTCCAGTACTAGTCAATATTTTCATTAATGCCTTGGATAATGGTGTGGAGAGTATACTTATAAAATTTACAAATGACCCCAAGCTGGGAAGGGTTGCTGGCACTTTGGGGCCAGGATTAGAATTCAAAGCAACCTTGACAAATTAGAGAATTGATCTGAAATCATTAAGATAAAATTCAATAAAGACAAGTACAAAGTACTGAGAAAGGAAAAATCAAATGCACGGCTACAAACTCCCCATCATTGGAAGCTTTAAAAACAAGTAGGAGAAACACCTGTCAGGGATGGTCTGGGTTTACTTGGTCTTGCCTCAGCGCAGGGGGCTGGACTAGATGACTTCTCAAGGTCCCTTCGACTGGTCAAATGTGTGATGCAGGTGCTAAAAAGGCTAATATCCATCGGGGGGGTGTTAACAGGAGTGCTGTATGTAAGATGCTGGTGGTAACTGTCACGCTGTACTCAGCTGGTGTACTCACGCTGTACTTATTGGTGAGCTCTCAGCTGGAGGACTGTGTCCAGTTCTGGAGCTGCACTTTAGGAACGATGTGGACACACTGGAGAGAGTCCCCAGGAGAGCAATTAAAAGGATAAAAAGTTGAGAAAAGCCGACTTATGGGGAAAGGTAAAAAACTGGGCATGTTTAAGATTGAGAAAAGAAGACTAGGGGTACGTCCACACTACCCGCCCGATTCGGCGGATAGTGATCGATTTTCTGGGATTGATTTATTGCGTCTCATGTAGACGCGATAAATCGATTCGAGAAGCACTCCCCGTCGACTCCGGAACTCCAGCTCGGTGTGAGGAGTAAGCGGAGTCGACGGGGGAGCCTGCCTGCGCCGCGTGGACCCGAGGTAAGTAGTTTGTAATTCGATCTAACATACTTCGACTTCAGCGACGCTATTCTCGTAGCTGAAGTTGCATATCTTAGATTAACACCCCCGCCCCCCTAGTGTGGACCAAGCCTGAGACGGACTGAAAATCTTATTAACTCTAAGGGTAGCTAAGAACTGGAACAGGCTTCCAAAGGAGGTTGTGGAATCCCCATCTTTGGAGGTTTTTAAGAGAAGGTTGGACAAACACCTATCAAGGAGGGTCTAGGTTTACTTGGTCCTGCGCCAGCACAAGGGGCTGGACTTGATGACTTCTCTGGCATTTCTATAATTCTGTGATTCTTTGAAATGCCAAAAACTAATATAGAAAAAGTAACGCATCTGGCAAAGTGCTGATTGCTCTCAATTGCCACTGACTTCAGTAGGAGCACCAGTTGCTCAGCACCTTGCAGGATCGAGCTTAGAAACATGGCAAGAAATTGCAAAATGAGATTCAGCATTTTCACCTCTGTCAGTAAAATTCCTGGCCTGAGACTAAGGCAAAGAATTTGTTGCCAGCCCACTGTGTGGATGAAATGGCTCTTCGTAGGACAAAGTCAGGAAAAGATACTAGTATTGTAACAAAACTCAAGGTCTTCCTAAGTATTTCAAGGCTTGCTTCCTTCAGCATTTCTGTTCTTATAAAGTATTTATAGCGGTCTCATAGCTATCTTAAAGCCCTTGTTCTCTTGCATTGACTAAAGCCACATGTTTACATAAACCATCAACCGAAAACACTGCAGGACTAATTCCAAAGCAATGTGTTTCACTCTGCCACAAACCCTCAGGGCTTTCCAACCCAAACAACATTCACAAGCTTAAATGCACAATTGATGTTACCTACATGGGAATGAAATGCACGGGGGAAGATTCATAAGAGTCCTGGGGAAATAAAAGGGAGGCGTTTTAGTAAACTTGATCCCACCGGGCTTGAAATAAGTCGGAGCATCCAAAAGAAACAGTTGGCAGTCAAGTGTGTGTATAGGCCAAAACTGAAATCGGCTCTGCAAGGGCCAAACCTCTCTTGCCAACAGGATGATCCCAGCTGACTGCTGTTCTGGGAGCCTCACATGGAGTCCTGTTCCCTATAGTGGTTTTGGCTCAGTAGCAGAGATGCTCTGGGCTCAGCTGTTCATTATTTTATCCCTCCTTTCCCTTTTTATTTTGCTCCTTCCTAAATACAAGCTATTGTGCTTGATGCTGATATTGCTGGGCCTGTGTTATGCAGATGTCAGACAAATGAAACTCAGTGCAGTTTTGCTCTCCCCTCTGGGGTTGGCCTTTCCCGGCACCCTTCTCCTCTTGCAATCCATGCCTCTTTCCAGCCGCTCTTGCTGCTGCGGGAAGGGTTAATTCATGTCGGTGGCTGCTCACAGCCATTCTGCGAGGGCACAGGGTCGCGGCTTTGCCAGCACGAGCATGCACTTGCTGATCATTTGCAATAATTTGGACTTTTAAGGCAGAATTACCTGAGGCCAGTCAGCCAGAGATCACTATTCGGATTTCAGATACAAAACATTTTGGAGAAGGCGCGGAAATGGCTCCCGCTTGGCCCTTCATGATAAGAATTTTATAGGCTATTAGTGACTAAATGGGTGGTTTGGGGGAGAGGCCGTTTTACCATGTCACTTCAGTAGCCCGAGTGTGAAAAAGATGAACAAACATGGCTTCCTCCTGTCTTATACAGCTGGTTGCCTTGGTAACCAAAGCGTAGTGCAGCTGCATTGCTCCTGCCTGGGATAGCTAAGATCTTTCTGCAGGAAGAAGACAACGCGTGAGCACTACCTGTAGTTCAGGGGAAAGGGAGAAAAAAGAGGGATTGTATTAAGTAGAGCAGGAACATGTGAGAGAAGGGAAGGGGGATCCGTGTGATTTCCAGAAGCGCTGATTAGCAAGTGAACCACCGTAGCAACATTTTAAAGTGTGCCGAGATGGTTTGGACAAATACGTAGATATGAGAGGGGAGATCGCGCTGATTTTACTTGCTGCGGCGCTGGCTGTCCAGAGCTTTCCCTGGTATCCCCGTTCCCTTTGCATGAATTTATGCCGTGCACATTTGCAGCAAGCCGCTCTGAGCGAAATTTGGCTGGGTTACAGAACTTTAATTAATTTGTTTCCCAATTCCAGGTTTCCATGGCGATGGAAAAGGTGTGAATGAGCAATGCTTGGTGGAAAAGGGAATAGGAAAAATTGCCTGTAACATGAAGACAGACACTGACATCGAGGGAGTGTATGCAGTGCTGCTGTAGCTCTGTCGGTCCTGGGATATTAGAGACACATGGCGGGGGCGGTAATAGCTTGTATTGGACCAACTTCTGTTGGTGAGAGAAACAAACTTTCAAGCTTAAACAGAGCTCTTCTCCGGGGCTGAGAAATGTGCTCATAGGGTATGTCTACACGGCGATTAAACCCCTGGGGCTGGCCCGGGTCAGCTCATGTGAGCTGGCTGGGCTCAGACTTCAGGACTGTTTATTTGGGGTGTATACATGCAGGCTCGGGCTGGAGCCCAAACGCCTGCAATGCAATTAAACAGCGCCGTAGCCCGAGCCAGCTGACACGGGCCAGCCGTGGGTGTTTACTCGCAGTGTAGACGTACCGCGTGTCACAGCTGAATGCAAGGTGGAACAGACTGTTTAGCAGAAGGTGTTAGCACATATTTCAAGGAACATTCAAGGTGAAGTGGCCTTTTAATTCCTCTACTAGGAATAGAACAGAATAGAAAATCCCATTATTTTAGAAAGAACGGGGGCGGGGGAGCGGAATCCTAGAGGGTATTTTAAAAAAAAGATAACCTGGCTTTCAATAGAAGCGACAAAGGGTCCTGTGGCACCTTATAGACTAACAGAGGTATTGAAGCATAAGCTTTCGTGGGTGAATACCCACTTCTTCGGATGCAAGCAGTTTTCCACTGCTTGCATCCGAAGAAGTGGGTATTCACCCACGAAAGCTTATGCTTCAATACCTCTGTTAGTCTATAAGGTGCCACAGGACCCTTTGTCGCTTCTACAGATCCAGACTAACACGGCTACCCCTCTGATACTGGCTTTCAATGAGACTTGTGCTCCTAAATCACTTAGGGCTTGTCTCCGCTTAAAAAGCACGACAGCAGTGCAGGGGTACAGCTGTACTGCTGTCGTGCTTCAGTGAAGAAACTACCTCCACCAATGGAGGGCTTCTCCTATTGGCTTGGTAGGGAATCCACCTCCGTGAGAGGTGGTGGGTAGGTTGACAGGAGAATTCTCCCATTGACCTAGCTCTGTCTACACTGGGGGCCGGGGAGGATAGGCCGGTATAACTGTGTTGCTCAGGGGGCTGGCCCCTGCCCGATCTAGTTTCCCAGTGTAGACCTGGCCTTTTGAAAATGAATCCCACACTCTGACCTTTGCAAGCCAGAAACAAACGAATGTCGAGCTAATCTGGAGAAAACGCATGTGAAAAATGTCTCGCAAATTCTGTCTTATTTGTTAGGAAGGGAGAAAAATATCTCGGAGACTGAATTATACAGGCTAACCAGCCACTTGCCCCCTCTGTATTTTATTTGAATTACAAGGCCGCTGCGGGACACACATGAGTTATTTGGTAGTTATCAGTTTTCTTCATTACAGTTTTTATTCCTTCCTGGCCTGGGAATAGCTTTGAAAAGCCAGCAGGCTGTGCAGGTCACCTGGCCTGGTTTTCAAAGCCTGTTCATTCCCTCTCATCTGCTGTTGTTCTCCTTAGGCAAATATAAAACTGACAGGGTTAAATGGAGTGTCCTAGCCTGAGTGTGGAGAACGGCAAATGGGCAGTGTCTGAAGTTGCAATGCAGTGGTTTTAGAAGCCCGAGGTTGGGTATGTGACTAGACTTTTCTGCGGATTCCTTCTATAACTAAATAACATTCCCCGTGTTCCAGGATTCCTTCATTCTAGACAGTCATTATCCTGATTTAACCCAAACTTTTCCTTTGCAGAAATATTGTCCCTACTCCTGGAGTTAGTTCCGCCTGGCACAGAGATCTGTCCGCGTGGTGCTCAGTGCAGAATTGGGACCATGGTCAGTGTATGAGTATGATACTGGGCAATATGTATAACATGGGCCTAGCACACATCCTTTGAGGATTGTACGGGGGAATCTATTGCCATATGTGTCTCTTCCTCTTTTTTTATTCCTCCCTTCTCTTACCTTTTCTCTTATGCCTTAGACTGATGATAAAAACGTTCGTCCTCATGACAGATGATTCACCTCCCATGATTTATCAAGGGAAAGTAATAAATTCAACATGGCATGATTCCCCAGCTGATAAAACAAAGCAGCCCCAGTAATTCAGAGGGCCTGCAAGGTATTTCAGTTCTGCCTGCCAGCATTTGGAAAGGTCAGATCTCCACAGTTTGGCCCTCCCCCCATTCGGTATCCGTTAGTCGTTTGACGCAGAAGTGGAGAAATCCATCTCAGCTCCTTTTAACCACAAGATCTTAATGCTGGGCTCCAGTTGACACAGAAATACCACAGCAAACTTCTTATTTCCCGGACATGGTGGTTTATGGTATGGCTTTAATCCTCAGCAAATCGTTGCTAGGTTTTGTCTCATTTTTAACCTCTTTGGATAATCTTAAAATAGCCGAGTAGCAGCGACAGCAACGGCGAGACGTGCAGATCATGTAAAAAACAAAATCTGAGAGAAAAATTGCCTCCTACAGTGAGGATCCCATGCTAGCTCTCCAGCCTGTCCCTGCTGTCTATGGGCTGTTGGGATCTGGGCCTGAGAGTGGAGGGGCTCAGGCCTTGTAGTGCAAAACCAAAGGTGTGTGGGCACCATTGCCTCAGCCACGGCACCAAGGTGTGGCTTGCACCATCCAGAAAGTGAGTGTGTGTGTGTGTGTGGGGGGGGAGCTGGGGAGCAGCAATACTTGCAGAGAGGCACTAAATCACTGTCACTAGACTTAGCCTCACCCTGGCCTAAGCCAGCTCCACCCTTTGTGGCTGTCCTGGCTGGATCCTGCAGCAAAACTGAAGGACAGCTGTGAATGCTCAAGGAAAACCTACTGGGCGTCGCTAATGGGATATTCACTGGCAGTGCTGTACGGGGAGGAGCCCACATTGTGTCGTTCCTGGGCGCTCTCAGCCCGTTCCTCCTGATCGGTGCCGGGGATGCAGCTTTCCTCTGCTGAGAGGATGTCTGGGCTCTCAGCCTCAGCTGCACACTGTGCATCTCAGGAACAGAGCTGTCCAGCGGTGGCTTTGAGATACGTCTGTGCTTCCCGATCCTCTAACAGCCGAGCACGAGGCCTGACCCCTGGTGGAACCTAGAGCAGCTAAAGGGCTGCTCTAATTTACCCCTGCTTCTAACAGCCCCAAGGGGTCAATATGACAGCCAGAAATTGACAGAGGATGGGAAAACCTGGCCATGGACCCTTTCCCCCACTCATGTTCTCTAAGTGTGCCAAAGGGAATGGAGGGAGAAGTAGCTGCTACTCTGCACACCCCTCCCCACAGGGTTCCCCTACCCTGGGACAGCCCTTCTATGGCTGGCTATTGGCTATAAGGCCACCTTACTAAGGCAGTGCTGTGCGATGCAGCCTCCACACTGAGGAGGATCTGGGCCCCCACCTCCTATAATATGGTTGGGAGTAAAGAAAAATCACGTGAAGGCTCAGATGACTGACACGATGGGATGCCGGCATTTTAAACCCTGCCCCGCTGATCCCAGGGTAGTAAAATCCCAACCCCTTTTGTTCCCAGAGAGCGTGCTTGCCGGTCAGTGCATTACTGGGAAGGCAGTGTGCAGCCCCGCAGAAACGGCTCTTCGCGCGGCTCCTGTTTTCATGTCCTGGCTCTGATGTGCAATTTCGGTCGAGCACCCGAATGCTCTGACAGCGGGGGGGGAGCCGTGCCCTGCCCTGCCCTGCCCTGCCCTGCCCTGCAGCCTGAGGCACCACGCCAAGAACTCCTGCACAGCAAAGCTTCGATTTTTTTTGCACGTTATTTTCTAATAATTTTCTTTGAGCTGACTGCCCAGAAGGCACCATCCCCATTTCCAAACCCCACAACGGCCTGCTCCAGAGCTTGCGGGGGGCCATTCAGCCCCGCACTGAGTTGCGCTGCAATTGATTTAACCCACCCAGAGTGCAAAGTCTTCCATTTGAAAAGAACCGTCTGCAATACCTCACCCTGATCTATTTAATCCAGGCCGAGGAAGCCGTGTTGTGCTTCAGGAACTGGGCTGTGATTCAGGAGATCTGGATTCAGTTCCCAGCTCGCCACACAATCCCTATGTGACCTTGGGCAAATCCCTTAATCTCTGTGTGCCCCAATTTCTTCTGTGCCTGACTATCACTTCCTTTCTACCACTCTTGATCTATCTTGCCTATTCCCATTGTGAGCTCATTGAGGTGTCTCTAGACATGGGTCTGCAGAATACCTAGCGCAACGGGGAACTGATCTTGGTTGAGAGCGCTAGATGCTACTCCATGCAAGTAATAATTTGATCCTGTTTCCTATAGCTCCCTTTTATAAACCTCATCTTGTTGTCTTTACTCCGCAAATCTCCCATTGGAGTCAGTAGGATTTTAAAGTAGAATTGAAGCCAGCCCTGTTTAATTAGGGATTGCTCACTGAACTCTCTTGGTAAGAGATCCAATAAAGCCAAATATCTGTAGATGCAATTACAGTAAAGAACGCTTTACAAAGAGTTTAGGCATCTACCAATAATCTGGGGAATAGGATAGTCATTAGAGACAACAGAATAATTCCAGCTACATATTCTTGACTCATATTAAAAAGGAATTATTTAACACTTCACACCCTACATTCACATCATATAAGAGACAATGTCCTGCTATAATGATGTACAACGTGTATTCCCCCCCTCGTTTTCTGTGTCACAGGATTCAGCACTATGGGATAATAAAATTACCTTATGTCAAAGCGTAGTTTTACAATCTCATTACGCAAAGGGTTTATTTAATGAACTGATTTCAGGTGTTCGTAAGCACACAGTAGAATTATCTTTCACAGTGGGTTCTTTTTGGCCATTTATTGTTTAAAAAAATAGATTGGATGCCAACTAGTGGAATACCCAGTCTGAATTTATAGTAGGTAATTACAGGATCATTTTCCAAATACCTCTGGGTAATTTGCAGGGTTTTCACTAGCCAAGCTTTATGCTACTTAGGGATGTCAGGACTGATATCATTTTAATTCTGATGTATGCAAACATTAATCTTATCCCAGCGTTTCTTACAAATATATGAATACAAGTTTTATCTGGGGCTTTATAGTTTTCTCTGTTCACATGAAACACAGCAATACATCAATCATTCTAGCACAAAATTTGGAGAGATAGACATGGATAATTTCTTTGCATGACTCAGAGAGCTTTGGCCTGTGTACTCCCAAAGATTTTCTCTACTTCTCAGGAAGCTCATCGCTAGAACTCATGGCCAGAAGCCTTTCTGTTTGTTTAACCCGCATGCTCAGCTGCAATTGCATTTAGTGAAAGAACAAACGGGAGTAAATTTCATTAGCACTCACCCGCGCATTATGTAATCTCAGAGTCATATTCCTATTGTTCACATTCCTATTACAAAGTGATTAGTCTGTGCTGCTCTGCACTGAAAAGGGACAAGGCAGAAATGGAATCGGCTTCCTCCACAGATCCAATCCCTGTGTGTATTCAGAGTCAGATCTGCTGACAGGCAGTGACTTTTCATGGTGTTTTCCTGCTCTTAGCACAGCAGAGCAGACCTAGCAAAGAGGGAATGGGCTGGGTCCTTTTCCAGTTTAGGGTTTAACCCTTCAATCAGTTACCTTCAGTGAATTGACCTGGGTGTAAGAGTGGGCAGGTCTCAGCTAGTCTAAGGGAGTGTACTTCAGTTGACTTCAGTGGAGCGATGCTGATTTCCCCAACGAAGGGCTTTGGCACTGTGTGTCACAGGGGGCCTATGAAGACGGGGTGGTCAGACAGATAACAAAAAGCCTAAATTGACTGTCAGAAGTTTTATTATAGGTGATGAGGCATGAGAAGAAAAGAACCCAGCTTGACTCTCAGGTCTGAAACTGAGGTTGAAGGGCTGGCAGTTAGAAGAAAACAAATCTTTTAACTTATAAACTAAGAACATTTGACCTGACATTTGACCTATTGAGACAATAAATGTGGAGTTCCATGATGTGAACCTGCGGACGCGGCAGGTAAACAAACCGGCCCGGCATGCCAGGGGCTTTCCCTAAACAAGCGGTGGACCACAGTTGAGAACCTCTGGTCTAGATAATACTTAGTTCTGCCATGAGTGCAGGGCACTGGACTAGGTGACCTCTCAAGGTCCCTTCCAGTTCTAAGAATCTATGATTCTGCGGGTAATGGGGTGAAATCATATTCATGTTTTTTATGTATTTTTTTCTGAAGTCTCATCTGTGTACCTTAAACAAATCAGACATCTTCAATTCTTATAATAGCAAAAACTTAACATTACCAGCACATTTACCTGTTCTCAGCATATGTAATTATTGTCCTTCCAAGCAGAGCTGTGATAGAATTAGAGTAATAAGTGACAATGTCAATTTTAAAGTCAGTCTTTTTGTTACATAATTGCAGTGGTGGTTCAGTTTGCAATATGTAACAGATGCTGCTGTCCTAAAGCTGAGGTTTATGTGCGCTCTCAAATTATGTTCCTCGCTAATGAGTAAAGTGTAAGACTGCTTTGTAAGTCACTCTATTCCATAAGCTGTCGGGGGCAGGTGATGGGTCTCAAAAAGCATAAATTGTTTGTAAACTTCTTGTTCAATTCATGTCTTAACCACAACTAACATATCGTATTTTCTAATGTATTCCAACAAAGAATAGATCAATGGAGATTAACTTTTGTAATTTATCATTCTTTGAACTTTAATGTTCAGTTGAGTACTTTGCTTGCTGTACATCTCTTAATACTGGGAACTGTTGTAATGAGATTATTTCAGGAAAGCAATAAGGAAGAAAAAGAGCATGTAGCCTAGTGGAAGTGTCTCCCTTACACTGCAACAGTAGAGTGTGTGTATAAATCCCAGGGGAATAGCCTTCCTATCTTTCGAACAGGGAATTTTATTAAATCATGCAGTAGTATTCCAATGGAAATGGCTGGAGTCGCCACTGTGTGAAACATTTCTAACTGAACTGGACACAGCACATGAGACTAAGCTGTAGCGAATAATCCTGCATTTGCAGAAATCTGGGAGGGGATGTCCTGGTAGGTCATTTCCATATCTAATTGCTGAGGTGCTGTAATATAATGCAATACAGCTGAACCAGACTTTCCCGAGCACATGGGGGTTTTCTTGCACCCGGTCGTGCCGTATGAAATAACACTGAATCATGGAATTCGCAGCTACATTTGTGTCAGTTTGAAGGACTCAAATTGATCCTTGATTTGATTAATGTAGCTGTTGCTCTGTTTGCAGAGTACATATGAACAGCTCAGTTTTCTTGCGTTTATGTACTATTCAAGTCTTTTGGCTGCATAAATTCTTAGAGGCTGTAGATCAGTGGTGGGCAACTGGCAGCCCATGGGCCGCATGCAGCCCATCAGGATAATCCACTGGCAGGTCACGGGGCAGTTTGTTTGCATTGACCGTCCGCAGGTACGGCCGCCTGCAACTCCCAGTGGCCGCGGTTCGCCATTCCCGGCCAATGGGAGCAGCGGGAAGCGGTGGCCAGCACATCCCTGTGGCCCACGCTGCTTCCCACAGCTCCCATTGGCTGGGAATGGCGAATCACGGCCACTGGGAGCTGGCGGGGGCCGTGTCTGCGGACAGTCAATGTAAACAAACTGTCTCGTGGCCACCAGCGGATTACCCTGACGGGCCGCAGGTTGCCCACCACTGCTCTAGCTTCTCCGCACATTCAAGGATAAATAGTGATCAATGATGGGTCCAAACTCAAGCTGGGCAATAGCCAATTAACCACAGCAAAAGGGTCCATATTAGATCAGTCTGTTACCAGGGACTTCTGAAATTCTACAGATCTCACATCACGTGACTCCTCTAAGCCAATCAAGTCTCCATGATGCAAACCCTTGTTTACACTCAGAATAACCATTTTCTGCCGTCCTTTTGGAGTGTCTAGAAGGGGATTTTTTTGCTGAGCCAGCCTAGGTTAAGATAGTAAGTTGGGACTGGCTGAGCTGCGTTCAGCACAGCGACCAGAGGAAAGGGAGTCAGCATGATGGAGATACTCACAGCGTTCTCTGCCTAGCTTGGCTGTTGCTTTGACTAAGACCATCCGATGCCTGAGGGGATGTATTTGGGGTAACTCCCTCTGGAGATGGAACCTGCCTAATCTCTCCCCAGAACCATCCCAGGTCTCCTCCCACCCTGGGGAATTAGGCTGGGACACTGTAGCGACCTTCAGGCCCAGCTGTGCCCCACACAAACACAGAGGAAGTCCTTCTCTGCTCTCAAATGAGCTGGGTTTGCATTCCCAATGGGAGAACCTGTGACCCCGGACTCTCCTCCACCCACCCCACCTTCACCATGACTGAAAGATCAGCTGGCTGGGAAGCCACACAGGGTAGGAGGAGGAGACCAAATCCAAGCAGGCTGACCCAAATGACCTGCCCCCACCCCAAACCCATGGAGATCAGCCAGCCATTCAGGGTACCTCTGCTTTTGTCCCTTTTTCTCCTTTCCTCCAATCTAAGTAAGGTTGAGCTGAATCCTGCCATGCAATCTTAAAGGTAATGTTCAGTAGGAGCACATTGAATTAATACAGGCAAAAATTGATATAAATAACAAATCTTCTTAGAATAGCCTTTTTAAAAACACTTATTCTGTGTACCCACAAAAGCGAATGTCTTCCAAGGACCCACATCTCCTGAAATTAGCTTCGAGAAGGAGCACCTTCTTCCTCACAGTTCAAAGAAAACAATCTGCTAGTGTCTCTGATCCTTTAACTCCTAAATACTGTGATACAGCATGGCCAGAAGGCAGCAGGAGAGTTATCTAGGATGAGGAGAAGCCTTATTCCCTGTAGATTAATTAAAAGCACCTGAAACCAATTAGAGCACCTGAAGCCAGTCACCTGGTAAAATCCCCCTGCTTCAATCAGCCAGAGGAGGAGTTGGAGCAGAGTGAGGAGGAGTTGGAGCAGTTTGGAGGAGTTAAAGGAGAGTGATTTGGTGGTGGAGCAGAGAGCAGTTTGGAGGAGCTGAATCAGAGTTGTTTGGTGGTGGAGCAGAGAGCAGTTTGGAGGAGCTGAATCAGAGTGGTTTGGCGGTGGAACAAAGAGCAGTTCGGAGGAAAGCAGAGGAGAGTTTTGAGAAGTGCTGTGGCGGGCTAAGAAGACCAAGATCCTAGGTAAAGGGACACCTGGCTTGTGCAGAGGGAAGGCAGGAAGCCCCACAAGCTGAAGGTCAGGAGAGGGAAGTAGCCCAGGGGAAAGAATCACTGGTACAAGTGGTTCACCTGCTATCATAGGGCCCCTGGGCTGGGACCCGGAGTAGAGGGCGGGCCTGGGTCCCTCCCTCTCCACTCTCCTTCCCTGGGATACTAGTAGGATAGCTGTTACCCCAGTTCAGGGGCAAGAAATGGCACCCTGAAAACCCCCCACAAGAAGAGAAAGTGCGGGACCCATCATAGTAGTAGTGCCGGCAATTTGCCACAATACCTATTGGCACCAGAAAGCTACTTAAAATCAAAACTATCACTTAGGATATATTTCTAAGAGAGCCTGGGGGACAGATGCAGATAATGTGTCTGCTTCTTCTCAAAGCTGCTTTTGGAGCCAGATATGGAACCAGATTGCGTAATTATTTTCAAAATATTTGGAAGAGAAATTATTGGCCTGGCAGCGAACAGTAGGTCATCCCTAGCCCATGGTGCAATCCTATGCTCAATGTTATCAATTATTGGCCTTATTGAAAAAAAAACATTATTTCCCTCTCCAATGCATTTCCTTCAAGGCCAATGAGGTGAGGTGGTAAAGTTTTCAGATGATAGAAAATCACGCAAGAAAATTAAATCTAAGGCTGACTGCAAACAGTTCCAAACAGAGCTCATAAAACTGGGTGACTGGGCAAAAAAATGGCAGATGAAATTCAGTTTCGATAAATGTAAAATAATGCACATTGGAAAACATCATCCCAACTATACATATAAAATGATGGGGTTTAAATTAGCTGTTGCTAATCACAAACAAGATCTTGGAGTCATCGTGGATAGTTCTCTGAAAACATCCACTCAATGTGCAGCGGCAATAAAAAAAAAAAAAGCAGAAAACAGAATGTTAGGGATGACTAGGAAAGTGATAGATAATATGACAGAACATATCATAATGCCACTATGTAAATCCATGGTACGCTGACATCTTGAATACTGCATGCAGTTCTGATTGCTCCCTCTCAGGAATGATATGTTAGAATTGGAAAAAAGTATGGAGAAGGGCATTTCTCAATTCATATGAGGAGAGATTAAAAAAACTGGGGCTGTTCATCTTAGAAAAGAGATGACGAAGGGGGGATATGATAGAGGTCTATAAAATCATGAATGGTATGGAGAAAGTGAACTAGAAAGTGTTATTTACTCCTTTGCATAGCACATGATCCAGGGGTCACCCAATGAAATTAAGAGACTGCAGGTTTAAAATAAACATAAAGAAGGACTTCTTCATACAACAAGCAGTCAACCTGTGGAACTCATTGCCAGGGGATGTTGTGAAGACCAAAAATATAACTGGGATTAAAAAAGATTTAAACAAGTTCATGGAGGATAGATCCATCAATGGCTAATAGCCAAGTTTGTCAGGAAAAAAACTCTATGCTCTGGGTGTCCCCAAACCTCTGACTGCCAGAAGCTTGGACTGAACGACAGGGAACGGATCACTCAATAATTTCCCTGTTCTGATCATTCCCTCCATAGTATCTGGCATCGACCACTGTTGGACAACAGGAAACTTGGTTAGATGGACCATTGGTCTGACCCAGTATAACCACTCTTATGTTCTTATCACTCACCCAATTTTCATGTCATCTGCAAACTGATGATTTTATATTCTCTTCCAAGTCATTGATAAAAATGTTAACTAGTGTAGGCCCAAGACACAATTACTTTGGAACTCCACAAGAAACACACCTGTTTGATGAGGAGTCCTTGTGGCACCTTAGAGACTAACATATTTATTTGGGCTTTAGCTTTCATGGGCTAAACCCACTTCATCAGACGCATGGAGTGGAAAATACAGTAGGAAGATATAGATAGATATATACAGAGAACATGAAAAGATGGGGGTTGCCATACCAACTCTAAGGAGAAAAATCAATTAAAGTTAGCTATCATCAGCAGGAGAGAAAAAAAACTTTTGCAGTGATAATCGGGATGGCCCATTTCAAACAGTTGACAAGAAGGTGTGAGTAAGAGTAGGGGGAAAATTAGCATGGGGAAATAGTTTTAGTTTGTGTAATGACCCATCCACTTTCAGTCTTTATTCAACCCTAATTTAATGGTGTCTAGTTTGCAATTTGTACATTGGCCAAACTGGACAGTCGCTACGCAAAAGAATAAATGGACACAAATCAAACGTCAAGAATTATAACATTCAAAAACCAGTCGGCGAACACTTCAACCTCCAAGGACACTCAATTACAAACCTAAAAGTGGCAAGTCTTCAACAAAAAAACTTCAAAAACAGACTCCAATGAGAAACTTCAGAACTGGAATTAATTTGCAAACTGGACACCATTAAATTATGCTTGAATAAAGACTGGGAGTGGCTGGGTCATTACACAAACTAAAACTATTTCCCCATGCTAATTTCCCCCCTACTGTTACTCACACCTTCTTGTCAACTATTTGAAATGGGCCATCCTGATTATCACTACAAAAGTTTTTTTTCCCTCTGCTGATAATAGCCCACCTTAATTGATTTGTCTCATTAGAGTTGTTATGGCAACCCCCATCTTTTCATGTTCTCTGTGTGTATATACATATATATCAGCCTACTGTATTTTCCACTCCATGAATCTGATGAAGTGGGTTTTAGCCCACGAAAGCTTATACCCAAATACATTTTTAAGTATCTAAGGTGCCACAAGAACTCCTCATTCTTTTTGCCGATACAGACTAACAGCTACCAGTCTGAAACCTGACACCTGTTTGATGACAGTTCCCCATTTACAGTGACATTTTGAGACCTATCAGTCACCTTTGAAACCATGTAAGATGTGCCACATTGATTTTTTGTTTTTTCTTGATTCTAGTTTTTTAATCAAAGTGTTGCAGTTTCTACTGTTAGATTTTCCTTTCCTCCCAAGAGGAAATCATCCCTTAATGATCAGTTGGTCCTGCTTTGAGCAGGGGGTTGGACTAGATGGCCTCCTGAGGTCCCTTCCAACCCTGAGATTCTATGATTCTGTGAATTGACCAAGCACTGTAAGACCCAGAAGCAGAAATGCAGGTTCATTTACAGTCACTTACCTCAACCCATCTGCAACAGGACAACGGTCTCCCCAAGTACTAGAAAAAATGTATTAAGCCTATCCTGAATGTGAGAAATCACAGTTGAAGTCATTTTTTTTTTAACATCCTGCTCCATGCATTTGGAAGAGAGGCTGGAAAACACCCGCCAAGGTCTTATTTAAGCCTTGCTATTGTAGCAATTCAATAAAACCACTTTAAAAGCCATTTTACATCTTGATAGGTTTCAGTGTAGTAGCCGTGTTAGTCTGTGTCAGCAAAATGAAAATAAGAAAGGAAAACTTGTAGCACCTTAGAGACTAACAAATTTATTTCATCATAAGCTTTCGTGGGTTAGTACCCACTTCATCGGATGCATCAATGCGAGTTTTTTCATGAAGTTGATGGATTTCCACTCCATACGGCTGAATGCAGTGCCTTGCATAATGATAGGTTTCAGTGTAGTAGCCGTGTTAGTCTGTGTCAGCAAAATGAAAATAAGAAAGAAAAACTTGTAGCACCTTAGAGACTAACAAATTTATTTCAGCATAAGCTTTCGTAGGCTAAAACCCACTTCATCGGATGCATTTTACATCTTATACACCATGAGGCTACAGTTTGAAAATTGTTACCCAGATCTCTGAGGTGTTGGCAAACTAAGTGGACAGAGCGCATGTAGCATAACTGAGAGTACTGGAATAACACTCTGCTTGCTGTTCTTCCCCTTGTGAAGAGAATTTTCAGCTGATGTTCTCACTTCAAGAGATAACATACAAATCCCTGGAATGATCATGCTTATGAAAAAAGAATGAGGAGTCCTTGTGGCACCGTAGAGACTAACATTTATTTGGGCATAAGCTTTCGTGCCCAAATAAATAATTAATGAATAAATAAATTAAATAAAGCTTATGCCCAAATAAATTTGTTAGTCTCTAAGGTGCCACAAGGACTTCTCGTTCTTTTTGCTGATACAGACTAACATGGCTACCCCTCTGAAACCATGCTTATGTAGTTTTGCCTAACGTCATCCATTGCCTCAGTGTGTCTTGATCTCATTACCACTCCTGTAGGTCTGGGATCATGTTCATGAAGGGACAAGTTCAACACTGCTGGCAATGTATGTATTGCAGAGGGGGCTGGATGCACTCTCAGGGTGATGTTCAGGTGGATTGGCAGAAACGCTTCATTTTTAGCAAACCGTGAATTCTCGTTAGTTGCTCTTGGTTGGTTATCGAAGAGACCATAGGAAGAAAAGAACATTTCGTGTCACCCTCTTTTGAGTCAAATTCATAGCCCATTGGCCAGCCTGGGGGGGACTCTTCTGCCAGACCCTGGTGTGTCTGGAGAGCTCCCATACGGAGGCAATTGCAGCCCAGTAGCCGTAGGGGCTGGAACGAGGGGTTCTGGAGGGGCTGCAGCACCCCCTGGCTTGAAGTGGTTTCCGTCAGTTTGGTTCAATGGCTCTCAGCACCCCCACTGTACAGATTGTTCCAGCCCCCCGTGGCAGCAGCGGACGTATCAGAGCCTCTGCAAGACCTTCCTTCCTGGGGACAGGTTAGGGTGATTCATGGAGGAGTGGAGCCCCCTACCCTGCCCCCCAGGGCTGGCTTTAGTCCATTTCCCCCAATTCTGCAGAATCGGGCCCCGGAACGTCCGAGAGGGGCCCCGCAATGTCCGTCGGCAGCACTTTGGCTGTAGCTCAATAGCTGCCGCTGTCTCGGCAGCATTTCGGCGGAGGGGCTTCGTCGAAATCGGGCCCTGCACTTGCTAAGGCCGGCCCTGCTGCCCCCCTCCTTGCTTGCATCCTGCCATGCGGGTGGTTTTGTGCTGTGCCCGTAGCGTGTACTGAGGGTAAGACTGACGTAGGGGTACAGCACCAGTACAAGGGCAATGCGCCACTCAGCTCTCACTTACCCCTTACTTTGAAGGGACTTCAGTCACGCGCAGGGTTGTGCATACAGACAGCGTTTGCAATAAAACTTCACAAACAAAATCGCCATTAAAAAAGTCCCAACAATTGAGCAGAAAACAATCAAAGAAGCCCCAAAGTTAACAGTTTATCATTTAAAAACACTTTTTTGAGAAAAGGCCATTTTGGTTTGAAAACATTTCAACTGCTCTCATCAGCCGGGGATTTGCGCAGGGAGGATGGGCCTTCTTTTGGTTAACACGCTGATGAACTGGTTCAGTGTCTGGCTCTGGAATGGACTCCCTACGCAATCCCAAGCAAGACACTGAGGTTTTTTGTGCCTTGGTTTCTCTTCAGTAAAATGGGGCTAAATAATCCATTCTTTGTCCATTTTGTCCATCCAGGGCCAGGCTGATTCCTTTACTCCTGGTGAACACAACCTTACACCACAAGAAGACTCAGTGAATGTGAATAAGCCTCACATGGGAATAGAGTGCCCTTCTGCAGGGTAAGTCTATCACAACCTGTCCTTAGGTTGTAAGCTGTACAGGGAAGGAGCTGTCTCTTATTAGGGTATTTATAGCACAATGTAACATTAAATCAGTGAATGACTAGGACAATAGTAGGATTACACGTGGGCAGTAGAGGACTTTGTTTTCCCTGAAAAGGTATAAACAATGCAGGGGAAGTAGCCTCAGTTGGTTTGGTGGATTGCTCAAAATCTGTTTACACTGTAGATTCTCCTTCTTGGTCAGCGAAGAGGAGTTGCCAACAGAGGCGAGGGATGTTAGCTTCAGATCAGGCAGGGTTCCCAGCGGTATTTCATGTGGGAGCCGTAGTTTCTATTAAAAGCGATGGCCTCTAGAAACGACAGCCTGTGATGTGTGTTACTGTGCACACAAACTCTCGTGACAGTGCAGGAGTCTACAAAATAGACCCACAACTGCTAGGTAATAATAACATTGTTCCAGTAGGAGCCCCTGCATGTCTGGTTATGCATCTATCATCTTACTTCATATCAATTCGCCCTCCAAGCCACTGTTGACATTTGCTTACAATGTTGCCATGTTTCCACCATCCTGCGTAATCCTGTTTTCATGAACTGTCGTCCAGGCTTCCGCACTGCACTGCACAGTTGTCAACACTGTGTCGCTATCTCAACAAGGTGAGTGTCAGAACAGCTTCCCTTTTCATTGGCACATAGAGCTATTGTACTCGGGGTTGTTTCTAAATAGGGCACAGATGTCTGTCAGCCGAACGCCGAGTTAGCGATAGTTATCTTGTCTGTTTTTACATAAACCTGACAGCCTGATGATAGCAAATCCTCATACAGAGGTGCCATTCACACCACTGTAGTTAGGCTGTGTCAGCACTTGGGTTTTGTAACTTGGTTACAATAACAAAAGCAAAAAAACCCCTTTGTCATGGCTAAATCCTAATCTGATGCACAAGGTTATAGGTGTCAAGTATCAGAGGGGTAGCTGTGTTAGTCTGGATCTGTAGAAGTGACAAAGGGTCCTGTGGCACCTTATAGACTAACAGAGGTATTGGAGCATAAGCTTTCGTGGGTGAATACCCACTTTGTCGGATGCAAGCAGTGGAAATGTCCAGGGGCAGATATAAATGTGCAGGGAAGAGTCAGGCTAGAGATAACGAGGTTAGCTCAATCAGGGAGGGTGAGGCCCTCTTCTACCAGTTGAGATGTGAACACCAAGGGAGGAGAAACTGCTTTTGTAGTTGGCTAACCATTCACAGTCTTTGTTTAATCCTGAGCTGATGGTGTCAAATTTGCAAATGAACTGAAGTTCTACAGTTTCTCTTTGGAGTCTGGTCCTGAAGTTTTTTTGCTGCAGGATGGCTACCTTTAAATCTGCTATTGTGTGTCCAGGGAGATTGAAGTGTTCTCCTACAGGCTTTTGTATATTGCCATTCCTTATATCTGATTTGTGTCAGTTTATCCTTTTATAGGTTATAGGTGCTGGAACTAGAGGTGCGGGGAGAGCTGCCAGACCCATATACATAACAACCCATACACGTGGTTTCCACTTTCAGCACCCCCACTATACAAATTGTTCCAGCTCCACGGCACAAGGTCATAGTCTGAGAGCAAGATTGTTCCTTCTCTCTCTCTGTTTTTTTATCTTTATTTTTATGGGGGAAAAAATTAAAGAAAAATACTTGTCAGTTTGCTACTAATGAGCCGAATTGTGACATCCAGACTTAGGTTTACACTTGCTCACTACTCAAAGTTTCTACTGACTTTTATGTAGAGCTGGTAAAAACAAAATGTGGATGGAAGTTGGAAAAAGCAGTTAGAGGGCCATGGTGTGAAGTCTTCCTTTTCTCTCCAACTGGTTTCCCCCGTCAGTCAGCCCTGCCATGCAAGATAATGCCTCTGTGATGGGTGCTCCGTTTTTTGGCCATTGGGCTCATTCAGCTGTTGGTAGCTTGAATCGGAGGCTTTGCGTCTGTGAGAAGTTTGCTGGACCTGTCTTGTGCCCCGGGTATTCTAAAGGGTCCAGATCAATGTTCATCACCCGGCACTCCACATCCAGCAGGGTGCTTAAGGCTAATATCAGCGATACCATTCTCAGAGGCTCTAGGTAAGTGTGAGTCATGCGTTCCCAGAAAACAAGCTCTAAAAGTTCTGCCAAATCTGTATGCAGAGTTTGTTCCTCATGAAAGTGACAATTTTCTGCCTTCAGAATACTCTGATTCATGCATCTCCCGGGGAAGATTGGGCCCTACAGCTTGTAGCCAATGACTTTCTGAAACATTATCTTGTAGCTGTGGATTTAAATCATTGGCATGGAACAGCATAAGGACTGGCACATCAGAAATGCATAGGCAGATTTGGTACAACCTGCCAGGTGTCTGCACTAGAATTGCTGGGAGACTCTATGTGAGATATTATTTCTGGAGTTCAAAAAGAAAAACAAATTAAAAAAAAACCCTAATGATCTTTAAAGTTGTTTATAATTGCCTGGTACTGTTGCTGGGGAAAGAGCAGATGTCAGTTAAACTAACAAGGTAACTGGACTTCCCAACCCTGTCTGCACGGGTGGGAGTTGCTATCTAGATAGATGTCCAAGAGAAGTATGAGAGACACGGGAAACGGAAACATCTGACAACAAGACAGAGATAGAGCATGTGTAACTTTTCCTCTTGCTGGATTTCTCTCTTATGTCTGTTTGCCCATCTTGTTCCCGAACTAGTTTCTGTTATTGTTGCAAAGGATCTGAATGATGAAATGATTCTGATAATACTTGTGTTTCCAGACTCTATTACTGAAGAACTGCATCATTAACATCAAAATAAGCTGTGATCAGAGTAAACTGATCACTACTAAATGAACAATTTGTTCTCTAGTTAAAACAAGGGCCATGAATAGAACAGCCTGAACCAATTTTATCATGATCTCCCTGCTGTTTCTTCCTTTGGGACAAAGGATATTATTAATTCTCATACATTAAATAGATAAACATGTTCAGAATATTAGAAAGGCCCCAAACCTGCTGCTGTTAATGGTTTTATGCTCTTGATATAAGTGAGCGCATGGTCTGATTCCAAGGCACTTTCATTAAATAACACTAACTCTTTTTTCATCTTATCTGGACTTCAAGGAAACCAGTGAATTCCAGTGTAGTGAGAGACAAATAATAATTACATTTTGGATGCATATGAGTGTTCTTTCTTTTTAAATTGCTAAAGGCATCCTGGCTCAGTTTAATCAATTAGACTAGAACTTGCAGTAGGAAATATAATTATTTTAGTCATTCTGAATTTAAAACTGATGTGGCTAGAATGCAAAGACATTTTATTGTGCAGTAAAAATATCGCTGAATCTAGGTGAGTCAATGAAGAACCAGAGACTTCGACCTCTTAGGTACTAAAAGCAGCCATTTTCCTGATGTCTGTAGTGACATGGCATCTAGCCAATTAATTCCAGGCTAACGGACAGAGTCAGCAACGTGTCTGTACATGGACACAAGTGTCCATGGTAAAAATTTTGAGGTCCATGGTAATTTTTCAAAAAATTGAATGACTGAATGACAAACCCCCAGCCCCGCAATGTCCGTCACTAAGTACGGTAATTTTGCGCCGACCCCTGCTAACGGATTAAGTTGAGCCATGACACCTTTAGAAATTTTTAAAGAACAATCATGCATCCAGAATATATGTATATTTTCTTTCTCCCTCTTTCTGTCACCGGTTCCCAGTGTCAGGTCTTGGAGCAACCCCGAGGAGAAAAGTTGGATTTCTCATGCTGAGGAAAGTGCTTTGGAGCCTGTAGTGAGCTCCATGTGCTCATGGCAGTAACTGCCACAAAGGTCATGCTCAGCCTTTTCCTTTATGCTGTGTTGTAGATAAAGAGCCCTCCACCTCATGAACTTCAACCCCAGTTCCAGACACCAGTGAGCAACAGTGAGTGCATTGCCCTGAGCTTTGCTGTCCAGAACGTACACAGATGTGTTAGACATGTCATGGCATAGCTATTACGTTTATCTGTATTAAGGGCTTTAAGACACATAGAAGCAAACACCATATGTGAGTAAAGTATATTATTATTTGCTTTCTCTTTTTCTAATCTAAACTGATGTGCAATCGTAACTCCAGGTGTTACAATAATTATCTAGCAGGCAATGGTCATGTTTCCAATGCTTTGACAGTACATAACCAACAGGTATATCTTACCAACCAACTCTTGTTGAGCCAAAAGAAAATTATATCTAAATGAAATACATATGATAATTCTTGTCTGTATTTTATATGGAGGGGAGAAGAGGCAGAAAATGATAGGTGAAGAATAGCTTTCATTTTTCAATTTCTGTTTAATAGTTTAATAGGATTGGAGCCAGAAAAATTCTATAGATATAACCAAGGGACTGAATAAAGGATTATATGCCTCTTAGAGAAATTTGAACCCATGCTATAGAATTTAATAGATAATCTCATCCGTGCTATTGGAACCTGTGAGTTGGTTTAAAAGTTGTGTGGGAAGGCTATCAGTCTGCATTAAACCCTCTTGGAATTTTCCATAATGAACGGATCTTCACAGATACTTTGTTTTGCATGTTAGATACACTTCATTATTTTATCCTTCCTTTTATAACTTCTGTAGGCTTGTGTTCCTCTTCTTAGATGCTAGAGCATAATTATGTAAAGCCTTTCTTTAGGCAATTTTTGTTACATATACTGAATTAAAAAGCACATAGACTAGAATTCTTACCCCACTAAAAGATGTAGTCTATTGGTTAAATACATATTCATAGATATTTTTGAAAGCAGTAATATATTCAGTGCAGTAGACCAGAATGGCTACTAAATATTGAAGATGCACAATGTTCATAAGAAAGATACTATGCAAACTGAGAGTGTGTCAAAACCAATTTGTTTTAAACCCCATTACCTAAATCTTTTCCCCCCAAAATATCTAAAAACAATTAGATTAATTTATGGTCTAATCAGTCACTACATTTCAGTTTTTAAATCAAAGTTGTCATTCAGTTTATAAGAGTTCCCAAACTACCTGATACCAACCAAATATCCATTTCCCCCACTTATTTTGCATAGAAAAGACCAACGTGATCTATTTTTATGAGCTGCTCAAACAAATGGGGTCTCACTAAACACCTACTACTGTACACTTCATTTCAACCAAAGTATTTTTTACAGCTGAGTTACAGTGCAAATCTCTTCAAATGGGTTTTATAATGGAAATCAGGCAACCCTAACTAGAGCAGTTAAGACAGTAACTGTGTATTATGCAATTAGCGAAATGCTATTAGGGTGGATAGCACAATATCCATTGAGGAGATTTGGCTTACAAAAGCACATTGCAATAATCCTGCTGTAGGGGGCCTGAGATAGTTCCTCGACGCAAGAAGCTAGCTGGCCAATTTTTTAAATGTGACTGTAGGGGTTCCTTGCTCCTCTCTGGGGCGGCTGGGGACCAGACCGCCCCGCTATACTATTGCAGTTTGGGGAATAAGCACAGTTAACGGTGCCCGGGCCCTTGGTCAGGGTGGGGCAATAAACAGTTCACCGCTCAGGCCCTTAAGCAGGGGCTGAGCCGCCAGTACAGCTCAGGCCCTTAAGCAGGGACTGAGCAATCAATAGTTAATAGGCCCTGGCCTTTGGTCAGGGCGGGGCAAGAGGCAGTTCCCAGCTCAGGCCCTTAAGCAGGGGCTGAGCAGTTAGGAAGTCAATAGGCCCTGGCCCTTGGTCAGGGCGGGGCAAGAAGCAGTTTCCAGCTCAGTCAGTAGCAAGCCCAGGTCCTGGCTCTGGCGAACCTGGGAGAGGGGGAGACTGCCACCCACAGGTTGGGTGGCAGGGGGGGACGCAGGCCCACCCACTCCACTGCGTCCCAGCCCGGGGCCCTAGCAGCGGCAGACAGCCTGCTGCTGAGTCAGTGGGGATCCTGGCCGCAACACACTGACCTGGGCTCTGGCAGTGCTGCAGCCAGACTAGAGTCGGCTGCCCCCGGGCTACTTCCGCCTTCCCCCTCTCCGGGTACCTGGACCAGGGGGCCGTCCTCCAGGAGGTCGCAGACCATTGGCACCTCGGTGTCGTCTGCGGGCGGCAGGCCCGGCGGCTCCTCGGGGTAGCGGGCCGCCGGCTCTTCGGGGTAGCGGGCCGGCAGCTCTTCGGGGTAGCGGGCCGCCGGCTCTTCGGGGTAGCGGGCCGGCGGCGGGCCCGGCGGCTCTTCGGGGTAGCGGGCCGCCGGCTCTTCGGGGTAGCGGGCCGGCGGCGGGCCCGGCGGCTCTTCGGGGTAGCGGGCCGGCGGCGGGCCCGGCGGCTCCTCGGGGTAGCGGGCCGGCGGCGGGCCCGGCGGCTCCTCGGGGTAGCGGGCCGGCGGCGGGCCCGGCGGCTCCTCGGGGTAGCGGGCCGGCGGCGGGCCCGGCGGCTCCTCGGGGTAGCGGGCCGGCGGCGGGCCCGGCGGCTCCTCGGGGTAGCGGGCCGGCGGCTCCTCGGGGTAGCGGGCCGGCGGCTCCTCGGGGTAGCGGGCCGGCGGCGGGCCCGGCGGCTCCTTGGGGTAGCGGGCCGGCGGCGGGCCCGGCGGCTCCTCGGGGTAGCGGGCCGGCGGCAGGCCTGGTGGCTCCTCGGGGTAGCGGGCCGGCGGCTCCTCGGGGTAGCGGGCCGGCGGCGGGCCCGGCGGCTCCTCGGGGTAGCGGGCCGGCGGCTCCTCGGGGTAGCGGGCCGGCGGCGGGCCTGGCGGCTCCTCGGGGTAGCGGGCCGGCGGCGGGCCCGGCGGCTCTTCGGGGTAGCGGGCCGCCGGCTCTTCGGGGTAGCGGGCCGGCGGCTCCTCGGGGTAGCGGGCCGGCGGCGGGCCCGGCGGCTCCTCGGGGTAGCGGGCCGGCGGCGGGCCCGGCGGCTCTTCGGGGTAGCGGGCCGCCGGCTCTTCGGGGTAGCGGGCCGGCGGCGGGCCCGGCGGCTCTTCGGGGTAGCGGGCCGGCGGCGGGCCCGGCGGCTCCTCGGGGTAGCGGGCCGGCGGCGGGCCCGGCGGCTCCTCGGGGTAGCGGGCCGGCGGCGGGCCCGGCGGCTCCTCGGGGTAGCGGGCCGGCGGCGGGCCCGGCGGCTCCTCGGGGTAGCGGGCCGGCGGCGGGCCCGGCGGCTCCTCGGGGTAGCGGGCCGGCGGCTCCTCGGGGTAGCGGGCCGGCGGCTCCTCGGGGTAGCGGGCCGGCGGCGGGCCCGGCGGCTCCTTGGGGTAGCGGGCCGGCGGCGGGCCCGGCGGCTCCTCGGGGTAGCGGGCCGGCGGCAGGCCTGGTGGCTCCTCGGGGTAGCGGGCCGGCGGCAGGCCTGGTGGCTCCTCGGGGTAGCGGGCCGGCGGCTCCTCGGGGTAGCGGGCCGGCGGCGGGCCCGGCGGCTCCTCGGGGTAGCGGGCCGGCGGCTCCTCGGGGTAGCGGGCCGGCGGCGGGCCTGGCGGCTCCTCGGGGTAGCGGGCCGGCGGCGGGCCCGGCGGCTCTTCGGGGTAGCGGGCCGCCGGCTCTTCGGGGTAGCGGGCCGGCGGCTCCTCGGGGTAGCGGGCCGGCGGCGGGCCCGGCGGCTCCTCGGGGTAGCGGGCCGGCGGCGGGCCCGGCGGCTCCTCGGGGTAGCGGGCCGGCGGCTCCTCGGGGTAGCGGGCCGGCGGCTCCTCGGGGTAGCGGGCCGGCGGCGGGCCCGGCGGCTCCTTGGGGTAGCGGGCCGGCGGCGGGCCCGGCGGCTCCTCGGGGTAGCGGGCCGGCGGCAGGCCTGGTGGCTCCTCGGGGTAGCGGGCCGGCGGCTCCTCGGGGTAGCGGGCCGGCGGCGGGCCCGGCGGCTCCTCGGGGTAGCGGGCCGGCGGCTCCTCGGGGTAGCGGGCCGGCGGCGGGCCTGGCGGCTCCTCGGGGTAGCGGGCCGGCGGCGGGCCCGGCGGCTCTTCGGGGTAGCGGGCCGCCGGCTCTTCGGGGTAGCGGGCCGGCGGCGGGCCCGGCGGCTCTTCGGGGTAGCGGGCCGGCGGCGGGCCCGGCGGCTCCTCGGGGTAGCGGGCCGGCGGCGGGCCCGGCGGCTCCTCGGGGTAGCGGGCCGGCGGCTCCTCGGGGTAGCGGGCCGGCGGCTCCTCGGGGTAGCGGGCCGGCGGCGGGCCCGGCGGCTCCTTGGGGTAGCGGGCCGGCGGCGGGCCCGGCGGCTCCTCGGGGTAGCGGGCCGGCGGCAGGCCTGGTGGCTCCTCGGGGTAGCGGGCCGGCGGCTCCTCGGGGTAGCGGGCCGGCGGCGGGCCCGGCGGCTCCTCGGGGTAGCGGGCCGGCGGCTCCTCGGGGTAGCGGGCCGGCGGCGGGCCTGGCGGCTCCTCGGGGTAGCGGGCCGGCGGCGGGCCCGGCGGCTCTTCGGGGTAGCGGGCCGGCGGCGGGCCCGGCGGCTCCTCGGGGTAGCGGGCCGGCGGCGGGCCCGGCGGCTCCTCGGGGTAGCGGGCCGGCGGCTCCTCGGGGTAGCGGGCCGGCGGCGGGCCTGGCGGCTCCTCGGGGTAGCGGGCCGGCGGCGGGCCCGGCGGCTCTTCGGGGTAGCGGGCCGGCGGCGGGCCCGGCGGCTCCTCGGGGTAGCGGGCCGGCGGCGGGCCCGGCGGCTCCTCGGGGTAGCGGGCCGGCGGCGGGCCCGGCGGCTCCTCGGGGTAGCGGGCCGGCGGCGGGCCCGGCGGCTCCTCGGGGTAGCGGGCCGGCGGCGGGCCCGGCGGCTCCTCGGGGTAGCGGGCCGGCGGCTCCTCGGGGTAGCGGGCCGGCGGCTCCTCGGGGTAGCGGGCCGGCGGCGGGCCCGGCGGCTCCTTGGGGTAGCGGGCCGGCGGCGGGCCCGGCGGCTCCTCGGGGTAGCGGGCCGGCGGCGGGCCCGGCGGCTCCTCGGGGTAGCGGGCCGGCGGCTCCTCGGGGTAGCGGGCCGGCGGCGGGCCCGGCGGCTCCTCGGGGTAGCGGGCCGGCGGCTCCTCGGGGTAGCGGGCCGGCGGCGGGCCTGGCGGCTCCTCGGGGTAGCGGGCCGGCGGCTCTTCGGGGTAGCGGGCCGGCGGCAGGCCTGGCGTCTCCTCAGGGTAGCGGCTGGGCGCCGGGGCCTCCCAGCGGGGAGCTGGACCTCTGGCGTCCGGCCTCTCCAGTGGCTGCCCCGCAACTGTGGTCTGAGGGCCGGCTTTTCTACTTCCTGTGCCGCCCCCTGACCCTAGAGGGGCGGGGCCAGGATTCTCTGGCTCCGCCCACTTAGGCGTCCGGGAAGGTTCCTTGTCTCTCTCTGGGCCGGCTGGGGACCAGACCACCTCGCTACAGTGACCAAGTGCAAGTTCTGTGCAAATTCCTTATATTTGCTCAGAAATGGGCACTGAGACATGACAAATGGTCAAGAACAGCAAGGGTCCCGGGTGCTTGTGCAAAAGCAGGATGTGTGTGTGTGACATGAGCTGGTTGAGTTCAGGAGCCTCACAAAAGGAAGAAAGGAGAGGAGCAAAATACGGACCCTGGACATCAGAAAAGCAGACTGACTCCCTCAGGGAACTGATGGGCAAGTTCCCCTGGGAGGTTAATATGACGGGGAAAGTAGTCCAGGAGAGCTGGCTGTATTTTGAAGAAGCCTTATTGAGGGCACAGGAACAAACCATCCCGAAGTGCAGAAAGAATAGAAAATATGGCAGGCGACCAGATTGGCTTAACAGTGAAATCTTTGATGAGCTTAAACACAAAAAGGAAGCTTACGAGAAGTGGAAACTTGGACAGATGACTAGGGAGGAGTATAAAAATATTGCGCGAGCATGCAAGGGTGTAATCAGGAAGGCCAAAGCACAACTGGAGTAGCAGCTAGCAAGGGATGTGAAGGGTAACAAGAAGGGTTTCTACAGGTATGTTAGCAACAAGAAGAAGGTCAGGGAAAGTGTGGGACCCTTGCCTCCCCCATTCAGTAACCTAGTGAAAGGTGATGTGGTAAAAGCTGAAATACTCAATGTATTTTTTTGCCTCGGTCTTCACAGACAAGGGCAGCTCCCAGACTGCTGCACTGGGCAACACAGCATGGGGAGGAGGTGAGCAGCCCTCAGTGGTGAAAGAAGAGGTTAAGGGCTATTTAGAAAAGCTGGACGTGCACAAGTCCACGGGGCAGGATCTAATGCATCCTAGGGTGCTGAGGGAATCGGCTGATGTGATTGCAGAGCCATTGGCCATTATCTTTGAAAATTCGTGGCAATGGGGGGAGGTCCTGGATGATTGGGAAAAGGCAACTATAGTGCCCATATTTTAAAAAAGGGAAAAAAGAGACCCCAGGGAATTACAGACCAGTCAGCCTCACTTCAGTCCCTGGCAAAATCATGGCGCAGGTCCTCAAGGAAACCAATTTGAAGCACTTGGAGGAGAGGAAGGTGATCAGGAACAGTCAAGATGGATTCACCAAGGGCAAGTCATGCCTGACCAACCTGATTGCCTTCTATGATGAGATAACTGGCTCTGTGGAGAAGGGGAAAACAGTGGATGTGATATATCTTGACTTTAGCAAAGCTTTTGGTACAGTCTCCCACAGTATTTTTGCCAGCAAATTCAAAAAGTATGGATTGGACGAATGGACTATAAGGCTGCCTAGATTGTCGGGCTCAACGGGTAGTGATTAACGGCTCAATGTCCAGCTGGCAGCCAGTATCAAGCGGAGTGCCCCAAGGGTCAGTCCTGGGGCCGGTTTTGTTCAACATCTTCATTAATGATCTGGATGGTGGGATGGATTTCACACTCAGCAAGTTCGCAGATGACACTAAACTGTGGGGAGAGGTAGATACGCTGGAGGGTAGGGATAGGATACAGAGTGACCTAGACAAATTGGAGGATTGGGCCAAAAGAAATCTGATGTGGTTCAACAAGTGCAGAGTTCAGCACTTAGAAGGAAGAATCCCATGCACCGCTACAGGCTGGGGACAGACTGGCTAAGCGGCAGTTCTGCAGAAAAGGACCTGGAGATTACAGTGGATGAGAAGCTGGATATGAGTCAGCAGTGTGCCCTTGTTGCCAAGAAGGCCAATGGCATATTGGGCTGTATTAGTAGGAGCATTGCCAGCAGATCGAGGGAAGTGACTATTCCCCTCTATTCGGCACTGGTGAGGTCACACCTGGAGTATTGCATCCAGTTTTGGTCTCCCCACTACAGAAGGGATGTGGACAAATTGAAGAGAGTCCCGCGGAGGGCAACAAAAATGATTAGAGGGCTGGGGCGCATGACTTACGAGGAGAGGCTGAGGGACCTGGCTTTATTTAGTCTGCAGATGAGAAGAGTGAGGGGGGATTTCAAAGCAGCCTTTAACTACCTGAAGAGGGATTCCAAAGAGGATGGAGCTCGGCTGTTCTCAGTGGTGGCAGATGACAGAACAAGGAGTAATGGTCTCAAGTTGCAGTGGGGGAGGTCTAGGTTGGATATTAGGAAATACTATTTCACTAGGAGGGTGGTGAAGCACTGGAGTGGGTTCCCTAGGGAGGTGGTGGAATCTCCTTCCTTAGAGGTTTTTAAGGTCAGGCTTTACAAAGCCCTGGCTGGGGTGATTTAGTTGGGGATTGGTCCCGCTTTGAGCAGGGGGTTGGACTAGATGACCTCCTGAGGTCTCTTCCAACCCTGATATTCTATGATTCTATGGCATTTAGGCAGAAAATTAGATACTGAGGACCTGATCTTGTGGCTCTTTCCCAGACAAAATCACTTTATCTTGTGTGTTTTGTTTGTCTAGAGACAACAGGACTGGAAGCTGAGGCTGGTCTCCACTATTTTCGTATTTGTTGACTATTAAATCTATATCAGAAAATATATACACAACGGAATGAGGAGAAGACAGTCAGACAGGGTGAATGTCACACTCCTGTGCAGACAGTCAACACAAAGATTATGTACCACTGAAATCCTGTTCACATCCTCCAAGAGGGTGTAAGTGTGTTTAGTGATGCACAGGTCTCCTGCTGAGCTTACCTCAGAGGCATAAATTTCACCCCTAGTGAGCAATCATTAGCCGTCTAGTCTTCCAGGAGTGTACGAGGGTTACTCAGATGTGTAAATGCATAAAACGTAAGATGGCTGTGGCAATGTGATTATTCTGATAAAGACTTGGTGAGAGAGTTTCCGGTGATGTTTGATTTCTGGTCAAATGTCAGGGGCTGCAATTAGTGTGATCTCTAGACGTGGTCAACATTTTTTTTTTTCAATGAAAAGGAAAATGTTACAAAAATGTTGTTTCCTTGGAAATTTTGTTCCTTCTTTCTAAACACATCTAATCAAAATTTTTGTTTAGTTCAGTGTGGAATATTTTTACATCATTCTCCCTCCATCTTTCTGTTCCTTATATCCTCCCTCCCACCCTAGCCCCCATCCCACAGGGGAAAACAGAATAAAGAAAGAGAGGGTTGGGGGGAGGGAAATAAATGTTACCCAAAACAAAATGAAATTTTTCAATTAGAAAAAAAACAAAAATAATATGCGTCATTTCACCCAGGCAGTCAATGAAAACTATTTATTTCAGTGAAAAATCTAATAGTCCCGTCTGGACTTAAAATGTATGAATTTGTGCAAAAACTGTTCATGGAAAGTCCTTACCATTTTTCAACCAGCTCTAATTCTCTCTCCCTTTCATTTCTGGGGGATCAGAACTCAGTCCCTATCCCAGACTACACTGTACTGTTAAAACAATAGTTTCTTTGTTTTTCTCTTTGCTAAACTCTCTCTTAAGGTCACTTGCTGCTCAAACTGACTCTGTGTGTGTGTGTGTTTGTTATTTGAAATGTGTTCATAATAGTACTTGGCAGGGCTCCATGTAATGATTTCATGCTACAAACTCAGGCCAGATCTACCCTACAAACTTTTGCCAGTAGTGTAAAGGTGGTTAGGGGGATGAGGTTTTGCAACATGAAGTGGCAGAAATCCTGGTGTACCCGCATAAAAGTGCTCTTGGCAGGATGGCTTATTTCACTCAGTGTACTTGTATAAGTTTCCCAGCAAAGGTGGCTTTTTTTTTCTCTTGGTCTAAGCTGTATCTACTCTAGGAGGTTTGCTTGTGTAACTGTACTGGTATGCAGGTATAGTTCTATCAGGAAACATTTGTAGGGGACATAGGCGCTGACTTCCGGTGGCGCCGGTGGGGGCTGATGCCCGGCGTCAGGGGCGGGGCCCCGCCCCCGACGCCGGGTGACGTTGGGGGGCCCCGCCCCCGACGCAACCTCGCCCAGCGTTGGGGGCGGGGCCCCACAACGTCTCCCAGTGCTGAGGTAAGCTTGCCGCGGGTCCCGGGACTGGCGGGGAGCTGGGCGCGGGCCCCGGGAATGGCGGGGAGCTGCCGGTGGGTGCTCTGCACCCACCAATTTTTCCCCGTGGGTGCTCCAGCCCCGGAGCACCCATGGAGTCGGCGCCTATGGTAGGGGAGACCTGGCCTAAGGTCCCAAGCTTCCATCTCCATCCGCATAGAAGGACATGTGTCTGCCCAGAGCAATAGGGATTCTGCTTGGAAAATCAGAGTTTGCATATGGGATCCTGACAGCATTTTTGCTCCTTCCATTCCCTGGGGTCTTCTGAGCAATGAGGGCGGATCAGCTTTGTAAATCTCCACCTCAGCAGTGGTGGAACTGAGATTTTTTTCCCATCCTGTAGGATGATTTCCACTGGCAGCTCTTGTTTCTGAGACTTTCAATTCTTCATTCACATTCCACAACATGACCATATGAGCAAGGCTCAGTCATGGCTTCGCGTCACACCAGGTCACTTCAGGGCTAAGAGGAAATAATTTGGAGTGCTGATCCCCAAAACAAGAACTCTTCTTTAGATTCAGGCTTGCTGAAGTGAACAGAAATGCAGTTCATTATATCAGCTTTCACTCTGTTTGTGTCTTTCTTCGAGTCCTTCCGGCTTAAATGTGTTTTCAAGGCACCGGCTGCTGGTAATGCCACAGAAATGGAATCTTGTTCAGTGCTTATCTCCTCTAACGCCTCACCAGGCCCAAGCTTTGTGAGATTCATGTGTCAGGGAGTCAGCAAGGTGACTTTTGGCTCCTGGGCCTCCAACACACCAAGTCCATTTAATATCATTCAGGCAGCCTAGCGTGGATCAGGTCAAATTCCGTCTCATGGTCACACCTTGCAATAGCTCATTTTGTGGCCCTCTGTCTGGTGATTGTTAGAGACCCACTCAGGGCCGGCTCCAGGCACCAGATGGCAAAGTGTGTGCCCGGGGCAGCGCCCTGTAAGGGGCGGCAGTCCGGGGATTCTGGGGTGGCCATTTTTTTTTTTTTTTTTTTTTTTTGCTTGGGGTGGCCGAAAAGCTGGAGCCGGCCTTGGACCCACTGGTTCCAGTTGGCAAAGGATTCACTTCTCTGTGTCAGCAACTCCTGTCAGGCCTGACAAACTAACTACCCCTACCACATTGCTTCCATGTGTTTAGCTGTAACTAGGGTGTTGTAAGGTAGCAGATGAAATCTGGTGTCATGCTGGCCATTAATATAATTGTGAGAGGTTTGTACTGATGATATCTAAAAAGGTACGTGTGTCTACTGAACATATATCCTGAGAGTCTGTATCAAAGTGAGAGTGACCAGGAGAGACAGGTTTTCTGCCAGACAAAGCATGTCTATTCACCTCTCCCAGTCTCTGATAGAAATTAAGCATTGTAAGTCAAACACAATGGGAGCTACATTTGCATTCCAAGTGAACAGGGGAAGGTGAAGTCAATTTGGAGCCAGCACCTCCGGAAGGGAACCAAGGGTGTCATCCTGATTCTGCGGCCAAACAATGGGTTTGGAGAAATATAGGGAGATGTAATCAGCCATTTAGATATCCATTTATTGAGGAAACCCCTGGAGGGGCTCAATCAGTCCTGCTGCTTGGTGCCGCTGACTTAGGCAGCTCTATTCCAGCTGACCCTGGCCAGGATAATGTTTTCTATGGGATCCTTAGGCTGGTGTGGGAATGGAGGATTGCATCAAGCCAACAGACGCCTCCCTTTAGCAAGGCCACATTAACTTATCAGAAGCTCAGAACTATTAGAAAAAAATATTCAGTGTCCGTGATCTTCAAAGTGTGCCTGCAAACGTGAGGGGGGGCTACAAGGGATGTAGATTTTTTAAAACTAATGTTCAACCTAAAGTGTTCAAAAATCAGAGGGCAACAGTGTGCTATACCTCTCCCTCAAGCAGACCTCTCACCTCCAATGTCAGGCACTAAAGAGGAAGGGGGAGAACAGGAGTCAATGGTAGCTGAAGGGAAGAGAACTCAAGTTAATTTTTTTGTCAGGAAAATATTGCAGGGCAGCCCATTGTATATACTGTCTAAAATACAATTGCCTCTGAGAGAGAGAGAGAGAGACAGACAGCACACACCTGCAGAACATGTTTAATAGCTTTGCACTAGACATTCGGGTGATTCCTCTGTGGCCCTAGCTCTAGTCCTGGTGAAAATCAGCGTGTTAACAAGAGAGACTGTGACAGGACTGAGAGAGGCTGGGGACAGATATTTGTACCTGGTGGTATGGGCCCCTTCTGAGGGCCCTAGATGCTAATTGCACTGCCTACTCTCTTCACTGTGGAATATCAGAGCTCATTTTGATTGTATGAGGAGTCTTGTTACTGCTGAACTGGATTCACTTTGGCCCAAGGGTGCACCTGCACTGCCCCTCCCCCCACCCCCCCAAGCTGAAATCACTAAAGAGCTAACATTGCTAAGAACTGAAATCACAGTTCTCTGTTATGTGGGGGGCTGAAGATTAAAAAAAACGGGGGGGAGGGATGGCTCAGTGGTTTGAGCATTGGCCTGCTAAACCCGGGGTTGTGAGTTCAGTTCTTGAGGGGGCCATTTAGGGATCTGGGGCAAAAATTGGGGATTGGTCCTGCTTCGAGCAGGGGATTGGACTAGATGACCTCCTAAGGTCCCTTCCAACCCTGATATTCTATGACTTGTTAATTACTACATACAGTCATAACTCATGTTTTCAATGTAATTTCTCTACCTCGGTAATTGATATGGCCTGTCCCAGAGTAGTAGTTGAACACATCACAGTCACTAATGGATGTACCCCATCCGGTAAACTCCTTACGTGAGCATACAGTCACGCTGACTCATTCAGCCCACCGAATGATGGCACACTGCCCAGCTGGAGAGAGGGTGATGCCTGGTTGAGTCACCGCTGATGTCACAATGACGACACTTAAGACTTGATGCTCTGGACACACGCAGAACCCGGGAATGGCCCCACCTGTCATAGCTGTTAAAGGTTCTGTGGCCAGTCACTACCAGCTCCACTCCTGAGGCAGCTTCTCCATCTGACTAAGCTCCCAGGCTTCCTCAGAGTGCAACCCCAGTCCAATGGACCAATCATAGGCATCAATAGCGGTGATTGAATGTGGGAATAGGGATACCACAGATCCTTATTTATCCTCCCTGCCACCTCCCACATGCCTGCTCTCTGCCCCTCCATCCCATACAGCCCCAATAACCCTTCCGTGCTCTCCCGATCCCGGTTCACCCAGCTATGCCCCCCTGGCCATGTCTCCCCTCCCCTTGGCTCCTCATGGTATTACTTTCTGTTAGGTGGCTGGGTTTCGCAAGAGTTTAAATCTAATCCCTTGGCAGCATCTTAGATCACTTTCTCTCGCCAATCTGTGTCGGAGCTTTGGGAAGGTTTTCCTTGGATTG
The DNA here is from genome assembly GCA_033296515.1 of Macrochelys suwanniensis. Lineage (NCBI taxonomy): Eukaryota > Metazoa > Chordata > Testudines > Chelydridae > Macrochelys > Macrochelys suwanniensis. The sequence continues at coordinate 2,044,503 of CM065781.1, read as the reverse complement.
GTTTCTTCCTGAGTCTTCTCTCTTTTCCTTATCTGTCTGTGGCACTTTGCTTGTGGAGATGGACAGGATGAGTTGTGGAGCACTTGCTGTCTAAGCAGAGTGTCAGGGTGTAGTGGGAGTGCTCATTTCAAAGTCTTTTGTACTCTTCTTCTTCCTATTTTAATGAAGTGATAGGAAAGCACACCTCTTCCAGGCTTGTATAGATTCAGATGGGTTGTTTTCAGTCTTTCATTGGCTCCGTGCCCTCACGGGCAATCCTTAGGAGCATCTTCATCTTGTGAATATGGAATTTATTAATGCATATGGAACATTTATTTAATTGCCTTTGTTCTCCATTCGACTGGAAAGCATCAGAAACTTTCAAAGCTAGTTTTAACTCTTTCTTTGTATTTAGTACATTCTCTGAGATAGCCTTTCACTTTTGTTAAGAGTTTGACAGGAAATGAAATTCTTTTTTCAAAAGGTCCAAACTCTCCAGTTCTGTATATAAAAGATGCTCAAAACAGGCTTTAAAATTAATTAACTTTAAAAAAGTATTTAGCTTGAGTTGTTGATTCTACTTGACAGTTCTTGGAAAGATTTTTTTCTTGTCTTTCTGAGTTCGGTGAGGATTTGTTTGTGCACTCCCAGGAATTAACTAATTACCCATTAATATAAATATTCTATATTTAAATGGCTTTTTACATTAATAATTAGTTTAGCAAGTTCATTAGATGCCATGTTGGTATGTAAAAACATTTTACCATTTACATGGCAATGACATTAGGAGTTCTGAATTTAGCTAACATATTTGCAAGTATGCATTTCACAGACGTATTTGTCATTTCAACATTTAAGAAATAAATAAAAGTTTAAAACATTTCTAACTACACATTTTCCTCTAAAGTTTAAGAACACGTGTAGATTTTCTTGCACGTGAGTAGGAGTTGATAGACTCCATTTTACCTAGGTTTAGTGTACTGATAACACACTCTGCATTGCTTTCACAATCAGACCTTTTCCTAAAACAAGAATGTTTTACAAGGTTTGTTTTCTTAATGTTTACTCATCCTTTGGCGATAGAAGCAGAAACCTACTGGAATTTCATTGATTAGCTTTAACATTTTGTAACTTAACTGGCTAAAGATAAGTATAGTTATATTTCCAAGTGCCCTGGCTTTGAGCCCCTGAGGTCCCTTCCAACCCTGAGATTCTATGATTCTGTGATTCTATAACATACTTGTAGCTACATCTTAACATTTGGTAAAGGCGAGAACAAATTTGTAACAACCTCATAAATAAGTTATAGTAATATTATTAATATCATGTTGCATCAATATTGAACTCTTGCTAACAACGGAATAATGTTTATTTCCAATCATCTAGGACAACCAAATCCCACAGTTTCATATACTAGAAATGTACATTGCTAGATGATATAGTAATACAATAATTATAAATAATAATAATGATAAGTTTGCCTATATGTTAAAAATATTAAAATGTAAACAAACATTTGCTGTGCTGGATAACTGAATCAATAAGTCAATGGCCACTTTAGGGGCAGATTCATCCGTGTGTTCCAGTTCCTTTGCACTCCTCCAGTGTTGCTAGGTAGCCGTAATGCCCTCTTAACTGGCCAGTTTGCTCTGAGTGCTTTGTGCTGCTCCAGAAAAATGCAAAATAGATGGAATGTATTGGTGGATCTGGCCCTAACAAGTTTTATAAAACGATTTAAGGTTGATACTACATACCTTCCACTCATTAGAGACACCACAAACTCTTTGGTTTTCATGTTTAGAGTTCAGGTATGACTCTCTCTTTTTTTGGTAATTCCCAGAACACAAAAACTATACTTAGTTGGAGTGAAGCTGGAGAAAACTTGAATAACTTAAGGTAAAGTAATTCTCCATCCAAAAATCATTACCAACCCAAGAAATTCAACTGAATTGTCTTTGTAATATGATTGACAGCCATACACCGAGATATGAAATAACCATTCTCAGATTTCTGAACGCAGGAAAAATCACTCATTATATTATGTAGGCTCCCTTTACTAGAGGGGCCTCTGAGCTTCATTGCGAGTGTTCCCATCAGGAAGATCCTGTGTGCTGCAATCTAGACTTAGCCCAGGGCTACACTAGGGGAGGGGGTCGATCTACGATACGCAACTTCAGCTACGGGAATAGCGTAGCTGAAGTCGGCGTATCGTAATCGGCTTACCTGGCGATGAGGACGGCGGCGAGTCTATCGCTGCAGCTCCCCCGTCGACTCCGCTTCCGCCTTTCGATGCGGTGGATTGCCGGCACCAACGGGGAGCGCGATCGGGGATCGATTAATCGCGTCTTAACGAGACGCGAAAAATCGATCCCCGATAGATCGATTGCTACCCGCCAATCCGGCGGGTAGTGAAGACCTGCCCTTAGAGACCACATCTCCCAGGATGACCTGGGGAAAGGGTGAGAGACTTGCTCTGGCAGGCAGTGCAGGGAGAGCCGGTGGTGGGCTCCGTTTTGGGAAGAGGCGTGAGGTTGCTGGGGTAGAGCTCTGGCCATTCCAGGAGCTGCTGCTGGGAGCCTGCAGGGGCTTTGATTGAGCAGGGGGCCTCAGAGGCTGTTTTACTGGAGCCAGGGCAGAGACGGTTGCAGTGCCTGGAGCTGACTGTGGTGGGCCGGCACTGAAGGACTGTGAGTGACCCCCACTCTGGTTTGGGAAAGTGCTGGCAAGGGAAGGGGCACAGCAGAGAGACGGAGTCAGAGGAGAGGCAGAGGGATCGTCCCACCCAACCAGCACCCAGAGCTGCTGACGTTAGGTGGGGCCGGCTCCAATCGTCAGCGGGGTTGTGCAGCTGGTTGCCTTGGCTGGGCCAATACCCAGACCCAACAGAGCGCTGTCTCCCGCTGCAGATCTCCCAGCGTCCCCGCAAGCAAGTGTCTCGGACTCTGCAATGCAGAGGAGAGCGCACTGCGGGGAGGGTGAACGGTGGCCGGGTAAATGCCAGTGGCAGGCATTTCATTTATCACGGTAGCCTGGATTTGTTAATTGATTTTATTCAACCGCCCCCTGTGGATTTAAATTAGTAGTGACATGTAGTCTTAGTCTGCTATACCCTGCTTCTTTAAGTTGTTAAGTAAAGGAGTGTTAGCTCTAAGTTAAGTATATTGCATGGATATTATTTATAATTGGTATTTGAGTTAGACCCAGGCCACAGATTATTATTATTTATTATTAGAAAAGATTTATTCCTGGAGGTTCCCAAAGGACACCCTTGAGTGTGTACGGGGGCCAGCCAGGTGGAGGCACCACCAATTGTAAATTCCTTTAGGAGTAAAGGGACTGCAGCAGAGGGGTGGATAAAGGATCCCCCACCTATCCAATGTCACCACTGAGATACTCAAGATCTTCTTTAATGTCAACACCATCAGGCGCCCAGGTACACAGGTGAGTGTTGCCTGCTCCTGAGTAACCCAGGGAGGAAAGGGGAGTTACAATTAGATTTCAGATGACAGTGTAGCTTCAACACTATAAATTGGCATTACATGTAAGCCCCGAGGACATGGTGATTAGTGTCAATTAAAGCTGAGAGTAGCCGTGTCACTCTTGCAGACTGTTCTGTCTTTTAGACATTACCGTGCTAGATGTATGGCTTGTTAGGAGTGGGTGACAGAGAAAAGGAGACTTCTGTGCTTGTTTTCCGCTGAGATGATTGTTTATTAAAAAGAAAGGAAATCAGAACTGATCCCTAATGATGGGAGCTGGGAGAGGAGATCGGATGCTGAATGTCTCATCTCAGAAAGCTGGTTTCTGGTTACCGTTCTAACCTAATTGCATGTCCCCGACACCAAGCAGCATTTCTGCCTTTGATTTCTCCAAGCAAAAGTTTCCAGATTTGTCTTGTCACTGCCTGTGGCGTGGGCCTTTGGAAACCAGCGCTCTGCTCTGCCAGCGGAGGTCCCAGCTCTAGTGAGTTTAACTTTTCTCGAGTCCGTGCAATGGATGGGTAAGAGACGCTGAGGTCCCTTTGCCTTGTCTGGATGTGGAGCCCTGGCTGCACCGTACTGTGGCCATCGTCAGAGGTGGGTAGTTGACGCATGTTACAGCAGAAGCCACCAAGTGATGAACACCGGTACAGGCTACATTGTTTCCTCTTGTTCTTTCCTCACCCCTTCCCCTTCCCAAACAATGCTAAGTAAGGGCTTGTAACGAGGCCAGGCTCAGCCTTTCTCCTCTCTGGACCAGGCCAAGGACACAGTCGAATCCATTGCCTGTCTCTACAGTCGCTCCAAGGTCTGAGCTGAAGGGTTTCCCGCACACCCATCCTCTTCAGAATTTTCCTGCCAAGCTCCTGTACATGTGCCTGGCGTGGGGACAGAATTGGCCGATACAAGCCAAACCTATGGTCTCGCCTGGAGTTGGAGACATACTACGGACCAGTGCCCGGCCTCCCTGTGCTCAGAAGGCTAATCCAGAGCAAAGACACTCTAACATTAGCTACCAGTTGCCAGCATCCTGGCTCATTTCCACTCCGGGTTATAGAGACGGGGAAGACAAGTGCCTAGATACATAGAATGATGCTATTTCATGTCCCGGGTCGGCACCCTGCTACAGCAGTGACGCGTCCATCCAAATGCCCCCACTTTTTCCCCAAGGGTGTTAGACGTTCAGGCCCCATTCCTGCCACTGGGTCTTACTGAGTGCACTGGTAGGGCCTGTGCAGATCTAATCACAGGATCAGAGTTTAAAGTCACTGGACTGCGGCCAGCTGATGTAAAGCTACCAAAGCCTCCCCTGCACATGCCACCCCCCCTCTCTCTGCCATCGTCCCTTCAGAATGTGGGGAAACCTAGTGGGGGCTGGGGATACAAAAACGACGTGTTATTGCTCTTGTCATTAACCCCTGTCAGAGCAGGTCTAATAAAATTGGAAGTAACATAATTGAAGGGGTATTTCTGATCACAGCAGAAATCTTGGCTTTCCCATATCAGAAGCTGATAGGCTCCCTTGTCTTGCAGCTAGACAGAATGATGCTCACAAGTAGCTATTGCTTCTACTAGAGAGTAAATCCCACAGATACTTAATTTGCCCTTTTTTTCTATGGGCTGGATTAAAGTCTCTCTTTACTCTTAGGGGTTTTTTCTTCTTTTTTTCAGGCCTAAAGCAAGCCAATCATATTTTACTCATCTGGTGGCGTAAAACAAATGTGCATTTCATATAATAACTGTTCTATATATCACAGCGTACACACTGATAGTACCGAGTTTTGGTGCATTTGTACAGTATTGTAACATAGTATTTTCACATATTTGAGAGGTGGGGAGTATAAGAACAGAAGAACGGCCAGACTGGGTCAGACCAATGGTTCATCTAGCCCAATATCCTGTCTTCTGACAGTGGCCAATGCCAGGAGCTTCCGAGGGAATGAACAGAACAGGGCAGTTATCGAGTGATCCATCCCCTCTCATCCAGTCACAGCATCTGGCAATTAGAGGCTTGGGACACCCAATGCATGGGGTTGCTTGTATGTATGTAGCAGGTGGCAGGATTTGGTCTCCTATATGGGAGAGACATCTAAAGCCAACCATTTGCTGTAAATAATGATAAAGATTCAAACTAGCGCATGAGAATGGACCAGACCATAAATTCTGCATATGGAAATCAAGAAAGAAGCAGGAAGAAGGAAGTCAGCTAAGCTTTTGATAGCCTCTGTTACACCCAGATTTCTGAATAACGCTAGCAGTGCTGAGAGACTCCATTTGCTTCTGAGCCATTATGTTGAGTTATTGGAGCATGAAGTGTTTGATTACCTGGTAATTTGATGGCATGAGGCATTTTAATTGGCTGAGCATGGAAATGCTCTTAGAAACATGACAAAAATTAAAAATACAGTTCCATGAGCAAGTCACCACTGTTCAGGTCGTCTGCTGCTTTATATGGAGCTGGATAATACCCTCCATTAGAATGCTACTAAATACATGAATAATTGAATTAGAATATGGGACTTTGTTTTTTTCACCGGAGGGTTTATAGGAATGTTTTTCATAGAAGCCATGTTTTAGAGTGGGTTTTACTATTGCGATACCAGACTCTGCATGCCTTGTGAGGGGAGATGCTTAATACATATTAATGATGACTAGTGTTATTTTGGTATTCCAAATGCTCCTGTGAAGCTGCAATACAGCAAATGGACAAGGAGGACATCGTTACTGTTCCTAATTATGTCACTGGGAGGTTTGATATTGATTATGATATAGTAGGATCTGGATCAAGAGTAGCCGAAATCACATAGTACCAGAATGGTCTGTTAAAATATTAATAGAGTTTAGGGCTGGAAGGGACCAAACTCATCATCTAGTCTGACCTCGAGCATAGCACAGGCTGATGAATTTACCCTCTGATTCCTGCATCAAATCCTATAACCTCTCGGTCAGCTAGAGTGCAGCTTTGTGAAAGTCATCCAGCCTTGATTTAAACATTGTCAGTGATGGAGAATCCACCAGGTCCCTTGGTAAGTTGTTCCAATGGTTACTTAGTGCCTCATTTCTGGTTTGCAGTTTTCTAGTTTTCTGAATTTCTGGTTCCAGCCATTGGGTTCTGCCTTAGCAGATGGCTATGCCATCTAGCAATCAGAAATCTCCTCCCTGTGTAGGAACATATGCCCTGTGACCACAGGGGTCTCAGCCTTCTCTGGGGGTTAACTAAATCGATGGAGCTCCCTACGTCTCTCACTGAAAGGCAGGTTTCCCAGGACACAGACCATCCCTGTAGCTCTTTTCTGATTTTTTCCCTCCAATTTATCAACACCCTTTTTGAAGTGCTCACACCTGAACTGGCCGCAGTGAGTTCAAATCTCAGCTGCACGGAGTTTGCACTGAGCGCTGCTCAGGAGAGGAGCCACCTTTCTGCTTCTGCAAGCCCGGGCTGGCTGGGTGTTAAAATAGCCCCAGCCTGACTCAGAGCAGCGTTCTGCTCTGCTTCCCATCACTGGCCATGCCCTGGCCTTATCCTTTCGAGCAGCATTTCATCAGCTTTCTGCTCCCAAGGTAGCACACAGCAGGGAGAACAAAGGCAAACCACTGATCTCACCTATGCCTCATGCAGTAGAGGTAATAGCACCTTCCTACTGCTACGAGGACATTCCTCTCTCTCTACTGGGAGCTCATGTTTTCTGCACTTACCCCCAGGGGCGGCTCTATGATTTGTGCCGCCCCAAGCACAGCAGTCAGGCAGCCGTCGGCGGCATTTCTGCGGGAGGTCGCCGGTCCTGCCGCCGAATCCGCAGGAATGGCGGACCTCCTGCAGAAATGCCGCTGAAGGCTGCCTGACTGCCGCCCTCACGGCGTCTGTCACACCGCCCCCTGTGGCTTGCCGCCCCAGGCACGCACTTTCTGCGCTGGTGCCTGGAGCCGGCCCTGCTTACTCCTCAGCCTTTTTCAGAGTCACTGTCCATAGATGTCGGACCTTTTATTTAGCTACTTTCATGTCTGTTGAAGGAAGAAATTTACATTGTGAACCTTCTCCCTCTGTAACACTGCCCTGCCCATATCCTTAGTTACCTGCCCACTGAAACATCTGTCATCTGCAAACAATACCAACAACAGCTGAACATTTCCTTCTAGATCATTGACCAAAATACTGGCTTAGGATGGGTGGAAACAGTAGATATGCTAAATCTTGATCTTTAGTAAGGCTTTTGACACGATCCAACATGATATTCTCAGAAGCCAATTAGGGAAATGTGGTCTGGTTGGAATTACTATCAGGTGAGTGCACAATTGGTTGAAAAACTGTATTGAAAGTTAGTTATCAGTGGTTCTTCGTCAAACTGGGAGGATGTCTCTCTTGGGGTCCTGCAGGGATCTGTTCTGGGTCTGATACTATTCAGTATTTTCATTAATTACTTGGATAATGGAGTGGAGCGTATGCTCATACAGTTGGTTGATGGTACCAAACTGGGAGGTTGCAAGGACTTTGGAGGACAGGATTAGAATTAAAATTAGTCTGAAATCAACAAGATAAAATTCAATAAAGACAAGTGCAAAGGACCACTCTCAGGAAGGAAAAACCAAATGCACAGCTAGCTACAAACTGGCGAATGACTGGGCTAGGCGGTAGTACTGCTGAAAAGGAATGTGGAGGTTACAGTGGATCACAAAATGAATGTAAGTCAGCAATGTGATGTACTTGTTAAAAAGGCGAATATCCTCCCGGGGTGTATTAACAAGAGTGTTGTATGTGAGACACAGGAGGTAATTCTTCTGCTCTACTCAGTGCTGGAGAGTCCACAGCTACAGTGCTGTGTCTAGCTTTGGGTACTATATGAAAGATGTGGATAAATTGGAGGGAGTCCAGAGGAGAGCAACAAAAAGTGATGGAAGGTTTGGAAAACCTGACATATGGTAAAAGGTTTAAAAAGCTGGACATGTTTAGTCTTGGGACAAGAAGAAGGGGGAGACTTGATAAGAGTCTTCAGATTTGTTAAGGGCTGTTATAAAGAGGATGGTGATCAATTGTTCTCCATGTCCACTGAAGTCAGGACAAGAAATAATCAAAACTTAATCTTCAGCAAGGACAATTTTAGCTTAGATATTAGGGAAAACTTTCTCTGTATCAGGGGAGTTAAGCACTGGAATAGGCTTCCAAAGGAGGGTGTTGAATCCCTGTGATTGGAGGTTTTTGAGAACAGCTTAGACAGACATCTGTCAGGGATGGTCTAGGGTTACTTGGTCCTGCCTCATTGCAGGGGGATGGACTAGATGACCTTTTGAGGTCACTTCCAGCCCCAAATTTCTGTGCGTCTATGATTTAATAGCATTGGGTTGAGAAGTGAGACCCAATCTGTTCCAGTTCCCATTAACAATAAACATTATATATATCCTGCGCTCAGGAGAAACAGGTCAAAATGCAACTACCACCAAGTAAAAATGCTGTTTGTAAAATATAAAACAGAAGAAAATACTTAAATTACAGAGTGAAAAAGCGGACAGTGCATACCTGAATAGCAGGAAATGGAAATTCAGTGCTTCAGATGTCACAACATCTGTCTGTTAAGTAATTTAAGTTTGGCTTGTATCTTAAGATCTATCATTCATGTGATTAATTTTTAATTAATAGAAGTAAACATGGAAAAACCTGTCACCATCATTATGAAACCTCTGATAAAAGAACAGAACAGAATCACTTCTTGTTAAAGACAGAGCTTGTTGTGTAAGGACAAAAATCATTTGTCAGGTATTTTATTTGAAGTAAATTGACAAAATGCATTGAATAATTTACTCAGAGGCATGAATCTTACTCAGCCAGCTGTAGTCACTGACAGGGGCCCAGTCCTGCACTGAGCTCTGTGTGAGCAGACACCCACTGGCTGTCCGCACAGATAGATGGAGCTCATTGCAGGAGGATTACCAGAGAACCAGCGAGAATCATGGCAACAGAGAGCCAAGGAGGCTATCAGATTTCTGGCAAAAAACCCACCCTTTCCCATCAGTAGAACCACACAGTTTGCATGATACGTGTGTATAAAGGGGTTGTTGCCATGACAGCAGCGCCTGGCATTGGACTCACAGTACAGACCCTCACATGTGTGACGACTCCATCCATGGTACTAGCACTTGGGGCTTGTATTGCTTTGGTCAGTGGTCCCCAACGTGGTGCCCGCGGGCGCCATGGCACCCGCTGGGGCATTTATGTGCGCCCGCCATCAGGGCCGGCACCAAGGAAGGAAGAGGAGAGGAGCATCCGCCAGAGAACCATCGCCACCGAAATGCCGCCGAGAAGTGTCGCTGCCCGCCGCACTCTGATGAAGGGATGAATGTGCTCTTGGCCACAGAAAGGTTGGGGACCACTGGCTTTGGTTGATCATAGAGCCCCAAATTCCATGCACATCTCCTGTGATCCCGCTGACTTTAACATCATGGTCATGATGGAGGTGTTGCATTTACACCCTGCTTTACCTTCTTTGTGTTTTAGTTTCCCAGTCCCAGTGCCGATCGATTGGGTGACAGTTCACAAAATTAGTTCTGAGAAAGCAGTGTTGTTCGCCCAACCCCAATCCTGCTGCCCTCCCTTACGTGGTGCTTAGCATGAAGGCTTCCGGTTGCTGGGAAATCTGTGTATTAAAATTCCACCTCTCACTGTCCATATGCTGCTCAGGTTTGGTCATCTTCCTACAGAGTGTGGTCACAGTCAGCACACACGTTCACGTATTCATGGATTTTAATGCCAGCCGGGACTCTTGTGATCATCTAGTCTGACCTCCTGCTTAACAAGGCTGGAGAACCTCACCCAGGGATTCCTGCAGTCGAGCTATCCACTGCCTCCCTGGGTACCTGAAATACCAAGCTACAAAAGTTTGAGTCCAGGCCTGCTGCCATGAAAGTCAACACCAGGGTTCCCATTAACTTCAATGGGAGCAGATACAGGGTTTTTATCTGGTAGTGGAGGAGCAGAAAGATCACCATATTGGAGGCCATGTGGCTTCTCTTTAAGTACCGGTGTATTTGCTGGATGAAGGTGGGGGATTCATGCGCTATTGTATGTTGTTAACTAGCTGGGGGGAAAAAACCTGTCTTTAGAGTGTAAAATATCAAAGTGCTTTGAAGCTTTGCAGGGTTTATGCTACTTCCAGTCAGTCTCTTGGCTTCAGAAAATATATTGATTTTCCAATAGATGTCAAGGAGGCTGCTCAACGGGGTTGAAAATCAGTTCCTTAGCAAAAGGCAATGTCAGAGAAGAGCAGCAGAGACTAGGAGACGGGAAAAGCAGTTCATTTCACCTCTGGAACTGGTTTAAGAGATGCGGATAAACACTTGACAGTTGAATCTTAGGTGGGTGATGTGAGAGGCTGGGGTGGAAGGCCCAAGGGAGCGGTGTGTCCCCCTCTCCAGCGGAGAAGAGTCAGAACGACACACCCTTGGCCAACCTGCAACGAGCTGGGCGTGGAAGCTTATTAAAAGCGTGAGCCTACCGGCCCTCCTTTAGATTTTGAGGACAGCTTAGAGGAAGGGAAGGGAAATCGTTAGCATCTGTTGATGAGAAATGATAAGAAGTAAAAGGCTCGTGGTCTAGAGCAGTGAGAGGAGGACAAAGAGAAGTAAATATATGTTGGCTTGGAAAAGAGAACTAATGCAGACAAATAATTAGAAAGACACTTTCCTCATTACCATATAACTCATGTGTGCCCAATATTTTGTGGCTCTCTCCAGCTGTGATGGCTGCACACACAGTTCATGGGCTCTGTTGTTAGCCACCCTGCCGTGCTGTTTCCAGGAGCCCTATGTTCTTGGATAATTGTCAAAATAAGACATTTATGTTAAAAATGTTGAGAGGCCTCCACTGAATGTCTCGTGTTGCAGCCTCAGTTGTGTGCTCGCAATCAATTGCAGGCTCCGTTTGCGGGTGAAAATCACTGCATTTAGAGCTCATTGCAAGTCCTCCGTATTAGCCCTTTGAATGTTGTCCGTTAGTTTCAATCAGACACAATAGGCCCAATTGTCCATTCACTTGCAGTGGTGTAAACTCAGAGAAACGCTATTAAAGTCAATGGAGTCACACCAGTTTGAAATGGGTGTGAGTCAAAGTCCATACACTAGGTCACTTTGGTGTCAGCGTGTTTCCTGACTGGATGAGTAACACCTGGAACCAAGTTTCCAGTTTCAACATGTTTATGAATTCAAACTTTATTCACCTCAGACATCCTTTCCTATTCACTTAAATGTCGTTTCAAACATTCCTGAGACTAAAATCAGCCCCTGGACATTTACAGAAACAAATCACAAACATGACAGGCAAATTCATGTCAAAATGCCAATGACTATTTGTGTTTAGTGTGTAGTCGCAGTATTTCATTCATTCCATATAAGTGACAGATGGAAATATAACCATGCGTAATATTTAGTGAGCTATGGCTATGCATGGTCTAAGTTGCTTTTCTCTAGGGCCATGAATTACTATTTAATAAAACATGCAGGGATTGGAATTCCTCACTCAGGAATGGGGCATCCTCAAGTGTGCATCTTATTCCTCATTAGAGCTACTTATCAGGAAAAATACGCACACAAAAGATCACTGGAAAAAGCAGCACTATAGTAGATCTAAGGGCAGACATGGGGAAATAGAGCAGTGTGGCACAAACCTGGGTAGCAGGCCCCAGTGTGTGTGAAATAAAGTGTGAGGTATATTTGAACACAACATGCGGTATGTGTGATGGGGTTGGCCTGGTAACCAAGCAGCTAATGCAGGAACTGCCGGCGAGCACCGAATGGCAGCCTCACCGCAGCTGGGAGAATAAAAGGGCCAGGCTGCAGAGGGGCCAGGTGGGGCAACGCGGCTGCCTGGTTTCAGGGCCCTAGTCTGGATCCCAATCATAGAATCTCAGGGTTGGAAGGGACCTCAGGAGGTCATCTAGTCCAACCCCCTGCTCAAAGCAGGACCAAACCCAATTAGATCATCCCAGCCAGGGCTTTGTCAAGCCTGACCTTAAAAACCTCTAAGGAAGGAGATTCCACCACCTCCCTAGGTAACCCATTCCAGTGCTTCACCACCCTACTAGTGAAAAAGTTTTTCCTAATATCCAACCTAAACCTCCCCCTCTGCAACTTGAGACCATTACTCCTTGTTCTGTCATCTTCTACCACTGAGAACAGTCTATATCCATCCTCTTTGGAACCCCCTTTTAGGTAGTTGAAAACAGCTATCAAATCCCCCCTCATTCTTCTCTTCTGCAGGCTAAACAATCCCAGTTCCCTCAGCCTCTCCTCATAAGTCATGTGCTCCAGCCCCCTAATCAATGGAGTGGGCGGGTCTGGGTTCCCCTACCAACCGCTCAGAGACTTAAGAACTGAAAGGGTTTCCAGACCCCGGAGGACCAGCTGACCCCACCAAGTATAAGGGGAAACCCGCCCACCCCAGCGGGACAGAAACTAACATCCTCTTTAATCCTCCATAGCCCTGAGCGGGACTAGCCTAGAGACTCAGGAAAGAGGAGTTAACTGACCACCTCGCCAGACCGAGTGGACCATATGCAATGCCCCGTCTGACCAAAGGGGGCACTGTTGCACCAGCACAGCAGCTCACAGTATGAAGCTAGAATTCACTATCAAGGGTGAAATCTCGAGTGCACTGAAGCCACTGGGAGCTTTGCCATTGGCTTCAATTAATCGAGGATCATGCCCGAAGTTCGTGTTCATTTTTTTACGATGCCATTGATTTCAGTCATAATTTCAATTGTTTCTGGTGTGTCTTAGGATCTTATATTTTGTAGCAGCTCCTTCATGAGACTTGGTGGAGCTCTCCTCATTATTTGTCATTTCACAAACAAAATTACTAAAATTTGCACAGTGACAGGTATTTTGCATTTGCAGGGTAATAACTGTGTTTATGCTTTTAGAAATGGAAAGATTAATTATTACATTTAGAAAGCTAATATTATAAATTGGCAGGGCTTAAATAATTCCTATCATTTATGTTTGCAGGGTTTTTGACATCTCTTAATACATTTCCTCCCCCGCCCGCACGTCTCGATATCTCATGAAACCATGTGGCTTTGATTTTTAAAAATAGGTGTTTTTACTGATGAAAAGGCCTAACTGATTGATGAGACTTTTAGATGATCATTAGGCAACCAAAGAGAAATCCAGTCAAGCTATAAGTACGCCACTTGTCATGTCTCAAAACATGTCTGTGGAAAAGATAAATGTCAGAAACGATGCAGTTACACAACCCAGCACCTCACCCTTACCTGCTATTCCCACGTATTACCGGTGAAGCATATGTCATGCTAGCAAAAGATTTGTTGGTCAAAATAAATATAGTCTATATAGCTTTGCTTATCATATTTGTTTAATAATTTCAGAGTTTTCTTGAAGCACCCCTATTTAATGCTTCATGTTGTCTTGCAAAGACTGTGTGTCTATAGTTGAATTAAACACACTCAAGGCAGCTGTGAAGTGCTGTCAGTATTTTAATAAAGGGATCCCATAAAATTGTTTCCCTCCTGCCTGGAACAAACCCTTTTATAACCAGGACTGCAGAGAAGAGGGATGAGGCCTGAGAGACCCACTCATTTCCCCCCTTTAAAATCAGAAGCCTGTCATAACTGTAACCGGGATGAGAGGCAAAACCACTTGGCAGACTGATTTGTATTGAGGCACTTGCTAGAAACGGTTACATTTTGCTCTTGAATACTGCACTGAACGCTCCACTCAGTTCAATGCTGTGTATGTACAATATGAAATGGGAGGATTTCCCATTTTGCCCAGGGAATTCTGTGTTAAATACCTGATACTTTGTGCAATCGAAAGGCAGAAATTCTGCACTTCCGAAGTGACTTTAGGAGCCCCAAGGGGCAGTCAGTTCTGGCAAAGAGGACTAAGCAATATCCACAGCATGGGTGCACTCTATCAGAGGCAGGGAATTTCCCGTGGTTCCCCCTAACAATCACACCACTGCAAAGTCACTGCAAAGTCAAAGTGCTGGGGGGAAGGGATTGTGGGGGGAGGAGAGGAAGGGTGGTTTCTAGATATTCAGGCATGGGCAGAGCACTAGCGGTAGCACAGAGCCTGTTCAGCGTAGGAGCAACTGGGGAGGGGCCAATGAACAGATGGATGGTGGAGGGGAGAGTCCCCAAAGGAGAACAACATTTTTTGAAGGGAGACAATATCTTGTGGAGAGGCTTCGGTGGGGACGGGGAGGTTTCCAGGGGCCTAGCGTGTGGGTGAATACATAACTACGGCATGCCCCTGGACCGACAAGAAGACCATCCAGGCAGATGTCTGACCTGGAAGATCCCAGAGGCCACTGGGCTTCCCGCACCAGCCCAAGATAAGAGAGAAGGGGATCAGCCCCAGAGGCCATGGGGACTGGAGAGGACTTCAGATTTTCCAGCGCTTTGGAAAGGAATCAAGTTATTTCCTGCAGTAGTTCGTGCTGAAGAATGAAGGACAATGTTACAAGAACCCTGATCTGAACGATTGGAAATGTACATTCAGCTTGTTTTTGTTCTCAAGATGTGCCTCGATAACAAAAACCACTAAGGCCTGTCCAGTCAGTGTCACCCATCTTCAGTCTGTCAGTCCAGTCAGACAGCTACAGGTTAGATTTCGGAAGGGTTTTGTTGTTGTTTGCAATTATTGAGCTGCTTGACAGCATCAGCAACTTTGATTCTACCATCTTTAACCTGGAATAAATGTGCAGGGGGAGGGATAGCTCAGTGGTTTGAGCACTGGCCTGATAAACCCAGTGTTGTGAGTTCAATCCTTGAGGGGGCCATTTGGGGATATGGGGCAAAAAATTGGGGATTGGTCCCGCTTTGAGCAGGGGGTTGGACTAGATGATCTTCTAAGGTCCCTTCCAACCCTGAGATTCTATGCAGCCATTCGGCCCCCAAACGAATGCTTCTGTCTGCCCCTTCCCATGCATAGGCTCTGTCTTGCACGATCGTTAGAACTGTGCATTTTGGTGTGGATGACTTGTATTTGCTCTGCTTCAAAAGCTGACCAAATATTGTTATTAGCTCTTTAAACCTGCATATTAGGATTGTGATGGCGAGGGGGAGCCATAGCAATATACATGATCTGAAAAGATTAGCTTGTCTGGGTTCTTTTTTTAATAAGCAGCCTCATCCATTAGTTGGACGCCGCTTTAGATTATTTCATCACAATACAAGTGGAAAAAAGGCCCATTTCTTTTTCTTTTCATTGTGAATTCCTATGACACCAACGTACCAAAGAAAGTTTTAAAATTAATTGCTCCCAGTTTGAAACCTTGAATAATGAGCAACAGCCTGATTCTGTGGCCCAATTCCACAGGCCTAAAACCAAGGAATTAAAATGAAATTGTGATCCCAACATTAATTGTAGCAGTTGGTGATTAAAAAGGGCACTGTAATGGCCATTATAGAAGCCAAAGCAACAGGAGCATTGGAACAAGACCCACCGATTCATTAGTCAGCTTCTCCGGCGACTCATCTTAAGGCTGTCCGGTGATGTAGCCAATTAGCTCGGAACTAGAGACGTTTTGCCAAATAAACAAAACAGCGCAGAAGCAGGAAATGCTTTTTTCTGCTACAGAAGACAGGCTTTGTCTAGAAGGCAGTGATATAAGGATTACTGCAACGGTCACAATACCCACCGTACAAGACCGGGTGTTTGTTTTGTATGGAATCCCCACTGAGGAGTGAACGGATCATTAACACTGAGTAAATAATGTGTTCTTATTTAATTCATTTAGCCTCTTTTTTTCTGGTGAAATGTCCTTGAGCATATTGCTTTTCCTTTGTACTTATCAAGGATTCAGATTTATTCATTATTCCAATGCATTTGAATATCTGTATGTTATCTTGAATAGTTCACTAAAGCTGTGTCTGTGGCACCACAGCAGCATTCCCCAGTAACGGTCGCTTTGTCCCAGAGCAGATAAGCAGCCGGCTGTCGGAAACGGAGCTTTGAAAGGGGATATCCGATTCCAAAGCAATGACAAGAGTGGCCACTTGTCTTCAGGGGATGATGGGACGTTTCCGGAGGCCAATCACAGCGCAGTGATGCAACCCCTCATTCACACTGACGCCCGGGCGTTTCAGCCGGGGCGCAGCAAGCGTTATGCTTCTCGTGGAGGTGGATTAACAGGAGCTCTCCAGCTGCAGAGTCCAGGCGCTCTACATGCCTTGCCAGTGTAGACGCAGCGGGAGTTAGGGTGCCCGGGGCTGCTTTAATGCGCTCTAACTTGCAAGTGTAGCCAAGCGCTTAGACTTGTTCTTGCTGGATGGGTATCCCCTGGCAAGATCATTCAGAGGCTTCCATCAATGGAAAGCTTCAGTCCAAAGGGCTCTAACTTAGGTTTGAACAGAGACTGGGAGTGGCTCGGTCATTACGTTAATTGAATCTATTTCCCCTAGTTAAGTACCCTAGTTAAGTATCCTCACACCTTTGTGTCAACTGTCT
Source organism: Macrochelys suwanniensis (assembly GCA_033296515.1). NCBI lineage: Eukaryota > Metazoa > Chordata > Testudines > Chelydridae > Macrochelys > Macrochelys suwanniensis. The sequence continues at coordinate 2,027,590 of CM065781.1, read as the reverse complement.
GTAACGGGCCATCTTGATTATCACTTCAAAAGTTTTTTCCCCTGCTGATAATAGTTCCTCTTAATTAATTAGCCCCTTACAGTTGGTATGGGTACTGCCACCTTTTCATGTTTCTCTGAATGTATAAATATCTTCTTACTGTATGTTCCATTCTTTGCATCCAAAGAAGCGGACTGTAGTCCACGAAAGCTTATGCTGAAATAAATTTGTTGGTCTCTAAGGTGCCACAAGTACTCCTGTTCCTTTTAAGGGGCCATAGTATCTCTGCTCGGGAGGCCTTGGGGACCTCTCCTTACTCTTGGTCTTAGGGCTTGGCTACACTTGCAGACGTAGAGCGCTGGGAGTTAAACCAGCCTTCGGAGACCGCAGCAGGGAAAACTCTGCTGTGTGTTTACGCCCTCAGCTGGAAGCGCGCTGGCGTGGCCACATTAACAGCTCTTGCAACGCCACAAAGAGCAGTGCATTGTGGTAGCTATCCCAGTGTGCAAGCGACTGCAACGTGCTTTTCAAATGGGGGGTGGGGGTGGAGTGTGACAGGGAGTGTGTGGCTGGTGCCCCCCCATCAGCGATGAGACCAGCCTGGGACAGTGGGCTTGTCCCACCAACCTTCCCAGACCCCCTGGAAGAAAAACAGGCCTGTGACGACACACCTAGGTTGTTGGGCAGAGGGGACATACAAGTGGAAGGTGTCCATGTGCCTTGGACACTCCAGTACCAGAGCAAGAGATGCAGGGGCCTGTGCCAGTAGTGGGGGTACCCCAAGGGAACCCTCACCATCCCTAGCCTGAGAAGTTGCCCCCCCCCACCCCGACATGCCCACTCTCAATAGACGTGACAGGGTTATAAGGCCAGTAAACAGGCTAACTCATGACGCACTTGGAGGGGTTAGTGAAGAAGAGATACACTTAGCTCACAGGCTTGGGGCAGCCATAGTGGGTTTCCTCAGACCCTTTGAGGAGAACTCCTGCAGTTGGTAAAATCTGGAGCATGATTTTACCAACAGGAAATTTACCACAGGAAATTCTCGGCTGGGTGGAGGCTGTAAGCAGGGTCTGAATGAACTCTCCTCTGACAGCTAGTTGGGGCGGGGGAGAGAGGTCAGGAGCAAACTGTATTTACATGAACACACCCGCTCTGCCCAGATAGCTAGATCCAGCAGATAGAGCCCTGTCGCTCAAAGTGATCAGCTCTGGTGGGTGTTGGGTTACTGCATGCAGGGGTAGTGAATTGTTGTTGTCTTTATTGTATGAATAGAAGGGAGCAGAACTGTGCTGAACCTGTCCCAAAGGAGGGGGTCACCCACAGCTGAAAGGACCTCGTTAAGCCAGAGGCTCGAATACCAGACCCCTATGGAAGTAAAAGGGGTGCGGACGGTGACCCCCCTGGGAGGTGTGGACTCTCCCGAAGGGTCCCTGGTCTAGTTTAACCTGTTCCTCCCACTGCTCAAAGATAGAGCTATATAGGCTTCCTTAGGCGCCTTTTGTTATTCAGTAAGTACCCAGTGAGAGCTGACAAAGAGTCCTGTGGCTTCTTGTTACTTCTACAGATCCAGGCTAACAGGGCTGCCCCTCTGATACTTGACATCAATGAGAGCTGAATTCACTTGTGGTGGGGCCATGTTTCTACCCAGCCTGCTGAGAGCTAAAAATCACTAAGGGCTTTGGCTACACTTGAAACTTCAAAGCGCTGCCACGGCAGCGCTTTGAAGTGCGAGTGTGATCGTGCGCCAGCGCTGGGAGAGCTCTCCCAGCGCTGCACGTACTCCACCTCCCCGAGGGGAATAGCTTACAGCGCTGGGAGCGCGGCTCCCAGCGCCGGGGCACTGTTTACACCGGCGCTTTACAGCGCTGTAACTTGCTGCGCTCAGGGGGGTGTTTTTTCACACCCCTGAGCGAGGTAGTTGCAGCGCTGTAAAGCGCCAGTGTAGCCAAAGCCTAGAGACTGACCTGCAGAGGTCACAGCAGAGAGGCAGGTGGCAAGAGACGGGAACTGATGGGCAGCCGGTGAAAGTGGTGAGCAGTCGGCCGACAGGAGACTCTGGCGGGGTGGCCAGGTGGCGAGGAACAGTGGCCAGCAGAGCAAGTGCTCAGATGGCGGAGCAAGCAAGTTGCCTTTTTCCCCAGGTGGGAGGTGAACTCACCCAGATGCGGCTCTGAACCCTGGGTGCTCACTGACCAAGGACAACCCCTGTGAGTGGGTGCGGTGAGGGAGCAGAGGGGGGCACAGAAAACGAACTGTTGGTTGTAGAACTGAAGAACACGAGGCGGAAGGCTCTGCCCCATGCACTCTGCAGTGGGCGCCCTGCTCACAGTTTATGATTATGAATCCCGCTTGTGGCATTTTCCCTAATTAATGTCGGGTGACTTCCCCCCTTTCATTAAAAGTGTCATTCCTACACTCAGACTCGGTGCTTGTGAGTGGGGAAGTATTGCCTCTCAGAGGTGCCCGGGGCGGTGTGTAATTTTCCCAGGTTCCTGGGTCGGGGTCTCGAGGTGGTTCTGTGTTATATTGTTGAAAAGAAACCCCTGGATATTGAACCCGGCCCTGGTTGCTGCCAGCTCCACCTGGCAGAAGTGTCACATGTACATGAGCAAAGGAAGTCACACTAGCTTGTAATGTAGCCATAGCGTAAGTGTATTTGATACTCCAGACTTGAAATAAGAGCCATGTGATTGGCCACAAGAGTTTCTTATGACTGGTCACATCAGTCACATGGTGTTGTTTCTGTCCTATAACAGGATGGGCATAACTGGTATGAGGCCTGATCCTGGACAATTTGAAGCCCTGATCCTGCAGACTGATCCACACAGGAAGATCTGTTGGACCAGGAACTTAAGTCTGAGCCAAGAGGAGTTTTCTCACTGATTTCAGCGGGAGTAGGAAGAGATCTATAGGGTGAAACTGAGCCTTGCAGGGTCTGGTAGAAGGTTTATAAAGGCTGAAGTGAGAAGTAAGTGGTGTATAGTTCTTGTGCATTGGGACTGAGTTTCATGCCCGCTGAGCACTTCCAGTGAAAATATACATGTGATTTAAACATTGGCTTTGTGGGAATATTCACACATGCAACCCATACATTATTTTCCCACAAACATTTGCAAGAGCACAGCTTGCTTGATTATTCAACAGCAGTGGAATGGGATGTGAACACGGACTGTATCAGCTAGTTTCAACCGTATGGTGGGCTGCCTATGGCCCCATGATTCCATCATGGAAGCCAAAAACAGCTGGAGTAAACCCCCCTCAAACCAGGGTAATAGGCATTTAAAATAAAATGGCCATAATGGGACAGACCCAAGGTCCACCTAGCTGACTGCAGGCCTCCATGGGACCTACTAGAGGGCAGTTCCCTAATACTCATTCTCTTCATTGACTTTAGTGGGAGATGGAAGGATCCCTATATCAGTAGAAACCAATGTAGGCTCCCTTTACTAGAGGGGCCTCTGAGCCTCATTGGGAGTGTTCCCATCGGGAAGATCCTGCGTGCTGCAATCTAGACTTAGAGACCACATCTCCCAGGATGACTTGGGGAAAGGGTGAGAGACTTGCTCTGGCAGGCAGTGCAGGGAAAGCCGGCGTTGGGCTCCGTTTTGGAAGAGGAGTGAGGTTGCTGGGGTAGAGCTCTGGCCATTCCAGGAGCTGCTGCTGGGAGCCTGCAGGGGCTTTGATTGAGCAGGGGGCCTCAGAGGCTGTTTTACTGGAGCCAGGGCAGAGACGGTTGCAGTGCCTGGAGCTGACTGTGGTGGGCCGGCACTGAAGGACTGTGAGTGACCCCCACTCTAGTTTGGGAAAGTGCTGGCAAGGGAAGGGGCACAGCAGAGAGACGGAGTCAGAGGAGAGGCAGAGGGATCGTCCCACCCAACCAGCACCCAGAGCTGCTGACGTTAGGTGGGGCCGGCTCCAATCGTCAGCGGGGTTGTGCAGCTGGTTGCCTTGGCTTGGCCAATACCCAGACCCAACAGAGCGCTGTCTCCCGCTGCAGATCTCCCAGCGTCCCCGCAAGCAAGTGCCTCAGACTCTGCAATGCAGAGGAGAGCGCACTGCGGGAAGGGTGAACGGTGGCCGGGTAAATGCCAGTGACAGGCGTTTCATTTATCACGGTAGCCTGGATTTGTTAATTGATTTTATTCAACCGCCCCCTGTGGATTTAAATTAGTAGTGACATGTAGTCTTAGTCTGCTATACCCTGCTTCTTTAAGTTGTTAAGTAAAGGAGTGTTAGCTCTAAGTTAAGTATATTGCATGGATATTGTTTATAATTGGTATTTGAGTTAGACCCAGGGCACAGGTTGTTGTTATTGATATTATTATTATTATTATTACTATTTGAAGGAGTTTATTCCTGGAGGTTCCCAAGGCACGCCATTGTGTGTGTATGGGGCCAGCCAGGTGGAGGCACCACCAATTGTAAATTCCTTTAGGAGTAAAGGGACTGCAGCAGAGGGTTGGATAGAGGATCCCCCACCTATCCAACATCACCACTGGGATACTCAGGATCTTCTTTAATGTCAACAACATCAGGCGTCCAGGTACACAGGTGAGTGTTGCCTGCTCCCGAGTAACCCAGGGAAGAAAGGGGGATTACACCAAAGACTCTTAAGCAAAGAGGGAAATCATGAGATAAGAGGGGAGGTTCTCTCATGGATCATTCACTGGAGAAAAGACAGGAAGCAAAGGGTAGGAATAAATGGTCCGTTTTCAAAGCGGAGACACGTAAATAGCGGGTCCCCCAAGGATTTGTACTGGGATCAATGCTGTTCAACATATTTATAAATGATCTGGAAAAAAGAGGGAATGAACCTTATCAAAGGTTTTCTGAAAGTCCAAGTACGCTATATCCAATGGATCCGCCTTGTCCACTTGTTTGTTGACCCCCTCAAGAATTCGGATTTATTGGTAAGGAACAATTTTCCTTTACAAAAGCCATGTTGACTTTTCCCAACATATCGTGTTCATTGCTGTGTCTGATCATTCTGATTTTACTGTGGTTTCAGCCAAATGTCCTGGTACTGAAGTTAGGCTCACTGGCCTGTGATTGCCAGGATCGCCTCTGGAGCCTTTTTTAAAAAAAATCAGCATTACATTAGCTATCTGCCAGTCATCTTGTACAGAGGCTGATTTAAGCGATATGTTACATGTCACACTTAGTAGTTTTCCAATTTCATGTCTGAGTTCCTTCAGAACTTGTGGGTGAATACCATCTGGTTCTGATTACATATTACTGTTCAATTTATCAATTTGTTCCAAAACCTCCTCTATCAACACCTCAATTTGGGACAGATTTGTCACCTAAAAAGAATAGCTCAGATGTGGGAATCTCCCTCACATCCTCTGCAGTGACAGCCAATGCAAAGAATTCATTTAACTTCTCCACAATGGCCTTGTCTTTCTTGAGTGCTCCCTTAGCACCTCTATCATCCACAGGTCCCACTGATTGTTAGGCCGGCTTTGTTCTTCTGTTGTATTTAAAATGCTGTTAGGTTTTGTGTCTTTTTTTCAGTTGCTCTTCAAATACTTTTTTGGCCTGCTTAATTATAGTTTTACCCTTAACTTGCCAGAGTGTATGTTCCTTTCTATTTTCCGCCTAGGATTTATTTTCCAGTTTTTAAAAAATGTCATTTTCTCTAACCACCTCTTTTGCTTTGTTGTGGTGACTCTGAAAAAGACTGGATTGTGGGGAGAGGTGGATAAGTAGCTGAGCATGAGCTCCCAGTGGTGCACCGTAGCCAAAAGGGCTAACGCGATGCTTGGATATGTAAACAGGGGAATCTTGAGAGGTTATTTTACCTGGTGCAATTGCTGTTGGAATAGCACCATTCAATGAGGATGTTGATAAATTGGAGTGGGTTCAGAGAAGAACCACAAGAATGTATAGAGGATTAGAAATCCTGCTTTATAGCAAGGGACTCAATGAGCTCTATCTATTTAGCTTAACAAAGAGAAAATTAAGGGGTGACCTGATTACAGTCTATCGGTACATACATGGGGAACACATTTGATAATGGGCTTTTCAATTTAGCAGAGAAAGATATAACACAGTCCAATGGCTGGAAGTTGAAGCTAGACAAATTCTGACTGTAAATAAGGTGTACATTTTTACAGTGAGGGTAATTAACCATTGAAAAACTTACCTCAGGTTGTGGTTGATTCTCCATCACTAGCAATTTTTAAATCAAAATCGTGTGTTTTTCTAAAAAATCTGCTCTAGGAATTATTTTGGGGCAGTTCTCTGGCTTGTGTTATAAAGAAGATCATGCTAGATTATCACAATGGTCCCTTCTGGCCTTGGTATTTATGAATAATATGGAGGCAATTTCATAGAATCATAGAATCTCAGGGTTGGAAGGGACCTCAGGAGGTCATCTAGTCCAACCCCCTGCTCAAAGCAGGACCAACCCCAATTAGATCATCCCAGCCAGGGCTTTGTCAAGCCTGACCTTAAAAACCTCTAAGGAAGGAGATTCCACCACCTCCCTAGGTAACCCGTTCCAGTGCTTCACCACCCTACTAGTGAAAAAGTTTTTCCTAATATCCAACCTAAAACTCCCCCTCTGCAACTTGAGACCATTACTCCTTGTTCTGTCATCTTCTACCACTGAGAACAGTCTAGATCCATCCTCTTTGGAACCCCCTTTTAGGTAGTTGAAAGCAGCTATCAAATCCCCCCTCATTCTTCTCTTCTGCAGGCTAAACAATCCCAGTTCCCTCAGCCTCTCCTCATAAGTCATGTGCTCCAGCCCCCTAATCATTTTTGTTGCCCTCCGTTGGACCCTTTCCAATTTATCCACATCCTTCTTGTAGTGTGGGGCCCAAAACTGGACACAGTACTCCAAATGAGGCCTCACCAGTGCCGAATAGAGGGGAATAATCACGTCCCTCGATCTGCTGGAAATGCCCCTACTTATACAGCCCAAAATGCCGTTAGCCTTCTTGGCAACAAGGGCACACTGTTGACTCATATTCAGCTTTTCGTCCACTGTAACCCCTAGGTCCTTTTCTGCAGAACTGCTGCCCAGCCATTCGGTCCCTAGTCTGTAGCAGTGCATGGGATTCTTCCGTCCTAAGTGCAGAACTCTGCACTTGTCCTTGTTGAACCTCATCAGATTTCTTTTGGCCCAATCCTCTAATTTGTCTAGGTCCCTCTGTATCCTGTCCCTACCCTCCAGCGTATCAACCACTCCTCCCAGTTTAGTGTCATCTGCAAACTTGCTAAGGGTGCAGTCCACACCATCCTCCAGATCGTTGATGAAGATATTGAACAAAACCGGCCCCAGCACCGACCCTTGGGGCACTCCACTTGATACCGGCTGCCAACTAGACATGGAGCCATTGATCACTACCCGTTGAGCCCGACCATCCAGCCAGTTTTCTATCCACCTTACCGTCCATTCATCCAGCCCATACTTCTTTAACTTGCTGGCAAGAATACTGTGGGAGACTGTATCAAAAGCTTCGCTAAAGTCAAGAAATAGCACATCCACTGCTTTCCCCTCATCCACAGAGCCAGTTATCTCATCATAGAAGGCAATTAGGTTAGTCAGGCATGACTTGCCCTTGGTGAATCCATGCTGACTGGTCCTGATCACTTTCCCCTCCTTTAAGTGGTTCAGAATTGATTCCTTGAGGACCTGTTCCATGATTTTTCCAGGGACTGAGGTGAGACTGACTGGCCTGTAGTTCCCCGGATCTTCCTTCTTCCTTTTTTTAAAGATGGGCACTACATTAGCTTTTTTCCAGTCATCCGGGACCTCCCCCGATTGCCATGATTTGTCAAAGATAATGGCCAATGGCTCTGCAATCACATCGGCCAACTCCTTTAGCACCCTCGGATGCAGTGCATCCGGCCCCATGGACTTGTGTTCGTCCAGCTTTTCTAAATAGTCCCGAACTACTTCTTTCTCCACAGAGGGCTGGTCACCTCCTCCCCATACCGTGCTGCGGAGTGCAGCCGCCTGGGAGCTGACCTTGTCTGTGAAGACAGAGGCAAAAAAAGCATTGAGTACACTAGCTTTCTCCACATCCTCTGTCACTAGGTTCCCTCCCTCATTCAGCAAGGGGCCCACACTTTCCTTGACTTTCTTCTTGTTGCTCACATACCTGAAGAAACCCTTCTTGTTACTCCTAACATCTCCGGCTAGCTGCAACTCCAAGTGTGATTTGGCCTTCCTAATTTCACTCCTGCATGCCTGAACAATATTTATATACTCCTCCCTGGTCATTTGTCCAACCTTCCACTTCTTGTAAGCTGCTTTTTTGTGTTGAAGACGAGCAAGGATTTCACTGTTAAGCCAAGCTGGTCGCCTGCCATATTTACTTTTCTTTCTACACATCGGGATGGTTTGTTCCTGAAACCTCAATAAGGATTCTTTAAAATACAGCCAGCTTTCCTCGACTCCTTTCCCCCTCATGTTATTCTCCCAGGGGACCTTGCCCATCAGTTCCCTGAGGGAGTCAAAGTCTGCTTTTCTGAAGTCCAGGGTCTCTGTTCTACTGCTCTCCTTTCTTCCTTGTGTCAGGATCCTAAACTCAACCATCTCATGGTCACTGCCTCCCAGGTTCCCATCCACTATTGCTTCCTCTACTATTTCCTCCCTGTTTGTGAGCAGCAGGTCAAGAAGAGCTTTTCCCCTAGTTGGTTCCTCCAGCACTTGCACCAGGAAATTGTCCCCTACACTTTCCAAAAACTTCCTGGATTGTCTGTGGACCGCTGTATTGCTCTCCCAGCAGATATCGGGGTGATTAAAGTCACCCATGAGAACCAGGGCCTGTGATCTAGTAACTTCTGTTAGTTGCTGGAAGAAAGCCTCGTCCACCTCATCCCCCTGGTCTGGTGGTCTGTAGCAGACTCCCACCACGACATTACCCTTGTTGCTCCCACTTCTAAATTTAATCCAGAGACTCTCAGGTTTTTCTGCAGTTTCATACTGGATCTCTGAGCAGTCATACTGCTCTCTTACATACAACGCAACTCCCCCACCTTTTCTGCCCTGCCTATCCTTCCTGAACAGTTTATATCCATCCATGACAGTACTCCAATCATGTGAGTTATCCCACCAAGTCTCTGTTATTCCAATTACATCATAATTCCTTGACTGTGCCAGGACTTTATTTGCTAGTAAAGTCAAAAGCTTGTTCCATTTTTTATAGATATGGTATTTCTATAGCCTCCACCGTGTTTACTTCATATTTTGCAAGACACAAAACCCCTTTTAGCCTGAGCCCCCTTGATGGCCTCACTTGTTAGCACCCAAGGCATCCAAAGTTAGAGTTCTAGCATCTCCAGGCAGTAACTGTTCACCCAGGAGGTCACTGGCTACACCAATCACAAAAATATCCCTGAGCATGATCCTCATAATGTCCCCAAATTCCCAGTCATGGGCCAGCCGCTGCAAATGACATGCAATCTAATGTATAGTTTTGTTGTGCTGCTGGTGAGTGTCAAAAAACATTTTCCTGTTTAGTAGACCAAAGTCTCCTGTGTCAAATTAATCATTGAGGTGCTGGCTCAGTGGCATCGAAAGGGGACTTGGGCTCTGGGAGTCCATCATACATATCAGTGCTATCACAGCCAAAGCAATTCTGCAGCAGGGGTAACATAGCTGCATCGGAGACTTGCAGAATCTGTAGCTAGTTCTGAAAATTCTGAATAAACTATCACCCGCCAAGAGTCGAAGGATGTGCAGGCAGCATATGTTGCCGCATAGAAGCAGTCATTGCCATAATGTTACGCTCTGATGCACCCCAGAACAGCAATCCCCAAACATAAGGAAATCGAAGCAAGGCATGAAGGTAGGTGGTCAATCCCAGCATGTAATAACCATGGACCAGTTACATCAGGAACCAGCTGAAGAAACCATAATAACAGTCCAAATAGCAGGGATGTAGCAGTGGACGTGAGTAACTACAGGACCCAAACACTGGGTGTGTACACACACACACACACACACACACACACACACAGAGCAATAGGAAGTGGAACACCGAGATCAGGGAGCAGGAAAAAGGCAACGGACAGGGACAGGGAGGCAACACGCGCACACACCAGACATCACAAGCGGAGAGCAGAAATTGGTAGAAAAGCTTTATCAGCGCACATCTGGTAGCTTCGACAACCTTGATTATTATTAAGGCTGCGAGTCTGTCATGGCAATCATGGATTCCTTGACTTTCCGGGACCTCCGGGATTTCTGAAGCCAGCAGGTGTGACTGACCCCAGGGCCGCTCAGGTGGCCCTGGGGCCAACCACACCAGTCCCCCTCACCCCCGCAACAGTGGTAATCCTGGGCTGCCCCCTCGTCAGCACCAGCAGGCACCCTGGAGTCCCCCGCCCCCAGAGCACGTCTTTTGGGGGGCTCACTAACTTTTGTCAAGAATTTATAGTGGAATATGCAGAAAAGGCAGGTCCCTTGTATGAGATGCTTAAAAAAACACAGTGAACTTGGACAGAAGAAGCAGCCAATGCGTGGGGAAGCTTAAAAAAGGGGTTAATATAAGCACCTAACAATGAGTTCCCCTTCGTGTTGTATCCTAGTGTTAAACATTTCTGCATTGTTAGGATAATCAGTTAGAATGCCGGTGCCGGGGAAAGATCTTTTGCGTACTATAATAGGGTGTTAACAGCTCCAAAAAGCAAACTGGAAATCTGTGAACAAGCTGCTCTTGCTGCTTACTGGACACTACAAAAGGCCCAGGCAATTATCAGAGCAAGTAAAGTAATTGTTAAAAGCCATCATGCTCTGGGAAAATTACTGAGTTTAAAAAATTAATCCAAAGGGCATGTAAAAGTAAATAAGGCTATACAATGGGTCTCTGCTTTCATAACAGAAAATGTTCAATTGGTCACCCTGAAATATCTGTATGGGGCTTGACCTTCAATGGTCAGGAACAGGTTTGTAAGCCCCAGGAAAAATCTAAAGTGCACCCTGTCTTTAAGGCAACTCCGCTCAAACAGGTAAATGGAAAAACACTTTGGTATGTGAATGGTAGTTCATATTATCAAGATGGGAAATTAGTTACGGGATTCACAGGGGTATGCCTAACTGGAGACAGGCAAATACTTAAATCCTTTCAATACAAGCTAGAGGAGGGAGGAACACAGTCTGCAGATAATGACCCAGGTTGGCCACCATCCAGTGGCTCATGGGCAGAGCTTACCACACCACAACCGCCACCTTATGATAACCAGGTTTTAAAAAACCTTCACCAAAACCTGGATCAATTCCTGTTAAAGTGTTAACGCTGGGTAAATAAGAGAGGGGCAGCCTTCCTTCCCTTCCCAAGTGCCATGTCCATCAGAACGCAAGGCGCTGTCATTCCGGCTTTATTAACCCAGGCTAGTGTGTGCCTGGTTAGTGCAAACACCTGTGGAGAGTGGTGGCCTGCCAGACTGTCTCATTGCTCTTCCTCTGCTCCTTCGGATTTGTGATGATGCTGATGAACAATCTTGGTCGCAGCTTTGAAATGTAAATTCTGCTCACAGTCGTTCTGCAGATTGCTTAAAGGTTAAATAAACGAATCTACAATTCAGATCCAAACAATAATAAGGTGGTTGGTGTGGAACAAACCCAGAAGAGCGAGGGAATATTTTGTTCAGGACTGAATGTCTTAGGCTACGGCTAAAATACGAGGCTTTTAGCAACAGGGCCGTGCCACTAAACGGCGCGCAGTGTAGCTGCTGTTTGTCTGCAGGAAAGAGCTCCTGCCGACAAAGTGCTGTTCACACCGGCACTTTTTGTTGGTAAAACTATTGTGGTTTGGGGGTGTGTTTTTTTAACACCCCTGAATGACAAAAGTTTTGCCGACGAAGTGCCAGTGTAGGCAAAGCCTTAAGATACAGCAGGGGCCCAGTGAGTTAATGCTAAAGGCCAGCATGTACTGGATCTGCTCCCTGTTAGGATAAGCAGAGGGAGGGCAAAGGTGTGGCATATCTCCATCTTTGAGCCCTGTAGAAAGCCTGAGGCCAGCGGGGGTCCCTTGTGCTCCCAGACTACCCCTGCCCATGAAGCTACGTAGAGTTTCCTGGAAGGGGAACCAGTTATGAACAAGAAAACACTTCTTACAGCCGGGTGACAAGATTTATTCCCTTGATGGAGCCAGATTAACAGCGCCATTCTGTTCTTAGTCTGATTGAAAGGGCAAATCTCTCATAGTTTAAGGCACCTAAATAGAAGATAAATCAACAATCAGTAAACTGCGTTACACTTCAATTAATCTTCCATATAACTACAGGGCGCACAATGGGGTCGTGCATGCTCCTGCTGGACTCTGTAACGTTTGATTATTGCCAAACTGTGAACTAAAGAAACCAAATTGTGATGGCTCCCCTTTGCCTACAGATAGGCTTCTCTCCTGCCCTGAGGCTGCTACATATCTGCATCTTAACAGGTTTCCTTAAACAATTTGATGATAGGTCAGAGTTGGCACATTTTACCTAAGGCTTCATTTAACTGATCATTAGAGATAATTAAATAAGTCAATGGCCTCTGCCTCTGTTTAAGAACTTGACAATGATTGCTGCCTTCTGTGTGTGTGTGTGGGGGGGGCTCTTTTATTTCCTGCTTCTTTGTTTGCTTTGCTAAGACCTATATAGACCAAATATTTCAGGTTCTCAGCTTTTGCCCCTTTTCTTACCCCTCTCAATTGCTGTGCGTTAAGTGACACCGACAAGAAGATTAGTGACAATTATGACTAGAGCCGGGCAAATAATTGATTTTTCACTTTAGTGGCAGTTTGGAAAAACTGAAAGAAGAAATTGGTTCAGGTTGAACTAAATCTGAATTTTTTTCCAAATTTTTTGCCAATCAAAAAAGTCCATATCACATATTTTCCAGAGCGGGGAGTTAAAGCTGGGTCTTCGATGTCCCAGATGGGTGCCCCTGGGTCAATGTTAAAAAACAGGGGTAAGTGTGCGTGAGTGTGTGTGTGGGGGGGGGGGGGGGCGGAGAGAGCACCATGACCTCCTCCTCCTACTCTGGCCAATTTGTGAATGGCGAAAACTATTTGTCTCAAACTCGGAAATAGTTTCAGGTCGACAGAACCACGCATTTTGGGTGAATAAGTTACTCTTCCAAAAAAAAAAAAAATGCCAAGCTCTGATTACAGCCCATCCAAATATAAATTTATGGCAGGATCGGAAGGGATGTCGCCTGTCTCTGGAGTACATTTACCCACAGTCGTTGGTAAAGGGGTGCTAGTTCAGCAACTCCTGACTTGCTCACATTTTAAAACTTTAGGGACCAGTCCTATAATCTTTGCTATGGACCTGATTCACTTCCAGTTGAAATAACCATGAGCCTTTCCAGTGATTTAAAGGGAAGTTGGATTGGACCGTGAGCAATTAGTCAGGCAAACCTCCCTTTGAAAATAATGGCATTTTTTCCTGAATAAGGACTACAAGATTTTCTTCCATCAATTTTAGCTTTTATCTTGCACCAACCAGCTGCCTCAGCAAGGCATTTATTATCATGAAAAGAAACAATGTACAATTTTAGCACATGCAAGCAAAGGCAGCAACATTTCAAGTGTCTCTGTTTCAATTTAAATCAGGCACAGGTAAATTAGGTATTTCATTCATGTATATAAATTTTGAAGAGGCAGATCAACTCTTCCTCGTTGTTCTTCAGAAGCAATAATATTTAATGTCATAAAATAATTCTTGACAGTAAAAAATAACTTTTTCCTTCCAAAGCTTAAGCTGTTTCAGCCAGTCTAATCATGTCTTTTTATAAGGAAGACTTTCCTTGGCATCCAAGCATTTAAGTCCAAAAAGTAATGCAGTACTGTCCAAAATAGAGCCACTGGGCTAAATCCTGCTTGTCTGATTCACTCGAATAGCCACACCGACCGTACACAGATACTGATTTAATTGTACAATATTAGAAATTCCCATTAAACAGGGGCTAGATACTACAGCTATACAGATTCGTTTGCAGGATCTAGCCCAGGGTGATTGTCGGCAATCCCTCAAGGTCGAGGATGATTTCTTTCACAGGCTGTATTTTTCACGGGTCCTTTGGTGACTGAGGAGTCTGATCTGGAGACCTGATTATTGTGGAACTGTTGGTATAGCATAACTTAGAATGATAGAACCGTAGAAAATTAGGGTTGGAAGAGACCTCAGTAGGTCATCTAGTCCAACCCACTGCTCAAAGCAGGACCAACACCAACTAAATCATCCCAGCCAGGGCTTTGTCAAGCTGAGCCTTAAAAACATCTAAGGATGGAGATTCCACCACCTCCCTAGTGAAATTGTTAATTGCTACATTGGGAACATATGTAAATACAACTGACATGCTAGAAATACTATATTAAGTTGACAGTGTGGTGCCATGATTCTAAATGAAATAGTCCAGATACTTGTCCACCAATCGGTTTTGTTCAATATCTTCATTAACGATCTGGAGGATGGTGTGGACTGCATCCTTAGCAAGTTTGCAGATGACACTAAACTGGGAGGAGTGGTTGATACGCTGGATGGTAGGGATAGGATACAGAGGGACCTAGACAAATTAGAGGATTGGGCCAAAAGAAATCTGATGAGGTTCAACAAGGACAAGTGCAGAGTCCTGCACTTAGGACGGAAGAATCCCATGCACTGCTACAGACTAGGGACCGAATGGCTGGGCAGCAGTTCTGCAGAAAAGGACCTGGGGATTACAGTGGACGAAAAGCTGAATATGAGTCAACAGTGTGCCCTTGTTGCCAAGAAGGCTAACGGCATTTTGGGTTGTATAAGTAGGGGCATTTCCAGCAGATCAAGGGATGTGATCATTTCCCTCTATTTGGCACTTTTGAGGCCTCATCGGGAGTACTGTGTCCAGTTTTGGGCCCCACACTACAAGAAGGATGTGGATAAATTGGAAAGAGTCCAGCGGAGGGCAACAAAATGGGGGCTGGAGCACATGACTTATGAGGAGAGGCTGAGGGAACTGGGATTGTTTAGCCTGCAGAAGAGAAGAATGAGGGGGGGATTTGATAGCTGCTTTCAACTACATGAAAGGGGGTTCCAAAGAGGATGGATTTAGACTGTTCTCAGTGGTGGCAGAGGACAGAACAAGGAGTAATGGTCTCAAGTTGCAGTGGGGGAGGTTTAGGTTGGATATTAGGAAAAACTTTTTCACTAGTAGGGTGGTGAAGCGCTGGATTGGTTTACCTAGGGAGGTGGTGGAATCTCCTTCCTTAGAGGTTTTTAAGGTCAGGCTTCACAAAGCCCTGGCTGGGATGATTTAGTTGGGGTTGGTCCTGCTTTGAGCAGGGGGTTGGACTAGATGACCTCCTGAGGTCCCTTCCAACCCTGAGATTCTATGATTCAATCCAGAAAAAACTTCACAGAGCATCCAAACAGCTTCCTTCAAGGGATAGCTGCGGGTGCCCCTGCCATAGAGAAGCACAGAGCAGTGGGAGTGTGCATGTCAGGAGGTGGGGAAACCGGGACAGGAAAACTGTCCTCTCAAACCCTGTAAAATACCCATGCTGGCCTTTTATACCAGCCGAGGTGAGACACTGTGAAGAGGTATATTTATACGCACAGACAAAAACCTTCAGAGGTCCAATCCTCAGCCCCCACTCTGGCTACTTTGCTCGATTCTAATGGTAAAGTTGTGACCAGTGTCTCCATCTCTCTCTCTCTCTCTCTTTCACATGCACACGAACAAATTAGAAATCTAGGGGCTTTCCTTCCATTGCCACTAAAATACAATGAAGTAGAAAAAGGCTTTTGGAAGGAAAGAGTGTGGAAATTATTTTTAAAAAATGGGCCGTCCTTCCTAAGTGGGGAGAATCAGTATATATGAAACAACATGGGTTGTCAGTTACTGTGAATTTAATATACTTACAAAATTGTAATCCTATAACTACTGATATAATGTTAAGTTAATAAAAGTGCCTCCAGACTGATACCTTGCAAGCTAACTAAACCTATCGATTTGATCTTGCTGCAAAATGTGTCCTTCTCATAAGTCTTTTTTAAAAACTAATTAAACAATTAATGTATTGTCTAGGGATATAAAGAATAAATTACTTATAACTACTTCCGTTTTAAAGGCTAATCAAGAAAAGATCATTTAATACAGTTTTACTAACTCATGTAACTCTTTCCTTAATGTTTAAGAATTCAAAAATCCTTCACCTCAAAACAACATTGATTATTATGGAAATTAGCACCTTTTCATCACTCACCTGATCTGCTTGTATGTCGCAGAAGTACTTACATTAGAACCATAACAAGTTTCATGTTCTTTGCCCTCCATAGATGATAAGGTCATGTGAGAATCCTCTGACTTGTTCTCTGGCTCAAGCATCCAAACAGAATTGTTATCTAAGCTTCAATTCCAGAATCTCCATTGCTGGAGACATGTGATCCCAGAGGAAGCCCATCTGGACTTTCAGACCTCAGGCAGAATTTGTAGGGCTGGTAGCTAGCAAAATCCTAGTTTACTTATAAATGGAGTAGATTTGATCCAGAGATTGTTGAGATGCAGTCAGCATGGTACCCCAGGAGGCCTCTTTCATTGAAAACCCTTTAAAGTACAGCTGTACTTTGTGAGCAGGGTTAGTGGTCAAAGTCTGACCCAGATCAGTGGAGGGAGAGTGAAGAAAGCCCTCATCCGCTGCCTCCACCACGGAACTATCCACCCCCTTCATCCAGCCCACAGTGGGAATCCATGCGGGGGCGAGGGTCTGGCAACTGGACCACGGAGATCCCCTCGGCCATGTAGCACAGCGTGAGGCTGCAGGACATTTTCCATGGCCACTCAGGAGAGGAGACAGCCCCTTTAACAGCATCCCATGAGCAGCTGTGCCAGGCGGGGCTTCTCTGGGCTGTGCTGTCAGGGAACCCAGGCCCCGGACACAGGGCAGCCACAGAAGGTGGCCATGCAGAGGGTTCTTGACCTTTGCTGATCCTTTTTCGGGCATAACCACAGTCCTGCACCACCCCTTAGGCCATCACCTCCCATGGATGGGGCAACCCAGGCCTCCGCTCTCAGCCTCAAGTGAGCTGACCAAAACCCTGGCAGCTGACGGCTGCAAGGCAAGAGGCCTGAGACACAAACCCCAGCCCCAGAGAGAGGGCTGATGGGGAACTCCTGCTTGAAGAAGGGAGATAGCGAGCACTCAAAAGGCACGAGACAGAGGGACTGCTCACCAGCATCGGGCTGGGAGTGGTCTTTGTAAAGCTCCTTCGTAGCTGGATAAGGAGAAGCTGTGAGGAATCCCAGATCCAGGTGGGGATAGCAGAGTCCAGAGACCCAGCAGAGATGTTGGCAAGTGGGCTGAAGGTTGGACCAGCTCGGGAAAGTGGCAGAGGGACTGAAGAAACACAGTCCTTTTCCACCTGGAATGGGGTCCATGGGCTCAAACCTATAGGAAAGGGGGAGGCTGGGTTCCCTTATCTCTTCCCCCAGACCAAGCGGGGGTGTCTGGGTGTTAAGACACCAAGAATGACAAGCTCCAGATTGGAGATTGGATTGAAGGCTATAAGATTTTTTATTTCTCTGGGTTTTGGACTATTTTTTTTGTTTACCCCAGAAGGGGAATGGACCGAGCAGGGACCTAGCCAGACGTCTAGGCCACAGAAAATGGCATATTGCTGGGGAACTGGAACAGCTAACGAGGATGCTAACATGAAAACATCCATGTAACACCACACCTGGACACATGGAGGCGCTCTGGAGTTGAGGCATGTCTAGACAATGGTGTTATTGAAACTATTATTTCTATAGAACTCACATCTACCTTTTATAGTAGAGAGCTGATACTTGCCATGGAAATTCATTAAAAAGTTGACTGTGAATTGATAATGACTATTCTCGGTTTGATCAGGCAGGGTGTGCTCAGAATAAAGTAATCACGGAGAGATCAAAATGAGCTATGCCGTGGAACACAAGCAGGAGTGTTCCTAATTTGCTGGCTATTAAACTGGTTTGTTTTCAGGCAAATGTGGCAGACCAGGTATCCTACAGCGTCGGGATATGTTTAGAAATACAATCTGACAGACTGCATGTCCTAATTAAGGATGCACAAAGGAATCTGTAGGATAGGAGAAAATTCATCTGCAAAATTCTTATGGGTTGAGAAGAGGGAGATGTGAAATATGGGTCTAGTCTAGTCTATGTGGGTTCTTATCCCACCCTCTTCACTGCCTTCCATATGTGCATTCACCAATGTGAATAAAATCTGTCACGTGCGGTTCATTCAGTCTTTCATCCTTTTCCATGGAGAATTGCATGTGAAGTGGTTTTGTTTATATAAATGTGTCCAGAATGCTCTGTGTTAATATTAGGAAAGGCAGGTCACAGATGTGTTCCTTGCACTTGGAGTAGAAGGCGGTGACATTTGTGATGGTCCTTAGTTCCTGGGGGAGTTTCTTGCACAGTCTGCTCTGAGAAAGCTCTGGCCCCTGCACAGATGAGCTTTACGCTTGTGGTAGAAAGTTTCCTGGGGCTCAAGGTGGAGAGCTATTGACCCCCTTCCCCAGAATTTTGTGCTATTTTAGTTAAGTAGTCATCAATGGGGAACCATCATCACATGGGGATTTTTCTATTGCGGATCCATGGGGATCAGTTCTAGGCCTGACACCATTCAGAGCTTTCATCAATGATCTGGGAATAAATATAAAATTACTACTGATAAAATCTCTGGATGGCACAAAGATTGCTGGCGTGGTAAATAATGACCAGGACAGGAATATGTAGGTGAAAGGTAATGGCCTCTGATGTACAGGAGGTCAGACTAGATGATCTAATGGTCTCCTCTGGCCTTGAACGCTATGAATCTGCTTGGCCCAGGCCTTGAAGTGCCTTGGAGATCAGGACTCAAGTTTTGACCTTGATTCAATATTCCATGGGAAGCCAATGCAGAGAGTGAATGGAGGATCTGATGGGCTCATATTGCTGAGGCGATGCACTGCCGCCTTTTTTAAATAGAATCATAGTATCTCAGGGTTGGAAGAGACCTCAGGAGGTCATCCGCTTGATACCGGCTGCCAACTAGACATCGAGCCCTTGATCACCACCCGTTGAGCCCGACAATCTAGCCAGTTTTCTATCCACCTTACAGTCCATTCATCCAGCCCATACTTCTTTAACTTGCTGGCAAGAATACTATGGGAGACCATACCAAAAGCTTTGCTAAAGTCAAGATATATCACGTCCACCACTTTACCGATATCCACAGAGCCAGTTATCTCATCATAGAAGGCAATCAGGTTGGTCAGGCATGACTTGCCCTTGGTGAATCCTTGTGCTTGCTCTGTTATCTTATCAGTCACTGTGTATGATAGCTTTGGCAGCCTACCATTCTCCAGCAGGTTCAGAAAAAACAAAGTCAATCACAGTATCTCTGTGTTTATCAACAGAGGGTCTGACAATGCTGAACTCTACCATTAAACTCTTTCTGGATGTAGTGAGAAGGCATGGTGAGAAAGGACTGAACGGGGCTGCCTTCTTCTTGCCACAGATGAGACATGAAGAGAACCGAAGGTCCGGTTTTCAGCATCTTTCACGATTCAGGGATGACAGAGCCTGGGACAACAGCACGTCTACTCGTTAGTGTTTTAGAAATTTTCACTCAGCTTCATCAGGGTTTACAAACGAACAAAACCAACCAGAGACAAAGGAGGGTGTTGTGGTTCAGGAGTCAGGAGAGTTCAGTTCAGTTCCCAGGTCTTCCCCGGACTCCTTCTCTCACCTTGGACAAATCATTTAATCTTCAGGTGCCTCAATTCCCTATATGTAAAGAGGACATAATAATCCTTCCTTTCTCTCTTGTCTAGCTTGATTGTACATTACCTGGGACAGGGACTGCCTCTCACCAAGAGTCTGTACAATGCCTTGCACAAGGGTTCCTCCATCTCCCCTGGGATCCGTGGGCACTGCGGTAAGACAGATAATAAATTATCGATATTACTGACACATCCAAAGCTCCCTATCTAGACTTCTCTTACTCTTTCTCAGAGATGGGACTGCAACCTTCAATCAGAGTGGTAATCTCTAAATGAAAGAGGACTGGCCAACACATGCACTTGGCAGCATGTCATGTGACAAACACAACATATGGAGCACAGTGCAGAGGCCACACAACTAACAATCTCAGGCGTGTTCCAATTTTTGCCCATTTCTGGACCCAGCCTCAGTAAATAAACCCCCCTTTGCAATGGCTGCATAGGTGGTTGGATTCTATTCCTAGCTGTAGCTGCAGCAATTCAATAAAATTACTTCACCACCTGTACAATTGCTGGGCAGAGAGGCTTATGTGAGTTTCAGGAGACTGGGCCGCTGGTTTCTTTCTCAAGAGGATAGACTGCAAGTGAAAGAAACAATGCAAAAGAAGAAGAAAGTGATGGTGGGGGCAGGGTCAGTGATTAAATATGAGCTCAATTCCCGAAGAAAGACTCCTGTCCCACTCTGCCAGCTTTCTGGAGAATTTTGCACGGGGTTGGTTTTTTAAGTGTTGGCAACTCGGGGTTCCCTAGGGGTGTGTGGCTAGAGGGCGGTATCCTCATTGCTGGAATGGAGCTAAAGAAAAGAAAACATGGCATTGCTAAGAAAGCAAAGGAAACTAGAAACAAAGCTTTGGTAAGTCGCCTTTCTTTAGTGATGTATAATCATGTGCCTTTGTTTTCCTTTGGGAAGCCAGACAAAAGCAGAAGACCAACAAGAAGCCCCTTTTCACAAATTCCTGTATCTATTTCTAGGGTAGTATGTGGCAATATCTTTCTGTTCAAGGACATATTTTATTTTTCACCTTGTTTTCTTTTAGGACCTTCAGTTTTCACTTTTCTCTGCACTGAACCAGTCTCTTGTCTTCTAGGTAAGGATGGAATATGAAATGTTGTTGTCTAAGAGTACACTTTTCGGTAATGTACTTTATTGTCAGTCTGTGACCTATATACCTTCATAGAAGGACATCTGTGTAAACAACTGAAAAACTTTGGTGCCTACTTCTGCACTG
This sequence comes from Macrochelys suwanniensis, assembly GCA_033296515.1. Taxonomy (NCBI): domain Eukaryota; kingdom Metazoa; phylum Chordata; order Testudines; family Chelydridae; genus Macrochelys; species Macrochelys suwanniensis. The sequence goes on along the minus strand of CM065781.1, from coordinate 2,006,645 downwards.
CACCTGCAGGACTTTGTGGATGGAGCATGATTGGTTGCCTATAGCAGCAATCCAAATACTCTTATATTTGCACCTCTGCATCTTAACTGTGAATTATAAAGTGAAATGTAACTTGATTTCTGAAAGAAAACAGCATTGTATATAGCACGCGATGTCCAGCGTGCTCTGCTGGGCTCCTGCCAGTCACTTCTCACAGGAACCCAGCAAACAGGAGAGGAGATGGGGTTGGTTATTCTTAATCAAACTGTGATTTTTCAGAGTGCTCCCCTGCTTGAGCTCATCGAATAGTTTTTATTAGTTTAGATTCACTCAGAGGGAAACTAACTGCCCTTTAATTTCCTGGTGATTCACTAGGCCTGGTTTAACCTAATGTCATTATCTTGGCCACTTTCCAGCTTTCAGGGATAACTCCTGAGCTAAGTGAATTTTTATAATATTTCCAAAAAAAATTGTTTTCACATTAAGTCTGAAATTTGCTGTAAGTGTCTCTGATGTATGTTATTAAGGGTACATGTTCTTAACTATTTCATAGGAATTTGGGGTACAAATTCAACACCCCCGGTTCATAACTGGATATCTGGTCTCCTGTAAATCTGATCTAGACAGAATGGTTGCCCTCTGCATTTTCTCTGACAGCTTTGAGCCCAATTTCCTCACATTTTCAGGAGGAATAACGTTTCCGTTAAGTGTCATATTTACACATCCTTGAGGTCATTGCATGTTATGTAGAAGTGTCATTGTTATTCTCGTGGGTATTATTTCTTTAGCTGGCAACCTATTCTTTTCCAGCTCCTTCACACTGTTCATAGCGGGGGCATGCATGGTGTGTAAGACGTAGGAGAGGGAGTGGGGTGTGCAAGTAGACTGCGCCACCACAACCCCAGAACCCCCTTTGCTGTGCCTGCCTTCACCCTGAATCCCATGGCAGTGGGGCAGGCTGCTAGCAGGACATCCGGCTGCTAGCAGGACATCCGGCTGCTAGCAGGACATCCGGCCGCTTGCATTCTAGCCCCTTTGCACTGCCTGAGTGGCTGCGTTTGGCTGGCCCGGGTAAGCTCTCAGCTAGCACAGACCTAGAGTAGCTGGTCCCTGCGTTGTCTCCCCACCTTAGCCGCAGAGCAGAGGGTGCTGTCATGGTGCAGGGTAGGTCTGGCTGGAGTACACGGCCCTGGCCACGCTCGACTGGAGTCTGGCCTGTGTCAGAAGCTCTTGCTGCCGAGAAGCTGGGCATTTTAATTCTGATCATTAGTGTTTTTAACTCAAAGCCAGGTAATTACTGGGTGAGTTAAACTGCCTAGCACGTGACGTGCCTGGTGCCAGCAGGTAGCTGATATGCGGATTTTACCCCATCATTTCGTAACGCTTACCAGACAGTGTGGGCTGCCCTGAACGCACATCAGCCAGGGCTCTCCTGGGGCCGGCTGCCTGCCCAGGAATGCTGCTCTGGGGATGAAATATTTCCTGACTAGTTACTGGGGGGAGAGAAGAGCAGGAGTGGATGATTTTAGTGCTGTGAATCCCCCCAGCTTCCGTCACTGCCAGCACATTCAGGGGACCGAGAGGGTAAACCCCAGGGTAAACCCATTCAGCTGGGGGGTCACTGCATGTGCCCTAGGGATGAAAGGAGTGTAGTTACCCATGTAAAGGTTCTGCAGAGCAGAGGAGGATGCACCGTAAACCGTGGCATTAATATGCTTCCACGTCATCAAACCCTCGGCAAGTCCAGGTGTTGTTCAGCACTGAGAAGGCTGAGTCCTGAGCCTCAGGGAGCCCTTCACAAAGCCCCGTCATCCACTGTCTCCAGGTGTCCTGCCGCAGGCTCCTCGGCCAGAAGATGCCTTCCTGGGGGAGTAAGGTATCGCTGAGTCCAACGGCTTCACCCCGTCCTTCTCACTCTTGCTTTGCTGCAGGATGGGGGCGGGGGCTCCAGGTCTCGCCACTTGTGTCCAGGTCTCTCCACTTGAACCTGGAGCAGCTGCGGTTTCCCTCGCTGGCCTGAGCAACCCACGTTCCCCATCACCAAGCATGAAGCTCCCATATGATAAGTATCCCTGTTGTCTCGGCACTACACAGTGTGGCCCCCAGGTGTGTCTCTGCCCCCTCAGTAATCTCTGCTGTGTCCCCCGCATGCATACCCAAAGTGCCCAGTGTGTGCCAGTGACCCCTATGTGTGCACTCCCATGGCTACCCTCTGGGTGTGCCCCCCACATTGCCCAGTGTTGGTGACCCCTCCCATGTGTCTGTGAGTGTCCCAGGAGGATGGAGCAGGGCGTCTCTTTTGCTCCTTGTTTCTTGCTCCCCCCAGTCCTGGAAAACCCTCTGCAAGTAACAGTCTGATTCCTGCCCACTGCTGGATCTCTCCTGCCAGATGGGGAATACAGTATTGTAACCCAGCCCTGCTTGAACTAGCAATCACAGTTCCCAGAGAAATACAATGTGTGCATGCACGGCATCTGCAGAGCAACACACTGCAGGCGCAGTTGTCGGCCCAAAAGCCATTTTGAGGCCTCCTCTCTGACGTTGTGGACATCGTTCCGTTCACCTTGAAATCCACATTTGGGGCACTGCATCATGATGTATTCGATGGTTTGGATGTTCTCACCGCAGTCACGAAGGGGAGTCTCTGATTTTCCATTTGTGCATCAAGTAGCCACATCTCGCGTGGTTTGTTCTGATGTGGTTCAGTGTGGTACAAAGTCTCGTAGCAGGTCAAACCCAGGAGGGCAGCTTGCTGGGTCAGTGATATATTGCAATGCTTGTTTGGAATGGTGAATGAGGTCCTGACGCGTTGGGAGGCCTGTGCCAGATCCAGACACATGAGGCGGTTGCCTGTGGTCCATACTGGTTTCTGCGATTTCAGGCTTTGTTGGGGTATATTGCCCATAATCTCCTGGACAGGAAGTTCCAGGTAGTCTTTGGTGTGTGTAAGTTATTGTGCTGTGGCTATGTTTTGACAGGTAGCTAGAGGTCTGATGTTTGCTAATACAGAAAGCCACTGTAGAGGCATTGACTTTAAAGCTCCTGGGATGATTCACAGGGTCTGATTCACTTGCCTATCCACAAGTTGAGCTTGGCAGCTTCATGTCTGCACTGGTGCACTATGTACTATGCAACTGAGTAAACCATGGCCAAGCCAATGTTCATAGCACTGGGGCAGTTGAGTCTCACCTTCTTCCAGATAACTTTTGGACGGTATTGATGGAGTCTTCACTTTGGAGGCTACTTTTTGGGGGTGCTCATGAAAGGTGAGTGTGTGGTCAAGAATGATATGGAGCTATGCTGGGGTTGAATGTGTTGCCATTCTCAGAAGGAGAGTGGGGAAGGAGAACAGGAAGCTGGAGTACAGACAAAGAATGTCGGAAGGCTGCAGTTAAATGGATGTGTAAGTGCCTGTCAGTTATATACCGTGCTGTGTAGCCATCCCCATCCCCTCCCCCCAGAGAGGCTCTGTAGCCCTCACTTGCTGGGACAGGTCTCGCCGTCACCGGGCTCCTGCTGAGAGTCGGGGTGGCAGGTCCGAGTGAGGCTCTCCACAGGGTAGTTGCAGGAAGCTTGAGCTCTGAGCTCACCTGTCCATCCGGGTCGTCACCCAGCGGGGTCCATGTGTGACCCTTCCAAGGAATCCTGTACAGTGCTCTGAGTGACCACATCCTAGGTCTGTGTAAAGAGCTGCCTCTTGTTGGAGAAAGTTTGAGCTTCTTAAATCAGCTTCCCCCAGAGTTGAGCAATAGACTTGAGCAGAAAGCACAGAAGCCACGTTTCTGACACATGCCTAGAATACACGTAGTGAGTGGTCACATTTTGTCACAGAGCTGCTTGGAGTTAGGAAAAAACTCCCCCGAGAGTCAGGTTATAAAAAATTGTCCATTACTGGGCTTCTTGCACCTTCCTCTGAAGCCTTTGGAATGAAGCAGTGTTCAAGAAGGGAGAGAGGACTACTGGCAGTAGCGGCACCAGGGTTTTTGCGGCCCTAGATGGTAGCGCTCCTACGCCATAATCGGCGGCGCTTCGGCGGCAGCTTCTCTGAAGCTGCGTTCTCGGCGGCATTTCGGCGGCCGCTTTTCTTGCCGCCGAATCGCTGCTGGGAAATGAGTCGCCGCCGAAATGCTGCCGAGGGCGGCGAAATGCCACCCCCCAAATCCTGCCACCCTCGGTGACCGCCTAGGGTCGCCTAGTGGAAGCGCCAGCCCTGACTACTGGCTTGACCAGCTACTTCGATTCATGACTAGGGAGACCAGTGCTGAGCTAATGGGACTAAAACAAAAATAACCGTATTTAAGACGTTCCTTTCCTCTTTAGGTTTAAATTTAAAACAATTCTCACACTTTAGTAATTGCTTAACCTTAGCCTTGGGGCATAAGCCTTAGCCTTTTGCAAACAGATGCCTCCATACTTTTTATTGTCGCTAACAGCATTTGCTGTCCATACTGGTAGCGCTAATGTATGTATCTGCAGGCCCGTTAGATAGAGAGGACGACTGGGCGTGCACAAAAAATGGTGTGCAACCTTGTACTTGCCAGGCCATGCTGAGATCCCTCTCAAGTAGTCTCAGGGAAGAGCAGAAATGCCATTGAGAAACATGTTGGCATTTCCACACTCGCTGCAGCTTTACCTCTCCCTGTGCAGATTGAAACCCATACACTGCAAAGGCGCGGGGTGGGGGGATGGAGAGTTTCTGTCAAGATAACGGTTCAGGCCAAGGGCGCTGGAGCCTGAGGCCCACCCCCGGCCAAGCCCAAAGCCAGAGCAGGTCTGGGGAGCCAGCCCCGCCCCACCTGGGGGGTGGGGGCCTGAAAGCATCCCCCTGCGCATGTCCCTGCCCTCCCTCCCCCAACCAGGACAGGTGGAGGGACCGTGCCTCCTCACAGCTGCGCATACGGCTCTCCCTGACCCGGCTCTGGCTGGGGGCTGCCATGGTAAGAGTCACATGGGCAGCTGTGGGGAGCCGCGGCGGACCCTCCACCTGCTCCTGGTGCCCGTGTCGCTGCCCCCAGGCTTCCTGCCTAGGGCAAGTGGCGGGTCCGCGGCACCCCAGAGCTCTTACCATGGCAGGGCGGTGGCTGCGAGCACACACCGCCCCCCGGCTGGAGAGAGCCACACGGGAGTTGCGGACCCTGGCTCCTCCACCTGCCCTGGGCCAGGCAGGGAACGCGGGGTGGGGACATGGGCCAGGGGCTGCTCTCAGTCCAAGTGGCTCCCCCAACTGCCCGGGATCCACGCTAGCCTAGCCAGAGGGTGGATCCTCGGAAGGGAAGAGGAGGGGAAGGGGGCAGGGTCCATCCCAGAGAAAAGTGAGAGGACCGTGGCTTCTGGCTCCCGCCCTCATGCCCCGGTTCCGGCACCACCGGTTTCCGCCCTCTATTGCCCTTGTTTCGCTTGCCGCAGTGGAAGAAGCCTCATGCATCACAAGCATGGTGCTGCATCCCTTCCCTTGCTTTGAGCTTCAGCAACGTAGCAGGAGGGACAGCGCTAATCCTGGCAGGGCAGTGAAGCCAAACCTAACTTTGAACGTGCTGGTGAGCTTTGAATCAATGGCCAGATTCTCAGTGGGTGTAAAGCAACTTCGCTCCATAGGCCCCTATTATCATGGCTATGGTGAGCCAGGAGGAGGCCGGAAGTGGAGATCCCAACTTCTACAAAGTTTAACCCAATCAGAGAGGTTTTAGGTCCCCTATCCCTGCTTCCCTGCCATGTCCTTCCAGGCCCCTCCCCTGCACCCACACCACAGTCTCCTGAAATCCTGCACACTCCCCGGGGCTGGCCTTAGCATGAGGCAAACTGAGGCAGCTGCCTCAGACTGTGGGGGTGGGGATGGGAGGGTCCACTAGGACCCAGAGTGTAGAAAATCGTGTCTGCTGCTGGTGCATCTGTATTCTCTCTGCTCTCGATGCACAGAGATGGGGGAGGGCTGTGCTGGAGGAAGGAGGGCACAAGAGACCTTTCAAAGTTTTGGCCCAAGCGAGGGGACATGGGGGCGTCATTTGAGCTCCCTGCCTCAGGTGGCAAAATGTTGTGGGTCGGCCCTGACGCTCCCTGTGTCTCTGCTTTACCGCTCCCTGGATCCAGGTGCCCGTTCGTTTCCCTGGTCTTCCAGCTTTCCTCTGGCACTCTACAAGAGCTCCTCACTTCCTGCCCTAGAACAGGGGCTCTCAGTCTTTCCAGACAACTGTACCCCTTTCCGGAGGCTGATTTGTCTTGCGTACCCCCAAGTTTCACCTCACTAAAAAACAATTTCCTTACAAAACCAGACATAAAAATACAGGAGTGTCCCAGCCCACTATTACTGAAATAGTACTTCCTTACTTTCTCCTTTTTTACCATATAATTGTAAAATAAATCAACTGGAATATAAGTATTGTACTTACATTTCGGTGTATAGTATATAGTCCTTATCTGGATGGAATTTTAGTTGGTTCTGACTTCGCTAGGGCTTTTTATGTAGCTTGTTGTAAAACTAGGCAAATATGTAGATGGGTTGAGGTACCCCCTCCCCCCCGGAAGACCTCTGAGTACCGCCGGGGGTACACGTACCCCTGGTTGAGAACCACTGCCCCAGAATACTAGCCACTGAATGGAAAGTATCTGCTCGATACACTGACACTGCAGCTGCTGCTAATTTTCCTTCTAGTTTTTTAAAGCAAAGACACATTGTAGGAAAATAAAGAAATGCAGACAAATCAGCTGACAAATGGGCAATTACTAATTAAAATGAGTTTACCTAGGAGAAGTGGACAGTTTTCCTCCCCTAGGAGGGAAGGGAGTAGCTAAGCATTTTCATCTATGCACTGCTCTGATAATAACTTATTAATACGATAAAGATTTTGACAAGAACAGAAATGGCACAGAAGAGCAGCAGTCTCCAGAGAGCCTTAAAACGTAACCTTAGCCAGAACTGATGCAATGTTTATCCATTTCTGTGACAAATATTGTAGCACAGATGAGACACAATGCAAGCTTAAACTGCATCTATGAGACTTCAGGCAATAGCTGCCTAGATCTCCTCAGCTGAGGCACTTATGTCTGGGGAAATTGTAACGGCTCCGATTTCATACAAGACCTTCTCAGTTTGCAGAGCAAAACAAATAAATCAAGAGAAAACGGTTTATATACATTAAAATGCAAAAGATTCACAGTTCTTCAACTAATGATCCCCCAGCTTTACTCCATTCTCCTGATTTGTCTTGTGCTACAATTCCTTCTAAAACACCACGTTCAAAATAACCCAGCAAATAAGTAGGAGCCTCCAAAGTGTCATTTTTTTTAGCTGGCTCACTGGGGAATGCGCTAGATAATACATTTAACTGTAATCTTTTTGAGGATTGTGGAAAAGGACAATGCAAGGGAGGCAAGTTTGGCTGCTAGATCCTGGGAAGCTATAAAGCTAATGAAGCTTCCCTCATTGTGCTTGGGACCTTGTTAGAATTCCAGCCTTTCACCCTGGATGCTGACATCTGAATCTCCTGACTACAGGAATCTGACAATTTCACTGGCAATAGGAGCCCTAGTTACAGCTCTATGAAAGGACAGAAACTCATAATGATATTTTATGATGCTCTGGCCAATTTCTCTGTGAGATTTGGAAGAGATTCAAATCTCTGGTCCCTCCCAGCACTGACAGACTTAATCTGAACATGGCATTGCTAGAGGTGAGTGAAAACACTTTTTTGTGCAAACATAACAATAGGTATATTTATTATGCCTATTACTCAGCCACAGTGTTGTTTCTTGCAGTTTACCCATTCAGTAATCTCAAAGCCATTCAGTGCCTGGAGAATCTAGCTGATTAAAAGCAAATCAGATTGGCTCCTCATTATGTGTGAGACCCTGGTCTACACTACGAGTTTAGGTCGAATTTATTAGCGTTATTTCGATTGATCCGTGCACCCGTCCACACGACGAAGCCCTTAACATCGACTTCTAGGGCTCTTAAAATCGATCTCGCCACTCCACCCCCAACGAGGGGATTAACGCTTAAATCGATATTGCCGAATCGATGTAGGCTTAGTGAGGACGCAATTCGACGGTATTGGCCTCCTGGATCTATCCCACAGTGCAACATTTGACCGCTCTGGACAGCAGTCTGAGCTCCAATGCTCCGCCCAGGTAGACAGGAAAAGCCCCGCGAACTTTTGAATTTCATTTCCTGTTTGGCCAGCGTGGTGAGCTGCAGGTGAGCGCAGATCTCATCAGCAGAGGTGACCATGATGGAGTCCCAGAACCGAAGACGAGCTCCAGCATGGACCGATGGTGAAGTACGCGATCTGATCGCTGTATGGGGAGACGAAACCGTGCTAGCAGAGCTACGGTCCAAAAGAAGAAACGCCAATACATATGCCAAAGTCTCCAAGGGCATGCAGGACAGAGGCTACAACAGGGACGCGCAACAGTGCCGCGTGAAAATTAAGGAGCTCAGGCAAGCCTACCAAAAAACCAGAGATGCAAACAAACGCTCTGGGTCAGAGCCCCAGACATGCCGCTTCTATGATGAGCTGCATGCCATTCTAGGAGGTGCAGCCAGCACTGACCCACCCATGTGGTATGACTCCGTATGTGGATCATCAGAAACCACAGAGGAGCATGATGATGATAATGATGCTGAAAATAGCGCCCAGACACAGCAAGGAAGCGGAGAAGCCCTTTTCCCCGACAGCCAGGAACTCTTTGTCACCCTGGAGCCAGTACCCTACGAACCCACCCAAGGCGTGCTCGATGCAGGAGAAGGGACCTCTGGTGCCTCTGGTGAGTGTACCTCTGTTAATTAATACATGTTTTATAAGCAAGCGTGTTTAATGATCAATTCGCGGCCAGTACAGCTACAGCTACTGGAAAACTCTGTTAACATGTTCGGGGATGGAGCAGAAATCCTCCGGGGACATCTCCAGAAAGATCTCCTGGATGTACTCCCAAAGCCTGTGCAAAAGGTTTCTGGGGAGGGCAGCCTTATCCTGTGCTCCGTGGTAACACACTCTACCACGCCAGGCCAGTAGCACGTAGTCTGGAATCATTGCTTTGCAAAGCATGGCGGCGTATGGTCCCGGTGTTTGCTGGCATTCAAGCAATATCCGTTCTTTATCTGTCTGTGTTATCCTCAGAAGAGTGATATCATTCATGGTCACCTGGTTGAAATAGGGGAATTTTATTAAGGGGGTATTCAGAGGGGCTCCGTCCCTGCTGGGCTGTTTGCCTGTGGCTGAACGGAAATCTTCCCCGCTGTGACCCACGCGGTGGGGGGAGGGGGAACAGCGAACATCTTGGATGTGTGTCTGTGTGTGTGTGTGTGTGGGGGGTGTCAATTAGGTTCGCGCTGCACGTTAACCCAAAAACCGCCGCCCCTCCCTTTTCAATTGCCAACCAGTTTTAAATTGCCAGCCCAAAGGCTGTTTGTTATGGGAAATGAGGGGGTTGCTGTTTGAAAACATTCCCACATGTTATGAAGGTTAAAGAAGCCTATAGACTGTGGCTTACCATGGCTGCCTGCAAGCCGAATTCTGTTGCCCGCCGGACCTGCTTGTGTGATCTCTCACACCAAACCGGCAGACCCTCAATATAACAGGCAAAGTGCAACCTTGGACCAAATGCACATGTGATATGTAATGTTTGGAGCATTGTTCTCGAATATGTGTCTTTTAAACTACTCCTCTCCTGTTTGTTTCCTCCCGCAGCTGCAAATGTTTCAACGCCACCCCCTTCATCACCGTCCCAGAGGCTAGCGAAGATTAGAAGTAAAAAAAAAAGGAATCGAGACGATATGTTCTCAGAACTCATGGAATCCTCCCACACTGAAGCTGCCCAGCAGAATGCGTGGAGGCAGACACTGTCGGAGTCCAGGAAGGCAGAATTTGATCGTGCGGACAGGTGGCGTGCTGAAGAGAATGACTGGCGGGATGAAGAGAGTAGGTGGCGTCAGCGTGCAGAGAGAAGGCAGGATGCAATTCTGAGGCTACTGGAGGATCAAACGGAAATCCTCCGGCTTATGGCTGAGGAAAGGCGTAGGGTTCAGGAAAGGCCGCCTGAGCCCAGACCGCCGCTACAGCCCCTGTGTAACCAACAGCCCTCCTTCCCGAGTCCCATAACCTCATCCCCGAGACGCCCAAGAACGCGTTTGGGCGGCCTCCGTGCACCCAACCACTCAAGTCAAGAGAACAGTCCAAGCAAGAAAGGGCTGGCATTCAATAAGTTTTAAAGTGCTGTGTGTCCTTGTCCTTCCCTCATCCCCTCCTCCACCCCCCATCCTGGTGCTTCCCTTCCTCCACCAGCTATCCCGGGAGACTGTGGCAGTTAGCCCCATAGTTCCCCCTCTTTGTTTTACGAATTAATAAAGAATGCATGATTTTTAAGCAACAATGACTTTATTTCCTCTGCGAGCGGTGATCGCGGGGGGGAGGGCAGGGCGGTTTGGGTAAAGGGAAGTAGAGTGAATGAAGGGGCGGGGCTTTTCATTACAGGGGAAAAACAGAACTTTCACACAGCATCCTGGCCATTCATGAAACTGGTTTTCAAAGCTTCCCTGATGCGCAACGCACCCTGCTGTACTCTTGTAATAGCCCTGGTGTCTGGCTGCGCATAACCAGTGGCCAGGCGATTTGCCTCAACCTCCCACCCCGCCATAAACGTCTCCCCCTTACTCTCACAGATATTGTGGAGCGCACAGCAAGCAGTAATAATAATGGGAATATTGTTTTCGCTGAGATCTAACCTAGTCAATAAACTTCGCCAGCGAGCTTTTAAATGACCAAATGCACATTCCACCACCATTCTGCACTTGCTCAGCCTATAGTTGAAAAGGTCCTGACTACTGTCCAGGCTACCTGTGTATGGCTTCATGAGCCATGGCATTAAGGGGTAGGCTGGGTCCCCAAGGATAACTATAGGCATCTCAACATCCCCAACGGTTATTTTCTGGTCTGGGAAGAAAGTCCCTTGCTGCAGCAGCCGAAACAGACCAGAGTTCCTGAAGATGCGAGCGTCATGTACCTTTCCCGGCCATCCCACGTTGATGTTGGTGAAACGTCCCTTGTGATCCACCAGTGCTTGCAGCACTATTGAAAAGAAACCCTTTCGGTTTATGTACTCGCTGGCTTGGTGGTCCGGTGCCAAGATAGGGATATGGGTTCCGTCTATCGCCCCACCACAGTTCGGGAACCCCATTGCTGCAAAGCCATCCAGTATGAGCTGCACATTTCCCAGACTCACAACCCTTGGTACCAGCAGCTTGGTGATCGCCCTGGCTACTTCCATCACAACAGCCCCCACTGTAGATTTTCCCACTCCGAATTGATTCGCGACTGACCGGTAGCTGTCTGGCATTGCAAGCTTCCACAGGGCTATCGCCAGTCGCTTCTGTACTGTGAGGGCTGCTCTCATCTTGGTGTTCTTGCGCTTCAGGGCAGGGGAAAGCAACTCACAAAGTTCCATGAAAGTGCCCTTACGCATGCGAAAGTTTCGCAGCCACTGGGATTCATCCCAGACCTGCAGCACTATGTGGTCCCACCAGTCTGTGCTTGTTTCCCGGGCCCAGAATCGGCGTTCCACTGTATCAACAAGCCCCATTAACACCATGATGTCCACCTTGTGGGGGGGCCTTTTTTGAGAGAGGTCTGTGTCCATGTCCTCATCACTGTCCTCAGGGCGCTGCTGTCGCCTCCTCGCCTGCTGTAGCTGTAGCAGCTCCTGGTTCTCGTTCTCCATATACTCCTGGACAATGCGCGTGGTGTTCATAACGGCGAGAACAGCCGCGGTGATCTGATCGTGCTCCATCCTTTCCCTGGTATGCTGTTTGCAGGACAGCAGAGTGGCAGCAGAAGCAGCGGGTGGATAACAATGGAGTCAGCAATATGGCGCCCATATGAAAAAAGGCGCGAAAGGATTTTTGGCTCCCCCCTCAGTTGCTTTCACGGAGGGAGGGGGGAGCAAGGGTTAGGCTCATTTCCTTCTAGCAGCAGATGGTACAATATGCTTGATATCCATCATCATCTCCTGGCCCCCTCAAGGATTGAACTCGCAACCCCGGGTTTAGCGGGCCAACGCTCAGACCGCTGAGCTATCCCTCTGCCCGTGTTCCAGACAGTACTGAATCTCCCTTAAACAAAACGTAAAAAAGAGAATGACCAGAGTCACTCTGGTCACTCCCATTTATGTCCAAGTGCCCCCGGCCAGCCACACCATAGGCCGCCGGCCAGGAGCACACGAATACCAATCATATTGTACAATCTGCTGCAAGAAGGCAAGGAGCTTCTGCTGTATGGTCCCGCGTCCACGACCATTTATAGCATATTGCACCATCTGCAGCTAGAAGGCAAGGAGCTTCTGCTGTGTAGTCCCGCGACTACCAGCCTCAGGTGGAATGGACCCCTCAAGGATTGAACTCGCAACCCCGGGTTTAGCGGGCCAACGCTCAGAACGCTGAGCTATCCCTCTGCCCGTATTATAGTGTGACTGAATCCCCACTAGACCTAATGTCCAGGCGTACGCTGGAGATGTACGGTAATTGTGAGCTGAGCAGGCTTCCGTAGCAAACACGGAAACTCCGGAAAAAAGGCGCGAAAAATATTGCTTTCACGGAGGGAGGGAGGGATGACATGTACCCAGAACCACCAGCGACAATGTTTTCTGCCCCATCAGGCTTTGGGATCGCAACCCAGAATTCCAATGGGCGGCGGAGACTGCGGGAACTGTGGGATAGCTACCCGCAATGCAATGCTCCGAAAGTCGATGCTAGCCCCGCTACTGTGGACACAGTCAATCGACCTCATGGTCTTAACGCTCTTTAGTGGGGACACACACAATCGATTCCATAAATTTGGGTTTTAAAATATCGACTTCTATAAATTCGACCTAATTCTGTAGTATAGACGTACCCTTAGTGAAGGAAGCAGAAAGCTAGCAAGTGGTGGAGCCTTTGTCCAAGGCTGGGTTTTGTATCCCAGAGCGTTATTTTTAATAGCTGTGTATCTCAACAATCTCATGATTTGACCTTTCCCACACTGAATTGTAGGCTGCCCTGGAGTTAAGTCAGGCATTAACAGAAGCTTACTTTTGTCCAGGAATGGCACCTCAGGCAAGACCTGTGCGTGGTTCAGAAAGAAAAAGACTCAATATTTTCTAAAGTCTCCTAATCCCGTGTATTGACGGGCACTCCCTACACTGCTGTGTCTGCCCCAGAGGTTCAAAGCACTGCTGGGTTCTTTCAGCCCTACTCCTGATTAGAAGAGCTGTGCTCATTCAGACTGGGAGTAGAAACAATACTGTGTGATTTTCGTGACCAATTGCAGCTAATAAAGAGCTTACCTTTTGAATGTCAAGTGTGTAATAAGCAGAGAAAGCAGCTAGTGCTCACTCCGTAGGGGGAAAGCCAAACCCTTTCAAACATGCGGTGAGTCCTCTCAGATGAAGAGAACTCCATCTGCACACGGACATTCCCTGAGCAGAAAAGGGAGCTACACTGGGGGAGGAAATGATGCAGTTCAGTTCTTCTTCCGGATAGTCGGGCACACAGAGAAAACAGCAGGGAAAAGCTACCGTATTGCTATGGATGTATTTGTATGTGTGTCCCGAGCGCAGGGTTTCTCAAATATGGTCACTGTGGCTGCAGGCAGCCACCAGGGGCTTTTCTTGCAGCCACAGCCTCCTGGGAAGTGATGGCGGTGGGGGGCAGGGGAACAAAGCAGTGGCCCCTCCCGCAGGACCCCGAGCAGGGGTTGGGCCCTGCCCCACTCTGGAAACACAAACACTGGAGGGGCAGGCGGGCCACTGCTTCCCCACCTTCCTGGAGGTGGTGGGGCCAGACGTCCACCCTGGGGTGGTGAGCAGCAGGCTCCATCTGTGGGGCTCCGCACTGGGCTCCATCTCCCAGGCTCCCTGGCCCCTGCTGCCTTCTTACCCACCTCCCCATCCAGGGCTTAATTTGTCCCCGGGCTGGCCAGGGCTCAATACACCCGATATTTGTGTTTGCTAATGTCACGGTTCACAGCAGATTTAGGAGCTAGCTGGGAGCCTGTGAAAAGTGATTTTAACCTGCAAGTATCACTTTTCACAGCCGCAGACTTACTAGCCAGCACATCTAAAAACGAAAGAAACAACAGAGACAAGAATGTGCAAAGCACCTTGTTTGTGTTTCTATTCTGTTTAGGGCCAGTAAAGAATAGAGACAACTATACATTATTTTTATTATTGAGTCAGTAAAAAAACCCCTGCATAATTTACAATGATTTGGACATGTGGATGTGCATATTTATTTGTTTGTTCCTAAAGTTAATGATGTTTTTTCTTGGGGTGGGGGGGGGATTGTCGCTGTGGCCACCAGCGCGCATGGGCGGTGGGGATAATAGGCCAGGAGAGGCTCTTGGTGGTGCTGCTGCTGCCGTCAGACAGCCAGCTGCGAGTTGGGATGTTTTTGCTTTATTATTCCCCATGCCGGTTCCGGGGTGGCTGAGGAGATGGTATGTGCTGTTCAGCTCCCTGGGTTCATCAGTTATTTCCCAGGACTCCAGAGGGATTAGTGAGGAACCCAGGATACTGAGTAGCAAATACCACCTCCTCGGCCACCCCGGAACCTGCCTGGGGCATTTGAAAAGCTCAGATTGTTCTTTGGGAAGAGACGCTGTCACACTGCAGATTTTTATGAGCGGCTTGGGGGGTCTGAGGAGGGGAGGCATGGAGATCCTCTGGCTGGAGCAGGGGGCACTCGGGGCTTCTCTGGCTGGGGAGGGCTTATTGCTCCTGCCGCAGGGAGTCAGGGGGTCTCAGGGTTTCAGCTGCAGGGGCGCTCGGGTGGAAGGGGCAGAGCTGGGGGCTAGCCTCCCCAAAGGGGGGCTCCACCCACCGCCCAGGCCAGCAAGAATTGGTGGCCGCACTCTGAGTCCACCAAATAATTTGTTGTGAGAACCCCATGCCTAGTCTCTGTTTGCCAGAAGCTGGGAATGGGCAACAGGGAATGGATCACTTGATGATTCCCTGTTCTGTTCACCTGGCACTGGCCACTGTCAGAAGACAGGATACTGGGCTAGATGGACCCTTGGTCTGACCCAGTATGGCCATTCTTATGTTCTTACATGATCCACATACACTATGGAGATTAGTGCAAGGTTATTCCTCCATCACTAAATACACATATTCAAAGGCTTCCTTTGAAACACATTCCTAAAATACATACTATTGGCTCAGTCATTGCTTGGTGGAATACATTGCTGTACTTATGCGGTATTATGTTGCCTGCCAGACTTCTGCATAAATGTAAGTCTATTTTGCTGTCATGTGAACAAATGCATACGATAAGAATTTCAATAATACTAAACAACGAAAACAAAGGGAAACATGGATTTGACATTACTCTGCTTCTTGTGACTAGACAGTGAGGCAGTTCATGACTCTACCCAATTTAAATGGTTTGTTATGAACTGGGAAAATGGAAATGCAGAGTTGTATAAAATCCATGCAAGTGTAGGATTTCGAGCAAAATTCAGCCCTGGTGTAAATGGGCACTGCATGAGGTGCGTCAGTGAAGACATGCTTTCTTACTGCAGGGCGTATTGCAGCCTGATGTACTGTTTCTCCAGACTCTAAACATTTCTTTAAAGAGAAAGTGTGTCTGGGACTGTAACCTTCTCTATGTCAACTAGTGCACTGCTTTCTTTTTTACTCTGCAGCTCGGCACAGGACAAACTAATATTAAAGAGAAATGCAAACGTTTCCATTCATCTTAAAAGGGCATTTGCTTTCCAGCATTGCTTTGAGAAATGTTCTCACCAAAAGATGAGCACTTGGAATTCTGAGGGTTTTTGCTTTCAGTGAGATTTCACAAAAAACAAACAAAAAAATCAGCACACCCTCCAAAACCACCGTGAGATTTTGTGATTTTTATTCATAAGAAGGTGCATATTTGAGAGATGAGAGATAATGAAGTAAAGGAAATAAGGAAAAAGATAGCCGACATGTAAACGTAGGAATGCCATCCTATTTCAGATTAAAAGTTTATTAAACTTCATAAACAAAGAAACTTTAACCTGTCCCCAGCTCCTACTGTAAAATATTAGTTTTTGTCACATGTATATTTTAATGTTCAATATACCATACTGCTTATTCTCCTGTCACATATTGCTGATTATTTGTGATTATTCCTTTTTAGCCATAATTATATATGAGTATGTGTTTCAATCTAGAAGTCTAAATAATAAGATGGGTGAACTAGAGTGCCTCGTATTTTTTTTAAATACATCAGAAGCAGGAAGCCTGCTAAACAACCAGTGGGGCCACTGGACGATCGAGATGCTAAAGGAGCACTCCAGGACTCTGAGGCCATTGCGGAGAAACTAAATGAATTCTTTGCTTTGGTCTTCACAGTTGAGGATGTGAGGGAGATTCTCAAACCTGAGCCATTCTTTTTAGGTGACAAATCCGAGGAACTGTGCCAGATTGAGGTGTCATTAGAGGAGGGTTTGGAACAAACTGATAAACTAAACAGTAATAAGTCACCAGGACCAGATGGGATTAGACCAAGAGTTCTGAAGGAACTCAAATGTGAAATTGCAGGACTACTAACTGTAGTCTGTAATCTATCACTTAAAGCAGCTTCTGTACCAAATGACTGGATGGTAGCTAATTCTTTGACCATGGGATGGTGTTCCAAGAAGGAGTGCTAGGCAGAGATGGGCTCCACCTGACGAAGAGAGGGAAGAGCATCTTTGGAAGCAGGCTGGCTAACCTAGTGAGGAGGGCTTTAAACTAGGTTCACCGGGGGAAGGAGACCAAAGCCCCGAGGTAAGTGGGGAAGTGGGATACCGGGAGGAAGCACAAGTAGGTGAGTGCAAGAGGGGAGGGCTCCTGCCTCATACTGGGACAGCAGGACAATCGGTGAGTTATCTTAAATGCCTATACACAAATGCAAGAAGCCTGGGGAACAAGCAGGGAGAACTGGAAGTCCTGGCACAGTCAAGGAATTATGATGTAATTGGAATAACAGAGACTTGGTGGGATAACTCACATGATTGGAGTACTGTCATAGATGGCTATAAACTGTTCAGGAAGGATAGGCAGAGCAGAAAAGGTGGGGGAGTTGCGTTGTATGTAAGAGAGCAGTATGACTGCTCAGAGCTCCAGTATGAAACTGCAGAAAAACCTGAGAGTCTCTGGATTAAATTTAGAAGTGGGAGCAACAAGGGTAATGTCGTGGTGGGAGTCTGCTACAGACCACCAGACCAGGGGGATGAGGTGGACGAGGCTTTCTTCCAGCAACTAACAGAAGTTACTAGATCACAGGCCCTGGTTCTCATGGGTGACTTTAATCACCCCGATATCTGCTGGGAGAGCAATACAGCGGTCCACAGACAATCCAGGAAGTTTTTGGAAAGTGTAGGGGACAATTTCCTGGTGCAAGTGCTGGAGGAACCAACTAGGGGAAAAGCTCTTCTTGACCTGCTGCTCACAAACAGGGAGGAAATAGTAGAGGAAGCAATAGTGGATGGGAACCTGGGAGGCAGTGACCATGAGATGGTCGAGTTCAGGATCCTGACACAAGGAAGAAAGGAGAGCAGTAGAACAGAGACCCTGGACTTCAGAAAAGCAGACTTTGACTCCCTCAGGGAACTGATGGGCAAGGTCCCCTGGGAGAATAACATGACGGGGAAAGGAGTCGAGGAAAGCTGGCTGTATTTTAAAGAATCCTTATTGAGGTTGCAGGAACAAGCCATCCCGATGTGTAGAAAGAAAAGTAAATATGGCAGGCGACCAGCTTGGCTTAACAGTGAAATCCTTGCTCGTCTTAAACACAAAAAAGCAGCTTACAAGAAGTGGAAGATTGGACAAATGACCAGGGAGGAGTATATAAATATTGTTCAGGCATGCAGGAGTGAAATTAGGAAGGCCAAATCACACTTGGAGTTGCAGCTAGCCGGAGATGTTAGGAGTAACAAGAAGGGTTTCTTCAGGTATGTGAGCAACAAGAAGAAAGTCAAGGAAAGTGTGGGCCTCTTGCTGAATGAGGGAGGGAACCTAGTGACAGAGGATGTGGGAGAAAGCTAGTGTACTCAATGCTTTTTTTGCGTCTGTCTTCACAGACAAGGTCAGCTCCCAGGCGGCTGCACTCCGCAGCACGGTATGGGGAGGAGGTGACCAGCCCTCTGTGGAGAAAGAAGGAGTTCGGGACTATTTAGAAAAGCTGGACGAACACAAGTCCATGGGGCCGGATGCACTGCATCCGAGGGTGCTAAAGGAGTTGGCCGATGTGATTGCAGAGCCATTGGCCATTATCTTTGACAAATCATGGCAATCGGGGGGGGTCCCGGATGACTGGAAAAAAGCTAATGTAGTGCCCATCTTTAAAAAAGGGAAGAAGGAAGATGCGAGGAACTACAGGCCAGTCAGTCTCACCTCAGTCCCTGGAAAAATTATGGAACAGCTCCTCAAGGAATCAATTCTGAACCACTTAAAGGAGGGGAAAGTGATCAGGACCAGTCAGCATGGATTCACCAAGGGCAAGTCATGCCTGACTAACCTAATTGCCTTCTATGATGAGATAACTGGCTCTGTGGATGAGGGGAAAGCAGTGGATGTGCTATTTCTTGACTTTAGCAAAGCTTTTGATACAGTCTCCCACAGTGTTCTTGCCAGCAAGTTAAAGAAGTATGGGCTGGATGAATGGACGGTAAGGTGGATAGAAAACTGGCTGGATGGTCGTGCTCAACGGGTAGTGATCAATGGCTCCATGTCTAGTTGGCAGCCGGTATCAAGTGGAGTGCCCCAATGGTCGGTGCTGGGGCCGGTTTTGTTCAATATCTTCATCAACGATCTGGAGGATGGTGTGGACTGCACCCTTAGCAAGTTTGCAGATGACACTAAACTGGGAGGAGTGGTTGATACGCTGGAGGGTAGGGACAGGATACAGAGGGACCTAGACAAATTAGAGGATTGGGCCAAAAGAAATCTGATGAGTTTCAACAAGGACAAGTGCAGAGTCCTGCACTTAGGACGGAAGAATCCCATGCACTGCTATAGACTAGGGACCGAATGGCTGGGCAGCAGTTCTGCAGAAAAGGACCTAGGGGTTACAGTGGACGAAAAGCTGAATATGAGTCAACAGTGTGCCCTTGTTGCCAAGAAGGCTAATGGCATTTTGGGCTGTATAAGTAGGGGCATTTCCAGCAGATCGAGGGACGTGATCATTCCCCTCTATTCAGCACTGGTGAGGCCTCATTTGGAGTATTGTGTCCAGTTTTGGGCCCCACACTACAAGAAGGATGTGGATAAATTGGAAAGAGTCCAACGGAGGGCAACAAAAGTGATTAGGGGGCTGGAGCACATGACTTATGAGGACAGGCTGAGGGAACTGGGATTGTTTAGCCTGCAGAAGGGAAGAATGAGGGGGGATTTGATAGCTGCTTTCAACTACCTGAAAGGGGGTTCCAAAGAGGATGGATCTAGACTGTTCTCAGTGGTAGAAGATGACAGAACAAGGAGTAATGGTCTCAAGTTGCAGAGGGGGAGGTTTAGGTTGGATATTAGGAAAAACTTTTTCACTAGTAGGGTGGTGAAGCACTGGAATGGGCTACCTAGGGAGGTGGTGGAATCTCCTTCCCTAGAGGTTTTTAAGGTCAGGCTTGACAAAGCCCTGGCTGGGATGATCTAGTTGGGGTTGGTCCTGCTTTGAGCAGGGGGTTGGACTAGATGACCTCCTGAGGTCCCTTCCAACCCTGAGATTCTATGATTCTATGATTCTATGACACCAACTTTTTAAAAGGTTGATCCTAAGGTGATCCTGGCAGTTACAGGCCAGTAAGCCTGACTTCGGTACCAGGCAAACTGGTTGAAACTATAGTAAAGAACAAAGTTTTCGGACACATAGCTGAACACAACTTGTTGGGGAAGAGTCAACATGGTTTTTGTGAAGGGAAATCATGCCTCACCAATCTACTCAAATTCTTTGAGGGGGTCAACAAGCATGGAGACAAGGGGGATCTAGTGGATATAGTATATTTAGATTTTCAGAAAGCCTTGGACAAGGTCCCTCACCAAAGGCTCTCAAGCAAAGTAAGTTGTCATGGGATAAGAGGAAGGTTCTCTCATGGATTGGTAACTGGTTAAAAGATAGGAAACAAAGGATATAAATAAATGGTCAGTTTTCAGAATGGAAAGAGGTAAATAGTGGTGTCCCACAAGGGTCTGTACTGGGACCAGTCCTATTCAACATATTCCTAATTCATCTGGAAAGAGGGGTAAATAGTGAGGTGGCAAAATTTGTGAGGTGGCAAAACTGAGGTGGCAAAAAAATCAAGATAGTTAAGTCCCAGGCAAACTGCGAAGAGCTACAAAAGGATCACACAAAACTGGGTGACTGGGCAACAAAATGGCAGATAAAAGATATCTTGGAGTCATTGTGGATAGTTCTCTGAAAACATCCACTCAATGTGCAGCAGCAGCAGTCAAAAAAGTGAACAGAATGTTGGGAATCATTAAGAAAGGGATAGACGATGATAATATTATATTGCCTGTATATAAATCCATGGTATGCCCACATCTTGAATACTGCGTGCAGTTGTGATCGCTCCATCTCAAAAAAGATTTATTGGAATTGGAAAAGGTTCAGAACAGGGCAACAAACATACATTAGGGGTACAGAATGGCTTCTGTATGAGGAGAGATTAATAAGACTGGGACTTCTCAGCTTGGAAAAGAGACGACTAAGGAGGGATATGATAGAGGTCTATAAAATCATGACTGGTGTGGAGAAAGTAAATAAGGGAGTGTTATTTACTCCTCATAAAACATGAACTAGGGGCTACCAAATGAAATTAATAGGCAGCAGGTTTAAAACAAACAAAAGCAAGTATTTCTTCACACAACACACAGTCAACCTGTGAAACTCATTGCCAGAGGATGTTGTGAAGGCCAAGACTATAACAGGGTTCAAAAAGACTAGATAAATTCATGGAGGATCTGTCAATCAATGGCTATTAGCCAGGTTGGGCTGGGATGATGTCCCTAGCCTCTGTTTGCTAGAAACTGGGAATGGGTAACTGGGGATGGATCACTTGATGATCCCATGTTCTGTTCATTCCCTTTGAGGCACCTGGCATTGTCCGCTGTTGGAAGACAGGATGCTGAAGAGATAGACTGACCTTTGGTCTGACCCAGTATGGCTGTTCTGATGTTCTTAATCAATTCTCATATTATTTCTATTTCATTTACCTTAAGCAAGTTCCTCTCAATTTAATAGCATTCATCTATGTCGATAACTATACATCACACTTTTAAAGATGAATCAACTTGTATATTTCGCCTCTGTATAATGTCACCGGCCTTATTTTGCTGGCCACAAGTTTAAGGGGAAATTTACATTCCATGTTCCCTTTGGATTTAATTGACCAAACAAAGGTTAACTTGTCTTCCACTATATGATGTAAAGGTGAATCGCGACATACTGGAAAGAGGGTAGGTGTAAAGAGATGGCTAAATTATCTCTAATGCATTTTTTTTCTTGTGTGTGACTGTTTTGTCTTCATTATAGGACAGGAATACAGAAAGATAGATGGTGATGCTCACATTATTGGATAAATGGGTGGTTCACTCTTGTAATGTCTGAGGGCAAAATCTTGCTTTCCCTGGGGAGGAGGAGCAGTGGAGTGATGCCCAGATATATGTCTGCTATGAGAATCATCCTGCCAGCATATGTCTGGATGGCTCAGTGCTGGCAGCTATAAGGCACGTCAGGATGCACTTTCCTTTTCCTGTGAAGAGGTGTCCCCAGCTCCTGTGTGTTAATGACTGCAGGATCTGTGCCAGCTGGCAGGAAGGGAGGAGATGCCCCGGGTCTGTGGGGGCTATGCGGTACCTTCTGGACTTGCAGCTGAGGGCTCAGCTGTCTTGTTTCATATTTGGCTTTTGATTAAATTAACTTAATTTAAATGTCTAATTTGTTGGTCTAGGATGGCATTTTGAGTGTTGGATTTGTCAGTGAGGGTGAATTGGGTACTGGATCTGGGAAGGGGTGTATCTGTGATGATGGGTGGCGGTATGGAGTGGGGTGTGGGACGGTCTGTGGTGGCAGCGGGTGGTGCTCAGGATGGGGGTGTGACAGCAGGCGGTGCCGTACGGGACGGGTTTGGTCTATGATAATGGGTGGCTGCAGGTGGCATTGTGGGGGGGATTTTTGGCAGGTGGGGAGGGCAGGATGGGTCTGTGGCAGGACGGTGGCCTAGGTGGATTCTATGCTGGTGGGTGGTGACATAGGGGATGGGTATGTGGTGGTTTGTGTCATATGGTTTTGGTCTGTGGTAGAAGGGAGTACAGTGTGAGGAATCCATGGTGGTGGGGTGGTGGCAGGCAGGATGGGCTGTGGAGGGGAGTGGTGGTGTATGGGGTTTGAGTCATGTGGGATGGATCTGTGGGGGCAGGCGGAGGGGTCTGTGGGGATGGGGCAGGCGGGAGGGGTCTGTGGGGACAGGTGGCGGGCGGGAGGGGTCTGTGGGGGCAGGTGGCGGGCAGGAGGGGTGTGTGGGGGGAGGCGGGAGGGGTGTGTGGGGGCAGGTGGCAGGCGGGAGAGGTCTGTGGGGGCAGATGGCGGGCGGGAGGGGTCTGTGGGGAGAATTGGCGGGCGGGAGGGTCTGTGGGGGGCAGGTGGCAGGTGGGAGGGGTCTGTCGGGGGCAGGTGGCGTCTGTGGGGGCAGGTGGTGGGCAGGAGGGGTCTGTGGGGGCAGGTGGGAGGGGGTCTGTGGGGGCAGGTGGCGGGTGGGAGGGGTCTGTGGGGACAGGTGGAGGGCGGGAGGAGTGTGTGGGGGCAGGTGGCGGGCGGGAGGGGTCTGTCAGGGGCAGGTGGTGGGCGGGAGGGGTGTGTGGGGGCAGGTGGGAGGGGGTCTGTGGGGAGAGATGGCGGGCGGGAGGGGTCTGTGGAGCCAGGTGGCGGGCGGGAGGGGTCTGTGGGGCCAGGTGGTGGGCAGGAGGGGTCTGTGGTTGCAGGCAGACACTGTCTGACATGCCAACTACTTACCACCCTGCAAATCTGACTGGGTAGGATTGAATCCCTTCCTTCGGGACCCTCGCTCAGGGATACATGACCAATAGCCTCCTCAAAAGATTGTATTCGTAGTTTTTGATGAAACACAAAATTAGAGAAAAAGGCTTTTAAAACAACAAATGGCTGACATTTGGCCTGCCTCATCAGCTACAGGAACAGAACCGGTCCAGCTCACAACCAAGGTCTTACAACTGTCCGCATGTCCTGTGTTGTTCTTCTCTCCCGGCTTGTTTCTCAGAGTCTGAGGGGCTCTGTCTCTGTCTGCTCAAACTGTTTTTTTCTAGTCGGCCTATCCTGGAGAATGCCCGTGTGTGGCTGCTCCTTTATAAGGCAGTTAGACCCATTCGGTCTCAATGAGCTGCGTCTCCTCTGCGGGTGAAGGCGTTCGAACTGCCTGACCCTCTGTCAGTCTCACGCACCTCTTAGAAGTCAAGCACAGAAATCACATTTGGGATACAGACTGAAATATGCAATGACCACAGATACTTTCGGTCATATGTCGTCACACAAACAACATTTACAACTGATAAAAGGAAATTCTTTTCATGCAATGAACAATCAGCCAGTGGGATTCATTGCCACAACATACCATTGAGGCCAAAAGATTACTGAGAATCAAAAAGGGATTAGACATTTGTATGGATAATCATAACATACACAGTATCATTAAAGAGAAGGGAAAAAGAGTTTTATTAAAGGATATTAACTAAAGCTGGTAAGAAAAGCTTTAATAGAACTGCATATTCTGATGGAATATTGTTTAATTTAAATCAAAACACATAGTGAAATTGCATCAGTCTCACCAGAATTCAGAAAACGTGGGGAAAAAGTTCCAACAGCATTGAAAGACTCCATTAACACATTTTGGAACTCATTTTTATTTTTAGTTTGGAAAATATTATTCATATTAAATGTTTTTATTCTGCATTATAATATATATTATTATTAGATTGTGCGTGTGTATATATAGCATTGTAATATGTCACAATATAATACAAAATATTAAGTGAAAATAGAAACAAATAATTTCAATGAAGCTGAAACTTTTTGTTTGCCAGAATTTTCCTTTGCAGAGTATTTTGAACATTTTAGTTTTCATTCCAATTTGGAATGAAGCCACATTTCTCACTCTCAAAATCCTTCACAAAATGGAACTTCTGTCCTTCACACAGCTGCTCTATTAACCCTCATGCTGTGGGGAATAAGATTGCCTTTAACAATCATGAGTTAGACAGAAACTTCTCTGTGGGCAGGTTTTTATATAATTGTCCACTGTGGGGTTTCTTTCCCTTTCCCCTACAGGTTCTGATAGTGGCTGAGAGCAGATATTTCAGAAGTGGACAGTGGTCTGATTCAGTCTGTCAATTCCCATGTTCATCTCGATCCATAAAACTGCGGCTTGTATGGATCGGTATCTGAGAGGAGTTATGTATAAAACCACTGAAAGTATCTGTAACAAAGCACATCTCTGTTCCTTACCCCTTGGTGATTATCCCGGATTACCAACACTACATGAAAAACAGGTTGTTTAGACACTTCTCCAGTGATAGAAAGCCAATGTGTCAGACAACCTCAACTAATTACTATGAAATGACATACTTTGAGTTTCACGGCGCTTGAGCTAGAGAGCTGCTGGAAAGGCTGTAGCCAACTTTGAAAGAGTTTTCTCCTCTTCCTTTTTAATAGTCAGGCTTTGTCTTTGATACAGTGACCTTGAATGTAACCAAGTGGAATTTAAACTCATTTCTGTGTTTTTCATCTGAGAGCTTTGCAGTCACTTCTACGGCCTACAACAGCACAGAGCACGCGTTTCTTTGTTTCCTCGCAGAGACTACGAGCAGCTGGAGCAATCCCTGATTTTAAGAAAAGGATCATATTGGGTGTTTTTTTCCCGTGCAGACTGACACCTTCCAATTATCTTTAACATCTTCTGAGTAATATTTTTCCCGTGTGTGTGTATTCCTCACCACTTTCCTTAGCCCATTGTTTGGAACTTTTGCTGAGATGGTCCAATCTCATGATAAGAGTATTATCCAGAAGGCAAAGACATGAAGAGAGGGGGGAAAAGGGGTGGGGGGGGGGAATGGACAATGTGGGTCTCATTTCCTTAAACCTCCTTCTAAACCTTCTGAAAAGTAAATGCAAGCCCTATGCCCAGCTGCACAACTGCAGCTGAGGAACATGGTGCATAGCTGATCGGAAGTGGGGCAGACATTGGCATTCTGAGCTGGTTCTGTGTTGTCTGGTCTTCTTCAGGCGTCTATCAATTATGCAGCCTGCTAATAATGCCAGTGGGCCATTAGGGCAACTGGGAACTGTGGAGGGTTGTTTAAGAGTCACCACATCAGATTTACATCAGCGGGAGATGATCCAACCTTAACTAGGCCTGCAATGTTTGCGGCTCAAGACCTCAGATGCCACTGGAGAAAAGAGGCCCCAAAGTGTTCCAAAAGCTAAGGAGAGGAAATAGAGCTACAAGGAAATGACTGATGATTACTGCTGGGTGGGAAACATTTATAGGGAGTGCACATTTTTTTCTCATCTTCATTCAGGCTGAAATTCAAAATCTCACATATTCACGAACCACAAAACCAGTTTTGGTTCTGTTCATCAAAATGGTTTGTTTTGATCATTTCAAAACATTTGGTTTCAATTTCAATCTTTTTTACAAAAAAAAATCTAATCTAATTAGCTTAAACTTCAAAACAAAAAGTGTTGAATCAGAAAGCTGACTTTTTTCATATTGAACATATCAAAATAAAATATTTCAACCATTTTGAAACATTGTTTCAGCATTTTTTGAGTCAGAAGATTCATCGGATCTAAACCTGTTTCACAAACAGTTTTAGTGGAGATTGACATTTTTCGACAAAAAAAATTTAGTTGAAAAATTCCTGACCGACTCTACTAATGATGATAACTTCAAAGGGAATGAGAGTCACTTTCTTGGTGAATAACAATATTTCTCATATCACCTGGTTCATGATGCATACATGATGTAAATGCTTTTCTATAATAATAGTAAAGTGGCATCCTAGCTGTTGGGGAGAAATGCAAATTTTGGTGTGAAATAAAATGATCCTCATAATTTGGGGCAATTGTAGAATTTTGTCCTGAAATTGACATGAGATCATTTTATTGATAGTACATAGTGAGAAGAGGTCATTTTTAAGTTATATGATGTTACAATCACCATTGTAAATGTATAAATAATAGTTAAATGCTGGAACCAATTGATTTTTATAATTGGTACTCATAGCTGAAAGTCTGTGTTGTCACATGAGTGTAATTCACAAAGTCATAGAAGAAGAAGATTAGGGTTGGAAGGGACTTCAGGAGGTCATCTAGTCCAACCCCCTGCTCAAAGCAGGACCAATCCCCAACTAAATCATACCTAAGTCCCTAACTAAGTCATGTGTAAAAAAGCCAAAAAATTGCTGTGAACTTAAAACTGGATAGGAACAGCCTGTGAATGCCAGGGATGATTGAGGCTAGTGATATTCTAAACAAAAATTGCTCTCTGTCATGCCAAAAGCTTTTTCTATTGCTGCCCACTGATTCCACAGATATTTTAGGCTTCAGCTTGGTGCTTGGGGTTATTGTGTGTGTTGTTTGTGTTGACGTGTGGGTGGCTACATTGATTTGTGTATGGAGCGACAGTCCTCTGGGTACCCAGGACTGAGAGTCACCTTGTAACCCCAGGACTCCAGCAAGAAGTTGTCTTGCCAGTGCTTGGATGGGAGTTAGCTCCCTAACACGCCAGCCTGTTAGTCACTGAAGCTTCTGGGCAGTCTCCTCTGGGCTACACCAGCCCTGCCTTTGCTCTGCAGGTTGACAATTGGTGCACCCCTGTCCCTGAGTCCTTTGAAGCATCCCACTGTGATATCCAGCCCCTGACACCAGCTACTTACAGAAATCCCAGATGCTCTGCGTTCAAAAGAGCAGTGTACCCCAGTTTACCAGATGCACCTTGAACCACCGCTCCTGTAACCCACACAGCACTTGTAATGAAACAAAAGAAGGCTTATTTAAGAAAGAGGAGAGATTCTTCCAGAAACAAGAGAGAGTGATGGATTAAAAATTATCCAATGGAGAGGTCTCAAAATGTAACTGTAAACAAGGAATCATCAGCAAGTGGGTGTGTTTTCAATGGGGCCCTGCAAGGATCGGTTCTTAGCCTCCCGCTATTTAACATTTTTATCTATGACCTGTAGGAAAACATAAAATCATCCCTGATACATTTTCCAGATGACACAAAAATGTGGGGAGCGGTATGTAATGAAGAGCACAGGTCACTGATTCAGAGCAATCTGGATCGCTTGGTAAACTGGGCACAAGTGAACAATATGCATTTTAATACAGCTAACTGTAAATGTATACATCTAGGAACAACAAATGCAGGCCATACTTACAGGATGGGGAACACTATCCTGGGAAACAGTGACTCTGAAAAAGGATTGGGGGTTGCAGTAGATAATCAGCTGAACGTGAGCTCCCAGTGTGATGCTGTGGCAAAAAAAGGTAATGCAATTCTGGGGTGCATAAACAGGGGAATATTGAGTAGAAGTAGAGACATTATTTTACCGCTATATTTGGCTCTAGTGCAACCATTTCTGGAATACTTTGTCCAGTTCTGGTGCCCACAATTCAAGAAGGATGTTGATAAATTGGAGAGGAGTCAGAGAACAGCCATGAAAAGGACTAAAAGATTAGAAACCCTGCCTTATAATGATTGAGCTCTTTGAGTCTATTTTACTTAACAAAGAGAAGGTTAAGGGGTGAGTTGATCACAGTCTTTAAGTATCTGCATGGGGAACAAATATTTAATAATGGGCTCTTCAATCTAGCAGAGAAATGTCTAACAAGATCCAGTGGTTGGACGTTCAAACTAGACAAATTCATACTAGAAAGAAATGGCAGTGTTGGCAAAAAGTTTGAATGGGGTGACATGGAAGGGCTGATCAGCATGAGAACACAGCAATAAGCTATTAGAAGCTATGCATACATATGTAACTGGTGTGCACCTCTGGGGAATGGACAGACACAACATTAGCAATTATGCTCTTTACGTCGATTTCAATAATGCATATGAATTGATAAAGGTGCAGTTACCATGAAGCTCAACCTATTAGCTACAACAGGATACATCACTTTCCTTAACATGACCCAACCTGACATAAGCCAATGAAGCATGGCTTGTACATTTTGTTTTCTGTCTCCTGTTCTAAAAATATTGCTTTTAAATGTAAGTAGATTTTACTTATGGGTAGCCAACATTTTTGTGTGCATGTTTTTAAAAGAGATACAAAAGCTATTTTAAGTGGTGGGTTCTAACTCTGAAAATCTGAATGTGTGTATGCCACATGGGAAATTACTAGTTAAATTGGAGAAGATGGGGATTAATACAAGCATTGAAAGGTGGACAAGGAACTGGTTAAAGGGGAGATTACAATGGGTCATACTGAATGGTGAACTGTCAGGCAGGAGGGAGGTTACTAGTGGAGTTCCTCTGGGATTGGTTTTGGGGCCTATTTTATTTAACATTTTTATTACTAACCTTGGCACAAAAAGTGTGAGTGTGCTAATAAAATTTTCTGAACTCAGGGTTCAAAAAAAGAACTTGATAAATTCATGAAGGATCGGTCCATCAATGGCTACTAACCAGGATGGGCAGGGATGGTGTCCCTAGCCTCTGTTTGCCAGAAGCTGGGAATGGGCAACAGGGGATGGATCACTCGATAATTGCCCTGTTCTGTTTATTCCCTCTGGGGCATCTGGTATTGGCCACTGTCAGAAGACAGGATATTGGTCTAGGTGGACCTTTGGTCTGACCCAATATGGCCGTTCTTATGTTCTTATGCTGATGACACAAAGTTGGGAGGTATCGCCCATATGGAGGAGGACTGGAATATCATACAAGAAGATCTGGATGAACATGTAAACTGGAATAATAGAAATGGGATGAAATTTAATAGTGCAAAGTGCAAAGTCATGGATTTAGGGACTAACACCACTAATTTTTGCTATAAACTGAGGATATATCAGCTGGAAATGACAGAGGAGCAGAAAGACCTTGGTGTATTGGTTGATCACAGGATAACTATGAACCGTCAATGTGATGCGGCCGTGAAAAAGGCTAATGAAATCCTAGGATGCATCAGGCGAGGTATTTTCAGTAGAGAAAGAGAAGTGTTAGTACCATTATACAAGGCACTTATGTGGAATACCGTGTAGAGTTCTGGTCTCCCATGTTTAAGAAAGATTTATTCAAACTGGAACAGTTTGGAAAAGGGCTACAAGGATGATCAGAGGAATGGAAAACTTATCTTAGGAGAGGAGACTCAAAAAGCTTGGTTTGTTTAGCCTAATCAAATGAAGGCTGAGGGAAGATGTGATTGATCTCTATAAATACACCAGAGGGATAAATACCAAAGATGGAGGGGAGTTATTTAATTTAAGAACCAATGTTGACACAAGAACAAATGGATATAAACTGGCCATGAACAATGTTAGGCTCAAAATTAGGCGAAGGTTTCTAATCATCAAAGAACTGAAGTTCTGAAACAGCCTTCCAAGGGGAGCAGTGAGGGCAAAAAACCCAACTGGTTTCGAGACAGAGCTTGATAAGTTTATGAGGGGTTGGTATGATGGGACTGCCTATGATGGCTAGTGGTGACTGCCAATAGCAAAAATCTCCAAGTGACGGAGACTGGACACTAGATGGGGAGGGCTCTGAATTACTACAGAGAATTCTTTCCCTTGTATCTGTCAGGTAGATCTTGCCCAAATGGTTGGAGTCAGGAAGGAACTATCCCCCAGGTCAGACTAGCAGAGGCCCGGAGGAGCGGGGTTCACCTTCGTCGGCAGCATGGGGTACGGTCATGGGTCATTTGCAGGTTTAATTTGTGAATTCTCTGTAACAAAGTCTTTAAACCATGATTTGATGACTTCAGTAACTCAGCCAGAGGTCAAGGGTCTTATTTCAGCAGTGGGTAGGTGGGATTCTGTGGCCTGCAACATGTGGGAGGTCAGACTAGATGATCACAGTGGTCCCTTCTGACCTTAAAGTCTATGAAGCATTATGCATTGTGGCTAATGCTAGTGAAATCAATGGTGCCTGTCTCAGTCTGTACATTGAGGCATGTGCTTAAGTCTTTGCACGAATGGGGCCATAGTTCTTTATTGTTCTGATAAATCTGGGCTTAATCCAAAGCCACCGAAGTCTTTTCCTTTTCTTTAAAAGGCTTTGGATCAGGTCCTATGAGAAATGAAGAAATCAGCTCTCAAGTATTTTCCCAAGTGTGTTTTTCTTTCATTTGTTATTTCAGTAGCTGTGAAACCTTATCTGCTTTACATTAATTAGTCTAACAGGATGCCAATAGCCATGTTTTGGACACAGGTTTTTAATAAACTGAAAAATTGTAAATGTGTCCGACCACTTTACTGAAGAATTAAAATCATCTTCTACTTCAAAGCGTGTCTACAAAGAGTGACCATTAGAATAGAAAAGAATGAGATTTCTATTGCCAGGGTTACTGCCAGCATGAACCCAATGGTTTTTTTTTTCCTTCTTAGCGTACAGTCCCATATAGCTTGAGAGAACCAAGCTGTCTTCTCAGATTTGTACTTGACAGCCAATGATCAATCAGATTTTATTCTCTATTGTCATCTATATTATTCATGAAAGTGAAAAAGTATTTTAACCAAAAAAAGTCCTGCATCACTGGTAACAAACTCATGAAAACGGTCTATGTTTTTCTGTCCATCATCTGTTATTCATGCTGACCTTGGAAAACTTGATATGGCACTAAATTAATGAGAGTAGAATAAGCAATGTCAAAGTGTCATTGACCTACTAGAACACCGGTGACTATTGTACATTGCACATTAGTTCTGTTGTTCAAAGACACAAGATGTCTTAATCGGCTCTCTCTTTATATATTATTAATGTTTGAAATCCTCCATGGACGCTGTCTCAGTGTTTTCTATCAGGTTGAGATCTGGCTTAGGGAATGCTGATTGTATTGCGAATTGAGAGTGGTACACTCTCCTCGCCAGTAAGAAAGTTCATTTCTTGTTGACACCTCACGCATTAAGTAACTGTATGGGTAATTACTCACTACATAGCTCTGGATTCAGAGTGTTACAGAAGATAAAACACAGCTGTTCATGCCTCATTGACCCCAGGTTTGCTGATTCTGCATTTAAATCACAACACTCTATTGAACAGAGGAAAAGATGTGAGGAACAACCAATTTACACTCAACCTCTCTCTTCCAATTTTGTTCTGTAGTCCAAAAAGGCTAAAGAAGTTGCCCCTGATGAAAGGGAGGTATTTTTGTTTAGAACTGAACTCGAATGGACTTGAAGGGGGATTAACTACATCCCTGTGTGAGTATTCACTGGTGTAATCACATAATCATGTAGGCAATTCATGGGTAACAGATTGGATTTTAATTGTAGGTTCAAGTGGTAAAGAATAAGTAGGTTCATTCCACAAGGGTATACGACTAACAAGTATGTATCACTGATGAGTGGGCAGCAGGTATGTAAATAAGATAAGGCTGTAACACAAGGTCTACAGGCTTTAGGTCTGTAAAATACCTTGGCCATTGAAGGCCTCACACCTGAAACAGGCTGACATGCCCCGATGACCAAGGTGTAATCCTGTGCCAATAAAGTGTAAGAGTTCAGTAAAAGAGGTGTTAAGCGCTAAAGTTCTGGAGACTATATAGCAATCGACTGGAAAATAGGCTGCAATGTGCCACTAATGCAACAAGATGCCCAATAGAAATAATACAAGGAATTCTGTGATAATCTCATGTTGCTATGGTAACTCCTTGATGTGGATGTTAATGAGAAGAAGGGGAACTAAGGAGGTAGCCTATGAGAAATGGGGCACCCTAAACTCCATGAGGTGTGACAGTGCAAATAAGGAAACATGCCTGAGCCTAGTGGGCATAGAAGAGAAGGATAACAGGATGGCCACCTGATCATCGTCTGACTCACCTCCATGTTTCCCCAGGGGATGTGAGTAGGAAAGCTCTGATTTTGGACATTTTATGGTTTAGCTCTATCTCTGTGCAGGTCTCAGGCCTTGTGGCGTTGTTCATCGGCTTAAGGAAGCTGTGAAAAAAAGGACATTTGATAAAGTACCTGTAGTGACCACAAGCAATGTAGCGATTTGAGGGTCGTTTAAAAGACAGCCCTTGCAGCAAACCCTGCCCCCGAATGCCTCATGCTGGGCCACTATTTAATTACTGAGGAAATGTTCCCCCTGCTGAATCACCAAACCCATTTCCTGCATCACTGAGGCTGTCTGAGCAGTGTTTTGTCCTGACCCCGCTTAGCTCATAAGAGATGAGAAGTTCACAGTTTCCCGAAGCTGATCAAAGGGAGTTAGGCAGACCTTGGGTGCTGCAAAGCTGAGCAGAGCAGAGCAATGCCCTTTAGAAATTGAGGCCTATCTGCTCTGTGACCCCTCTGTAAAATGAGACAAATATCACTGCCCTACCCTGCCAGGGATAAACACATTAAATCTAGAAAACACTGAAAGGCGCTGACACTCTGTGACACGCCCTCCCCCCCGGACTGTGGGCCTGCTGTGTCCCCGTTAACTCTCTGCTCCGCGTACCTCTCACACTGCTCTGCTAGTGCAAGCAGTCCCTTCAGGCTTCGCGCTCACACTCATTAGCATGTGAAGCACACCCAAAGTTACATGCGGGCTCTCACAGCCTCTCATGAACTATACAAAGGAAGACACCAGCAAATCCCCCCAGCCCCAGCCTTGAACCCCAGAAATGTACCGTGTCCTAAACAATGCAAGCTCATTAATTAGTTCACCACTCCATCAAAGGATATTTGGCACGCACCAGCCTTTGTCATCTGAGCTGATTGTAAGCAGTTCACAGTTCTCAATTCACAGGCTGAATTCCCTGCTCAGCTTGGGACCAGTTTCTCCAGTTCAAAAATCTTTTCTTCCAAATGTTCTTGTTATCTTCAGAGTAGGTGGGGAAGGAGAGAGGTAGATTCACGATGCCACTGTTCCTATGGAACTCAAAAACTTCCCCAGAGGAAGGGAACTGTAGTCCTGAAGAACTTGACGGGAGGACATCTGATAAGTTCTATTTTCTTAACCCTAAGATTTTTCTTTATTTTTTAGTAAAAAAGGCAGAGACATTAGTGGTCAAAATGTACATTAAATTTGAAAACACAGGACACTCAAGAATCAGGAAAAGTGAATGCTGAGTCGTGCTGGCTGGAAAAGGAATTTTTGTCTCATGGGAAATCCCAATACTTCAGCATTTATTTTCATCCCCAAATTAGATGAAAAGTTGAAATAACAAAAATGTCTGTGGAAAAAAAGTCTGAAAAATATCAGTTCACAAACATCAAACCTAAAAATATCAACATTTTCAGTTAAATGAAATGCTTCAACACTTTGAAATGTTGAAGCAGAATGTGAGCTTTAGTTTAAAATGTTGCTGCTGAAAATTTAAAAAAAAAAACTCATCAAAACCAACATTTTCCACCAGAAGCTTTTGATTCTGATGTAAACACATTTGACGATTACAAGACTTAGCCAGGAAATGTTTAACTAGCTCTCATGCAGCGGTAGACCCCATCACCTCAACACTGCCTCATTGTTTGCATGCCTGGCCAAGTACTCGTATCACACAATTACATATTTAGCATAGAAAACATCATATTGTGCAAGAGTTGTCTGAAATATTAGATAGGCCCATATGCCTAGATTCACAAAGAAACTTAAACGTGGTAATGCCTGACTTTTACGTGTCCAAAAAATCACTGTGATTCGCAAAGACTGAGTTTGGCATCTAGGCTCCCTATACGATGGAGGGCAGGAGAGAGACACCTCAGAATGGGATTCTTAATAGTCAGCATGCTAGTCAGCTGCTTGTCTCAGCTAGCCAAGGGGGAATGTCAAGCTGGGGGACAGGGGGAGCTATGCTAAATCCCGTCTCTCCCTTGGCGATAGGCACCTCAGTCTGGACTGCAGGGAGGCACCTCCCTCTGCTTGGGATTCTCAGCTGCAAACGTCTCTTGGCGTTAGGCGCCCACACTTGGGGTAGGGGACGGGTCGACGTCCTTCAGAATGTGTCGTCCAGTGGTTGGCGTACTCACCAGGAAAGTGCTCTCACCACCAGACCAGAGTCATTCCCATACTTGCTCACATTTTCTCTCTCTGCTCCAATGCTGAAGCTGTTGCACTGGGGATAAATAATGAAAACACCCTCTGGCCTGGGAGAGCGAGTGAGCATGGGAATGACTCTGTGATCTGGTGGTTAGAGCGCTCACCTGGGTGACCCAGGAGGCAGTCCCCCTGCCCCAATGCCCTATTTATTCAGCGTGCAGCAGCTTCAGCATGGGAGACTGGGGGATCCCCCGTAGGAATATCTCAGAGCTCAATGGCAAGGCAGAGATTAGGATGAAATTTCCAAATTATTTTTTCACTTCTGGCCTCAGTAGAATTGCCACTCTAGAAATTGCCTAACTCTGTTTACACCAAATGTAACGATCTTGGGGTTCATTAAATAACAAACCCGGGAATGAGAACAGAATAAAACAAAGTGGAGAGCGTCTGTAGTGAGCGGCTGTACCCAGCCCTGCAGTGTTCCCAACCCCTCTCTCATCTCCAATTTCCCACACTCACAGTACGGTCCCTTCGGAGGGAGCGGCACCGAAGAGCTGAGCAACTCCACTTTTTCAGTCCCTTGGGTCTGTGGGACAAATAGAGGAGCCAGAAGATTGTTGGGAAATGAATTGGGGAGAATCATGTTGTTGGGAAGGGCTGAGAAGGTAATTTATCGAAACCCATCAGTATCTTGAATTGAAACCAAGCTGAGAAGTTTGACTCTGGAGCCAGATCTGGACTTTCTGAATTCGCAGGAAGATGGATGGGCTCCATACTTTTGCATCAGGCCCATCTCCAAAAGGCTCATCACTTTGGGCTAGGGAAAGAGCCCAGGAGTTGCTATAAAATCATTTCCCACCTAACAAGAGCTGCTATGCTGGACAAAAGAAAAACAAAAATTGCTTCCTTTTGTTTTCCTTAGAATTCAAACACTAAGATTTAGTGTAGCCCAGGTTTGAATAAGTAGTAATCATTCACTGGTTCAGACTATATCAGTTTAGCACTAAAATACTATAATGTCTCGGAAAATGCTTTGCAAATATATTTACACACTACAGGAAAGTGAAGCAGCATGCATACCCCTTTTTAAATAAAAATTGCTTCGAGGTACAATTTGCTCAAATTGCTGTAATGAGTATTATGAATTTCATTTTAGCATGTTTTCACTGTATAATAACCTGATTTGAAAGTATAAATGCAAATTAAATTTAAATAGCCTATAATTTTTTTTAGAATATGTTTCATAAATATTTAGCATGGGTGTCTCATTATTGAATCAACTAGTCTTTAAACTGTGTCGATAGTAATAAAGGCAAGGTCATCTCTCACTTGCATGTATTACTCTCGTGAGTAACCAGCTTAATACATGCAATTGGTGAATGGCCTGACAGGTGCGTAGGTTGTGGACTTCTCATGACATCTGGAGAGACTTATGTGCGGTTCTGGGGAGGAATGGGTAGTCGTGGTACATGTAGGTGCCAATCACAAAGGGAAAGGAAGGAGAAACATCCTAGAGGCCAAATTTTGGCTGCTAGGAAAGTGATCACAGTCCAGGACCCCCATTGTAGCATTCTCTGAAATTCTTCCAGTTCCACATGCATGGAAAATTAGATAGGCAGAACTGCAGGGTTTCAATGTGTAGATGACATGATGATGTAGCGAGGAGGGGTTTAGGTTTATTAGGAACTGGGGAACCTTTTGGGAAAGGGGGATCCTATACAGGAAGGATAGGCTCCACCAAAACAAAAATGTAACCAGATTGCTGACATGTAAAATTAAAAAGATCATAGAGGAGTTTTTAAAATAAAGGATGAGCGAAAGTGGACAAGCACATGGTTCGGACAGAAACATCCCTTATGGGAGGATTTATTAAAAGAGAGATGTTGTATCCTAGTAAGGAGGAGTGGATAGAAGTTGATAAAGTACAGGTAGGAGCTGAAGTGAAACAAACAAGAGTCCCATTCAATTACATCACATGAAGGCCGACAACTAAATATGGGCAGTCCTCGACTTCACGAGGTTCGACTTACGACGAACGGCACTTAAACGTTTCTGAATTGACACCCTGATTCGACTTACAACTGGTTTCGACTTTCTGATGCTCAGTCCCGCAGTAGAGCGTATTGCGGTTCTGAGTTACACCATTTGGACTTACAATGCAATTTTCAGGAACCAGTTGTGCTGTAAGTCCAAGGACTGCCTGTATTGACAAATGTTGTAAGTGCGCCTATACAATGGATACAGGCTTAAATACTAAGATGGGTGAACCTGTGTGCCTGTTATTGAATGAGGATATTGATAGAATAGGCATCACAGAAACTTGGTGGAACAATGATAATCCATGGGACATGATAATACCAGGGCACAACATATAAAGGAATGACAGAGTAGATTGTGCTAGTGGGGAAGTGGCACTATATGTGAAAGAATGCACAGAATCGAATACAGTAAAAATCTTAAATAACAAACTGTACCATAGAATCCCTATGGATAGAAATGCCATGCTTGATTAATAAGAATATAGCAGTAGGAATATATTACCGGCCACCTGACCAGGATGGTGATGGCGACTGTGAAATGCTCAGAGAAATTAGAGAGGCTTCAAAAAAAGAAAACTCAATAATAATGAGGGATTTCAACTATCCCCATATTGACTGGGTACATGTCACCACAAGACAGGCCGTAGAGATAACATTTCTAAACACCGTTAACGACTGCTTCTTGAAACAGCTACTCCTGGCACCCATAAGGGGACGGGCAATACTGGATTTAGTCCTAAGTAGTGCACGTGATTCAGGCCAGGAAGTGAATAGAGTTGAACTGCTCAGTAATAGCAACCGTAATGCAATTAAATTTAATATCCTTTTAGGGGGAAAGCCCAAAGAAACCCACCACACTAGCATTTGACTTCAAAAGGGGGAATTATGCAAAAAACGAGTACATTAATTAATTGCAAATTAAAAGAAATAGTTGCAAGAGTGAAATACCTGCAGGTTGTATAGAAACTTTTTTTAAAATACCACAGTAGACGCTCAAACTAAACACATACAACAATAGTAATAATAAATAATTTAAAAAGAGTAAGAGGGCCAAAAATTGTCACCATGGCTAAGCAACAGAATAATGGAGGCAGATAGAGACAAAAAGACATTGTTTAAAATCTGGAAGACAAACCCTAGGTAGGAAAATAGAAAGGAACATAAACTCTGGCAAGTCAAGTATAAAAGTATGATTTATCATGGGATAAGTGGGAAGGTCCTCTGATGGATCAGAAACTGGCTAAAAGATAGGATACAAAGGGTAGAAATGAATTAACCTTTTTCACAGTGGTGAGAGGCAAATAGCAGAGTTCCCAAAGATCTGTACAGGGACCAGTGCTGTTCAACATATTCATAACTGTTCTAGGAAGAAAAGGCTAACCAGTGAGGAAGCAAAGTTTGTGGACGCTACACAATTACTCAAGATAGCTAAGTCCACATCTGACTGTGAAGAATTACAAATTTGGGTGACGAAGTAGACAAAAGTCAATGTTGATCAATGCAAAGTAAATGATGGGGTCAAAATTAACTGTTACCACTCAAGAAAGAGATCTTGGATCCATTGTAGATAATTCTCTGAAAACATCTACTCCATGTGCAGTGGCAGTCAAAAAAGCTAACAGAATGTTAGGAACCAATAGGCAAGGGATAAAAAATAAGAGAGAAAATATCCTTCTGCCACTATATAGACCCATGGTATGCTCACACCTTCAATACTGCCTGCAGATCTGGTCGCCCCATTTCAAAAAAGTAATTTTATAATTGGAAAAGGTACAAAGAAAGGCAACAAAAATGATTAAGGATATGGAACGACTTCCATAGGAGATACTAACAAGACTGGGACTGTTCAGCTTAGAAAAAAGACGACTAAGGGTGGATATGATTGAGATCTATAAAATCATGACTAGTCTGAGTTAGTGAATAAGGAAGTGTTATTTAGCCCTTAAGAGAACACAAGAACCAGAGTCACTCAATGAAA
Source organism: Macrochelys suwanniensis (assembly GCA_033296515.1). NCBI lineage: Eukaryota > Metazoa > Chordata > Testudines > Chelydridae > Macrochelys > Macrochelys suwanniensis. The sequence goes on along the minus strand of CM065781.1, from coordinate 1,968,471 downwards.
TGAATAGTAGCAGATTTGAAACAAACATTAGGAAGTACTTCTTCATACAATGCACAGTCAACCCGTGGAACTCCTTTCCAGGGGATGTTGTGAAGGCTAAAAACTATAACTGGGTTAAAAATTAGATAAGTTCATGAATGATAGGTCCATCAGTGGCTATTAGCCAAGATGGTCAGGGGCACAACCATATGCTCTGGTTGTCCCTAGGCATCTGACTTCCAGAAGCTGGGACTGGATGACAGGGGATGGATCACTCAATAATTGCTCTGTTCTATGTATTCCCTCTGAAGCATCTGGCACCAGTCACTGTTGGAAGACCATTGCTCTGACTCAGTATGGCCATTCTTATGGTCTTATGCTCTTAACTGTTTGTTCTCTAGGTCTTCACTGTCATCATCATCATCTAGCTAAAACGTACTCATCACCTTAATGTCTGAGTGCCTCACAATCTTTGAGCTGTGCGATAGGACAGTGCTGTTATGCCCATTGAACAGATGGTGAACTGAGAGAGAACAAGGCCCAGGCTTTTACAGGTCTTTAGGCATTGATCCAGTCCATGTTGCAAGGGCTAACGGAGTCAAACAGACAATCCCATTTTCAAAAGTAACCTAGGAGCCAATGTCTCACTGATTTTCAACGAGAACTTCACCGTAGCAGCTGCATGACAGACTCCAGAAGCAATAGCCATACTTCCAGCTGCACCAGCTCACAGCTGCATTGCAGTGTGGAAATCTAATAGCAGAGAATTGTGGTGTCCTGAGAGTGGCAGGTTCCTTGCTCCATCCCAAAGGCTATGTAGAGAGGGGAAAAAACACCCGTGGGAGACTCTCAGTGCAATGGCAATACTGAGGAATGGGTGATGATGTGTGATAATGGTGGAGCCTATGTGAGAGTGATAGTTCCTTAAGGTCCCATGGGGACAGGAAAGGATGGTACATGCTCTGTTCTATAGGGCCAGGGGGAGTTTGTCTTGTAGAGAGTCGCCATTACTCGCCCAAGGCACTATCCTGATCTAAGGCTTTTTAGATATTCTGGAGGAAATTGGTTTTAAAGAAATAAGATGAGGGCCAGAAGGATTTCAATGAAATTATTCCCCAAATAAGAAACTGACTTCTATAGGTTTTGATGCGGGAATATTATGAAGAGTAAATAGTTCCACACTTAAATTAGTTTACGTAATCTGTGCCACTATGTGATCCCCCAGTAAAATGTAATTTTCTTTCATCTCATTTGAATTAATTAATGTACCAGCCCACTGGCCAATCTATAATAAATCCAATTGTTCTTCTGCCTTTCTCCTGCCTCAGAATAATGGCTCTTCTCCTTTCTCAGAACAATAAGAGCTCCCTACTCTTTGATAATTTTATCACAGTGATCCGACTGTTAATTACATGCTAGTGATACTTTCATCAGTTATATTTCACCTACTTCAACAGTCAACCATGCATGAAAGAACAAACAGCATTTCTTTTCTCAGATTTGCTGATTTCTTCTTGGTAGAACCCCCAATATAACTTGTGATCTGTTTATTTCAGCAGTTATTTCAGTAACCTACCACTTCTCATAACATACTGAGATGGAATTTATCATTACTGAGACCCCAATCCTGCAAAGACTTAAGCATCTGTATAACTTTAAACGTGTGAGTAGCCCCATTGAAGTTAACAGGAGTTTTGACACTGAGTTCAGTGGAGCCAGGATTTTGCTCATTAAGACAGGTTTCAGAGTAGCAGCCGTGTTAGTCTGTATCCGCAAAAAGAACGAGGAGTACTTGTGGCACCTTAGAGACTAACAAATTTATTTGGGCATAAGCTTTCCTGGGCTAAAACTCATTTCATCAGATGCATAGAATGGAACATATAGAAGGAAGATAGATAGATAGATACAGAGAACATGAAAAGGTGGAAGTTGCCATACCAACTCTAAGAGGCTAATTAAATAAGGTGGGCTATTATCAGCAGGAGGAAAAAACTTTTCTAGTGATAATCAGGGTGGCCCATTTCAGACAGTTGACAAGAAGGTGTGAGTAACAGTAGGGGGATACTTAACATGGGGAAATAGATTCAATTTGTGTAATGAACCAGCCACTTCCAGTCTTTATTCACGCTTAAATTAATGGTATCCAGTTTGCAAATTAATTCCAGTTCAGCAGTTTCTCATTGGAGTCTGTTTTTGAAGTTTTGTTGTTGAAGAATTGCCACGTTTAAGTCTGTAACTGAGTGACCAGAGAGGTTGAAGTGTTATCCTACTCTGGAATATCCTAAGTACCTCTTGCAAGCTAGGTAGATTTACACCCATTTGACAAAATGGCACACTGAGGCTCATTGAGGCACAGGGCGGTTACAGTGAGTCGATGGCCCACTCCTGAGAGAATTTAGGAAATCTGGTTCCAGCTGCCCGTATCTAAGCTCATTTCCTGACATTAAAGCACTCTTCAAAGCATATGATAAGTCAAATTCAGAAGTTCATAGATCAGCTAAACTACGCGTCCCTTCCAAAGACACCCAGAAAGGGGGCAATCTGTGTATTTATATGACCAGGACAATGCAGCCAAATGCTAGCTAAACTATATTACGGTATGAACCTGTGTCACAGGGTCACTCACCACACGGGCACCTCCTGCTGGGCGTTTTGGGAATTAGCTCAGTCCCAGCGGGTGAGCCCTCAGGTGGTGGCTCTCCCATCTTCGCCTCCGCCTGCAGGCCCATTACGGCTCCTTCCTCTCGGCGTCTGCTTCGTGGCACAGTCCTCCGGCCGGGTCACCATCCGGTTTCCCCCCTTCCGGGGGGTGACTCCACCAAGAGTCCAGCCATGCCTCTCAGCAGCTTGGCAGTCCACAGCCGGGCCACTCCTTGGGGGTGGGGGACAGATGTGCCCACTACTCTGGGCCCCGGCCCAGGGACCCTGCAAACAGCAGTGTTCTGCTGCTTCTTCCTTCCAGCTCACTGTCTCTGTTCCCTAGGCCACTTTCCCTCAGACTCAGTTCCTTCCGCTCCTGCCTCTGGCTCCAGCTCCTTTGTCCTCTTCCTAGGGCCCTGAGCCTGTAAGTCCTTGCAGCCTGTCGGGAACTCTCCCTAGCTCCCCTGGTTCCTGTTAGCACCTGCCCTTCCCCAGGTCCTGGTCTCTCTATAACGCTCTACAAAGCCAGTCTTCTCCCTAGGGCTCGCTGCAGTAGACTCTTCACTCTGCTCTACAGCTTCCTTTTATATGGGCCGGCTGGGCCCTGATTTGCTGGTCCAGCCGCCGCCTAATTGGCTATTTCTCCTGCAGCCACTCCTTTGGCTGCCTTCTGCTCAGCCTCCCCAGGCTGGTTTTAACCCTATCAAGGCCAGTGCAGGGCCGACACCTAGTCACAACCAGCATGAGGTTACTCCTGAGAATGAGAGTTTTAATGTTACAACACAATTTATATTGTAAAGAGAACACCAAGTATAAAAGGACCTCAGCTATCACCGTGGGCAACCTTCTCCCAGGGACAGCTGTCTAGTTTTGTTGTGTACGCTCTGTGATAACTTTTCACTAAGCTTAACCTAAAGGATCTTGAAAGAAGTTAAATTGGAAGGTCAACATTAATGTAGAGACCATTAAGTGGATGAGACAACTTTGATTGCGTAGACATTTAACCTGTAAATTAACAGTAACAAGGAAGAATAAAATGATAAATAGCTCACTCTAAACAAATTACAAATGTTTTCATAGCAATTGTTTTGCTAGACTGGTTTCTATCTTCTCTCTTTGTCTGGGTGACAAACACTTTTTATTACTTTTGACCTTCCAGTGCATCCAACTCCTCTGGTAAACCACATGACTGTCAAATCAAGTCTGATTTAGCTTACAGATGCTGTATGCAACAAACCTTGGACATTTAATACAAACAAGAGGAAGTACTTTTTAACACAGCCTACAACTAAACAGTGGAATTCATTTCCAGGGGATTTGGTGATGGTCAAAAGTATAACTGGGTTCAAAAGAGAACTGGATGAGTTCATGGAGGATATGTCCATCAGTGGCTATTAGCCAAGAAGGGCAGGGATGCATCCCCATGCTGAGGGCAACTCTAAACTTCTCACTACCAGAAGCCAGGAGTGGAAGACAGAGATGGATTACTTCATAATTGGCCTGTTTTATAAATATTCCCTCTGAAGCTCTGGTATGCACCACTGTTGAAGACTGGGTACTGACCAAGACCTAATATGGCAGCTCTTACATTCTTCTTTTGGAACAGACCAAAAATTTAATCTACATCTAATGCTGACGTTTTAGTGATGAGCACTGTATCTCTTCGTATGAGGCCTGAGCTGCTTTGCAAGATCTCCAAGAGCCACCATAATCCTGCTTCTATTTCTGTACTTTTTGAATAATGGTTTTATAATACAATGCAATCTGTTATTTTGTTTGCATGATCTAGTGACTCACAATAATTAGAAGCCATTGTTTCTATTGGAAACTCTGATGTCTTCAATGTACGATACAGTTGCAATCAGATACATGGACTTGGAATTACACCAGTCTAAAAGCAGTCTAACACAATGGAGAACTGAGCCCTCTGGGTAGATTAAAAAAATGGTTTTCTGCTAATTATTTCTTTAGCTAAAAGTCTTTTGTTTTGCAAATAACTGGTGAAATCGCTAATTGTCTCTGTTCAGCCTACCTGCAGGCCAGAAACAAAAATGAGGAATGATTTCAAAATCTGTTCATCCACTTGGGAAAGGGTTATTTGCTTTGCCTTCTGTTTATTGCTTTTCAATGGCGCCAGCCAACAATGGCCATTGAATAGCTAATCCCATTTGTTATCTCCTGTCGCAGTAAACATGCATTATCTACTACATGGGCTTCCAATTTTTCCTGTGTGCCATTGTGCTGAAGCCATGATGAAAGCTTTATTAGCATTAGTCGCAATGGAAACAACAGAGTAACAAATGGCTGTGCATTTGGTTAGTATGTTGGCTTGGCCACGATGGTCTTTCTTGGAAGAGCAGGAAGAGGAAAGGCAGATTGATTTCATTTGCTCAAATAACATTTATATTTGTGTAACAAGGCAGCCTAATCTAAATAAATGTCCTTCCCTGGGCATTTTAGTAGCAGAAATAATCCACATGGCTCTGAATGCAGAACCACCCATTACTGCCCAAAAGATTTTTAGGAAGGAAGAAGAGCACAAATTAAAGCCTAAAGTGGGTGCTCTTTCTGAACAGCTGCACAAACGGCCTTTACTCCTCCACATGTCTAGCCAACCAATGTCACTGAGCAGCCTTGATAGTTCCAGTGGCAGAATGCTGAAGCGTTTTAAAGAGCCCACCTCCTGAAATATGCCATTGGTGCAGTCAGATTATTGCAGCGGATGATAAATACGCCTAGTGCACTTTGTCATTATTTCCATATACAGAAGATTGGGAATCAGGACCTGGGACGGGTGTTTTCAGGTCTGTGTCATCGTAGGCAAAATAAATGGACAAAGTCAGAGCCGTGCTGGAATACTGTACTGAGTCGCTAGCACAGTTAAACCAGCTCTCATTAGAATGGGAATTTTACCCCAGCCCTGCCCCCCAATCCTATATTATAGTTGAGGAATATGAATATGGTGATTGGAGCTTACTGTCCCAAGACATCCTTCAAACCAAGAGATTAGAAGGGTTGAAAAGTTACAGGAATAATGACACTATCCAGAATTATTACAGGAAATAGTAATACCAGAAATACTCACAGGAGTTTGGGCCCAGATAGAAGCCCTTTTGCTCCAGGACGTAAGCCAAGCTCAAAAGACCAGTTCTGATTACCCAGGAGCTGCCCACTGCCACAACTTGTGGCATCTGTCTCGGAAGCACCTGGTGCCGGTTCCCATCAGTGGTAGGTAAGGCTAAGCCTTTGTCACGGATATTTTTAGTAAAAGTCAGGGACAGGTCACATGGAATAATGAAAAATTCACAGAAGCCCATGACCTGTCCTTGAGTTTGACTAAAAATACCCAGGACAAAATGAGTAGTCTGGCCAGCTGCGGGGGTGGGGGAGATGGGAGCTCCAGGGTCCCCCTCTGCTGGCGGCTCCAAGCTGCGGGGGTCCCCCCTGCCTCCCCTGGCAGGGGGTTGGACTAGATGACCTCCTGAGGTCATCTAGGTAGGAAACCTGCCTTAGCCTCGCTGCGCCGCTGGACTTTTAGTGCCTAAAATCTCCCAGTTTGGCGTCAATACCTACTGGGAGATAGAGGGAGGGGGAGGAGTTGACCAGTGGGGCCCGAGGACACCCTGGAGTACCCTCGGGGACCCCCAGGGGTATGCAGACCACAGTTTGAAAAACATTGCTCTAATGAATATATTTCCAGCAGATCGAGGGACGTGATTATTCCCCTCTATTCGGCACTGGTGAGGCCTCATTTGGAGTACTGTGTCCAGTTTTGGGCCCCACACTACAAGAAGGATGTGGATAAATTGGAAAGAGTCCAACGGAGGGCAACAAAAATGATTAGGGGGCTGGAGCACATGACTTATGAGGAGAGGCTGAGGGAACTGGGATTGTTTAGCCTGCAGAAGAGAAGAATGAGGGGGGATTTGATAGCTGCTTTCAACTACCTAAAAGGGGGTTCCAAAGAGGATGGATCTAGACTGTTCTCAGTGGTAGAAGATGACAGAACAAGGAGTAATGGTCTCAAGTTGCAGAGGGGGAGGTTTAGGTTGGATATTAGGAAAAACTTTTTCACTAGTAGGGTGGTGAAGCACTGGAACGGGTTACCTAGGGAGGTGGTGGAATCTCCTTCCTTAGAGGTTTTTAAGGTCAGGCTTGACAAAGCCCTGGCTGGGATGATCTAATTGGGGTTGGTCCTGCTTTGAGCAGGGGGTTGGACTAGATGACCTCCTGAGGTCCCTTCCAACCCTGAGATTCTATGATTCTATGATTCTATGATTTTCTAGAGGCTCAGAGGCTGAATGTGACTTGCCTGGTCCTGCCCAAATATTCTAGCAATGTGTTTCTGGTCCCCCACATTCCCCTCCTTGCAGTGTGTTCTGTGCAGTGTATCAAGGCAAAGAAAAGCTGGGTTCCTGACCTGAAAAATTGGCAGTCTATAAACTGACCTCTGAGCATGAGATTATCTCCTCAGCTCACCTGAGAGGAAATGCATTCAGGAACAGATGGGGATATAAGGGAACACGACTGTATCACCAGGATATCAGATCAGATGTCCCTTGTACACATTGATCCATAAATCACAAGGCCAAAAGGGACCACTGTGAATAATCTAATTTGACTCCTGTATAACACAGGGCACACATGGAAAATTAACGAACCCTTCAGCAACATGGGGGAGGCCAATAGCAGCCGCAGCACGGCTCTCCCCAGAGTCTGAGATTGTGTGCATGGAAGGCCCCCTTTTGCAGCAGGCAGGGCTGCTGGCAGGGGACCCCATGTGAATCTAGGGGAGACATAGATTATTATTCCCCTTGACAAACTTTCCTTTCTGGCTGCTGCTCCCTGATGGTTTTTTGTAACCCGCTTGTCTCCACTCTCAAAACCTTTCACCGTTTCCCCATGTGAATAAAAGTGGTTTCCTCCTCATACTGCCCACTTCAGGCCATGAAAACAGCAGCAAACACCCTGCTTTCCTTGGGCTGAGTAGGGAACCATTTCACTCTTCTTATTCAGCTGTCTGCAGGGTTCAACCAACATGGGGCATGGCATCAGCTTCCAGCGTCCCTGCTTCGGAGCCTAGGGCACTCATCGACGTTAGTATTACAGCTCCAATACAACCCAGCGCTGTGTGAAGCAAGCTAAACCTTCAGTGTAATTTTTACTGGGTTGACTGCCCAGCACGGAGTAGCCAAGGCTGAACTGACACAGCACAGGCTGGAAATGTAGGTGGTAAAAATGGCCTGTAAAGGCAGCTCAACATTGAAATGCCCTCACAGCACCGGATCAGGCTCACCTCGCTTTATATCCATCGCCTAGCCAAAGCCCATTGGGCTCTGTGGAAATATCTGAATGACTTCACTAGGTTTTGGGTGGAGCCCTAGAGCTAGTGTCTCCTTCCAGTGGGCTCCAGGTGCCTCGTTACCTGCCTTCTCTCTCTGTTCTCAGCATGCCCTGTCAACAAGGGTAGGTCTACTCTCCCGCCCTCTGCCATCAGGCATGGCTATTTTAACCTCTCCGGACGAATGACATCATCAGTCACCGAGCAACTGGGTAGTCTCAGAGAGTCGTTTCAAATGGGAAGGGAGGAGTCAGCTTGAAGGAGGCTTTGGGCGTGGCTGGGTTTCCCTCCCACTCCCAATTAATTGCTTCTGTGTGTAAGTGCTACGGGGTTGAGACGTGCAGCTTCCCAGGAGAAGGCGAAGGTTCCAGACTGGTTTTCCTTATACTGGAGGTCATTGGGAATATATGCTGCATTGGACTTCAAAATGGATCCTCCCCACAGTGGAGTTGCATAAATTAGAGACATGAAAAAGTTGGAAAAGGTAAAGAAGTGTTAAACATTGGGGGGGGGGTTTCTCACATTCCCATCTTTTCACTTTACCGCTTCCCAGTGGAAAATAGGAGGAGGAAGGGGAAGAAATCCTGAATCTCCAGAAACCAAAACCACATAACTAAAACATTTCAGAAAACTTGTCACAAAAATAGAAGTGACATTTTAACTCAAAGTAAAATGAAAAATTATATTTTGTTTCCATATGTCAATATGAAATTACATTTAAAAAAAAATCTGGTAGGGAAATTGAAACAGTTCATCGACACAGACATTGTGCAAAAAACTTTGATCTTGGTTAAACTGAATTCTCTGATGGGGAAACTTTGGCCAAAAAATGTGACCAACTCTATCTACCCGTAATAACACGGAATTCTCACTGCACTTGCAGGAACTTGGTCAAGCAAAGAAGACTTTGCATTTGTCCCCAGCTCCCCCAGAATATTACTCTGTCATCAAAGATGCATGAAGCTAGCTCTGAAATGGATCAGTTTTATCCACAAAATTACAAGACATTTGTCTTGACATTTGTTCGGGACTCTGAACAGCCACCCAAGCAGAGGACCCTGGGATTCACCTGTCTGTCTGCACCACAAAACAAATCAGAGCTCCAGTTTTCTTCCGTCTCTCCTTGTGTCATCCATGAATGAGGGGGTCTTGTGAGAATGAAGGCAAGGAAGATATTCATAGGCCTCAAGGTAAGAATTTGGGTACAGGTTTTGATGGAGCAGGTTCTGCTCCAAATGGGCATACAAATAGATTGATAGAATCCAAGGCCAGAAGGGACCATTATACTTCTCCAGCCTGACCTCCTGTATAGGGTGACCAGATGCGAGGACCCGGAAATCGGGACTTATCCCCTCCCACCGGACTTGTTGAGCAAAAAAAAGGAGAACGGAAGAAGCCCAGATATCAGGACAAATGGCGTCAGGACGCGGGACAAAAGAAGAAAAATCGGGACGGTCCCGATTTAATCGGGACGTCTGGGCACCCTACTCCTGTACAACACAGGCCAGAGAATTCCTGCGTCCTGACCTCAGAGTGCAGGAGGCAAAGTCCGTCTATGACATAGTGTAATTTCCAGGTACCTTAACTCCAGCTCCACTCCAAACAGAGCTCTAACATATGGCCAGCAGTATGAGCTACCTGGAATAACCCACCGTCCTCATGAACTCCCCGGTGGTCTAAATCGGAGCCCAAGGAGGCGTGACTGCAGTAGCAATGGAAACTTTGGTGCAGGATACAGCTGGGGATTCATGACCGCCTGAGGTTGAGAGTCAAGGGATATCGACTCTTCCCGGCCAGTCATTTATTCCCAGGAAATGCCCTATGCTTCCAATGCTGTTTACATAACAGCACATGCCAGTGAGATATGCCTCTCTCCAGTGAAAGGGAGAGCTTAAAACCACCTACAGGTTTTTTTCCAGTTACAATGAAATCTATTCAAAAGCAGTAACTGCGCAGTAAATTGTATCGAGTCAGTGCAAATAGCATTAAAGACACCGGGGTCAGGTGCAGCCGCTAAGCTGAGTATTGTGGCAGTGAAGTATTATTTAGGCTTCTTTTGACTAGCTGTCTACCTCAGAGCAGCTTTTCCTCTACAGAACACAGGCAGGTCCCTCGGAAATCCATGCTCACTGTATTGCAAAATACGCCCTCCCACGTGCTCTGGGTGCGTCATTCTTCTTTTTATTTTGGTGGGTGAGTAAATATCAGTCGGTTTTCCCATCATCTCTTCATCCTGGTGATGTTATGCCAGGACTGGTAAATTTCCCATTAGCTTTGCAAGGTCGCCTTACTACCCAAAGATGTTTAGTCTTTCAACAGTCCTGCCGTTTTGTGAAACTTAATGTTTTAGATTCCTTGCTCTGAAGTTAGTTTAATGTTTCTGTACTTTTTCACTGTTGTTTTTCTTGTGTTAAGTGCACTGGAAGCTTATTCTGGGAAGATGTTTATTATTTCAAAGAGCTGAAGTGTATTTCCATATCTGCTTTAGCTTAGAGCACAGATATATTTTCTCAATATCTTTTACGTTGTCTGTGGGAGTGCACGCTGACTGCTAAACCGACTCCTTCTCTGCTGCTGTCTGCCCCCTCTGCTATAGCCTGAGGGAATGAAAATCATAAAAACCAATATTTGAACTCCTTCCAGCTTTCTGCCCCTTTGAGCATTAGTCTGCCTACCCAGCTGTGGCACAATATTGAGTCAGCTCGCTGTCACACACAGCACAGCTGGAAGTTCGGAAAGGGCAAGACAAGAGATAAAGGGGCAGCAAAGGAGGGGCTGATGGGGGATAAATATTTTAAAAAAACCCAGTCAGATATTTGTATGGGATTCATAGAGATATTTCTGCATTCAGTGCCATGCTGGGTGCACTTAAAAAGTTCCAATGGTGTGAAATAGCCGTCGCCTCTGACAGAGAGACCTGATCTTTAAAATGGGAAATGCCACTGGAAACAGTAGAATCTTTCAAACCAGCAGAAATGAATTGGTTGCCTCTCTCCCATTCACACATGAACAGTAACAATAAAAAAACAGACCCATTCCCCTTCTCCCAATGTCCTTGGCTTTCTGTTCATTCCCACCTCTCACTGTTTTCTCTTCTTAAAATTTCACTCTTTCCTTCGTTGTATCATTCTCCACCTTGCCATCTCCCTTTTCTGTTCTATCTCACCTTCCTTTGCCTCCAACATTTTTGGCTGGCACGGCACAGCTCATCTCCGGAGCTCTGTGAGAATCCTGGCCACCCAGATGGTTTTCTTTTCGCAAGTGACAAAGAGTGTTTTTAACAGAATTTTACTCATTTTTTAGTTCCCATATGCTTGCATCCAAAATCTGTTGATGACTCAAATGTAGGAGAAAAGTGTAGCTTTTCTATTTATCCATGTTAACTAAAGTATTAAGAGGACATTCCTTCAAAGGGTCCTCACAAAATGAAAAACAATAGTTTTATGAAAGTAAACAAGGTCACTGAATTCATGGGAATAGTGCAGTACTCTGTGTAGTCGATAGCAAAGGAAAATTAAGGGTATATCCAGAAAAAATCCAGACTTGTTCATGCAAGTGTAAGGTTAAAATTAGGGCTGTCAATTAATTTCAGTTAATGCATGTAATTAATGCAAAACAAATTAACTAGATTAAAAATAGTCATGATTAATCACAGTTTTTATCGCACGATTAAACAATAAGAGAATAGGTTTCAGTGTAGTAGCCGTGTTAGTCTGTGTCAGCAAAATGAAAATAAGAAAGAAAAACTTGTAGCACCTTAGAGACTAACAAATTTTTTTCAGCATAAGCTTTCGTGGGTTAGTACCCACTTCATCGGATGCATGGAATGAATAAGAGAATATCAACTTAAATTTATTATAAATATTTTTGGATGTTTTTCTACCTTTTCAAATATATTGATTTCAGTTACAACACAGAATACAAAGTGTACAGTGCTCACTTTATAGTATTATTTTTATTATAAATATTTGCACTGTAAAAAAGATAAACAAAATAAATGGTATTTTTCAATTCACCTCATACAAGTTCAATCAGTCCAACTTCTTGTTCTGCCAATTGCTAAGACAAACAAGTTTATTTACATTTATAAGAGATAATGCTCCCCACTTCTTTCTTACAATGTCACCTGAAAGTGAGAACAAGCATTCACATGCACTGTTGTAGCCAGCGTTGCAAGGTATTTATGTGCCAGATATGCTAAACATGCATATGTCCCTTCATGATTCAACCTGTAGGCATAAAGTTTTACATTGTTTTGTTTCTGAGTGCAGTTATGTAAAAAAAATTCTACATTTGTAAGTTGCACTGTCACGATAAAGAGATTGCACTACAGTACTTGTGTGAACCCAAGACTGTCTCTCACAGGGCACTGGCATGCAATATCAGATTGACGGCAACCTCTTCAACCATTCTCATCTATGTGCCAGAACTAAAGTAGTATCGGCAACAATAACCAAACTCCAGAATGCAGATGATTATGCTGTAGTTGCACACTCAAAGGAGGATCTACAAACAGCCCAGAATTGTTTCTCTGAAGCTTACAAAAGCCTAGCGCTAACTCTGAACATATTCAATCATCAGACCCAGCAAGGAAGCTCTATATCAACAAAGAAGAACTGGAAAATGTAGAATACTTTGCCTATCGTGTCAGCCCTCTCTCACAGAGGACAGACATAGACGTCGAGATTCAGCACAGAATTCGCTGTGCCAGCCTTGTCTTTGGCAGACTGTCTCGCCGGGTGTTCAACAATCACAACATCAGAACACACAGTAGACTTTTAATTTATAAAACGGTGTAATCCCAACTCTCCTCTACGGCTGAGAGACTTGGGTGACCTATCGAAAACACCTGAAAGACCTGGAACGCCAGCACCAGCACTTCCTTCGGAAGATCATCAACATAAAGTGGGAGGATCATCGCACTAACGTCAGTGTCCTCACAGAGGCCAACATCTTCAATACTGAGGCCCTTATTATCCAACACTAGCTGAGGTGGAGTGGGCATTGTGCACATGCCTGATGTACGCTTACCAAAACAACTGCTGAATGCCCAGCTCACCAAAGGAGAAAGGAAACGAGGAGGCCAAAAGAAACGCTTGAAAGACACCCTCAACATAAACATCAAGAGATGTGGCATCGACACCACACACTGGGAGACAGCAGCCCAGGACAGGGATAACTGGCGGACACTTGCCAGAGAGGGAACGTCCACTTTTGCCCTGGTCGCAGAAAAATGCCAGAAAAGAAAGGAAAGACAACTGTCACGCAGCAATCGCGGGCCAGCCCTGTCTTCCAACACCACCTGCAACGTCTGCTAATGAGCCTGTGACTCATGGATCCGACTCCTCAGTCACCAAAGGACCCATGAAAATAAAACCTGTGAAAGATCAACCTCGACCTCGAGGGAGCGCCGATGACGATGACAGTTCTTGTCTGAGGTGTATTGAAAAATATGGTTTCTTTAGTTTATCTTTATTACAGTGCAAATATTTGTAATACAATAATACTATAAAGTGAGCCCTGTACACTTTGTATGCTGTGTTGTAACTGAAACCAATACATTTGAACATGCAAAAAAAAATCCAAAAATATGTATAATACATTTAAATTGGTATTCTATTATTGTTTAACAGTGCGATTAAAACTGCGATTAATCGCGGCTGTTTTTTTTTAATCCCGCAATTAATTGCGATTATTTTTTTTAAACGTTTGGCAGCCCCCGTTAAAATGTATCGGAATTCTGTCCAGGTACACAGCACCAAATGAAGGAATAACAGCATTGTACCAGTGCCTAGCACTGCAGTAATGGGGTGATGGAGTTCAGCATTTAGCTCTGTAAGTCCATCGCTGTACCTGCAAACTATACAACTTTCAAACATTTGTTTTTTCATTCCTTGTATTTCAGTAACATCCAGGAACTTCATGTGAGCCCGGGACCCCGCTCTGCGAGGGCCTGTACAAACACGGAGTGAGAGAGAGACCCGCCTTGAAGAGTTTACAGTTTACATCAGTGGTCCCCAAACGTTTCACTGCCATGCCCCCTTTACCCCTGTCCGTACCTCCCAGGAGCAGGGGGCAGGGAAGACAGGGGTAAGAGGGACGAGGCTGGGGCCACAGCTGGGGGCAGGTCTGGGGCCGGGGCTGGGAATGGAGCCGCAGCCAGGGGCCAAGGTTGGGGCTGGGGCTGGGTCTGGGGCTGGGCCTGGGTATTGGATATGAGGCCGGCCCCGGGAGTGGAAGCCGCAGTTGGGGGCCAATGCTGGGGATGAGGCTGAGGGTGGGGCTGGGTGGGCCTGGCTGGCGCTCTTTCCCCACCTCCCATTGGGCTGACCCAGCCGGCCGGGCCCCCCCCAAATATTCCACCCCCAACAGTTTGGGTACCTGTGATTTCTATAGAGAAGAGAACCAAAGGGAAGGGAGAAGGGAAGTGTTGGACTGTACATGAGGTGTAAATGTTAAGTGAGGTAATTAACCATTGGAACAGCATACTAAGGGCTGTGGTAACTGTTAATGGCAACTGCACCTGTCTTCCCCCTCTATGGGCCAGCAAGGGCACCATCTCTCAGGTTTCTGGCTGGTTTCATCGCGTCTCTTGGGAGGAGAAATTCATCCCTCTCCCTCCTGACTGGGGTATTTCCAGGCTGCAGGGTTCCCTGCCTACTCTGTGAATTCCCCCAGCTAAGTCCAGCTGCCTACGCAGGCCAGCTCTGCATTTCCCCTCTGGGACCGTAAACAGTGTAATTGCCACAGTTAAGTTATCCCACCGCTCTTGCTGAGCAAGTCCATGTCTATAACATTCCTGTAACATCTATTCAATCATTTATTAACCCTTTATAAATGTATCAGAGGGGTAGCTGTGTTAGTCTGGATCTGTAGAAGCGACAAAGGGTCCTGTGGCACCTTATAGACTAACAGACGTATTGGAGCATAAGCTTTCATGGGTGAATACCCACTTCATCGGATGCAAGCAGTGGACATAAATGGAGTCTCAATACAACATGTGAGCAAAGCGTCCTGCAGAATTTAATACACAATTATCGTCCTCCTATTGACTTCTTTAGGGTGGTTCGAAAGAACCTCCAGAAGGGACCTCACAACTGTTCTATTGTACAGCTTTCTAGTGCTCTGCTGACCCACTCTGGAGCTGTGTTGGTTCCATTCCTAGCAAATGGGAGTGCACTTTTCTATGAGCACTGTGTGGCTGCTGTGGAGACCTTGTTATGGGGGGCAGGTCACAGAGTACCCCTCTGCGGGTGCTCCGGTGCTGTGGCTCCTCTGCAGATAAAATACTATTTTTCGTAAACCTTCCCTCTCATTTCCACTCTGCCCAGGGTGGGTTTTGGCTGTAAGGGAAGAATACCCCTCTGTGTACAATTGCTATAATTGATTTACACCAGAAAATGGTCAGAGCGGCTTTGTCCCCCTAACAAGTTGGGGTGACCAAACTAGCAGTGTTCCTTGGCAGCAGTTCAATCTGGAAGTAAAATGGGTCGCTTTTTACATAGGGCTCTTTGCAGCATGAGAACTAACCGTGCCCAGCTGCTGTCTCCTGCAATGTGAAATGACCTCTATTCCTCCTGGAACGGCTGTCAAACTGTCCCATGCATCTTCTTTGGAATTATTTCTGAGTGGATCAGTTAGCAAAGGAGTCCTCCAAGAGCAATATAGCCAACATCAACCCCTGAGACAAAGCTTACACTTTGTTATTCATTCTTCTCAGGACAAGGGTTTGGAACCTTTAATCTATTTATGCGGACTTTGGCACTGGGGAAATCTTGAGAAAAAGAATGTTTAAACAGAGTGACTTCGCTGCATTTTCTATATTCTCCTGCCTGTGATTTCTGCTCATTGAAAACTGTGTGGGTTTAAAATATTTTCTTCCTTGCAAACTATTTTTACCTTTTAAGTCATCCCATGATCTTATGCTGTAAATATTTCCTTGGCAAGATACTGTGAAATTACAAATGTATCGAGTTCAGAATTTTGATTTTGTTGTCCAGTCAGGCAAGACAAGATGATGGGCGGGGTGAGAGAACATTCCTGATCCAACACACAGGTCCTGGGACTTCCAATCCCATAGATACTCTGCGCCCAATCCAGCTTCCACTGTTGTCAAAGGGAGCCGGGTGGGGTCCGGAGTGAGGAACTGCCCTTGAATTAAGGGTAGTCCCGAGTGTGCAGTGACTGCAGAATCAGCCCCAATTTTTAATGAGCAAAAGTGGCAAAAAGAATAAAAAACACAGACTTGTGTTAGATATGAACTTTTCATCCTCACGGTGACAGTCCGTCTCTTGGGCGGCCCAGTTCTGGTCTCCTCAACACCAATTTTACACAGGGGTCATTCAGTGGAGTCATTCCTGATTCACTCTGGCGGCAAAAGGGAATAGGAGCCGTAGGTTCTACTGGTGGCAAAACTGCACTGATGGCACCAGCTGCCTTAATGGACCAATCTCTTGAGACCCAGACTCTTTTTTCTAAGGCCGTGTAAGCAATGTCTTAATTCGGGCCAAAAGAGTCTCGAGATAATGGGTTGAAATGCACCATTACTTGGTCGACCAAGGCTGTTTACAACTGGGTCAGTGTATCAGTCTTGCATCCATCAAAATGTAAGGTGACTCTTCAACGGCATGATATCCCTGCAGTGCAAGTCTGAAATCCTATGCCCAGAAAGCAGCACTGGAAGGAAATACCCCCATGGTATCAGCTGTCTGACTAAGAGACTGATGGTTTCTATTGAGGAGGAACCAGTACTGAATGGTAGGTAGCATTCCTGGTGATTTAGAAAAGTTACTGCAATAAAGAAATTAATGAAGGGCAATTTATTAGCAAAATTCCAATTAGTTTAATTAGATTACATTATTTTCCTCTTTGCTGCTTTCTAATCTGGATATATGAGAATGAAAATTAATATTAATGTATTGTGTTTATTCAGACTTAATGAACTGACTGGCATGGTTTGCCAGCATTTAGCTGTCTGATTTAAATGTGGCTAAACCTTATTTCATAAAATTCATTTTTGATAATGACTTTCTTACAGATCAGAGTTCAGGAAAATGAACTGAATTATCACTTCCTTTCTTAATCATTTCATGGCATCATCATGCAGCAATGTCATTGACAGACTTAGAGAGATGGATCTTAATGTTACTGTAACATACTGTAATGATAAAGGCAATTTTTCTCCTTCCCATATAAAGGTTACCTTGGCGGGTGTTTGGAGCCAATTCAGAGTCACTGTCTGAGAGCGCTCTCAAGATCTCTCCTTTCTCCATTTAGCTCTTCCCTGTTGCAGGATAAGCAATCGGACCTTCACCCCTCTCCTCCTCTCCCAGCCTCCGATCTCTACCAGAGCGTCCCCATTTCCATGCTCAGGCACTGGCCTCCAACTCAGAGACATAGGGTGAAATTTTCAAAAGTGTCCAAGTGACTCAAGAGTGTAAATCTCATTTCCAAAAATGGCACAGGTGCCTAATGCCTGAGTGCTCTTCTGTCTTTCCACCCTGCAGCTTTCATACAGCTACTGCCTCCAAATTACATCTCCCCTTGGGAATCCGGTTTAGTGACAAACTCACAGTTCTGCTCACCAAGCATCTTCCAGCTCTCCCCAGGACTTGGTCCTCTGCTCTCACCTCATCGGGCTGGTCCCCTCAGTCACTCCATTCCCAGACTGCCGGCCTGGTCACTGGAAAGCGTCCTCCCCGGTCTGTCCGAGATGCAGCCAAGAGCTTTGCTCACAAGCTGGCACACAATCCACTATCGCCTAGCCGCTCAGGCATGTTCTTCATCTGGAGACTCAAATTCCCAGCCCCTCAACGTACATGCACCCAAACGACCAGTGCCTCATTGCGCTCCCTCTTTGTTCAGGCCCTTGCAAGTTGATGTGAGTAGAACAGTGGCATTCTCCGGCAGGAGTCCCCACTCCTTCCCCCACTCCCATTTCACCAGCCCCCACCCCACGGCGCCTCGCTGCCGTGGCTCCGTTGTCTCACACTCAGGCTGGGCATGTCAGCCGGTTGCTGATGCGACTTGCTTAGGTTCTGTGCCCAAGCTTCTCACAGGTGCAGCTCCAATCCGATCACTTCAGGCTCACGTGCCCCCTCTCGCACACTCTTTCTCGCCACTACCTCCTCACTGGATGTGGGGGCCGTGCCCCCTGGCACTGCGGGGCCGTCCTTGACACCTCCCCGTGTGTCTCTTCAAATGCAAGCTTTTGTGAAATCCTCTCCCTTCTCACTCTAGCTGCAACGTCTCCACAGTCTGCCCCGCTGGTTCCATTGATTTCCACTGCAGGGCTCAGGCCCTCACCTTCCGAGACTACTCCAAGCTCCACCTCCCATGTCCCACTGGATGTTGTTTCTCTTCTGCCATCCATTCAAACCCTCAAGTCAAAGTTACCTTACTTGTCCAGTGTTCTAATCATGTCCACCCCCTAGGCTAGGCTAACTCAGACAATGCCATCGCCTCATTTTGTATCCCATACACTGTATTATACTGCTGTCATGTATATGTTATATTCACTGTCTGTGTGAGATTGGACACTGCTCTTGATGGGTCACCTGTACAGGTCACATTCTACCTTGACTAGTTTGGGATGTGGGCGACTGGGGACAGAGCCATAGCAGCCGAGGGGAAGGTGGATGAGCCGTCCTGAATGGATAGATTGCAGTCACCCTGGGCATAGCAAAGAAAGCTCAGGCTCTGGAACGCTGTTCTTTCAAAAGGAGCCGAGTTTGCACCCACTAGCACTTACCAGCCAAAGCCCAACCAGACAATGTATTTAACTTTAGATAACTTCATGGAGGATAGATCCATCAATGGCTATTAGCCAGGCTGGACAGGGATGGTGTCCCTAGACTCTGTTTGCCAGAAGCTGGGAATGGGCGACTGGGGATGGATCACTTGATGATTCCCTGTTCTGTTCATTCCCTCTGGGGCACCTGGCACTGGCCACTGTCGGCAGCCAGGACACTGGGCTAGATGGACCTTTGGTCTGACCCAGTATGGTTGTTTTTATGTTCTTCAGCCCCAGACCCCAGCAAGTCTAAGCCAGCCCCGGCGACCCCGTTCAGAGTGGGTCCCAAGCCACAGTTTGAGAACCACTGGACTAGACGATCTACTGGTCCCAGCTGGCCTTAAACACCATGACTCTAAGTTTTGTCCCCACGGATACATGCCGGGCTCACACGGATGTCAATGGAAGTGGGCACATGCAACCAGTGGCAGAACGTGGACTCGTGTATGAAGATTTATAACCCACATCATTCTCTAAATGTTGTCTGTGAGCTGCAGACTTTGGCACAGGAAAGCCTTGTGGCAGAAGGTGATGGTAAATGACAGCTTGAAAACTGCTCTCATTGGTTGTTTTTGTGCACATAGTCTTGATTTGGAAGACGCTATGCATCTGATTTGCAGGTTAACTCTGGATATATTGTACCATCCTGCCGTCACACTGTGGTAATTATTTTATCTGTTTAACAGACAGTGTTTTCATTACAGAGAAGTACTTTGCCTGGTGATTTCCATTGTGAACCCAGACTTTTGAATATATCACCAGGCTTTCCTCTTAATCAGGATATGCTTTGAACCTCTAGAAATACAAATACTCTGATGGTGTAAGTGAGCAACCTCTAGCCCCCTTTATATGTTGATTTACTACCTTGGACAGAAGACCTCAATGTTCAATTTCATGCATTTTTACTCCTGCCCGAAAACATAATTTTGCTGAAATCTCAAGGAAACCTGACTCCTAACACCATGACATCTATTTCTGGGCTCCTAATGATCACAAAGATAGAGACATTTCTGATATAAAACCATAGGATTTTGGTTTCTGCTGCCCTGGATATCCTTGATTATAATTCAAAATAGCTACAGAATTAACCCACTGGCAATTCCTTCCATGAGCAATGAATATTTAATGGATATGAAATACCAGGTATGATTTTTCAGATTACAGGTTTTCAGGACATTTTAGGAAAAGACATCCGGATCAATGCCTATTTGCTTTTCCTTTGGACTAAACATTATAAACCCCAATGGCTTTTTAAAAATCTTAATGAAACATATTTAGCTCTTGTGAAGAGATAACGCTGCTGACTGTCAGTGATACTAACACCGGAAAATTGATCAATAAAATGGTCTTAGCACAGTGGTATTGTGTGTGTGTCAACACTGGACTTTGAGGGATTTGCGTAGGTTATTTAACACAAATATACTGCATCCATTTTGCATTTGGTGTATGAGTGCCATTCTGTACACAATCAATGCTAATCCAGTAGGTTGCTCCGCTAGCAAAACAAGAATTTTTTCAAAACCCATCCAAATCTCGATCACTTTTTATCATTGTTTCATGGAATTGAAACCAGCTTTGGGCCCAGTCCCTATCAAAAGAGATCTGAACTGATGATCCTCATTTTATCATCCAGTAAATCTAATAAACAAACTGCCATGAGGTCTCAGTGCATTGGCTGTCATTTTAATGTATGTTTACTTACCGTTTCCAAGAATTTTCCACTTTCAGTGTTTATCCGAACAAGCAAATCATCTGAATCACTGGCTCTCGGTAAACATTGTCAGGGCTTCACCATAGCTAGGGACTGACCAAATTCACGGTCCATTTCAGTCAATTTCACAACCAGGGGTTTAAAATTAGAACATAAGAACATAAGAATGTCCAGACTGGGTCAGACCAAAGGTCCATCCAGCCCAGTATCCTGTCTTCAAACAGTGGCCAATGCCAGGTGCCCCAGAGCGAGTGAATCTAACAGGTAATGATCAAGTGATCTCTCTCCTGCCATCCATCACCCCCCTCTGACATACAGAGGATAAGGACACCATTCCTTACCCATCCTGGTTAATAGCCATTAATGGACTTCATCTCCATGAATTTATCCAGTTCTCTTTTAAACCCTGTTATAGTCCTAGCCTTCACAGCCTCTTCAGGCAAGGAGTTCCACAGGTTGACTGTGCGCTGTGTGAAGAAGAACTTCCTTTTATTTGTTTTAAACCTGCTGCTCACTAATTTCATTGGGTGGCCCCTAGTTCTTCTATTATGGGAACAAGTAAATAACTTTTCCTTATTCACTTCCTCCACACCACTCATGATTTTATATACCTCTATCATATCCTCCCTTAGTCTCCTCTTTTCCAAGCTAGTCACGCTCATGTTTTCAGATGTTTACACCTGAAACGTCACAGTGCTGTAACCCTGGGGGTCAGGGTGGGGGATCGCAAGGCTATTGTAGGGGGGTCGTGGGGTTACCACCCTGGCAGGGGCACTGCCTGCAGAGCTGAGCAGCCAGAGAGGAAGGCTGCTGGCCGGGTGCCCAGTGGGTTACCATAGGTCCAGTTTTCCCAGCTGTCTCCTGCCCCAGTGGGGAAGTAACAGCTGCAACTGCCCTGCGTGGGGGCCGGGGGTGACCGCTGGAGCTGCGGCCTGTCCACGTGGGATGGGGGAGGTAACAGCTGGAGCCGCGGCCTGTCTGTGTGTGTGTGTGGGGGGGGGAGGGACATTTGCCCACTTATCTAAGTCCATCTTGTGCCACATAAGCCGAGAAGCGGAGTTAACAGACTGGAGAATCTGGCCCTAGCACCTCTGTCAACAACGCTCTGCTCCTGGCTCTGGGTCTTTACCGCCCTGCCCATTGCCTGTTCCTCAGCCTCTCCTCACCTGTCTCTGCTTCGCTCCTGCCAGCATCCTGTTGCTAACTGCATGTCGCTTTGCTGCCATTCCGCTCACCTTTCCCCACTCCCTTCAGTCTCCATCCTACCTCCAATCCAGCCTCTCCTTGGCTCGAAGGCACCACATAACTCTGCCCTTAATCTCCATCTCTACCCTCCACTCTTCTTATAACATCTTCCCACCCATCCTGTTCCACCACGCTGCTCTCAATACCCTTTGCCCAGCTCCAACGGGCTGCGTCATTTATTCCAACAGCTTTCAAATCTCTATCTTTGTACAGCTCCTAGCGCAATGGGATCCTCTCCTGGCTAGGCTGCAGGTGCTGCTACACTACAGATGTATTATAATACACATTATTACATCATAATAAATTAATACACAATAATTCCTCTCCTCCTCCTTCTTCAGAATAATTGTAATATGCACTGACCCAGAACACTGTGGAGGAATATTTTAAAAGGTGACACAGCCCTGACCTGTACAATTAAATCATACCACGTAAAAACTGTCTTATTAAATAGCTGCAAAATTCAGGACAAAAACACAACAACAAACAGAGAGCATGTATCCTGGTGGGATCCGTGCTACTCAGAGCTAAGCGCAAAGCAGCATGTGGGGCTGAGAGAGAGAACGAGAGCACAGATTTATATATGAACAGAGCGAGGAGGAGAACAAATGTGTGTGTGTTAGGTGAAGGGAAAGTGAGTAGCACCATGTAATACTTTATACATGAGCAACCTGCTCTGAAACAGCTGTTCCTTAGGAAGGAGGAGTTTCATTGTAGAACAGCAAATTAAATGCAGAAACAGCAAAAACAAACACCGAAGCACGAGGCGTTTTTCAGCACAAGGTAACAAGAAGATGTGTGTGCTGGAATAACAAGAAAGC
Organism: Macrochelys suwanniensis; assembly: GCA_033296515.1. Lineage (NCBI taxonomy): Eukaryota > Metazoa > Chordata > Testudines > Chelydridae > Macrochelys > Macrochelys suwanniensis. The sequence continues at coordinate 1,945,942 of CM065781.1, read as the reverse complement.
CATAGCAAAAGCCAAAGGGTAAGACACTTGCACAGTGTGAAGCTATTTGCAGTGGAGTTCTAGTTGTGTTGGTCCCAGGATATTAGAGAGACAGGGTGGGTGAGGTCATATCGTCCATTGGACCAACCGCTGCTGGTGAAAGAGACGAGCTTTCAAATAGCTCTTCGTCCTGTCTGGGAAAGCTACCCAATAAAATATACTAGCTCACCCACCTTGTATGAAGACATGCAAAACTTTTGGTAGGGACAAATTCTTTCCTGCCCTTAATCATACAAACTTCCGGACATGGTAAGGGACTCTCACTCATGGAACAGCAGAAGCAAAACAAACTTTACAGGAGGTTTTTTTTATAGCACAGCAAGACGCTTGAATCAGACAAAGACAGAATCAGATTTGGGTGCAAATGGAAGGCAGTGGATTTGAACCTGGTTACTCCAGGTTTGACATTGGCCCATATTTCCCCTTTTGATGACTGACTGCTTACTTCCTTTTAGTAGCTGGATTATTCTCTTGGGTTAGCCTAGCCTTAAACCATGGTTACTCAGACTTGTGAACATTAAAGATTGGCCAGCCTAAATCACTCACTGTTGGGTCATATGAAATTAAAGAATAAGGATTTACAGTCATTGCGGGGAAATAAAAATTTTGTCCCTGTCAGCTGACTGAATTCCAGCTGCTGTATGTCAACCCAACAGTGACCTTGTCATACTTCACATCACTGTATGTTGTGATGGCACAAACCAATGGGCTGGCACCCATTAACATATTCTAAACAGTGGGGGTGGACAGGGGGAATGACGTGCCAAGGTGGGGGTGGAGAGTAATATGGTTTTGAATAACATTTTCTGCTTAAAAACCTAGAAAATCATGTGAGCCAGTGATTCACCACAGAGCTCAGAACCCAAGAAACGTTCAGCTGCGAAACAAAAGCATCTCAGGATCACTCCTCCATGTGGGCATGTCTGAGATTTCATCCGACTGACCACCTTTGAATCAGCAGGGCCAGCTGTTCTGAATACTCCAGAGGCCGGTCTCCTAGTTAAGAAATCAGATATTACCCAAGAGTAAGCGAATGGGGCAATTTCATTCCATTGAGAGTGATCCACCAACTATGATACTTCCATACCAGGTTATCATCATGACCTCCTCCAGTGGGAACGTCCACCCATATGAGTCTATGGACTCCATCGGTCTTGAAAGGGATTTCCTGCCTGGCAGGCAACTTCTTGTGGACAGGGTTGAGTTCCTGTCACAACATACAACTACTGTCCCTGCCAGAAGCAGAGGGTTTTTTTAAAAGCACCAGGGCTGTAGAATAAAACCACTTGCTCACAGGTAGGTCATTTCTGCCCCATGTTATGGTTGTAGTGTTGAAATATTATTTTCTTTATTTCCTGATTCAGCTGGAAAGAGTGATCCAGGTCTCTCTACTGTAGATTTGTAAGTAATAAAGAAGCTGTCACGGAGTGTGGGGGAGTCAGCGCCTGCACCCCTCTTCCTGGGATTCACTGGGGGTCTCAGCCAGCCAGTAGAAAAGAAGGTTTATTAGAGATGCCAGGAACACAGTCCAAACAGAGGTTGTCAGTACAACCAGGAACCCTCAGTCGGGCCCTTCTGGGGGGCAGGAAGCTTAGACCCCAGCCTGGGGGCACCCTGCGTTTCACCCCACAGCTCCAAAAGGGGGGCAGGGAGGCCAGACTCTGTCTGCGCCTCCCTCCATGTTCCCCAGCTGGCTCCAAACTGAAACTGTTCCGCCCCTCCTTTCCCTACGTCTCCTTCCCGGGCCAGGAGGTCACCTGATCCCTTTGTTCCAACACCTTCAGCTTGCACCTTTGCAGAGAAGGGGCCCAGGCCATCAGTTGCCAGGAGACAGAGTGTCGGCCATTCTCTGTCATCACACTGGCCCTCTAGGGCTCTGCGATTACACCCTTTATCCCACCACCTAGTGACTTAACATGTGTCTCGGGGAAACTGAAGCATAGAAACATTAAGAACAGTCCCATTCCATCACAGAAGCCTTTCAGCTAAATCAAATTTCCATTCCATGAGTGATATCCTTTTTTGTTTTAAGGACGGGACTAGATAAGCTGCTGGCATGAACTTGATGATACTTCTGATCAGTTCTGATGTATTCATTGCTGACTCCGGTACTAACTAGACAAGTGTTTGTTAGTTGCAAGGAGCACTTTTTTTATCCAGCAGCTAGCAGACCGACACATTGGAAAAATCTTGCAAGTGAGTTTAGACATGCATGGTTAGTACTGGAGAATACAATACTTTGCTTTCACACACACATACATATTATGTAGAAAATTACCTGCTGCAAACTTGAAAACAGCACATCTCTTAATCTGTATCCCAGGCCGTACCTTACTGCTCCCTGCATTAGAGCTGGAGAAATGTCAGCCCCTTTCTTTTAGCCGAAGAGGTACTCGTAAAATCCCTCCTCATTTAGACTATGTTAATATGTTTGTGGGAGGAGGGTCTGGATGACACACGAGACTGGTAATGGGATAATGGGTTTTTTCACATGTCAAAAAGAGGACGTTACAGAAAAAGGAACATTTAAAACAAAACAAAACACACCTTATTAGATTTGCAAATCCAGACACTCAGTAGTTAGGAAATGGCAAATAAAATGTCATCTTTCTTTTTCCCCTTCTCCTATGTCCTAGTTTGCTAAATCAGGTACATTGTTGCATGACGTTCTGCATGTGGATTTGAGACGTCGTGATTGCCACAGAGGGTGGGGGTCCTTTGTCTTTGAGACGTTTCTCTGCAGCTAACATTGCAAATGAGAGCCCGGTTGTAAATCTCTATGGCCGGGTTAGGAAGTACAAGTTTGTCTATACACAGCTAAAGCAATAAACCCCAGAATGAGCCGGCGTGATTTCATGTAGAGTTTTCTCTGAGTGCTCAGGGAAGCAGTCACTTTGCTAACTAGGTAGCAGACATTTTGACAGAGAGAGAAAAATTTTAAAAGCTGTAAATGCAAAACATTGTAAATGTTAATGTGCTTCTTCTGCTGGCTTGTTCTCTGCCCTTAGCTCTTGTTTTGTTTTGTCTCATGTATAAAATATTTTTATGACCCATATATCCATATTTCTCATATTATAAAACAAAAAAATATTTGCAAAGCCATGACTTCCGTGCTTTTGAGTGAACTTTACGAAGGTGTGAATACAGGCCTGATCCAAGTCTTGTGAAGTCAATCAAGGGAAGTGGGCTTTGAATCCGGCCCGAAGGGCAAATCCGTGTGCTCACTGCTAAAGTCCCAAGGTAGATTACAATCATTCCTCCCTAAGGAAGCTCCCTCTAATCCAGTTTCCAAAGGGTTTTAGAGAGAATTCTGTCAGACATTTGATAGGGCGCCGTGTGGGAATGTACAGCCCAACAGTAATGTGTGGGAATATACCAGGGTGTACCAAAGTCCCCTAGAGACAAAAGGGCAAGAGATCAGTTGGGCTAATCTGCGGTACAAACACTACCTCTAAGCTATGTACATTTTGCAAATCCTACGTTTAGTCAGAGTAAGGAAATATGCCAGAGCCAATAAATCCTAGAAGCAGCAGTACAAACCTATTCATTGGAGCATTATACCTTAAAGGCGTGTCTCCGGGGGAGGGTAAAAAGATGAAGCTGAGATGAGCTGTATATTCTCTCACGCGCCTCCTCTCTGTCTCTATTTCCCCATAGTGATGGTGATGACAGGCTGCCTGTCAAGTACACAGTCATTTCAAAGCTCATCACCAATTACCTACCTCACTTTCTGTTGGTCCAGGCTAGTGGCTGATCCAGCTCTACCGCCTTTTCATTCTGGTGCTGCACGTTCCCGATTTTAATTGTGCGGATAGCAGACGTTAGTTCAAGAAGCAAGGGAAACTCTGATTAATGCACTGCAGTTTTCTGTAAAAACAGTGGCATCTGTGAAGCATGAGCAAATTCATGGCTTTGTTCTGTAGCAAGGGAGCCTTCTGCAGATCAGCTCGGCCGTTACCAGCTGGTATTAATGCAGTCGGTGGGAATTGTCTGAAAGGTTTAAGGAGAATTTTACAATCTGCATCCAAGAATCAAACATGGAAATGATGGATGCTGTACTGCCAGACTGAGTAGCCAATTGATTAGATAAAGATAATTAAGAGAAATCAAAGGATGCCTCCCTGCCAAGCTAATCAATACACACGCTAAATAACAGAGAAATGCAAAGAGCTCATTTCTGAATGAGCACGGCAACACAGTGGCATCTGCTTCTTCCAGCACTGTAATGGAAAATAATCCCATTTTGGATACATTCAGTCATTAGCAATGGGTGAGCTTTACAACAAGGGGTGGAATACTTCTGAGGTTTGGGACCGGTCTCCTCCATCCATCCTTATAATATTCCCAGAGTTGAACCAGTAGAAGCTATTCTGAAGTAGCTGGTTATTAGCATCAATATTTTAAACATAAGGCCTGTGGCGTTCCATGGTCCCTCGGGGGTTAAGGAGCTGGCTAGCATGCTGCATTATTCTGGTTCTGGTTCCAGGTGATTGTGCTTCAGTGTTCCCCACCCGGCCTCTGTCTGGGACGCTCTCGTAGGCACAGTTGCTTGTATTTCCGCAATACCCACACACAGAGAAACACTAAAGCGGGTACCAGGCAAGGTAGCTGAGTGAAATCCTGGCCTCACTGAAGTCAGGGAGAGTTTTGCTTCTGATTTAATGGTGACCAGGATTTCCCCCTAGCAATGTAGGCAATGAAACGTCACCAAGTAACCTGCACAATGCTACACCATGAGGAGGTACAATAACGGGCCCGCTCCAGGCTGCTTGAAGGAATCGGCACGTGAGAATAGCAGTTGCAGCAGACCAATGAAACATAGAGCTTTGAGAAGGTTGCTGTGACACAAAACAAACATGACGTCGTAGATCAAGTTTGCTTTATGTTTCATTACAGAATACGGCGCGTTCGCCTGGTTGGTACCAAAGGGATGAGGGTGTGGGTAGGCGCAGAGGTGCTGCCTTACTTTAATGAAGAGCAATCTCACATCAATGAGATGCTTCTTAAATAAGTTCATTCAGTGACAGCTCATTGAACTCAGCTGCCCAATTACGTCCTACGCATCCTAAGGCCGATTTGTGTCCTCGGGGCCCATGTGTGCAAACATGAGGCTGGTAACAAGGATCCTATAACCAGAAAGTGATCCTCATTAGCAATCAAGTATGAAGGCAATTTGAATAGTGCAAAGGAAACTGAAGAATCCAAGATTGAAAACTTTTCTTTCACCTTAATTATCTCATTTTTCACATGTTAAAATGTAACTTGTCTGACAATCTCACATGACAGCAATGAACATAAATCAATTAACAGAAAGCGAACTGACTGTTTTATGCTATAGATGACGGCCTTTCCACTTTTCTCTTTGCCGAACACGGCAAAACGGATCATTTAACCCAGTAATTAACATGGGATGAAATTAAGGACCTTTCTCTACAGGCAATTTTGTTAATCACAGTAACGCACCCACATTTCCTCTGGTTCAGGTGACATGGATCAATGAGCACCGACACCTAGGGCCATTTAGCGTAAGGGTAGCGAATAATGGCACATGTTAACGAACGGAGTGCTACAGCTGTGTTAAGACTCCCCTTCACACTTAGGACCGCATAAGGATATTCTCCAAATCAATCTGCTTGGTGTGCACCATGACACTGTGGAGACATTAATGCCAGGCCTGGTTCATGCATGTGCCGGGACACAAATGAAGTCTGGATGGGAAGTTAGAATTCCGTTTGTTTCTCTCCACCAAACACCCAATAAATAAATAGCTAATGAGCCTCCTCCTAACTGATCCCGCCTCAGAAATAGTTACAGTACTTTGTTTATTTAAACAAACTTCCCCGAGGGACGTTCCTCTCCCACTTCCCCAGTTATTAAATTCTCTATGCCCAGGAGCCTCATGATGCTTAACCTCCCCTACAGAGCTGCACTACTTGCGGTTACTGTGATGTACAGAGCGGGTTTCCTCTTTCTTGGGCACGCACCCAGTAACATTCTACACCTCTTCGGAACGCTTTGCACCTGATGCTGGTACAGAAGTGGGAGAATTACCACTCCCTGCCCCACAAAGCAATATAGCTTGGAACAGCCTGGGATCCATGTCCCTGAAGGGAGTGCTTTCAGTTTGTTCTCTCCTGGACTCTGAGTTCCTCCACAAATCACAGTGTTATGGGACCCATCTTCCATTGGTGGGTGCCCATGTCTCAACAGTGGTAGTCCAAGAACATGGCCTTGGCTGAGACATCCCTTCAATATCTTTGAAATAAAGGGATAAAGGCTATATTATTGGGCTGACACTCGAATGTCCTGGGAATTCAGGAGATTTTGTTTGTAGGGTGTCCTACTGAATTTGAAATGGTTACATTCCACCACAGGTACGTGTGCTGGATGTGGGGTGCCGATTACTAAATACTGTAATAAAGGCTTTGTGGGCATTGGTGACCTTGACACTGTAACTTGCCCTCTAATACACTCACACGTTAAGAACACATTTGATAGCCCCGTCCTGTGTTGGGTCCGAGAGGCTAGTCAAAGGAGTCCTGCTGCTGCGCAGTCCTGGAACCCCAGTGGAATGTGCCGGTCTGCTTTTTGCGTCATTATCCTGCCATGTTGTGCGATGGCGCACGGGCCATTCCCTGAAACCGTGATGACTCTGAGCTCACTACTGGAATGTGCACGTGTGGCCTCAGAGGAGCTGGAGGCACCGTTTCGAAGAGCTATTCCATTAAATAAACAGCTGTGAACAGCACATAGACTTGGGGTGAAGGAAAAGATATTTTGCTATGGTTTTATTTTCCCCCTTTTCGGAGTGGGGAGTAGCGGAGGTGGCCCCTGGTAGCATCTCTACTGTCGCCGCTCCCGCTGTCCCTGTTCTGGGGGTAAATAAAGGACAGCATGTCCGGCGCTGTCACGCTGATGGCTTCGGAGCTAACAAATGGAAGTTTTGCACAGTTGTTGAAGTAACCCCCGCAGTAGTGAGATGCAAACTCAGCTGTTCTTGGATTCAGCTAGACATAGACAGAAACTTGATAACATCAGAAAGAAGCAAGAAGGGAATTACAATGGTGTTCAGTTTAGTAGGGATGAGTACATTCTAATTGCTAGCAAAAGTACTATCAACTTTACACTTGAAAGAGACTGATGTCGGTTTATACAAAGGCTAAAATAATAGCTATTGCTAGTGGCAAGACTAATTGCTCAACAAAATAATCCGAGAAAAGGTTCTGATGGAAAAAGAGGACTGATAAGAGTGCTCTCACCCAAAGGAAATAGTTTAATAGTCTGTGCTTTAGAGGACCCGGAGGGGGCTTTGGTTCAGCAAAGTACTTGCACATGATTAAGTCCAATTGACTTCAGTGGGTCTTAGTCATATGCATAAGGGGTGACTGAGCAGGGACCAAAATTAAGACTCGTACATGACATAGGCAATCCACTGGCTAAGGATTCATATAGTTATTTTGATGGCAGACCATAGGATGGAACTAATAAAACCCTAGTTTCTGATTAAGTTAACATGGAAGCTAATAGTCCATTGGATTCGTACAGACTCTGCAGAAAGGAAATGCTTTGAAGGATCCATGGGATTTGTGCTGTTTACAACTTTGACATGTTTTCTTAAACGTTTTAATCAGATCCACAGACAATTAGAAATGGAAAATGTTTACTAATGGAAGAACATGCAATCAAATTATACTTTACTGGAGTCAAATCACAATTCATTACTATTTGAAAGAAAGAGAAAAAAATTACCTTGTTAAAGTGCTTGTCTACCTACCTAACCCATCTGTCTATCAAGTGAATAATAACCACGGTGTCTAGACAATTATTAGAGGTAGAAATCCTGCGATTCAGAAATTAATGGTGGAATATTAACAATAAGCATCATGTTTTATCCAGTTATTGTTTTAGGTGCAACGGGCGATCTGATTTTTATTATAAGAACTTTTCTAGTCAAAACAAATGGGTAAAAATAAATAAAGTTTAAAGCATTATTATATTTTTCTAGTCAGCTTACATAATGAGTGTGCCAGGAAGAAAATTGAACTATCAGTTTTTACAATTTCTCGGAAAGTGCCGCATTCTATGAGAATATGGTATACTTGAATAGACGTTAAATTGACTGTTTATGCTGGCTTTATGTTCCCACTGAATTGCTAGTTCTCTGCGCCATTCCAGCATGAGCATAACTTCTCCCTGATATGTTTAAAATTACATGTGTATTATATCTTAGGCTAATAGATATCAAAATTGTATTTCAGAAAAAAAAATGAGAACAGGAGATGTGATTTTGCTTCCTCCATGTAACAAAATAAGATTCTACCCCATTATTAAACTTAACATGGTTCATTGAGTGCTGATTTAAGGATTACATTGTACTCTGCTCCAATGCTAGCTGAAAACGACTTAATTCCTGAAAAGATATTTTAAATGGGTGGGGGTGGGGAAGCAGTGTGGACTTCTGCCTGAAGATAAACAATTCACATTTGATTATTGTTGTACAGCTGCAATGTACAAGCTGTGCTCTGAAGAACGAGTCACTGAACATCTGCCTGAAAACTCATTTTACCCCGAGTCTATTTTAAAACATCCTAGAAAATGCTCTGCTGGGAACAGCCCTGCATTCCCAGGGCAATGGACAACATGGTCTAATAGGTCTTTTCCAGTTCTGGTTTCCATGATTCTATGGCATGGAGCAATGCAGGCATTAGATGGGCAATTTTAAATTGGAGTATGATATGGAGAGGAAGCCAGTGAACAAGTAGAAGAATTAGGAAGATCAAATTAAATCCAGTGAACCAAATCCTGATGTCCCTGAGCCTGAGCCAAAGCCTAGCAAACTCAACAGAAAGACTCCTGTTGACTTCAGTGGGCTTTGCATGAGGCCCTATAATCATGTCCATAGTCCCACAGAAGTGAATGGGAGCACTGCTCAGCACAGTAACCGGGATTTGGCCCTATGTAACCATTAGATAACGATCCTTAATCTAAACAGAGGCTTCTGAATAGGAATTTTCTGCACCTTTGACCATGGCTTTCAGCCCCAAGATTGGAATTCCTCTTTTATATCCCCAAAATAGTTAATATGGAACTCCAAGGTTCAGCCCTATTCCTGGCAAGATAATGTCATGCATTGCAAAATGATGTTATGGGAATTTACTTCTTGCTCTTTCTTTAGATGTTAAATGGAACAGGACAAAGTAAGGAAAGGACAAGAACATCATGGTTAAAGCGTGAAGACAGGAGATTTTTGCATGAGAAAATCTCTGCCATCACAAGAACCCATCAGAGATGACTGCAAGAAAGTATAATGACAAAGCTACCATATTTTATGAACATCTACAAATGAGCAAGAGGAATTATATTGAGCCCAGAACATTTACTGGCTACTCTCATTTACTTGTGTAACAAAGCTCTGTCCTTGTCTCTGTGGGTCCCACACTTCCTGGTGGATTTTGCTAGCCTCAGAGGCTCACTGTGATCCTCCACGTAGCCCTTCTCTCTCTACAGGCAAGGGTCACAGCCTACTGAGCCATTTTCATCATAAGCCAGCAAGGGAGGTGAGGAGAAGCAACCTTCCCTTGCACAGTCTCTGTTGTCTCCCAGTCTCAGCCCTGGGCTACACTGGGGGGGCGGTGTCGATCTACAATACGCAACTTCAGCTACGTGAATAACGTAGCTGAAGTCGGCGTATCGTAATCGACTTACCTGGCCGTGAGAACGGCGGCGAGTCGATCGCTGCCACTCCCCCGTCGACTCCGCTTCTGCCTTTCCAGAGTCGACAAGGAGCGCGTTCGGGGATCAATTAAGCACGTCTAAACGAGACGCGATAAATCGATCCCCGATAGATTGATTGCTCCCCGCCGATCCGGCGGGTAGTGAAGACAAGCCCTCAGTGATTAATCTGGGGGTGGGGGAGAGCCCGGGCCTGCCCTCTAACTTTGGGCTCCAGCCCAGGGACCCTAATAGTAGCAGCTATGGTAACTGACTTTTTTGAAATACGACACATATACTTCCCTGGGCCACTTCCCCACAGCAGACCCCACTTCCTCAATATCTACTTCCCCGTTACCTCAGGGCCTCCTTCCTTGCACCTGAAATAGTTTGCACTGCTCAGTTCCTCCAACAGCATGGCTTCCTCCTATAGTTCCTTACACGTGCACCCAACTGACTAACTGGGAGGTTTTTAACTAGTTTCAGCTAGCCCCTAATTGGCTTCAGGTGTCCCAATCAACCTAGCTGTCTTCCCTGCCTTCTGGAAAGATCTTAATTGGCCCCAGGTGTCTTAATTGACCTGGAGCAGCTACCATTTACTTATCCTGGTAACAGGGATTTGTTTAGCCTGGGGCTAATATATCTGTCTCTCACTACTTTTCTATAGCCATCTGGCCTTGTCCCGTCACACTTGTTAGTTGTTTTGAACAGATCTGTCCATGACAAATGGCATCACAAGTTTCCTGGGAGAGATAAAAAGGACAGAAACAAATCCAACTAGAAAAGACAAGCATTCCATCTGACATATCTCTGCTCTCAGGAAAGGCTACTGACTTTGTTTGTCAGCATCGATCATGTGTTTGTTGCCAAGCAAGGATTCATGTAACAAAGTGAAACAACTAGTTCGTCAATCCTCCTGAATGTTTGGGGGAGTATCAGGCAAGTGTGACTGCTCACAACACCCAAAACCAAAACTGACTTAGAAACGGTGTGTTGAAGTTTTTAACCGCGTGAATCTTAGCAGCATTCTTTATTACTGTGATGACAAAAACGAGGGACAACAAAGCCACTGGAACATGAAAGGACAATGCAACAAAAGGAAATTCCTCTTCTATATCACAAACAAATCTGGTTTATTACATTTCGGACACTGTACTGTATTGCAATAGCACTAGGTTACATATGTCTGAACGTTGTGTCTCATTGAAATAGCACAGTGTTGCAGGTGTCTGCAAAGATTATTTATACATATAAACAGATTATATACATTCAAGGTCATGTTTTTAAATTCTCTCTGCACTTGCCTAACCCCAGTGACGTCAGTGGGCTTAGTTTTTGGCTTCAACGGAAGCAGAGTTAGGCAAATGCAAAGTGCTGTGGGAAAATCCCCTCCCTGATTTTTTCACAGAGTTTACTCAATAAAAGCAGAAGGCCAGATCACCACTGGTTTAAACAGGAGTTCTATTGATATCAATGGAGCTATAGCCTAAGTTTCACTAGCTGTGGATCTAACTCAACATTTTTAGCAGTCCGTACGTTATAGCTGGTGTGACAAAGTTCCTCCTCTATCTTGGTGGGTCCTGCGCTTATTGGTGGATTTTTGCTTGCCTCAGAGATCTTCCCCTCTGGTAGAACCCACAGTCCAGGTTAACTGCTCCTGTGTCTGATCAGGAGTTGGGAGTTTTGGGGGGAACCCGGGCCCGCCCTCTACTCCGGGTTCCAGCCCAGGGCCCTGTGGACTGCAGCTGTTTAGAGTGCCTCCTGGAAAAACTGCACGACAGCTACAACTCCCTGGGCTACTTCCCCATGGACTCCTCCCAACACCTTCTTTATCCTCACCACAGGATCTTCCAGCAGTACGCCCTCTTACTCTCAGCTCCTAGTGCCTCTTGCTCCCAGCTCCTCACACGCAACCTCCTTCCACAGCTCCTGACATCCCCCCTCCTCACTGACTAACTGGGAGGCTTTTAACTAGTTCCAGCCAGTCCTTGATTGGCTTCAGGTGTCCCAATCAATCTAGCCATCGCCACTGCTTTTTATAGAAGGATCTTGATTGGCCCCAGGTGTCTTGATTAACCTGGAGCAACTGCCATTTGGTTAACAAGGTAACAGGGATTTGTTTAGCCTGGGGCTAACATACTGGTTCCTCACCACTTTCCTATAGCCCTCTGGCCTTGCCCCTTCACACTGGGAACTGCCAACACAGAAGTTTATAGGACCAAGAGCCATGAGAGCCCAATAGACAGACAGATGGGCAAGAATGGGACAGTGACAAAGACCTAAGTGTGAAGAACTGAGCACATCCGCAGATATTCGCTCACATCTGAGTGCTAAATCAGAAGTAGGCCCACTGAAATCAGGTGGTGTTGACTTACAGCAGGTTACTTCAAAGTTACCTCCTTGACACTGAGATAATGAGAGCAGAAATGTTCACACTTAATAAGACCCATGTAAAACTAACAAACACTAGCCCTTCAGGGGAGACCTTCCTGACTGCGTCTCTTTACTTTCTGCTGTGTCACTGTACCATCTTTCCCCTGTTTTACTGTCCTGTTGTGGATGTAGCTGCAACCTGGTGAGCAGGTGGAAAGCTCTTAACCGGCACTTGTGAGATCTCTGCACCCCCAAATTTGAATGACACCTATGCCCTGATCCAGCCTCAGATCCAGACATTGCTCTGGAAGCAAGCACTTCCTCCTTGGCCCATCCCCCGTTACGATTCCCAGGAGAGAATGTGAAACCAGACCAAAGGCTATACAGCTCTGCACGGCAATAGCAAAATTGCAAAGGGGCAAATTGTGTTTCCACCCTAAGAATCATTAGAAAGGACAAGAGAATGACTGGTGGTTGTACGTAAGTAGGGATTCATCAACCCCCACACACAAGGAGCACTTAGACCTCCATTTACATCACTGATGAACTCAGACCATAATGATTTCTAACTGATTAATTCGATTTGAGATTTGTTGTAACATCATTTATCAAAGTTTTATGCATACAAATTAAGTATCCAGCAGTTTGCTTTATCCCGAGATAGTAACAGCTCCAAAGTCAATTTAATGATTTCCTAGCAGCTTAAAACAGATGTGAACCAGCAAAGCAGCATCTCATCATTTTCCTGGCAGTAGCTATGGAGTTCCCTAATTTGATTAGAGAGCATGCCAATGCACAGATACAATGTATGACATGCTTTGGGCAGGTAATAAACTCTTGTCAACATTCGTTTGCTTCAAGCTATGCGAGTGTTTTCACATCCGGCTGCAAGAGTTTCATTGGCATGGAAATTTTTCAATATTGTTTTCTGTTAATATGCAGCTTTCATCAGTCAGGTGGTTTACAGCTTTTTAAAAAAATAAATAAATCTTAAGCTTAACATCAGGCAAGCCCAAAAGAGCCAGGGCTACTGATTCAATGACAGGTCTGTAGGGTGCATGAGAACAATCCCATTTCGGTGCTTGCCAGTGGAATAACTTCTGCCCTAACTGCCTAATATCTGTACCCAGTAATTCTATATCTGTGTGTAAGCTCACCCTTTGGGCACACCTCCCTCCTCCGAAGATCAGAGGAAGACTCTAGAATGGTAGAAAAGAACAAGGGCAGTAGTAACAAATGGAGCATTTACCTATGGTTCTGTTTGTGAGCCCCAGTGCGGGACAGCAAGCGAGAGGGGCCCAGGAGAGGAGGAGCAGGTCTGGTGCTGCGGAGGGGACATGTTCCACCCTCAAAGGAATCCTCAGAGGAGGAGAGGGCAGGGAGGGAAGGGACAACCAGAAGGGGGCATAAATTCAGGAGTTGCTAGTGGTGCGGGAGGGACTAAGCGTTCAAGTTGCCAATAAGCAGAGAGGCCAGACAGAAGGAAGAAACCAAGACCGTGGAGACAAACCAGCAAAGTGGAAGAGCAGAAACCAAGGCGAGGAAAGTGGGGAGGAAGTGGAAAAGGAGGATGGGGAATGAACGTAAGCAAAGGAGAATTTTCCACTGAGCAAAGTGAAAAGCAACATCTCCCTTGGGGAGCAAAGGCCCTTAACCGCAGTTTGGCATTGTTTCTACGGTGACCCTGCAATGGGCAATTGAATTTGACAAAGCCCTGGCTGGGATGATTTAGTTGGGTTTGGTCCTGCTTTGAGCAGGGGGTTGGACTAGAACCTCCTGAGGTCCCTTCCAACCCTGATCTTCTATGATTCTGATTCCCCAGGCTCCAGTTAAGCTGCTCCACAGAGTTGCTTTGCCAGGACTTCTGCCGCTGCGGCAATGCCAGTCACGTGAGCAGCCTCAGCGGGTGGCCCGGAGGGCAGGCAAGGAAAAGTGCCGCTATTGGGGTTTCTGTGGTTCTGATGTTGTTGTCCAGTTTGAGGTGATTTTACCTACTGGGGAAGAGGGAGGGCAATGATAATCCCCCACCCTCATTTTCCAGCCTGAGCCCGTCTGAGCCCCACTGCCCCGGATGGGGGGGGGCTAAAGCCAAAGTTTGGGGGCTTCAGCCCCAGGTGGGGGGCTTGTAACCTGAACCCCGCTGCCCAGGGCTCAAGCCGAAGCCTGAGACCAACTACCCACGGGGTCCCGACCCAGAGTTTGAGACCCACGGCACTAGATGACCCGGTGGTCTCTTCTGGCCTTCAACGCTATGATAATTATCGCACCAGAGGGGCTGGTCTCAATGATCAGGGCCGGCGCTCCCACTAGGCGACCCTAGGCGGTTGACTAGGGCACCATGATTTGGGGGGCACTGAGAAGGTGCTGCCGCTGCTGCCCCTGTGGCCGGCAGAGGTGAGCTGCTGTGGGTGGGTGGGGGGTCTCCATGGCCCGTGGCCCGGCATGGAGCCGAGCACGCCGCCGCCCATGGGGGGGGGGCGCAGGGAGACGAGCCCGCCACCTCCCGCGGGGGGCGCGGGGAGATGAGCCTGCCGCGGCCCGCAAGCGGGTGGGGAGGCTGCCGCGGGCCTCGGGGGGCTGAACCGCCGCTGCAGTGGGGGGTTAGCTGCCGCGGGGGGAGGTGGAGCTGGCTGCCACGGTGTGTGTGTGGGGGTGCAGCGCTGGTGCAAGGAAGTTTCACCTAGGGCGTGAAACTTCTTTGCACCGGTCCTGTCAGCGATACAGAACGGGCTCTCAGACCGTTTACACATTCCCAGTGAAAGTTCACCCTAAGAACCAATGGCAGACATTTCCTTTGTCTAACCTGTCCTATCTTCAGGCGTTATACCACTGCCCGTCCCCGTACTATCTGAACATCTTCCATGTCAAATTGCTGGCAATAGCTGAGTCCCCCGAGTTGATTTCATGGTGAGCTGGCTCTTCTCCTTTCAGGGGTAAAAACTGCTGGATATGTGGAACATTTCAATTTCAGCGAACGGGCATTTTCAGAAGGAAAAATGCGTTGGTGGGAAATGTTTGACCAGCCCTATGCAGCCGGAGCTCCCCCACGATGATGTGGACACACTAAGCCAGTTCTGTAGGCCAGGACACACAGGAGCAACACAGCCCCAGCATCTTCGTGCCCTGTCTGGTGGTGCAGGGTGAATCGGGCACGGTGCTGGAAGCACGGAGTCCTCCAACCAGATCTCACATGCACGCAAAACCAGGGGCCTCCTCAGTCAACTCCTGGCTGATAATGGCTTTATTAACCACGTCATCCGCATTCAGCAGCAATGATGGGAGAGCACGGTGCCCTGTCTCGTTGCTGCACCCTTCAGCAAACGCTAGGCTGTCGTCAGAGTGTCTGCCGGGGCCCACCAAACAACCGGGACGGGTACGTCTGGGGTGCACGTTGATGGTGACCTTTGAAAACTCTTTCCGGCACTGATTCGGTTAATGTTAAGGCCAGCTTCCACACAGCCCCGGTTTATGCCAGCAGAACATTTAATTTTAAATCTTTCACAGGCTGTGCAGTGTTAACATGGCCTTACCTACTGTACACAGAAAAATCCCTCTTGTCCCTGGCAAGCACGCTCGGGCCATCAGATGCCACGTTAGTTCCCCTCTGCACCCCAAACTTCGTATGAAGGGGAAAAAGGTGAGCTGAAAATTGTGCTGGCAGGGAGAGGCCTGAGGGATAAATGATTAAAAAGCTTGTAGCTCAAATGGGTTTTCAGACAGAGTGCCTTTGAGATGTGTTACTGACCATTTATGTGGGGCCGGATTCTGCCTCCTGCCCCAATACATGACGGTAACGTAGCCACAATGGGCGGGGACAGAAGCCCCCCTGGCAGAGAACCCACGTTGGTCTGGTGCCCGCCTTGCCAGGCCCTGTCACGGGGGCATTGGGAGGCACGCTGCAAAGCTGGGCACACCCAGGCTGGGAAAGGTGGCCACAAAATAGAGCAGCACCATGGGTTCCTCTCCGTATACTGGGGGCTGATGCAGCCCAGAATCTGTGCAGCACAAAGGTGGCTTTGTTTGCCCCACCCCAACCCTCCCTAGGCTCCATCTCCCGGGAGACAGAGCAAGGATCCAGCAAATGGTGCGTTATTAAAGAGCACCTGGGCTTGAGAGCATCTCTCCTCTGCTCATTTCCAACCTGAACTTGCTTTAACTTACTGTCATGTTTTAAGTACCTAAAGTTGGATGCGTCAGTATTTCTTCAAACTATAACGTGGGCAGAAAACAGAAGGGAAAAAACCCCCAACAGCAAACAGGCCCGTAACTGAATAATCCGGCTGCCCAGGGCCAAATAACTGCTGGACACTGACATCTCACCCCAGACAAATGTGCGTCACCTGCTGACTCGGCCTGCACCTCCAGCTGATTGGCAATGCATGTGGCGTGGGAGACACTGTGTTTCAAAGCTCAGCCTGCGTCTTTGTTTCGCCCGGCCTTTTCGCCAGCCCCTGGGTAACCAGGCATATCAATCCAGGTCTCCCTCTTCAAGTTACAGGCGGGTTAAGGCACCAATAAATCATTCCAGCTGGATCCATGAAGGCAGGGCTGTGAGACGGCAGGGTGGCTTCGTTATTTATTTGGGCTCGCAGCTTTAAAAATGCTTTTGAAAACTGGGTTTAATCCATCCAGCCTGTGGTCTCGGGAGAACCGAGGCTTCGACTTCAATTCCACCCCGCTGCGTGGGAGAGCCTGTAAAGCACCGTGGCTTATGAAGCAGCGAAGAAACCGCAGCTTTGATACGTGGAGAATGTCGACAGTATGAGACAGAGTTAAAATGCCGGCACATGGGCAAGGCTGGCCCGTGTGGATCCAGCTGCAGGTAAAACCCCCCATAGTATGTTGTCAGTGAGGTCAGCCAGGAGGAAGTGATTAGTTGTGGGGCTTGTTCATGGAGCCTGTCCCCCCAGGAGGGGAGAGGAGGTGAAGGTCACAAGTTGGGGAGTAACCTCACAAGCCACTCCCTAGCTCGGGGTTTTTGAGGTGAGCCACGCAGCTCCCATGGATCTCGGCAAGGAGGTAGCCAGCTCTCCAGAGCTCCCTCCCAGTGCATGTCTTGTGTCTCAACAGGAATATGCCAGAAGCATTTTCTGCAGGAGCAAATCCTTATCAAGGTGCATCCAAACAAGTTAGCAAGGAGGAAACTAACACCAAAGGATTCCCCAGCATCTGGGCCCAGAGTCCAGCATCCCCAGGGCATCTCTCCAGCAGCCCTTCCCCAGAGCCCCTGTCCCTGGGAACAGGAGGTGGGACTGCTCTGCACCCTTTGTGTCCCTGAACACAGGTGCATCACCCTGCTTCTGGCTGCTCCTGGCTCTGCCTGGGGAGATGGTCTCCAGCCTGTGGGTCAGTGCTTCCTTGATGGGGCCAGGTCCCCTTCCTATGACCACACTGTGACACTCTGCACCGCCGGATTCACACCCTACACACGCTTGGAATGATCCGTGTACAAAAGATGTCTTGGGAGGTTTCATTTGAAAATTAAAGCTAAAGCAGATATGGCGGGAATGTCCTGTCTATAAAGACTGGAAGTGTTAACCTGAAGTGACAAGCAGTTGACTCAACTGACGGTATGCAATATTGCTGTATTAGAAGGGTGTATAAAGGGAGGTCTTTCCTGAAAACTAATGCCATACAGCTATTAATAGTGTGAAATGTCTATTAATACTGTAAGGAATTATGGACAGGCCTGATATTAGGCTTTATGGCCTGCCCAGACACGAGGGAATGGCACAGCTCTTCGCTTGTCTCCTATGTAAATTAAGCCTGGTGGAATCAGAAACAATGGAAGCCCTATTTACACAGAAATCCCAGAAAGGGAAGAACAGCATGAGGTCACTTTGCACGATATCAGCAAGGACAGAAGCCATCTTTGGCATCCATCACTAGACAGACACAAGGGGCCAGAGCTCTAGCACGCTGAGAAAGAGGGGTCCTTCCACCATGGGGGGCTGACGTCTCTGGAACTGAATATAGGTGAGAAACCTGCTTAGGCAAAGTTCTTGCAACTAAGAAGACCGGAGAAGCCAGCACCTTGTGCTTCGTGGAAGGCCCTGACTGAGAGAAAGTCAGCCCTGGCTGGGAAGAAGAATGACTGGGGAGAGAAACCATCTTGAAGAAAGCCTCTGTCTTGCTAGATTATGTTTTAGACTTTTAGGTGCGTTTTCACTTTGATTTGCTTGTAACCCTTCCCAACTTCATTCCTTTTACTTAGCATCCCTTAACCTAGTCCTGTTGTCAAGCGATTTGTTTTATTTCACTATAAAGCAGCTCAGTGCTGTATGTAAAGGGCAGGGTGGATTCACTCCAGCGAAGGTGATCAGCTGGGCTGTGGTTTTGTGTCGTTAGAGGAACACATGAACCAATGCATTTCTCTGTGCTGTCCAGGAGATGGCTGGCTGTTGCAGAGCACGTGGTTGGGAGAAGATTTGAGACCGGGAGTGTGTTGCGGGTCATGCTGCAAGTCGTAACCAAGGCTGGTGGAGGCCAGAGTGGGGCTGTAGACAGGCTGCTGGGGTCAGAGCTGCTGACCCAGCACTGTCTAAGTGCACGGAGCCTCTGGGTGTGTCCTGTGTGCATGTAGGCAGGCGATGAGCAGCCCAGGCTGGGAGCTCCAGCAGCACACGGTTGTGAGGCGCTCAGGGTTCCTAGGCAAGTGGTGACACAACCCCTCACTGGTCTGGGCTGCACCTGGCAATGACCACGTTGACACAGACGTATAGAAGCTGTTTGTTTTCCTCGTTAACTCCCATTGCTGGGTGAAGTGCGGGGCTCCTGGCGGAGGCCCAGGAACAGTAATAGGAAGCACTGGACTAGGAGTCAGGAGAGCCGGTTCAACTCCCAGCGGTCCACATTCTCCCTGCGTGACCGTGAGCAGTCACGTCATTGCCCCGTGCCTCAGTTTCCCATGTATGCAATGGGCACAACAAGATTCCCTTACTCCGACCTTATCTGGACAGCGTGTAGCACACAGGAACCCTGGGCTCTGGGTGCTGCGACAATACAGAGAGTAACTCATCCACGCAATCCCACCTGGGCAGCACGAGAGAAAGCCTCCCCTGCTCTTCCACCAGCACCTCTGCCAGGCAGGTAGGAGAAAGCTGGAGCAATTTCCAATGTCAAGCCATCTGTGGCCACCTTGCCCCCTGAGCCAAGAGCGGGTCTGCGGTTTCCTCTCGAGGGCTGGCCCTTCCTGCTGCCTGCTGGAGCAGCTCAGATCCACAGTCCCTGCTGGCAGCTGGGAGGAGACAAACTAAGCTGCAGAAAGCCTCCATCTCATCACCTCGGCTGGCCTCCCGGCAAGCGGTAGCCTCCTTCTTTGAGACGACTTGTTACGTTTGAATTACTAGAGACAGTTCTAAGTCCTGCTCCACACAGCATGGTTAGTTCTGTTTCTATAAAATTGCACGCGAAATGGCCTCCTTTCCAGTCTCTGGAAAATATAAACATCTGGGGAATGGTTAATTACTAACGCTGGCAATTAATTAGCTCTATATATTGCTTTTCATTTTGGGTGCAACTCAAATGATAAACAGTGGCGTTGAACCTGCAAATCCATTAAACCTAATAGAATTGTAAAAGCTTTCCATTCTTGCTCTCCTTTCGGAGAAAATGGGTAACACACACACACCATAAATGCAATTTATTTTTTATCACAGCAGCACCTTTTATCATTGTTGTAGTTAAGGCTATGGCAGGTTTTCCATTATAAAGTCCGTTTGCAGTCGTTTATAACTTGGTCATAACATTCCCCCTACACTTTGAAAAAGTAATTTCAGCCCAAATGAATTTTTCTTTCATATTTTTCTTAAGTAGCCTTTTTTAATTATGGGTTTAAATAAGCCGGTTTTGGACTCATGTGCTTTAATTCCATACTACCCACACGATCAAAAGTTAAAGTTGGCAGGAGCTATAGTCTAAATACTTGTAGCACGTTGAAATAAACCGTAGCTCCTTAGACTCCAGTGTTTGGCTCTGGAGGTCAGTAGGAGCTTCACGCTGTGTCAAAGTGCAGAGTTCAGCCAGGGATTGTTTAACTCACTGTGCATATCAGGCTTTTTTCTCCTAAACATGTTTGCTCTGCATGTAAATACGCAGGGCAGCATTCTGAACATGGGGATTAGAGAGGAGGGTGACCCTGAGAAGTGGGTTCTGATATTGACCAAAACAATCCAGCAGGTTTGCAAAATCCTAGTCCATCTTCCAGCGGCTGCCCATGCATCATGGCTGGGAGCCTGGAGCCGAGCTCTCCGTAGCTGGCTCCCCACTTGTCCTCCTGGCCTGTGCGCTGATGATGAAATCCAGTAGAGCTGGTTCTGTGCTCTCCAGTGCCATGCAAGCGTTCCTGTCTTCTGAACTGGTGAGGCCCAGGTCCCTTTGCCAGAGCTGACCATGGTGGGTGCAGCAGGTTTGGTTCTCAGCAATATCTGTGGCTGGGTGTAACGTCCCTAAAAAACTGGGCACATTATAGAACTCAATAGCTCTGGAAGACCTGTCACCGAGTCAAGGGCCAGGTCCTCTGCCCTGCGGCAGCAGCTCCGCACCACTCTGGGTCAGTGTCTGAGCGGCGAGACCACACCTCTTCTCCTGGGACGAGGGAGAGGCAGTATGGTGAGCACCCCCGGGATGGAAGAGGATAGAGTGGTGGGATGGGGGTTGGGGAATTCAAAGGCAAGAAAACTGAGTGTTGGAGGAAAAAGAGAATGGAAGGGAGGGGAGGAGGCAGGGACTGATGCAGCCAGGGAATAAATGCTGTGCAAGGAGCACCACCAAGAGAGGCTGGCTGTCCCCAAAGCATGGTCTCTCACGATGCTCCAGGGGGTGGGCGTGGTTCTGGCCTTTCCCTACATAAGGCTGTGTCTCCAATGCTGACCTGTGGTGTTTGCCTCTGTCAAACACTCCTATAAACGTACCCTGTTGTTCACCTGCCCTAGTCCATCTGTTGGCCGAGTTAACCCCTGCAGGGCCATTTTAAAATATTCCTTACAGTAGACAGTCCCCTCCAGCCCCTTAATTTGTGTTGTTTGACTATGAACTACCTCCAGTTACCTACAACTTACGATAGAGAGGCACCCAGAGAAGAACATGGTATGAGAGCCGTGGCCTCATCGGATCTGTATCGAGAGAGGATCTAACCTCGCTCCCTCACAATGTGAAGCTGCAGTATATACTGCCCCAAGTCACACTGGCCTGGTTTGCTGTCACATCTCATTGCAAGCTCACAGCTCCCCTAACTCACGGTCAACGGTAAAGCCTGCCACCAGAGGTGCTCCCGTTCTGTATGCATTCTGGCAGATCACATTAAATGGTAAAACCTGCACTGCCTTTAATGCTGGAAAACATGAAGGGTCTGGACAGGCAACCAAAACCTGATCCTTATACAAAGTCAGGATAGTTTGTTCGGGCTGTCTTTTTAACAACCTAATCTTGTCTGCTGGCATCATCTTTGGTCATGGGCCCCTGCTTGAGATAACTTCGGAGCTTAAGCTTGCTCATGGTATTTCAGCCAGTTAGTGTTGAAGCCACAAACTACTTAAAAAAAAAACAGTTTCCACTTAATTAAATATCGGTAAAAGTTCAGAAAAAAATGAGGCCTGAAGATCAAGAGGATGAGACATGACGCAGGAACGATTATTTTGTGCTGCTAGAAATTGTACTCAGAGAGATGACACAAGGGGCAGAATACAGAAGCTGCATGTTCTTGTCGCAAAGGACAAATGCTTCAGCACAGTCACTCCAAGAAATTGACATTCAAGCCAGATTTCTCATCCTATTCTAGAGCGAAGGTCAAGTACTGAGCTCTTCCAGCTGGACAACAATGTGCGCGGTTAACCTCCTCTCTCTCCCGACGAAATGCCAATTGCAGGGGGAATTCCGGAGGGAGAGGACACGTGGCTGGGTATTCCTTAGTGCGCTGACAGTAAATCTGGCCCAAAGATTAATTATTCCATAACAAACAAATAAGTAGATCCTTGGAGAACATAAAAACTAGTTGCTTTTAATAAAAAAACACATATTTCTGCTGATAAAAACACGGCTGTCAATTTCATTTGTGGTGCAGGAAAACAGTCCTCTTCTGAATCCTCATTAAAAGGATTAAAAGCACCTTGAGGCCTGAGTGTGGAGGATAACGCCATTGGCACGAATTAGAGAGAAGAACACCTCACTTTGTTTTTATGAAGCCCACAATGACAGGCTCATCTAGAGAATATATTCTGGGGGAATTATCTCATCATTTTACTTCTATGGAGGAAAATGAACATAAGGTGACAGTTAATTCGGGCTCTGCCCTACAAGCCATGCTAATGTCCCTGAAGGAAAATGATTTATACTGAAGTTATTCAAATCCAGTCTTCCTGTACATTACTCACTTTGCTCCCGCACGCATGCCAAACAGAACCTGAAGGTTGTTTCGTGGGAAGTGACATTGCAGCGAATGGGGTCAATTCTGCTGTTCACTTCAGCTGGTGGAAACCTGGATTTAAACGGCGCCCCCCAGGTGGCTGGGTAAAGCACTCACAAAGTCCCACCCCTTCCAGGGTAAAGCAACAAAGAACAAGCCTTCCACTCCCCCAGGGACTTTGGTCCCAGTCTGGGCTTACTGGTTATTACCCCATTCGCAGGGGGGTTCAGTCTCCTGACTGCTTTTGTGAGCGATTTTCCTTGGTGAGCTGGGAGGGGAGCCCAGTCCCTCCCTCTCCACTGGGACCCTGGCATGGGCAGGCAAGACCTGGCTACACAGACCCCAGTTGTCCCCCCAGACCTCTTCCTGCCTCATTTTTCTTAGGCCTTTGCCTCAGCGTCTCCCAGGTAACCAAGATATCGGCTCTGCTCTCCCTCCACCCCTTCCCTGCAGAGCTTCTAGCCACCCGGCTGCAAGGCAGTTTTCTCCACCCTCCTGGCAGGGCTGCCCTGCTCGGCAGGAGTTGTCCCATTCCCCGCATACCCCTCCCCAGGGTGCAGAATCTGGGGCAGGGTCACTCCCTGCGGATCCTCCCCAGATGCTTTGGGTTCCCTGGTGCAGAGACACCTTCCTCCACGGAGGGGCCATCTGTCTGCAGCCCCACTCAGGGGTCTGGCGCTAGCCAGGTTTTCCTCACAGCTCTGCCCTCCTCCCTGGCAGGGCCCGACTCAGCCAGGCTCAGCCCTTTCAGCTCCTCCCACCAGACTAGACACCTGCTGCAGAAATAGCGGGGCAACGCGGATTGTGTTCACAGGCTCCCGTTAACCCCTGCAGGCCCAGAGTGGGGTAGGTGCACCCCGTCACACCAGACCAATGCCATGACATCCAACGTAACCCCTAGGTCCTTTTCTGCAGAACCGCTGCCTAGCCATTCGGTCCCTAGTCCGTAGCAGTACATGGGATTCTTCCGTCCTAAGTACAGGACCCTGCACTTGTCCTTGTTGAACCTCATCATATTTCTTTTGGCCCAATCCTCTAATTTGTCTAGGTCCCTCTGTATCCTATCCCTACCCTCCAGCATATCAACCACTCCTCCCAGTTTAGTGTCATCTGCAAACTTGCTAAGGGTGCAGTCCACACCATCCTCCAGATCGTTGATGAAGATATTGAACAAAACCGGCCCCAGCACCGACCCTTGGGGCACTCCACTTGATACCGGCTGCCAACTAGACATGGAGCCATTGATCACTACCCGTTGAGCACGACCATCCAGCCAGTTTTCTATCCACCTTACCGTCCATTCATCCAGACAATACTTCTTTAACTTGCTGGCAAGAACACTGTGGGAGACTGTATCAAAAGCTTTGCTAAAGTCAAGAAATAGCACATCCACTGCTTTCCCCTCATCCACAGAGCCAGTTATCTCATCATAGAAGGCAATTAGGTTAGTCAGGCACGACTTGCCCTTGGTGAATCCATGCTGACTGTTCCTGATCACTTTCCCCTCCTTTAAGTGGTTCAGAATTGATTCCTTGAGGAGCTGTTCCATGATTTTTCCAGGGACTGAGGTGAGACTGACTGGCCTGTAGTTCCCCGGATCTTCCTTCTTCCCTTTTTTAAAGATGGGCACTACATTTGCTTTTTTCCAGTCATCCGGGACCTCCCCCGATTGCCATGATTTTTCAAAGATAATGGCCAATGGCTCTGCAATCACATCGGCCAACTCCTTTAGCACCCTCGGATGCAGTGCATCCGGCCCCATGGACTTGTGCTCATCCAGCTTTTCTAAATAGTCCCGAACTACTTCTTTCCAATGTCCAATGACAATGTCCATGTCGCTCTCTGAGGCTTTGCAATGGTTTATGCAAAACGAGTTGGTGATTGTAGTCCCAGTCCAAGGTCCCCTTGAAAGGTGGCCACACTATACAAACCACCATCTCTACAACCACACACCCACAAAAGGAGCCCAGACAAGAATCTGGCTGCTTCTACAGCAACTGGGATCTAAACATCTGTGTCTTAAGGTCACCCATCTATCAGACACTTGCATATTATTAATTACTATACATGTGCCCTGGTGTCTGGAGCATGCATTCCAAATAATGATGCTTGGGCCCATCCTGTAAAGTAGGATATGTATCGACACACCAGACAGTTCATTCCCAATAGCGTTTAGAGTGCCACTCCAAATACCAGACTTAATACGGGACCAGTAAATTAATGAGTCCTTCAAGCCACTGAATTAAGCCTGCTGGTACAGGAAAATATACAAAGTCAAATTATTTACCACCCCGTCGTCCCTGTGTACCTCTAAATTAACTAACATTGCTAACAAAGATACAAAGAACACGGGAATGTACAGCTTTAATTAAATCTGATTTTCAGCGCTCCTCTGAATGCTGAATTTTGAACTATCCATCATGCATGAAGTACCCTAGGCCTATTGCCTTATTTATGGTAATCTACCCTGAGCTGTGAGGCGATCCATTAGAGATAAACTCCACAGCATAATTAAGCAGCACCATTTCCCCCCTTCCTACTGCTCTCCAGTCACTTCTTCTGCAGTTTATTTTTTCTTTTGTGCTGACCTCTTCTTTCCCACACTTTATTTCATTGATATGACAGTAATTAAGCTGTCCTGTGAGGCTCAGAACCTGTCTATGGTAAGTGTTACTTTTTGAAAAAAAGAGTAAACCAGGTGTCCACGGAGAAGTCTGTGTGGTGTAACAGAGGGGGAAGGCAGCCAGAAGCTCTGTAGTTCGGGAATACTTTTGAAGTGTCAGCAAATGCATGTGCTTGAAAATAATCTTGGAACAACAAAAAGGCAAAAGACGTTCATCTTACGCTGATTTATGTATGCGGGACGAGATCTGTGAGTGAAACAAGCAGGTGATGACCTTAGAATGTGTTTAAAAGTTTTACACTTTTCTTCATCTTATTTATAAATTGAAAAATGACAAAGGAGTAGTACGCTTATTAAGAGTACAAATGTAGTTCTGATAGCCTAGCATAGAGTAATAATCATAGAATCTCAGGGTTGGAAGGGACCTCAAGAGGTCATCTAGTCCAACCCCCTGCTCAAAGCAGAACCAATCCCCAACTAAATCATCCCAGCCAGGGCTTTGTCAAGCCTGACCTAACATTTCTATAAGGGTGTGAAGGAGAGGCTAGTGTTGATCTAATTGAAATAGTATACGCGTAGTTTTTTGTGGTATTTTCGTATACCGTTTGAGGGATACCACTGATGTGAGGGAAGGGTTAATCTTGTGGTTTTAATTTTTTTTGTCTCTATTTTTGCAGTTGTGTCAATTTAAACATTGTATTTGTTTATTGGTGTATGTGCCATGGCCTATGGCTAAAGTGCTCTTTTAACAGACGTCAAACTTCAAACATTTTCATACATAGACAATGCGGCTATAATTGGCCATATGTACAACGAGTCGAAGAGCTGAGAAACAGCAGGCAAATGACTCCCTCCATATAAAGAACAGTTGCACTCCATGTATTACAGCGTTTCATAGCCAAAGCCCTGTTCTAATCTTTCCTGCTTATCGTTTCTATTATTCTCTTCCTAATGTTCCCATTTGGTGAAATGCTGCGTACTCTCCCCATCCAACCACACAATGGATCTGTTAAGCCTGCTGCGGATGAAAGATCGGCACTGCTGATTCGAGAAGACAGTTTGGCCCTTGCGGGTGCCCTTCACCCTGCCCCACGCTGTATTTTAGTGCCACGCCGACTCTTAAGAAGATATGTCAGTATTGCCCTCCATCAGAGAATGGCTACTGAACCCCCCTGGAGTGGTTGGATACTCCGCAGCCAGAGGCTGAGTCAGCCAACCAAGCCGTCGTTGGTACACATGGCGGTGCACGGTAGGATCTCCCCTTCCACACACACATAGACCACATGGCCAGGTGCCCGGTTTTCGACTGGAAAGTCCAGACCAAAAGGGGACCGGATGGTTAGCTGCCAGCCCCGGTTCTGCAGGCAAGTCCCTCCTGACCCACGCAAGGAGGGGGGAGGGGGACAAGCAGTGAGTGATGGAGGGAGGAGAAAGGGGAGCGAATGGGAGGCGGGGATTCAAGGGGAAGGGGCAGGGCAGGAGTAGGGCCTCGGGTGAAGACACGGGGCAGGGGCGGGTCCTCAGGGGGAAGGGGAGGGGGAGGATCTGGCACTCCTGCTGGAGTGTGTGGTTTTTAAATATCACAAAGTTGGCAAGCCTAGCTGCACTCATGCTGTAGAACCACCAGGGCCGGCTCTAGCTTTTTTGCCGCCCCAAGCAAAAAAAACCCAAAAAACAATGGCTGCCGCAGGGAGCATGTGGAGGGGGGTCAAGGCGGCTCGCAGGGGGGTGAAGGGCAGCGCCCGCCCGCTCCCTCCGCCCGTGGGCAGCCAGGCGCTGCAGCCCGCTTGCAGCTGGGTGAGAGGGGCTCCCCCCTGTGGCCTCAGGGTGCCTTTCCCGGCCAGGCAAGTGGAGCCCCCGGGGGCTGCAGGAGGTGCCGGCCCAGCCGCTCTTTTAAAGGCAGCCGGGCTGGGCTCAGAGCAACGTGGGAGGTGGAGGCCGGTGCAGGCGGCTGGGAGTGGCGCGTCCCGGGGAGCCCAGCGGCACGGTGAGTGGCAGGGATCGCTAGTTCCTGCCCCCTCCGGGCCGGGGTCCGTGCCCCTGCAGGGCTGGGCTGGGACTGGCGGAGCATGAGGAGCAGGCCGGGGGCTCCGGAGCTGCAGACTGGGCTGCCGAAGCTAAAAAAAAAAAAATCACGGCAGGGCGGCCAGAATGCGCCACCCCAAGAACCTCTGGAATGCCGCCCCTTCCAAAGTGCCGCCCCAGGCACGTGCTTTCTCATGTGGTGCCTGGAGCTGGCCCTGACAGCCACTTTGCTGAGGTTGTAACGCCTGCCGGTATCCTCCACCCACCTGACTAGTGAAGCCCGTGGCACCTGCGAGGGAAGGTGAAACACAGAGTAGCCACCCCGGCACGCTGCGGCGGCAGGACTGGAATCGCTGACACAGGCCCACTGTGCCAGTTCGGCTGGGTCCTGAGGCACTAGGGGGTCTGTCTACACGGTGTTGTAAACCCGGGTCTGTGGGACCCACCAGTGTGGACTCGGTGTTTCCAAGCTTGTGCTCGAGCATCCACCCTGCGTTGTAAACATGGGTTTGCGATTGCTGGACCCGAGTCTCAGAAACATGCTGACACATCCACGCGGCGCTCCACAGGCCTCTGCCGCGGGTCTGCCGCTTGAGCTGCGTCCACACTGCAGACTGGCAGAGCTGGGAGCTGACTCTCAAGGCTCAGTCCCATCCCCCAGGTAGGTGCTCGGAGTCGGGTCCCGCGGGATTGCTGACACCGACCGGCATGTGCCTGGTCGGGGCTTTAGCTGCAGACTGAGTCTGAGCCCAGGTTTACAAGGCAGCGGAGATCTAGCCTAGAAAAGCGCAGGTGTGGATCTGGGGCTCCTCTTCAGGGTTACCCCCCATCCATGTGGCTTTCCACATCAGCCTACGTGCACTGATGGCATAGAGACCCTGCTGTGGCATGGAAGGGGGGCACTGGTACCCTCCAGGCACAAGCGGCCATCCCCTAGGCAGGCTGTAGGCGGTTCATGGAGTCATGCACCCTCCCTGCGGCACAGCTGGGGAATTCCCTATCTCAGTAGCGACAGGCAAGTCATGTTACGCAGCTGCACGCTAGGCCAACGGTGCACTCACCGGGGGCACAGCCCTCTGGGGAAGGTGCGCGAGGTTACCTGGATGAATAAATTTGGCCTTTCACTCTTTTAAAAACCCAGCATGTAAATAAAAGCACAGGCTGGCTTATTTTCAACAATTTGGTACATTTCAAAACTACAGTAGGCCCACGATGCCATTACAATTCATTTTGATTCTCGTTAATTTTAAAACTCATTGAATGATTAATAATTGATATTAAAAGACATAAACTGGCAACACATATAATAATAATTGAGAGCCCGGGACTTCTCGATGAGTCAGGACTTCGCTCTCCCGCGAAACTGAACGAACAGCCTTGGCTCCATGTTCCCCCTCCACCTTCCCGTGTGAGAACCAGTTGCAGATTACAAGTAATGGAGGAGTGGGGCAAATTCTGTGACTAGTAAAGGGTGGGCGGGTGACTGGAAAAGTTTGCACCCCACTGCTCTAAGTTACTGCACACTGGACGATACAGTGAGCTGAGAGAACACAACATTTCCACAGCTGGCACGTTCCACTAGCCAAAGTGCTTGCAGCTCGTACAGATAATTATTTGGGGTGGAACTCATATTCGATGTTCAATATTTCATTCCCCTCAGGCAGCCTTTAAAAACTTTCAGTTTGTGTTTCAGGTCAGTGAGGGTGTTGGCATCGGCAGCAGCAGAGGTGACGTTCTCTCACAGACCAAATACAGTGCTGATCACTGCAGGAGCAGGGGAGCATGCTTTCTGGCTCACCGTTCTTACTGCGCTCTGACGATGGTTATGCAGGGGAATTCACACGACCTGATGAGGAGAGGCACGTCATTTTCGCAACGGTTACACCACAAGCGTTACCCACCGTGTAAGGTCACGCCTTATGCAATCTGAGATTTCCAGACTCAGAAAAATTTGCTATGTGACTCAAAAGGAATTTAGATCCAAGAGGAGTGGGGAAAAGATAGTGCCATAAAGAAGTGAGCTAGGATTGTGAATTGAATTTTTGAGAATATTCAAGATATAGCTTCTAAAGCACTGGCTGAATTAATTGCTATCTCCAGCAGGAAGGTTTAATTTATGCAGTGTAGCACAGTTGAGCAAATGACTTTTCAATAATATTGACAGGTACATGGTCCCTGATTCGCTGTCCATTTATCCTGCTCCACGAAACCCATTCCTGGCTGCAGAGTGAAGAAGGGCCAAAGAGCTGCTTTAAACTGCAGATTAAATAGAGCCTTAAGACAGAGCAAACCCCTGACTGGACACAGAGTGTAGGGCCCCGATTCTCAGCGACTGTCCCTCCACTAGGGGGCGGGGTGAAGGTCC
This sequence comes from Macrochelys suwanniensis, assembly GCA_033296515.1. Classification (NCBI taxonomy): domain Eukaryota; kingdom Metazoa; phylum Chordata; order Testudines; family Chelydridae; genus Macrochelys; species Macrochelys suwanniensis. The sequence goes on along the minus strand of CM065781.1, from coordinate 1,916,404 downwards.
TCATAGGCCTTGGTAAGCAAAGAATAGCCACAGCACAATGTACTTCAGTTGCACCCATGACCGGCCCCTGTGTCAGTGGCTGGGAGCAGGACCTGCAGAGAACTCTGATGCCATCTCTGGCCCAGATACCGGTGCCCCCGCACAGGGGCATTCACAGGCGGCATTTCCACGTGACGCTGCTCTGGCACCATGCAAAAGCCAGGCTGTAACTGAGCACCTGGCCCACGGCCGTTTGCCACAGGGGCGAGATGGCTGGAGAAACCTCCATGTTGGGAGACACATATTTTCACATGATGTTTGGCTTTTAAAAGTCCATTGTTACATCAAAGGTTCCACACACTCCCTGCTACTCTATAAGTTAGTGGCTTTGTCAGCAAAAGCTCGGAGCCAGATCCCCAGGGTGGCAGGGCTGCTTTGGGTCCCACTGGCAAAGGTATTCAGGTGCTGAAAGATGCAGAGAGGCGCCCAATGGGATTTCCAAAAGTGCCAAGCAGCTTAGGTTGCTACAGTCACACTCCCTACCGGCCTCTGGTCTGTCTAAGAACATAAGCTCTTAAGAATGGGTCAGACCAAGCGTCCATCTACCCAAGTATCCTGTCTTTTAACAGTGGCCAATGTCAGGTGCTTCAGAGGGAATCAACAGAACAGGGCAATTTATCGAGTGATCCATCCTCTGTCAACCACTCCCAGCTTCTGGCAGTCAGTGGTTTAGGGACAACCAGAGCATGGGATTGTGTCCCTGACCATCTTGGTCAATAGCCATTGATGAATCTATCCTGCATTAACTTTTCCCATTCTTTTCTGAACCCAGATATACTTTTGGCCTTCACAGCATCCCCTGGCAATGACTTCCACAGGTAAGAGAGCAGTATGACTGCTCAGAGCTCCAGTATGAAACTGCAGAAAAACCTGAGAGTCTCTGGATTAAATTTAGAAGTGGGAGCAACAAGGGTAATGTCGTGGTGGGAGTCTGCTACAGACCACCAGACCAGGGGGATGAGGTGGACGAGGCTTTCTTCCAGCAAGTAACAGAAGTTACTAGATCACAGGCCCTGGTTCTCATGGGTGACTTTAATCACCCCGATATCTGCTGGGAGAGCAATACAGCGGTCCACAGACAATCCAGGAAGTTTTTGGAAAGTGTAGGGGACAATTTCCTGGTGCAATTGCTGGAGGAACCAACTAGGGGAAAAGCTCTTCTTGACCTGCTGCTCACAAACAGGGAGGAAATAGTAGAGGAAGCAATAGTGGATGGGAACCTGGGAGGCAGTGACCATGAGATGGTAGAGTTCAGGATCCTGACACAAGGAAGAAAGGAGAGCAGTAGAACAGAGACCCTGGACTTCAGAAAAGCAGACTTTGACTCCCTCAGGGAACTGATGGGCAAGGTCCCCTGGGAGAATAACATGACGGGGAAAGGAGTCGAGGAAAGCTGGCTGTATTTTAAAGAATCCTTATTGAGGTTGCAGGAACAAACCATCCCGATGTGTAGAAAGAAAAGTAAATATGGCAGGCGACCAGCTTGGCTTAACAGTGAAATCCTTGCTCGTCTTAAACACAAAAAAGCAGCTTACAAGAAGTGGAAGATTGGACAAATGACCAGGGAGGAGTATATAAATATTGTTCAGGCATGCAGGAGTGAAATTAGAAAGGCCAAATCACACTTGCAGTTGCAGCTAGCCGGAGATGTTAGGAGTAACAAGAAGGGTTTCTTCAGGTATGTGAGCAACAAGAAGAAAGTCAAGGAAAGTGTGGGCCCCTTGCTGAATGAGGGAGGGAACCTAGTGGCAGAGGATGTGGGAGAAAGCTAGTGTACTCAATGCTTTTTTTGCGTCTGTCTTCACCGACAAGGTCAGCTCCCAGGCGGCTGCACTCCGCAGCACGGTATGGGGAGGAGGTGACCAGCCCTCTGTGGAGAAAGAAGGAGTTCGGGACTATTTAGAAAAGCTGGACGAACACAAGTCCATGGGGCTGGATGCACTGCATCCGACGGTGCTAAAGGAGTTGGCCAATGTGATTGCAGAGCCATTAGCCATTATCTTTGACAAATCATGGCAATCGGGGGAGGTCCCGGATGACTGGAAAAAAGCTAATGTAGTGCCCATCTTTAAAAAAGGGAAGAAGGAAGATCCGGGGAACTACAGGCCAGTCAGTCTCACCTCAGTCCCTGGAAAAATCATGGAACAGCTCCTCAAGGAATCAATTCTGAACCACTTAAAGGAGGGGAAAGTGATCAGGAACAGTCAGCATGGATTCACCAAGGGCAAGTCATGCCTGACTAACCTAATTGCCTTCTATGATGAGATAACTGGCTCTGTGGATGAGGGGAAAGCAGTGGATGTGCTATTTCTTGACTTTAGCAAAGCTTTTAATACAGTCTCCCACAGAGTTCTTGCCAGAAAGTTAAAGAAGTATGGTCTGGATGAATGGACGGTAAGGTGGATAGAAAACTGGCTGGATGGTCGCGCTCAGCGGGTAGTGATCAATGGCTCCATGTCTAGTTGGCAGCCGGTATCAAGTGGAGTGCCCCAAGGGTCGGTGCTGGGGCCGGTTTTGTTCAATCTCTTCGTCAACGATCTGGAGGATGGTGTGGACTGCACCCTTAGCAAGTTTGCAGATGACACTAAACTGGGAGGAGTGGTTGATACGCTGGAGGGTAGGGACAGGATACAGAGGGACCTAGACAAATTAGAGGATTGGGCCAAAAGAAATCCGATGAGGTTCAACAAGGACAAGTGCAGGGTCCTGCACTTAGGACGGAAGAATCCCATGCACTGCTATAGACTAGGGACCGAATGGCTGGGCAGCAGTTCTGCAGAAAAGGACCTAGGGGTCACAGTGGACAAAAGATGAATATGAGTCAACAGTGTGCCCTTGTTGCCAAGAAGGCTAACGGCATCTTGGGCTGCATAAGTAGGGGCATTTCCAGCAGATCAAGGGACGTGATTATTCCCCTCTATTCGGCACTGGTGAGGCCTCATTTGGAGTACTGTGTCCAGTTTTGGGCCCCACGCTACAAGAAGGATGTGGATAAATTGGAAAGAGTCCAACGGAGGGCAACAAAAATGATTAGGGGGCTGGAGCACATGACTTATGAGGAGAGGCTGAGGGAACTGGGATTGTTTAGCCTGCAGAAGAGAAGAATGAGGGGGGATTTGATAGCTGCTTTCAACTACCTGAAAGGGGGTTCCAAAGAGGATGGATCTAGACTGTTCTCAGTGGTAGAAGATGACAGAACAAGGAGTAATGGTCTCAAGTTGCAGAGGGGGAGGTTTAGGTTGGACATTAGGTAAAACTTTTTCACTAGTAGGGTGGTGAAGCACTGGAATGGGTTACCTAGGGAGGTGGTGGAATCTCCTTCCTTAGAGGTTTTTAAGGTCAGGCTTGACAAAGCCCTGGCTGGGATGATCTAATTGGGTTTGGTCCTGCTTTGAGCAGGGGGTTGGACTAGATGACCTCCTGAGGTCCCTTCCAACCCTGAGATTCTATGATTGATTGTGCATTTTGTGAAGAAGCCCTTCGTTTTGTTTGTTTTAAACTTGCTATCTCGTAATGTCATTGCTTGTGTTAAGAGAAGGGCTAGATATCACTTCCCTATTCACTTTCTCCAGACTAGTCATGATTTTATAGACCTCTATCATATCACACTTAGTTGTCTCCTTTCTAAGATCAACAGTCCAATTTTTTTTTAATCTGTCCTCATATGGAAGCTTTTCCATACCCCTCATCATTTTGTTGCCCTCCTCTGTATTGTATCAAATTATAATGCATCTTTTTTTTTGAGATAGAGAGACCAGAACTGCACACAGTATTCAAGATGTGGGTGCACCATGGATTTATATGGAGACAGCATGATAGTTTCTGTTTTAATATCTATCCCTTTTCTAATGGTTCCTAACATTCTGTTCGCTTTTTTGACCATGCTGCACATTGAGTGGATGTTTTCAGACAACTATCCATGATAAGTCCAAGATCTCTTTCTTGAGTAGTAACGGCTAATCTGCACCCCGCCATTTTATATGTATAGCTGGGATGATGTTTTCCAATGTTCATTACTTTGCACCTATCACCATTAAATTTCATCTGGCATTTTATTGCCCATTCACCCATTTTTGTGAAGTCCCTTTGTAACTCCTTGAAGTCAGCTTTGGACGTAACTATCCTGAATAACGTATCATCTGCAAACTTTGCCACTTCAGTTTTTACCCCCTTTTCCAGATAACTTATAAATGTGTTGAACAGCACTGGTCCCAATATAGATCCTTGAGCGATCCTGCTATTTACCTCTCTCCACTATGAAAACTGGCCATTTATTCCTACCCTTTGTTTCCTATCTTTTAACTAGTTACCAATCCATGACAGGCCCTTCCTTCTTATCCCATAACAGTTTACTTTGCTTAAGAGCTTTTGGTGAGGGACCTTGTCAAAGGATTTCTGAAAATCTAAGTACACTATATCTACTGGATCCCCCTTATCCACATGCTTGTTGACCCAAAGAATTCTAATACATGACCTCCCTTTATCAAAGCTATGTTGACTCTTCCCCCAATGTATTGTGTTAATCAATGTGTCTGATAATTCCATTCTTTATCATAGTTTCACACCATTTCCCTACTGAAGTTAGGCTTACCAGCTTGTCACGGTCAGGATCGCCTCTGTTTGAGCCTTTCTAAAAACAACTGTTGTTACATAAGGTACCCTCCAGTCACTGGAATAGAGGCTGATTTAAGTGATCGGTTACATACCGCAGTTATTAGTTCTTCAGTTTCATAGGTGAGGTCCCTCAGAAATCTTGAGCGATACCATCCGGTCCTGCTACGGGGGCTGCAGCCTGAGCCCAGACATCTACAGTGCAATTTTATAGCCCTTCAGCCTGAGCTCATGAGTCTGAGTCAGGTGACATGGGCCAGCTGACGGTGTTTTATTGCAGTGTAGACACACCTTTAGAGGCCCCAATCAAGATGGGGACCCATGATGCTACATGTACACAGTAAGATACAGCCCCTGCCCTGAAGAGTTTGCAATACAAGTAGAAGAGCCTGGTGACAGTACTGTTCAATTCATTCGTTTTTTCCCCAGAACCTCCTATATTGAGACCATTTAAGAACATAAGAATGGCCGTACTGGGTCAGACCAAAGGTCCATCCAGCCCAGTATCCTGTCCACGAACAGTGGCCAATGCCAGGTGCCCCGGAGTGAGTGACCTAACAGGTGATGATCAAGTGATCCGTCATCTAAAAAGAACGGCTCATGTGTGGGGATCTCCCCCACATCCTCTGTGGTGCAGCCCAATGCAAAGAATTTATTTGGTTTCTCCACAATGGCTTTATCTTCCGTGAGTGATCCTTTACCTCCTTGATTATCTAGCAGCCCCACTGATTGTTTGGCAAACTTTTACCTTCTGATTTTTTTTAAATGCTGTTAGTTTTTGTGGATTTTGCTACTTGATCTTCACATTATTTTTGGCCTGTGTAATTATACTTTTACACTTGACTTGCCAGAGTATATGACCCTTTATATTTTCCTCACTAGTTTTTGACACCGTTTTTAAAGGCTGTTTTTTTGCCTCTAACTTCCGCTTTTACTCTGTTGTTTAGCCATGGTGACATTTTTGGTCCTTTTGCTGTTTTTTTATATGGCATATACATTTAATATGATATAATCCTTTCTATTATGGTGTTTTTAAATGGTTTCCATGCAGCTTGCAGACATTTCACTCTATGACTATTCCTTTTTTAATTTCCATTTAAGTAGGTTTCTCATGTCTGTGTAATTCCCCTTTATGAAATAAAATAATATTGTGGTGGATTTCTTTGGTAGAATCATAGTCATTCATATTGATGAATCATATTCAGACATATAGATGAACATAATTTGTTGGGGAAGAGTCAACATTGTTTTTGTAAAGGGAAATCAAGCCTCACTAATCTCCTAGAATTCTTAGAGGGGGTTGACAAGCATGTGGACCAAGGGGATCCAGTGGATATAGTTTTCAGTGTAGTAGCCGTGTTAGTCTGTGTCAGCAAAACGAAAATAAGAAAGAAAAACTTGTAGCACCTTAGAGACTAACAAATTTATTTCAGCATAAGCTTTCGTGGGTTAGTACCCACTTCATCGGATGCATGGAATGAAACATACAGTAGACAGATATTTATACAGTCAGAGAAACATGATAAGGTGGAGGTGCATAGACCAACCTTAAGAGGCTAATTAATTGAGAGGAACCATAACAGCAAGGGAAGAAAAACCTTTGAAGTGGTAAACAAGATGGTCACACAGGTGTGAATGAGGATCGTTAACTTAGGGAAATAGATTCAATTAACGTAATGGCCGAGCCATTCCAAGTCCTTATTTAATCCTGAGGTAATGCAATCTAGTTTGCATATCAATTCGAGTTCAACAGTTTCTCTTTGATGTCTGTTTTTGGAGTTAATCTGTCGCAACACTGCTACCCTCAAGTCTGTCAGTGAGTGATTAGGGAGGTTGAAGTGTTCTCCTACTGGTTTTTGAATGTTATGATTCCTGATGTCAGATTTATGTCCATTTATTCTTTTGCTTAGAGACTGTCCAGTTTGGCCAATGTACATGGCAGAGGGGCATTGCTGGCACATGATGGCATATATCACATTGGTAGATGTGCAGGTGAATGAGCCCCTGTTGGCGTGGCGGATGTGATTAGGCCCTGTGATTGTATAGTGTGATGGATATAGTGTACTTAGATTTTCAGAAAGCCTTTGACAAGGTCCCTCACCAAAGGCTCTTACGCAAAGTAAGCTGCCATGGGATAAGAGGGAAGGTGCTTTCATGGATTGGTAACTGGTTAAAAGATAGGAAACAAAGGGTAGGTATTAATGGCCAGTTTTCAGAATGGAAAGAGGTAAATAGTGGTGTCCCCCAGGGGTCTGTACTGGGATCAGTCCTATTCAACTTATTCATAAATGATCTGGAAAAAGTGGTAAATAGTGAGGTGGCAAATTTTTCAGATGATACAAAATTACCAAAGATAGTTAAGACCCAGGCAGACTGCGAAGAGCTAGAAAAGGATCTCTCAAAACTGGGTGACTGGGCAACAAAATGGCAGATGAAATTCAATGCTGAGAAATGCAAAGTAATGCACATTGGAAAGCACAATCCCAACTATACATATAAAATGATGGAGTCTAAATTAGCTGTTACCACTGAAGAAGGAGATCTTGGAGTCATCATGGATAGTTCTCTGAAAACATCCACTCAATGTGCAGCTGCAGTCAAAAATGCTAAAATGTTGGGAATCATTAAAAAAGGGATAGCTAAGACGACAGAAAATATATTGCCTATATAAATCCATGGTACATCCACATCTTGAATACTGTATTCGGATCTGGTTGCCCCATCTCAAAAAAAGATATGTTGGAATTGGAAAAGGTACAGAAAAGGGCAACAAAAACGATTAGGGGTATTGAACAGCATCTATAGGAAGATAGATTAAAAAGACTGGGACTTTTCAGCTTGGAAAAGAGATGGCTAAGGGGAGATATGATTGAGGTCTACAAAAGCATGACTTGTGTAGAGAAAGTAGATAAGGAAATGTTGTTTACTACTTCTCATAACATAAGAACTCAGGGTCACCAAATGAAATTAATAGGCAGAAGGTTTAAAACAAATAAAAGGAAGTATTTCTCCAAACAGTCAACCTGGGAACTCTTTGCTAGAGGATGTTGTGAAGGCCAAGACTATAACATGATTCAAAGAAGAACTATATAAATTCATTGAGGATAGGTCCATCAATGGCTATTAGCCAGGATGGGCAGGGATGGTGTCCCTAGCCTCTGTTTGCCAGAAGCTGGGAATGGGTGACAGGGGATGGATGACTTGATCATCACCTGTTCTGTTCATTCCCTCTGAGGCGCCTGGCATTGGCCACTGTTGGAAGACAGGAGACTAGACTAGATGGACCTTTGGTCTGACCTTGTAGGGCCATTCTTATGTTCTTATAGAATCATACGGTTAGAAGGGACCGAAAGGATCATGTAGTCTAACCACCTGCCAAGATGCAGGATTTGTTGGGGCTAAACCGTCCAAGACACCAGGCTATCCAGCCTCCTTTTTAAAACCTCCAGGGATGAAGTTTTCATGACCTCCCTGGGTGTCTGTTTCATTGTCCTACTGTGCTTACAGTTAGGAAGTTTTCCTGAGATTTAATCTAAAGCTGCTCTGCTGTTGTTTGAACCCGTTGCCTCTTGTCCTGCCTCAGTGGCAAAAAGGAATAATTTTTCTCCATCTTTTTTTTTAATGGCAGCCTTTGAAATATCTGAAGTTCGCTATCATATCCCCCCTTAATCTCCTCCTTTTTCCCCATACCTATTCTTTTGGAACAAGTGATATCCCTCATTGCCAGTGCACCAATCATTGGAGTTGTCCCACCAAGTCTCTGTGATGCCAATTAAGTCATAATTATTGTTGCTTTTACTGACAGATTCTGCTGTATTCACATCTTGGACCAGATCCAATTAGGACTAAATCAAGAACTGCCTCTCCTCTTGTGGGTTCCTGGACTAGTTGCTCCAAGAAGCAGTCATTAATGGTGTCTAGAAATTTTATACCTGCATCCTCTCCTGTGGTGACATGTCCCCAGTCAATATGGGGATAGTTGAAAACCCCCATTATTATTGGGTTTTCTGTTTTTGTAGCCTCTCTCATATTCCTGAGCATTTCATAATCACCGTCACAATCCTGCTCAGGTGGTCAGAAATATATTCCTACCATTATAGTTGTCATAAATATGAAGGGAAGGGGGAGAGGATCTGATGCAGTGCTATAAAATCCTCTTTCCAGTAAAGGGTTAAGAAATGCAGGTAGCCAGACTGACACCTGACCTGGCTGGCATCTGACCAATAAGGGGACAAGATACTTTCAAACTTTGGGAGGGGGGAAGGTTTTGTGTGTGTGTCTTTGTCTGAGTCAGAGGGATCTTGGAAGACAGAAGGAACCTGCAGAAAATCAAACCTCCCTTTTCTGAAGTAAGTTTAGATAGCATAGCGTATAGATTTCTGTTTAATTTTGCTTGGTGTATCCCCTGTGTTAGAAGGGGCGGGGGGGGGGGGGGTATTCATGGTTTTCTGTAACTTTAAGGCTTTGTCCAGAGGGGGAAATCTCTCTGAGTTTGGAAATATAGTGCCCTGTGAAATAGTTACCATCCTGATTTGTACAGAGATGATTTTACCTTCTTTATTTTTAATAAAATCCTTCTTTTAAGAAGCTGACTGTTTTCTATGGTGTTAAAACCCAGGGGGTGGGGTTTTAGATCACTGTATAACCAATTGGTTGGGCGATTGTTCTCAAACTTCCCCAGGAAAGGGGGTGTACGGCTTGAGGGGTATTTTGGGGGGGAGGGAAGTTCAAGTGATTCCTTTCCTGGATTCCTGTTAGATACTTGATGGTGGCAGCAAGAAGCATTTCTCAGGGTGCAGGGAATTTTGTACCTTGGGGGATTTAACCTAAGCTGGTAAAAAATAAGCTTAGGGGCTCTGAATGCGGGTCCCCACGTCTTTCCCCTAAAGTTTAGAGGGGGGAGGGAACCCTGACAATAGTCTTAATATTCAAGCATGGAATGTCAATCCATAGAGAGTCTATGGTACAGTTTGATTCATTTAAGAATTTTAGTAGATTTGACTCTATGCTTTCTGTCACATACAGTGCCACTTCCCCACCAGTAAGATCTACTCTGTCATTCCTTTATATTCTGAACCCTGGTATTACCATCTCCCATTGATTATCATCATTCCACCAAGTTTCTGTGATAATTATTCTATCAATATCCTCATTTAGTAGCAGACACTCAAGTTCACCTGTCTTCGTATTTCGACTTCTAGCATTTGTACACAAGCACTTATAAAATTAGTCAATATTTAGTTGTCTGCCTGCATATTTAAAAGCACATTCTGCAGCATTCTTGAATAACCCACAAATTGCAGGCTGTCGTCTGGGTCTAAAACACAAAAAGGCCCCACTGATGCAGGAATATGCAGTCAACACCCATGCATGAATACTCAATAGTATGTATTCAAAATGTGGACAGATTTTTGGACACTACACTATGGGTTCAGTTTGGGGGAGGTGGTGAGTGTTATTTTTCAAATTAAGAAAAATGCCACCCTGTCTGTTAATATAGGGCCTGATCCCAATTTCATTGGAGTCAGAAAAGGCAGATTCACATTTCAAAGAAGCAGATGGGTTATTTAGCAATCATCCTTATCATTTAATTGTCTCTTTGATTTAACTAGCAGGGAGCTGAGACCTGGCTGAGCAACATTATCCCACTGCAGTGAATGAGCTTTATTCTAGCCAAACAACAGAAGTCTCCAGGTCCATTTACCCAGCTGCTGATTTGGGGAAATCAAAGGAGAGATTGTGCTAAGGGAGGATGAGCTAAATCAATTCAGCAAAGTGATGCTATCTCTAAACATGGGATTGTTTGAATGCTTGTAGGTAACTTTTGAAGCTAAATATCTTTGATATTGCTGCAAACTATGGACGATGCTGTGTTTTCTTCGGTCACTATAGGAGAGGCCTGTTCAAACACAGTGTTTCTCAGAGCATAGCCGATGCTTTAAATCTCTGGCTGGCTACCGCAGAATGTCTCTTCCAGGAAATGCATTTCATAGAATCATAGAAGATTAGGGTTAGAAGAGACCTCAGGAGGTCATCTAGTCCAACCACCTGCTCAAAGAAGCTCCAACACCAACTAAATCATCCCAAACAGGGCTTGATGAAGCCAGGCCTTAAAAACCTCTAAGGATGGAGATTCCACCACCTCCCTAGGTAACCCATTCCAGTGCTTCACCACCCTACTAGTGAAATAGTGTTTCCTGATACCCAACCTAGATGTCCTCCACTGCAACGTGAGACCATTTCTCCTTCTTCTGTCATCTGCCATCACTGAGAACAGTCTAGCTCCATCCTCTTTGGAACCCCTCTTCAGGTAGTTGAAGACTGCTATCAAATCTCCCCTTAATCTTCTCTTCTGCAGACTAAACAATCCCAGATCCCTCAGCCTCTCCTCATAAGTCATGTGCTCCAGCCCCCTAATTATTTTTGTTGCCGTCCGCTGGATTCTCTCCAATTTTTCCACATCCCTTCTGTAGGGGCGGGGGACAAAACTGGATGCAATACTGTAGGTGTGGCATCACCAGTGCCGAATAGAGGGGAATAATCACTTCCTTCAATGTGCTGGCAATGCTCCTACTAATACAGCCCAATATGCCATTAGCCTTCTTGGCAACAAGGGCACACTGTTGACTCATATCCAGCTTCTTGTCCACTGTAATCCCCAGCTCCTTTTCTGCAGAACTGCTGCTTAGCCAGTCGTTCCCCAGCCTGTAGCGGTGCATGGGATTCTTCCGTCCTAAGTGCAGGACTCTGCACTTGTCCTTGTTGAACCTCATCAGATTTCTTTTGGCCCAATTCTCCAATTTGTCTAGCTCACTCTGGACCCTATCCCTACCCTCCAGTGTATCTACCTCTCCCCCTAGCTTAAGTCTCATCCGTGAACTTGCTGAGGGAGCAATCCATCCCATCATCCAGATCATTAACGAAGATATTGAACAAAACCAGCTCCAGGACTGACCCCCGGGGCACTCCACTTGATACCAGCTGCTAACTAGAGATCGAGACATTGATCACTACCTGTTGAGCACAACAGTCTATCCACATTTCTACCCACTGTGACAAAGTTCCTCCTCTACCTTGGTGAGTCCTGCGCTTATTGGCGGATTTTGATCGCCTCAGAGATCTTCCCCTCTGGTAGAACCCACAGTCAAATTCCTCCTGTGTCTGATCAGGGGTTGGGAGGTTTGGGGGGAACCCGGGCCCACCCTCTACTCCGGGTTCCAGCCCAGGACCCTGTGGATTGCAGTTGTCTATAGGGTTTCCTGTAACAGCTGCGTGACAGCTACAACTCCCTGGGCTACTTCCCCACGGCCTCCTCCCAACACCTTCTTTACGCTTACTGCCGGACCTTCCTCCTGATGGTCTGCTGATGCTTGTACTCCTCAGTCCTTCAACTCTTCTCACTCTCAACTCCTTGTGTGCCTCTTGCTCCCAGCTCCTCGCACGCCACACCACAAACTAAAGTGAGCTCCTTTTTAAACCCAGGTGCCCTGATTAGCCTGCCTGTCTTAATTGATTCTAGCAGGTTCTTCTTAATTGGCTCCAGGTGTCCTAATTAGCCTGCCTGCCTTAAATTGGTTCCAGAAAGTTCCTGCTTGTTCTAGTGCAGCCCCTGCTCTGGTCACTCAGGGAACAGAAAACTATTAATCCACTGGCCAGTATATTTGCCTTCTATGAGATTTCTGTATCCCACTTGTCTGAGTCTGTCACACCACCTTATAGTCCATCCATACAATCCATACTTCTTTAACTTGCTGGCAAGAATATTGTGAGAGACTGTATCAAAAACTTTGCTAAAGTCAAGGTATATCACATCCACCTCTTTCATCATAGAAGGCAATCAGGTTGGTCAGGCATGACTTGCCCTTGGTGAATCCATGTTGACTGTTCCTGATCATTTTCCTCTCCTCCAAGTACTTCAAAATGGATTCCTTGAGGACCTGCTCTATGATTTTTCCTGGGACTTAGGTGAGGCTGACCGATCTCCTTCTTCCCTTTTTAAAAGATGGGCACTATATTTCCCTTTTTTCAATTGTCCAAATTGTCACAAGTTTTCAAAGATAGTGGCCAATGGTTCTGCAATCACATCAGCCAACTCCATCAGCACCCTTGGATGCAGTGTATCCGCCCCGTGGACTTGTGAATGTCCAGCTTTTCTAAATAGTTCTTAACCTGTTCTTTCACAACTGAGGGCTGCTTACCTCCTCCCCAAACTGTGCTGCCCAGTGCCGCAGTGTGGGAGCTGACCTTGGCTGTGAAGACTGAGGCAAAAAAAAACATTGAGTATTTTAGCTTTTTCCACATCATCTGTCACTAGGTTGCCTCCCCATTCAGCAAGGGTCCCACACTTTCCCTGACCACCTTCTTGTTGTTAACATACCTGTAGAAACCCTTCTGGTTACCCTTCACATCCCTTGCTAACTGCAATTCCAACTGTTCTTTGGCCTTCCTGATTACACCCCTGCATGCTCAAGGAATATTTCTAGGAATGTCTACAAAAAGTGCCCACAGAACAGACTCCTTACAGTGGTTCGGATCTTTGGTTCATCTAGTCCAGCATCCGGCCCTCACTAGTGGCCAAAATCTGATATTTCAGAGAACATTACACCACCTGACCCACAATGAACTTGTTAAGTAGACTCATTCCTGCCTGTCCTAATCAGCCTGTATCCACCTGATAATTAACTGTCCCATCTTAACATACATAACTAAAAGGATTTGGTCTGTTAGGAATGCTCCCAGGCATCAGGTAATCCCTTCCTATCTAATATCTCTGGCATTTGGGTCTCATATAAATAAATGCAATTTTGAGCTCTCAGCAAGCATCTGTTTTAATTTTATAGGTTTTTATTTTACTTAGAACTTGGATAACTGTAGTCTTTGCTTGAATTGTCCTGACTGTTGTACATGTCAGTGAAAAGCATCCAGGAGCTGACCAGTGGTGCAGAATTGTATAACTCAACACAACAAACATAACTATATTAAGTACGTAATACAGGTGGGCCAAATGCATAATTTAGCACCCATTTTGCTTGTGCAGCTTCTTACTGAAAAAACTTACAGAGTATTTGAGATTACTGCTGCCAAGAAATTAACGACACATTTTCCTACTCCATTTCTTCAGCTAAAGTCTTCTGTTCTAGATTTCACTGATGAAGTCTGGTGGATTTAATAGTCAAAAGGAAGGCAGAGCAGGTAATATATGGGTGAATGTAATAGTATTCATATGATTTAGGATAATCATTTAAGAAATGGAGAATAAACTGTGAAGCATAGAGCCTGCAGTTCTACAGCATAATTTCATTATTGCCTGCTGCAGTTGCCTTTATCTCAGTTACTTGAGCCTTTAGAAAGTGTGAACAGATGGTATCTGTTGCTTTAACTATATATTTAATTTAGTTTTGCATGACTTTTTGGTTAGGTATATTTCAATTAACTGGCTTCCCTATGTTTGTTACACCATCAGACTAATAGTGCTTATATGCTGGTCGTACATAACAACTCTGTGTTGGCCCAGAGAAGAACAAGAAGAGGCTAAGTCTTTTGACTAGATATGGATAGGTTTATAGTTACTGTATTAGACACAGACTGTATGCCATCTGACCTACCAATATTGGCAGGTGAGTCCAGCCAACAAATGTTATTGGCATCATACCATGAGTGAATCAAGGAGCATGATGAAAGCAGCATTCTTCTACATAACCATTAACAATATCTAAGATAAAGGTCCTATAACCATGGTATCTCCTTGCAAGTATCATCGTTCAAACATTCTGATTGTCCCCTTTGAAAAAATATTGCAGTGAAAGTGGAAAACAACCTCTCCATTCAGTGAAAGAGTCGTGAGTTACACTGCAAATATGCTTTCAGTGCACTAAGTCTTTAAATGGAGGAAGAGTATGCGGATGGAGGACTGGGAGTAGCTAAACTTTCACTTTACTCCCCAAGCACTGTATGCTCCAGCTTCATCATTGGAGCTAGCCAAACACTGCAAAACAACGTTCAGGTTCCAAATGGCCATTTGAGTTGAACCTGTTCATGCCTCTTCTCATGTACCATTCACAAACATTCATGCAAATAGATCTTTGTTTGCATAGATGTGTTTGGAGAATGGCTGTTCTTCAGGCAAATAGCCCTACTTGCATGCAAGCAAAGGAATTTGTGTGCTCACAGAGCACTTGCTATTTTACAAGGAACCACTGAGACGATATTGGTCAGCATGAGAGGCAGTGGTCTCAGCACACTAGTGACCTCACGATTTTTGTAGGGCAAAAGAGAGTTTTAAAAGAGCACTTTGAAGGAGGAAAAGGGGGTGGGAGGTTGTGGATGTTTACAGGGAGCTCCTCCCCCATGTGAGGAGCAGCAAGGGAGGGAGCCTGGAGCTGCTTCTTTGAGAGTTTAACAAACGGGAGATGGGGGCTGGCATCCTGGGCTGATCAGAGGCGGAAGCTGACAGCTCGATAGTGAATGAGAGATGCTAGGTAAGGTGGGCACAGGCTGTGAAGACCCTCAGAAGGGAAGGGAAGTAGCTTAACTTTGATGAGCTAGAGACTTATGTGACGAGGGTGACCAGACAGCAAGTGTGAAAAATCGGGACGGGTGCGGGGGGGTAATAGGAGCCTATATAAGAAAAAGACCCCAAAATCTGGACTGTCCCTATAAAATCGGGACATCTGGTCACCCTATATGTGACCAGTCACACACCATGAATAGCAATTAGTGATTAGTTCAACTGAATTGTTTATGCGAAAAAAATTATCCTCAGTGGGTTCGTCACAAATTATTCTGAGCATGTTTGCAAATAAATATATTTAGAAAAATCACAACTGGGTCATGAATGATTTGAAAACCAAAAAAATAAAAAAAGAGCTAGATACAGGCCATCCTTGACTTTACATCATTCAAGTTACGATGAACGGCACTTACGACCCTTCTACATTGATACCCTGATTTGACTTACGACTATAGGTTTTGAGTTTACGACGCTCGGTCCCACAATGGAGTAGATTGCAGTTCCAAGTTATGATGTTCCGACTTATGATGTAGTTGTAAGGAACCAATTGTGTCATAAGTCCGAGGACTGACTGTATATGTTACATTTCTTAATGTGTTTGGAGAACAGCCATTCTCCAAACACATCTATGCAAACAAAGATCTATTTGCATTAATGTTTGTGAATGGTACATGAGAAGAGGCATGAACAGGTTCCACTCAAACAGCCATTTGGAACCTGAACGTTGTTTTGCAGTGTTTGGCTACCTCTAATGATGATCTTTTCACTCTGCACTGGAAAATCCCAGAGATCTGACAGCTAGATCTGATTGAAAAAAATGTGCCAAAGCTTAAATCTATAGCAAAAAGACTGCAAATTTTATTGGGGGAAAAAATCCTTCCAGATGTTTCCAGAGTATCAAATTTTGGCTCCATTTTGCAAGGTCAAGGTGAAATACTGACTAAATGCGGGAGATCAACAGATTCTTTTCTGCTCACTCTAACCAAACCTCAACCTTCCTGGCTGTAGCACGCATCCAAAAACCAGTCCAACAGCTTCTCTCTGTCAGTAGCCCACCCATTTTAGAATGTCCCTCACCCAAAGTACACATCCCAATGTTATCTACAGAGTTCCTGAGGATCACAGAGAGCAGCTTTCTCAGATACAACACTACAGTTTAGTATTTCAATATGGCTGCTCTAGATGTTGATATCAAATTGCTTTACAAATAACACTAATAAGGCAACACAATATAAATGAGCAATGACAATAAGTAATTAATGTTTCCATCATATTTCCCTTCCATTCCCAGTTGTCCAGGGTTTAATTCTGCAGTAGCATCTCTTTTAAAAGCAACAAAAACAAAAAAACTGAAACAGGGCCATGGTTAGCAATGACGTGGTATTATATTTCTTACTTTCTTCACTCTTTCTCTTATCTGTGCTTTCTCAAATTGTTTGTGGACTCTTTATGGCTAAAGAGTAGGCTCACAGACTAATTCCAGTTTCATAGAGAATGAACCCTCTAAATACTGTGAATAATTGGGAAATATCTGTTGAAGAGTTGAGTTTGAGTCTGGAAAGGAGTAAAAATTGAGGAAAGAATGAAGTGCCGCCCTTCATATCTCACTTTTGGGATCACAGCTGTTTTAAATCAGTGGAGCCTCTCTAATGTACAACAGGTTTGAATGTGCCTTTGGCCATGATGAAAATTGACCATTTAACCCTACTCTTTGCTTTCTGTCTCCTAGCCAGTGTTTGATCCATGACAATATGTTGTTTCTCACCCCATGATGACTTAGGTTCATTAGTAGCCTCTTGTGAGAGATCTTGTTAAAGGTCTAAGCAAACAAGGCCTAGGTTTGTTGTCTTATTGTAGGTGAAGCTTAAGGTTTGTTTTTGCATATTTAGGTCTGATTGCAGGAGTGGAGCCATAGAATGTCTTAAGTGTTTGGGGACAAATTCATCCATGCTTTCTGTACAGGGAGTTACACTTTGGTTAAATCTTGCCCTTTGCTTTCAAATATGTGAAGCTTTATCTCACTTTAATCATTTTGAGAAGAGGATCTTGTCTGAGATTAGAAAGAAGTATAGACAGAAATAGGAAGGAAAATTGGGAGGCTGTTAAAATCAATAAGCTGTAACCTGGCTGTTTGAATACCTCGGTTTTCTCATAGTTGGAAGAGTGAAAAGCATTGATCAGTTCTAGTCTATGTTACTTTATTGTAATACATTTTACATGTGGTAGCTGAACGTTGGGTGGCCCAAGGAAATGTGGTCAGAAAAGGAGAGGTGCAAAATAAAAGCAGGAAATTCTCCCCAACTCAAAATCCACAGAGCTTCCTTTAATTTTAAGAGACAAAGACAGAATAAGATGAGATAATCGTAGCAGCAGGCACACCAGAAGCAGAGCGATTTGCTCTATTCCCAGCTCGAGCAGTGGAAAGTAGGGTTCTCAAGGTTCCACAGTAAGTCCTGTGTTGTTTAATACACATATTAATGACTTGAAAGGATTGGTGAGGAGTAAAGGGGCAAAATGTGAAGATGACGATGTTATTTAGGATGGTCAGGACCAGAGAAGGCCGTAAAGAACTTCACAGAGACCTAAAGAATCTAGGGGAATGGACAACACAATGATAAATGAAATTCAATATTTTTCTTATTGTTTACAATCCCTTTCCTTTGTTCGCTTTTTTTAACCGCAATTGCACATTGAACAAACGTCTCTAATGAGCTGTCTACAGTGACCCTCAGGTCCCTTTCTTGAATTGATACAGTTAATTTAGACCCCTGAAAAGTATAGACATAGTTTCACTTCCCCCCTCATGTACATTACTTTGCATTTATCGATATTGACTTTCATTTGCCATTTTGTGGCCCCTTCCCCTAGCTTCTTTAGGTCTCTCTGAAGTTCTGAAGATCATAGTCCTCACTGGTCCTGACTAACCTAAATAACTTTATGTCATCTGCAAAATGTATTAAACAACACAGGACCTTGCATAGAACCTTCAGACTCCTGCTGTTAACCTTTAGTCATGATGACAATTGACCATTTGGAGTATTATGTGCAGTATTCATCATCCTATCACCAAGGATATTGGAGAACTACCAGGGGTTCAGAGAAGGGCAATGAGAATGATCAAAGACCCGGACAAGCTCTCCCATGAAGAGAGATCAAAGTTACCTTCGAAAGGAGTCAAATAAGAAGGGACATGATAAAATTATATAAATAATAAAGGTACTAAAGAAGGTGGAATGAGAACTTCTGTTCTTCCTTTCTCCTAACACATGAACAAGGGGTTATTTGATTAAATTAAAGAGTGGCAAATTCAAAACTAATAAAAGGAAATACTTTCCACACACAATGTGTAATTATACTGTGGAACTCACTGCTGCAGGAAGTAATAGAGGCCAAGAACTTAGCAAGATTCAAAAAGACAGATTTATATGTCCAAAACCAATATCCATCATTAATGCTAATAAATTATGGAAGGGATATAAAACCTCCTGCGTCAGGGCTTCAGCTGATCTCTAACTCATAAAGACCAACATAAAACCTAATGGTGGGGGGCAGATTATTGCACATCTGCTACTGTGGGATTCTTACACCTTCCTCAGAAGCACCTGGTGCTGGCCACCCTTGGAGACAGGATACAGAACAAGAGGATGTAGGGTCTGAGCTAAGCAGGCAAATCCTATGCAGGGTTGTCTGAGGGCGGTGTTGGGGTTGGGCTTGTTTCGCTAGACTTATGCATGTATGTATTTTGGAAACCAAAGTGAAATTAGCAAAATATCCTGGACATGGCTATTCCCGTATTTCCATCCTAGCCCAAACCAGGAAGTGCTTGAGGAAAGTTAAAGAAATATTTCAGCTGTACTTTTCCTTCCTCATTTGCCAGTAGTTTCAGGTTGCTGTGACTATGTCTCGACTCCTGCTTAGAAGTCAGGCTGAGAAACAGGCTGACTCATTTTCACACTCGGTGCTTTACTGCAATGGCTTTGTTGGTCTGGCCTTAATCCACAGCGAAGGGTTGTCCATACAATAAAGCAATCAGATCAATAATTCAGCCCTGCCAGTGCATGCAGCGTATGTGTAAAAGAGTGACTCAGCCAACATGGACACAAACTCACATCCCACTTCAGCAGAGAGCCAGTTCAGGGGTGAGGTCATTCCCAGGTCACGGTCAGGGGAAGTATCCCTCTCCCCTAGCCCCACTAAACCATAGACGAACAGATTTAGGAACACAGTTCTGGTGCTGCGGTCTCCAGCTATGCCTCTAAAGGTGGTTACTGATGGGGGAGCTATTGATTGAAAAATAAGGACGTAAAATGCAAATAACTTCAGCTCTGCCCCAGTGACCAGTAGTTTGACTGGGCACTGGGGAATTGCAGTGCTGGACTAACCAATTTATTTTGCCCTAAAGCGTCTGTGAGTTTTGATGCAAATGAATTACAGAACCTATTATTAAAGTGGCTTACATCATTT
Organism: Macrochelys suwanniensis; assembly: GCA_033296515.1. Classification (NCBI taxonomy): domain Eukaryota; kingdom Metazoa; phylum Chordata; order Testudines; family Chelydridae; genus Macrochelys; species Macrochelys suwanniensis. The sequence goes on along the minus strand of CM065781.1, from coordinate 1,896,780 downwards.
GTCATTGAGTCCCACATTTAGTCTTAAAATAAGAAGCCCCTCATCGTTTTTATATGCTATTTATAGAATCATTATGCATCTCTATTTAATTATAATACTTTTATTTAGAAGGCACCCCTCTGTCAAGGGTCTTTCGAAAGCTGCAATTAAAGTACAATCAGAAAATAGCATGAATTAAAACTTGTACAATGCAAAAGCAAAATATTGTGGAAATAAACAAAGCAGCAGCAAGGAAGAGGTGGCAAATTTGCTTTTGAGAAAGCTTAAAACTGGAACAAAAATTTTAAAAAGGCTTTCCCAGTACTTATTTTGTTACTAGGGGCTTGTTGTAAAACAAGTGTACTGTGGTTCTGTTGTACAGTGAGCGAGAACCATGCCGGAGGGTTTATTGTAATCCTGCATGGTGGCCACAGAATTGCAGCCAGAATGTAAAGATCAGAGACTCTACCTGGTTGGCTCTCACTACACAACTAAATAGGGCGATTTGATTGCTTACCTTGGCCTCAGCTGCACTAACATGTACAAGGACATATCTTAAAATGAGTTGAATGAATAGTTTTAGATTCCGTTTGGGGGGGAAGGGAACTTCACTGTGTTCTTTCTGGAGTTGACAGTTCCACCTTTATAACCCACTGGGTAAGGCTGTTATTTTCTGCTGTTTCTCTACATTTATTCAAAAGCAGGGTATTGTTGTGCTGAGCAATGGTAGAGTGAGGGATCTCCTTGGGTTCCAGCCAGGTGCCTAGGGCACTGTGTGTGGAAATTGGACATCAGAGAAGCTATCCAATAGGTCTCTAAAAAGTTATTATGCAATGCTTATATGTTCAATGTTTGCTGATTTTTACACTATCATTTCTACATCTTGTTGCCAAAGCGTGCTCGTATTTGCAATGAATCAGCTCCTTCTGGCAGCCCATCCACGATCTGCTCATAGAAAAAAACCAAACTTTTAGTTAAGTGCTTGGAACAGGATCCTGCAACGTCTCCTGAGGGGGAGGGGAGCTTTGCTCAAGGCAGGACTGCTAGTGTTGGCCCATACCTTGAGTTACAGAGTTTAAAGCCAAAGCGGACCATTAGATTATCTAGTCGGCCCTCCTGTATCACACAGGCCAGTACAGTTCACCCAATTACCCCTGAATTGCGCCAAATCATGTATGTCCGAGTAAAGACGTGTTTCAGAAAGGGGTCTAGTCCGGATCTGAAGCCAACAAGAGAGAGAGAATCCAACACTTCCCTTGATAGTTTGTTCCAGTGGTTAATACCCAGGTTGTTAAACATTTCTGCTTTATTTCCTATTTGAATGTCTGGCATAAGCTCCCAGCCATTGGTTCTTGTAATGCCCTTCTCTCTCGATTAAAGAGCCCTTTTTTACCTGGTATTTTCTCCCTGTGAAGGTCCTTGCACACTGTAATCAAGTCTTCTCTCCATTTACCTTTTTAAAAGCTAAAATTGTGCTAAAGGTGCAGCTATTTTGAGCAGCCAGGAAGAAGGAGCAACTGCACTCACAACTCAAGTAGCAATGGTGAATGGTTAGATGGAGCTCGATTAACTTCCTGCTGAAATCAAGGGGAGTCTTTCCATTGACTTCAATGGGTATTGGACCAGCCTCTTGGTTTGCAAGTGGCATTTGCATGCACATGTACTCAATCCGTGTGCACGACGATGGTAAATGAGCATAGCTTTTATGTGCATCTGTCCACAGTTTAAAAAATCATCCCTTCATTCTAAACATTAACATTTCTCATTTGGTGTAATGGAGGCAAAGTCGTCCCTCACTGGCATCATGCTGATAAGCTGTGACTTTGCAGGATATAACATAGCAACCAATGGTAACCACTCCATTTACTCTAGTGAAAACATGGCAGGAAGCAGTGGTTCCCCTGGTAGCATTAGCTGGTGGCCATGTTGTAGCAGGATCACACAGGAGTTAACACAGGACTTCACACCAGAAAACACTGGGAATTATTTGGATTCCTAGCCAGGCAACGTTCATGCCACAGGGAGACAGACACCCAATCCTGTATGTCAGTATTCAAATGCCACGAAGAAGGGAAACCATCACTTTTCATTTTGGAAAATCACCGTAGAAAGAAATTGAGCGTCAGCAAAATTCGACATTGAACATGGAGGGCACAGGTGGGAGATTTTTGTTTGCATGCTTGGTTGCTGGGTTTTTGGTAGATGGGGTATATTTGGTGCTCTGAGTCCCTGCTGTTGAGTATATAGTCCTGGTTGGATTATTTAAAAACAAACTGCACAGCCCCCAACAGCAGTGGATCTCTGGCACTTTGGTTTTTTTAAAAATAAATAGATGGGAATACAAAAGTTTTCCTTGTGCCAATCCGAAGTCCTCAGTCTTGGCAGTGGTGGGGGACCTGTTGGGAGGTCACAGCGCCCCCAGGGGCGCCACGGTTCTCAGAGCATGTTTCTGAACAGGAACTGCAGGGCACTCAGCCCCATTTTCACTCAGAGGACCGAGAGTCAGACTTCTCCACTGTGCAATGGATGACTGGCTGAGATTAGTTCCAGTTCAGATGAACCGCTGACCTGGTTTTCCCACAAGGGAAAAAACCAAACAATTAATTAGAGAGAGAAAGCCAGAGCTGTATCATTATGATGCTTGAAAACTCTCAGGCAACACGCTAAGTTGGTCAAATTCTATTGTAGTTTTGGCTCCATTATTAGCCACCTACTTGTTATAAAAGCAAATCAATAGCCATAAACAAGGTAAGCCTCAATGAATAGAGAACATGCTCATTGTGATTTGTTCATTGCAGTAAGTACTAAGAAATGGTGTGTTATTGTTATCCACTGCCATTCTACACTGCACCTGCAACACAGACCACAACTACCAATTACTTAGAGCAACGTAAGGGGGGAAGGGATAGCTCAGTGGTTTGAGCATTGGCCTGTTAAACCCAGGGCTGTGAGTTCAATCCTTGAGGGGGCCATTTAGGGATCTGGGGCAAAAATCTGTCAGGGGACAGTACTTGGTCCTGCTAGTGAAGGTAGGGGACTGGACTCGATGACCTTTCAAGGTCCCTCCAGTTCTAGGAGATTGGCATATCTCCATTTATATATATATATATATATATATATATAAAAAAAACAACGTAGAAGTCTCTTGATCGTGGCTGACTTTGAGAGGTGCCTGGCAGCCTTCTGATAACTCTGAGAGACACAGTAACACTCCCAATAACTTCTCTGTGAGACACTGCTGCCTAAGCAATTCAAGCTGTGCCTAAACAGTAGGCTTAAGCCCTACATTAACTTGGAGAATGACGGTCAGGATGACTCAGAACTAGATGTGGTGCTTCAGGAAAGGGTTGAGGCTAACAATGCATGAACTGGTCTAGGTAACGGAGAGCAGCTTCTGTTACAAAACCACCATTTACCAACAATTCCCACACCGTGATTACAGATTTTTCAGGATTCCCCTTTCATAGAATCTGAGGGTGGGAAGGGAGCTCAGGAAGCCATCTAGTCCAACCCCCGGCTCAAAGCAGGACCCACCCCAACTTTCCTTAGAGCAGGAGATAGCAGTGGTGACTCCGATGCCCGGCTGCACTAACTGGTGACTATCCTAACACTACTATATCATTCCCTAGTATGCCCTCCCCTTGACTACTGTGTGTCATTCTGGTCGGCCCGTCTGAAAAAAGATCTGGAAAATGTACAGAAGAGGGCAACAAAAATTATTAATGGCATGTAACAGCTTCTGTATGAGCAGAGATTAAAAACCTGGGACTTTTCAACTTGCAAAAGAGATGACTAAGAGGGGATATGATAGAAGTCTATACAATCATGACTGGTGTGGAGAAAGTAAATAAGGAAGTCTTATTTACTCCTTCTTATAACACAAAAACCAGGGGTCACCCGATGAAATTAATAGGCAGCAGGTTTAAAACAAACAAAAGGAAGGACTTCTTCACACAACACACATCCAACCTGGGGAACCCATTGCCAGGGGGCAGTCTTAGGGCCGCGACTGTAACTGTGTTCAAAAGGGAACTAGATAAGTTCATGAAGGACAGGTCCATCAATGGCTATTAGCCAAAATGGTCAGGGACACAACCCCGGGCTCTTGGGTCTCCCTAGCCCCTGACTGCCAGAAGCTGGGACTGGATGACAGGGGAAGGATCACTCAACAATTGCTTGTCCTGTTCATTCCCTGTGCAGCACCTGGCAGTGGCCACGGTCACAGACAGGAGACTGGGCTAGATGGACCATTGGTCTGACCCAGTCTGGCCGTGCTTATGGTCTTATGAGGTTTTTAGTGCATTCTCCCCATAAGCTTTGCTCATTTTTAGAAGCAGGCTGAATGCAGCGTGCGTTGCTAGCTCTGAGATGCTAAGAGAAGTTTCTGTCACTTCCCATTTCCAGACAGGACGGGAAGCAGTGGAATAGCGAACCTGGCTGCTGCCATTACACTATTATGGGATCGCTGGACTGTATTGGAGGGGAGGGCTCCCAACAAGCTGAGAGAGTGAGCGGGGGAGAGGCGGTGGCCGTGGTGCTGTGCCGAAGAAACACGGCGTTTGCAGTGCTCATTACATAACCTTGTGTGCTGAGCTGCAAACTCAGCTGATGGGAGGAATCCACTTGCATGACTCATCTTCGTGGAGGGAGGGTAGAACAGCCAACGCATGTTGTCGTCTTTAACATCCCAGAATAGTCTCTCTGTTGTCAGTGGACCTCTCCTGTTGGGCAAGATGTGATGGCTTCTGCTGGAGAGCAGCACTTCATGCTAGCTAACGTCTCTCTCCTATCTGGGGATTTACATAGTCACCGAGGCTCACAATACAACCCCACAACACGGGAAACAGCAGTTATAAGTGAGATTAATACAGGCAGCAACTCACAAGCACTCAATAAAGTCTAAACACTAAACACATTCTTATCATTCTAACACCTATTTTTAATACTAACACACAGGTGAGACAAACTGCTTCCAACTCTGTATTTGTCAGCATTCAACTGAGATATGGGGACTTCGGCAAGTTTTGTTTGCACTTCCTCACTCCGGTCTCTATCAGTTCAAGATCTACCTTGAACTTCCAAACAGCTAATGCTCCAGTCCCGACACCCTCATCAGCAATGACGTTATGCTTAATTGGATAGTTACTATTATTTCTATTACAGTCGCAGCTAGACAGCCCATCCAAGATCAGGACACCCCCTAGGGCCAGGCACTTCGGAGACATAACAAGAGACGGTCCATGTCCCAAAGACACAGAAGTGACGTGCACACAGTAAGGTCACACAGCAGGTCAGTGTCAGGATGGAGAGGAGAAGCTAGGTCTCTTGACTCCCAAGGCAGTGCCCTATTCATCAGAACTCATTGCCTGCTAATTCTTGGTGTTGATTGTATGGTATGAACCAGTCTGAAATCACACATTTGTGACCAGTACTGGGAACCTGCCATGTGTTCTGTGTGAACGCTTTGGGTATTTTGCAATTCTACTTATGATATCCCGTAAACGGCCACATCTCTGTTCCCATTTAAGGTGGTTTAGAATACTCTCCTGATAGAAAACTTACATTTACTGTATGTCATTAAAGTACTTTAAATCACTGATGTAGTGACAGAAACTGAATTAAGGATCACCCCCTTCTTCAAAACCAGTTTGCATTGTTGAAACAAGCCGCACATAGTTATTTAAATCACTTGCATCTGATCACAGAGATAAAATGAGCATCATACCATAAAACAGCCTAATAAATTATTCTTGTATCTAAATTCCTCAAATTATTCCTATCCTATTAGAGCAGTTTAGCCTGTTCTCAACCTAATTTAAACTGCATTACACATGTTCAAAACATCTAAATCACTCCAGAGCTGATTCAAAAAGTGCTTTACATTCTACAGTCCTAAGTGATAAGTGATTCTGGATGCGCATTCCATTCAATCTGAGAGTTCATATTTTAGGGGTTTTTTAATTTTTTAATTTTATGTGTGTCATTTGAAATGTCACATTGCACGATGGCAAACGGTTAAACTCCACTGTAAGGTGAAAGGTCTAAAAGCAAGGATTGAATAAGGCTATTAGAAAACACTGCACATCTTTACATGACAGACAGCCTTAAATCAGCTCACCAGTCATCACATACATCATTTTTCCAATTGGGAAAGTTCTATAAAAGTGTAAACTGTTAACGGCAATAGCTGGGTTAATAAAGGGAGCCGTTGTTCTTGGGGTGAGACAAGTTCTCTACACATGTTCCCAGCCTCCTGAGGGCATTCGGGCTAGATCACTCATTGTGCAATAACAAGGGGTCCATGCTTGAGATAGCACAGTTTTCTCTTCACTTAGAATAGCAAATAAATAATCGATCGCTCAATAACATTGTGAAGCAGACTTGGTACACATTTACTTTGTGGAGGTGACTATTTTAATTTGCAAAGTCTCTCACAAAGATTACAAACTTTGCACTCAATAATGAATTTTTCACATTCAAAACCACTAGGAATTTTTTAATATTATATATGGAGATATGCCTATCTCATAGAACTGGAAGGACCTTGAAAGGTCATTGAGCCCAGTCCCTTGCCTTTACTAGCAGGGCCAAGTACTGTCCCCTGACAGATTTTTGCCCCAGATCCCTAAATGGCCCCCTCAAGGATTGAACTCACAACCCTGGGTTTAGCAGGCCAATGCTCAAACCACTGAGCTATCCCTCCCTCCTTATTAACATCTATATAATAATAAAATCCCAGAGTTGTCACGCTGCATGTCACTCCGAAGCCAGGAAAGTCCGTTGAGTCAGGGGGAAATGATGGAAACAGCTACAAGCAGGGTTGAGAACTCTTCTTGTGCAGAATGTCCCTGTAAACGTCTGCGCATTCCCAACTTCCCAGTGCACGGCTTCACCTTCACATTGGTTTCGCAGCCTGAACAACAATGCTGCCACCACCACAGACAGCTGTGTTTCCACCCGCTCCCTCTGTGTCTGTCTCCTCCTCTGCTGGGTCCAGATATAACACTGGTGACAAGGGATTTCTATCCCCAAAGTGCCCAGAGCTCCCACTGCCTGAACAACAAGAAGAAAAAGTAAGCGAACAATACTATAAAAAAGGGGGAAAGTTCACTGAGAGGCACAAGTTGACAGACTGCTGCTCTTGCTGCTGGGATAGCATGAACCAGCCAGGTAGGGGGGCAAATCAGGGATTAAAAACAGAACAAAGGAAGCGGCTTCTGCCTGGAGCTACTACAAACAAAGGGCTGAGGGGGAACCAGGCGGCCGCCTTGGCTGACAAGGTGCAAGCCGGCAGAGAGAAACAGCTTTAGCCTGCACAGACGATGTATTCCCAGCAGTACGGCCCAGACGAGTGATTGTGCAATATAAGCACACTGCCAGCAGAGGGCAACCAGGCACAGGTAGCACAGGGTAAAACAAACAGGAAACAAAGAGTTTCCCTGGGGCAGAGAAGACATACAGGGGGCAAGAACTGCAACAGGAGAGTAGAGAAACGGCAACGTTTTTGGGCAACGTTGGTGAATTTGACAAAAACTGCAGATCACGGGTGGCGTACCCTACAGTGTTTTGAGCAACGTGTAGCCTGCAACTCCTTTCCCGGTGGACGCGTTTCAACGTTGCAGACAGTGATGGGTCCTATGGCATTGGGACGGCTATGGGACCGATTATCTCCAGCTGTGCCTGGAACAGCCACGTACATTGCAATTACTGCAGCAACGCGGAAATATTTCTTCTCGTTGATGATAGAAGGATGATATTGGTTCCATTCCTTACATTGGAGTCGGGTGGAGGAATTTGTCTGTGTCTGTCTCCTTCTCTGCTGGGTCCAGCTATGACACATTGGGCCCTGGAAGAACCAGAAGGACGTTGGAGTCGAAACGTCTGTGGTGGTTGGAATGGGACAGCTGGTCAGAGGAGGTGGGGTAACAGCTAGGTGGGGTAATAAAAAGGGAGTTGTGCCTCCAGCCGGGGGGCAGATCTGTGCACGGACTCTGGGGAACGTGGAGAAATGGCAGTACTGCTCACTAGGTCCCAGCACGTGGAGACAAGAACTTCATTTCTGGCTCTTTTACACCCATGATTTTATGAATTACACCTGCACGACTGCATGGGCTTTCAGCCACCAGAACAGTTCTAATTTGTGAATTTTCATGCAGTTATGTAAAGGGGGGTGGGGAGGAGCACACCAAAAAAGAATGTGTTCGCGTACATCTCCGCAAATGTGTGCATTAGAGTTCCGTGGTACAGATGCTCAAGCGTTGCGGAACAGGCATATCTACCACTCTGGGGCCAAACAAAGAAAAGCACATTGATTTTCACTCAATTTACTCCCATGGCATTTCAAAACTAAAATTTACTAGCTGACATGTACTGTGTTGCTATCAAGAATATCATGCAACATAAAGACAATCTAAGGGCTGTCCCTAACACAGCTATGCAGAAAAGGATTGCCCCACACACCTCTTGCATGGCTACCCAGATCTTAGCTGCAGGTGCTGTAGGATGCACATGGGCTGTGTGCCACATGTTCCCCAAAGGACCTGGACTCCACCCTCCACACCAGCCAGGAAGGCCAATTTGCTGCAGGAAGATGGGCAGGAAACTCGTGAAAGGGTTTTTACAGCTTTGAAAGGACTCTAGCAAAAAGCTCCAGGCATCCTATGAAGCACAGTGCCTTCAAGAACTGCCCCAGGAGTGGGACAAGCACAACATCCCATCCTCACGGCTGTGCCTTTCAGTGAAAACGTCCACCTTAAATGAGCAATTCTTTCATTAGATTTGGGAGAGAAAGAATCCACCTGTTGTAGGGTAAAATCTAATTCTGCATAGATCCTGATGTGCTGACACCATTTGCTGTTTTGTAAAATATTTCACTATTCCATCATTAGGGGACATGTATGAGTTTTAATAAACAATTTGAACACTGAAAAGCACTGAGTTGGGGGAGCCTCAGAAAGCCGACGTGGTAATTAACAGCCTACTCCCACTGAACTTGGCAGTGAACACTTGCTGTAGAATCAGACCCTGGATTGTTTTATTTAGGAGAAAGGATGGCAAGCCAGCATTGCACTGTAATTAATGCAAATGGGAAATTTCAAGGTAAGAAAAATGTAGGTCAGGATTAAAAATAATAGATCTGAATATAAGACAACAAACATTTCCTAGAGAAGGAAGCACTTCTAGTGCAGTTTCATTTTTGCCTTCTACTCCCAGACTGTTTTTTTTTTCCTTCAAGTCATCACAGGGAGGAAAATTAAATATAAAATCTCCAAAGGAAAAAATGCACTTAATAGCGATCTTTGGATCTCAGTGCACTCCATCCCCACCTTCTCCGTTTTCCTTTCTCTGAGGCTCAAGGAAAACAAGGCCATAGAATCGAATGATCTTTTGGACTCCATTCAACTTTCCTCTCCGAAGTCATTCTGAATCTCAAGTCTTGGCTCATCTACACATAGACGGGGGGGTGGGGGGGGCAGTGATATCCAGAATGAGATTAGGGCACAGTGCTCTCACACTGAGCTTTGCCTTAGCGTCAGCAGCTTAAACGCATCCCACAAATTAAGATGTTGAATATCTATAGCAGCTCAGCAGCATGGCATGTTGGCTCCCTCTTCACCACCGGCTAAGTCCCAGTGGGCAGCAGCATGTTTGCCATTCTGCAGCGGTCCAGTAACCAGTACATTAGCCTCTGGCAAAACATTTTTTAAAATGAACTGCCTTTAGGCTCACACGACCCCTGTTATATGCCAAATAACTCTCTTACTTCAGAGAGAGTGGCACTGGTGTGCCTCTTGGCATACCTAGAACCTTGGCTGAAGAAGAGTGGCATCAGTGTGATGCTAGGCAGAGCTAGAGCCTTGGCTGAAGAAGAGTGGCATCAGTGTGATGTTAGGCAGACCTAGAACCTTGGCTGGAGAAGAGTGGCTCCAGTGTGATGGTAGGCAGACCTAGAGCCTTGGCTGGAGAAGGGTGGCACCAGTGTGACGCTAGGCAGACCTAGAACTTTGGCTGGAGAAGGGTGGCACCAGTGTGACGCTAGGCAGACCTAGAACTTTGGCTGGAGAAGGGTGGCACCGGTGTGCCAGTAGGCAGACCTAGAACCTTGGCTGGAGAAGGGTGGCACCAGTGTGCTGCTAGGCATATCTAGAACCATGGCATGAGATCGTCAGCTGACTTAAATTGTGGTGGCTCTATTGAAATCAAAGCTGATATACACTAGATCTTGGCCTGTTGTATGGACAGTGAGGAGGCTCAGATGGATCACAAGTGTCAGATTTCTGGGATTCTATTAAAACGGAAACCAGCCAAGATTGTCTAGCACTAAGAAACTGTATCTCTTATGCTAAGTAGCCAGTGTAGTGTAAAACAGAACGTAAACAGTCACTGCTGAGCATCCAGAGAGGAGGTTATTAGAGGGGGAGCCTGCAGTCAGTTACGGCTATAGTAGTATACACCGAAATGGGAATCCCAAGAGCAGAAGGGCAGCCCAGCTTGTGTGTGTATGGTACTGTGAGGTACTGTCTTTAATTACATGATCACACACTATTTTCTCCACAACTCTCCTGTTTCATTCAGTGTAGAGGATGGATGCTGCTCAGTGCATGAAGCAGTGCCACGCAGTGAGTTTGCTGTTGTCTGTAGGTTGTATTGCCAACTCTTGTGATTTTGTCCTGAGACTTCTGCCATTAGCTAGAGCTGTGTGAAGAATGGAAATTCTTTTCTGTGAAGGATTTTGAAAGTTTGCTTTTGTTTTGATTAGGCAGGAAACCCCAAAATTCAAAAATCGCTTTGATTCAATTGAAATGTTTTGTTTTGATTTTGACTGGAAGGTGCTGGAACGTGCCAAGATCTCCAGCATGTTCACTCTCCTCCGTCAACGCCGCCTCAGATGGCTTGGCCATCTAAGTCGCATGGAAGATGGACGGATCCCAAAAGACCTGTTGTATGCCGAACTTGCCTCCGGAAACAGAGCTACAGGACGGCCCCACCTTCGCTTCAAGGATGTTTGTAAGAGGGACCTGAAGACTGTTCAAATCGACATCAACAGCTGGGAAGAGCTCGCCCAGGACAGATGCAGATGGAGACATGCTCTGACCACTGGATTGAAAACTGGTGAAGACAAGCTGCGGCAGCTTGCCGAGGAAAAGCGGGTTCAACTAAAAAGGAAGCAGCGGCTCCAACCCACAGCTGACACCGCCTTCAAATGCAGCAAATGCAATCTAGACTGCCACTCTCATGTGGGGCTTCACAGCCACAACAGACGCTGTACAACCATCAACTAAACATTCCCCATGGGCGCATATCCATCATCTCTCGAGACTAACGGATGCCAACAACAACAAATACAGAATCAAATGAAAAGTCACTTTTACAGGAAAAGTCAGTGTTTTTTTCTGAAAATGTTGAAATGGGATATTTTGACATTGTTGGGACTTTTTCCCCCACGAAGCCAAATTTCAAAATCAACATGATTTTGTAAAATATTTTGATTTCAACAGAACTGCACTTTCCACATAAAATTGGCCATTTGAGTTTTCCCAAGTAGCTTCACTATCTATTATTTTTCTTAAAGCCTCAGCTTCTGGAATCATGTGAGCATGAGACTCAGTTTCCATTAAAAACAATAACAAAGTACATGTCTAGCCTGCATGCTTGTAGAGAAAAGCTTGAACTTGTGACCAGAGTCTATTACAGGAAGGGGGTGGGTGGATTTTTCTGTGATGTGCAGGAGCTCAGACTAGATGATCACAATGGTCCCTTCTGGCCTTAAAGTGTATGAGAATGTGCCCAAATACACTGGAGTTGTGAATATAAATATTTGTGAGGCATTTGGATACTTCAGTGATGAGCACCATATTAAAGCTCATGAGGAAATTAATAAATCCATATTTAGTGCAGACTATCATGAGTTGCACTACACAGATTATAGAAGAATTCAGGGATCTTGGAAGAAAACTGAAGAAAAGGAAAGTCCAAGGGACCTTCTCTGAGATCCAGCCACAAGTGCGAGAAGACAGAACATTCTGTTGGCTGTTTGACTGATATGAAATGTGACAGCCTGCATTTCACAAGCATCTTTTAGCTGGTGTAGCCAGGAGGCCATTAAACTAACAATACAAGGGAAGTGTGCTAAGAAGACAAATGCAGAACAACCTCAAACAAATTGAACTGAAATGACTAGTGCTCATATTTTAGAAAGAGAAGAAAGAACCCAGGGAACTGCAGACCGGTCAGCCTCAGTTCAGTCCCCGGCAAAATCATGGAGCAGGTCCTCAAGGAATCCATTTTGAAGCACTTGGAGGAGAGGAAGGTGATCAGGAACAGTCAGCATGGATTCACCAAGGGCAAGTCATGCCTGAATAACCTGATTGCCTTCTATGAGATAACTAGCTCTGTGGATATGGGGAAAGCGGTGGATGTGATATATCTTGACTTCTGTTTGACTTCTGTATTTGGAGGGGTGGTTCCATGCCTGCCCATGGGGGGGCAATTTCAGATTGGGGGTGGGGGGTGCAACTTTAACCATGATTCCAGGGGCTACTTAGGCAACGGAAAACTCTAGTGTTTTTGCAGATAATAACATAGAAATATCTAACAATTTAAAACCTAACCTGTGTCCCGTAAGTGACTTGCCACAAGATGTCAGAACATGTTAGTATTATAGTTGAGTGGGTCTAATATTTATTTAAACTGACATGGGATAAGAGGGAAGGTCCTCTCATGAATCAATAACTGGTTAAAAGATAGGAAACAAATGGTAGGAATAAATGGTCAGTTTTCAGAATGGAGAGAGGTAAATAGTGGTGTCTCCCCAAGCATCTGTACTGGGACCAGTCCTATTCAATGCATTCATAAATGATCTGGAAAAAGGGTAAACAGTGAGGTGGCAAAGTTTGCAGATGATACAAAATTACTCAAGATAGTTAAGTGTGAAGATTTAGAAAGGGATCTCACCAAAATGGGTTAGTGGGTAAGAAAATGACAGATGAAATTAAATGCTGATAAATGCAAATTAATGCACATGGAAAACATCATCCCAACTCTACATACAAAATGATGGGGTCTAAAGTAACTATTACAACTCATGAAAGATATCTTGGATTTATTGTGGATAGTTCTCTGAAAATATCTGTTCAATGTGCGGCAGCAGTCAAAAAAGCTAACAATGATGGACATCATTAAGAAAAGGAGAGATAATAAGACAGAAAATATCATATTGTTTCTACATAAATTCATGGTATGCCCACATCTTGAGTACTGAGTGCAGATCTGGCTGCTCCATCTCAAAAAAGATACATTAGAATTGGAATAGGTACAGGGAAAGGCAACAAAAATGATTAGGGGTATGAAACAGCTTCCATATGAGTAGAGATTAAAAAGACTGGGGCTTTTCAGTTTAGAAAAGAGAAGACTCAGAGGTGCTATGATAGAGGTCTATAATATTATGACTGGTGTGGAGAAAGTAAATAAGGAAGTGTTATTTACTCCTTCTCATAACACAAGAGCTAGAGGTCACCCAATGGCATTACAAATTCAATCTGGGATGCCACATTTCAGGAACGAAGTGAACAAATTGGAGAAAGTTTGCAGCCCTGGCTTTGCGAACAGGGCTGCAAACAGGGAGTTTTGAGAGGGAGTTCTCCAGGTAAAGCAGGAGCAAATAAATACAGGACCCTTGGGGTAAGTGGCTGTCTGTAGTGTGTGTTTGGGGGTACTTGCTGTGTGTCTGTTCGTTTGTTTGTTAGTTTGAAGGACCGTGTGCTTCTAAACCAGGCTTGAAACCTAGGACCACTTGGAAATAGTGACCATAATATAATAACATTTAACATTCCTGTGGTGCTAAGAACACATCAACAGCCCAACACAGTGGCATTTAATTTCAAAAAGGGCAACTATGCAAAAATGAGGGGGTTAGTTAAGCAGAAATTAAAAGGTAAAGTGACTAAAGTGAAATCCCTGCAAGCTGCATGGACACTCTTCAAAGACACCATAATAGACGCCCAACTTAAATGTATACCCCAAATTAAAAAACAAAGTCAAAGAACTAAAAAAGAGCCACCGTGGCTTAACAACCATCTAAAAGAAGCAGTGAAAGATAAAAAGATAAAGATAAAAAGGCATCTTTTAAAAAGTGGAAGTCAAATCCTAGTGAGGTAACTAGAGAAGAGCATAAATGCTGCCAAATTAAGTGTAAAAATGTAATAAGAAAAGCCAAAATGGAGTTTGAAGAACAGCTAGCCAAAAACTCAAAAGCTAATGAAACATTTTTTAAATACGTCAGAAGCAGGAAGCCTGCTAAACAACCAGTGGGGCCCCTGGACGATAGAGATACAAAAGGAGCACTTACAGATGATAAAGTCATTGCAGAGAAACTAAACGAATTCTTTGCTTCGGTCTTCACGGCTGAGGACGTTGGGGAGATTCCCCAACCTGAGCTGACTTTTGTAGGTAACAAATCTGAGGAATTGTCACAGATTGAAGTGTCAGTAGAGGAGGTTTTGGAACTAATTGATAAACTTAACTGTAACAAGTCACCGGGACCAGATGGCATTCACACAAGAGTTCTGAAAGAACTCAAATGTGAAATTGCGGAACTATTAACTAGGGTTTGTAACCTGTCTTTTAAATCGGCTTCTGTACCCAATGACTGGAAGATAGCTAATGTAACGCCAATATTTAAAAAGGGCTCTAGTGGTGATCCCGGCAATTACAGACCGGTAAGTCTAACATCCGTACCGGGCAAATTAGTTGAAATAATAGTAAAGAATAAAATTGTCAGGCACATAGAAGAACATAAATTGTTGGGCAAAAGTCAACATGGTTTCTGTAAAGGGAAATCATGCCTTACTAAGCTATTAGAGTTCTTTGAAGGGGTCAACAAACATGTGGACAAGGGCGATCCAGTAGACATAGTGTACTTAGATTTCCAGAAAGCCTTTGACAAAGTCCCTCACCAAAGGCTCTTGCGTAAATTAAGTTGCCATGGGATAAGAGGGAAGATCCTTTCATAGATTGAGACCTGGTTAAAAAACAGGGAACAAAGGGTAGGAATAAATGGTAAATTTTCACAATGGAGAGGGGTAACTAGTGGTGTTCCCCAAGGGTCAGCCCTAGGACCAATCCTATTAAACTTATTCATAAATGACTTGGAAGAAGGGGTAAACAGTGAGGTAGCAAAGTTTGCAGATGATACTAAGCTGCTCAAGATAGTTAAGACCAAAGCAGACTGTGAAGAACTACAAAAAGATCTCACAAAACTAAATGACTGGGCAATAAAATGGCAAATGAAATTTAATGTGGATAAATGTAAAGTAATGCACATTGGAAAAAATAACCCCAACTATACATACAATATGATGGGGGCTAATTTAGCTACAACTAATCAGGAAAAAGATCTTGGAGTCATCGTGGATAGTTCTCTAAAGATGTCCATGCAGTGTGCAGCGGCAGTCAAAAAAGCAAACGGGATGTTAGGGATCATTAAAAATGGGATAGAGAATAAGACGGAGAATATCTTACTGCCCCTATACAAATCCATAGTGCGCCCACATCTTGAATACTGCGTACAATTGTGGTCTCCTCATCTCAAAAAGGATATACTGGCATTAGAAAAGGTTCAGAGAAGGGCAACTAAAATGATTAGGGGTCTGGAACGGGTCCCATATGAGGAGAGATTAAAGAGGCTAGGACTTTTTAGCTTGGAAAAGAGGAGACTAAGAGGGGATATGATAGAGGTATATAAAATGATGAGTGGTGTGGAGAAAGTGAATAAGGAAAAGTTATTTACTTGTTCTCATAATAAAAGAACTAGGGGCCACCCAATGAAATTAGTGGGCAGCAGGTTTAAAACAAATAAAAGGAAGTTCTTCACCCAGCGCACAGTCAACCTGTGGAACTCCTTGCCTGAGGAGGCTGTGAAGGCTAGGACTATAACAGGGTTTAAAAGAGAACTGGATAAATTCATGGAGGTTAAGTCTATTAATGGCTATTAGCCAGAATGGGTAAGAAATGGTGTCCTTAGCCTCTGTTTGTCAGAGGGGGGTGATGGATGGCAGGAGAGAGATCACTTGATCATTACCTGTTAGATCCACTCACTCCGGGTCACCTGGCATTGGCCACTGTCGGTGGACAGGATACTGGGCTGGATGGACCTTTGGTCTGACCCAGTATGACCATTCTTATGTTCTTATGTTCTTATGTTCTTAAAGTTCACAGAAGAACAACAAAAATGATTAAAGATCTAGAAAACATGACCTATGAGAGAAGATTGAAAAAAATGGGTTTGTTTAGTCTGGAGAAGAGAAGACCGAGGGGGAACATGATAACAGTTTTCAAGTAAATAAAAGGAGAAGGGAGAAAAAAATGTTCTTCTCAACCACTGAGTATAGGACAAGATACAATGGGCTCAAATTGCAGCAAGGGCGGTTTAGGTTGGACATTAGGAAAAACTTCCAAACTGTCAGGGTGGTTAAGCACTGAAATAAATTGCCCAGGCAGGTTGTGGAATCTCCATCATTGGAGACTTTGAAGAGCAGGTTAGACACACACCTGTCAGGGACGGTCTAGATAATACTTAGTCCTGCTTTGACTGCAGGGGATTGGACTAGATGCTCTCTCAAGGTCCCTTCCAGTCCTATGATTCTATGTTTAATAGAGCGGCAAAGAGTCCTGTAGCACCTTATAGACTAACAGATATATTGGAGCATAAGCTTTTGTGGGCGAAGACCCACTTCGTCAGACGCACACGTTTTCACCCACGAAAGCTTATGCTCCAATATATCTGTTAGTCTATAAGGTGCTACAGGACTCTTTGTCGCTCTTGCAAATCCAGACTGATACTGCTACCCCTCTGATACTATGATTAATAGGTGTCAGGTTTAAAACAAACAAAAGGAAGTTCCTCTTCACACAATGCTCAGTTGACCTGTGGAACTCATTGCCAGAGGATGTTGTGAAGGCCAAAACTATAACAGGGTTAAAAACTAGATAAGTTCATGGAGGACAGGTCCATCAATCACTATTATCCAGGATGGTCAGGGATGCAACTCCATGCTCTAGGCAACCCCAGCCTCTGATTGCCAGAAGCGGGGACTGGACAACAGGGGTTGGATCACTCAATGATTGCTTGTTCTGTTCATTCCCTCTGAAGCACCTAGAATCATAGAACCAATGGGTTAGAAGGGACAACAAAAGTCATGTTGTCTAACCCCCTGACAAGATGCAGGATTTGTTGTGTCTAATCCATCCAAGACAAGCATTGACCACTGTCAGAAGACAGGATATTGGGCTAGATGAACCATTAGTCTGACCCAGTATGGCCATTCTTATGTACACTTATTCCACAAAGTGCAGGGTACCGCGGGCATACTGGCTTGATTCCCAAGTTTTACATTGGATGGCGATGTATTTTGCAAAGAAGAAACAAATGGGAAAATAAAATAAAATCTATGTATCGATGTATAATTAGTTCTTCCCATGGTGGACAGTATGCTGCTAACAGATAGTTTTAATATTTCTTTGTAGAAATAAGCCCACTAATACATTTTCAACACATTATCTGGATGTTGCTAGAAACTTTCTTAGACATAATTAAAATTAACAGAAACCCACACAGTTACATCTCAGGGCAAGTGACAAGATATTATAACATATTTCTACTTTTCTAAATACATAAAGAGCCATTATTTACTTCCAGGGAAGGGAAATCTATTTTTATAGGAGAAACAACAAAAGATTTAAGAGCTATATTTTCATAAATTAGACACCATTTTCACTATAGAAAATGATCTATTAAACACATCCTGGAGAGAATACAAATAGGACTGGATCAGTCATCCAGGGTGCCGAAATAACTATTACAATTGCATATGCTGCTATTTTCTCCCTTCTGTGAGATAAAGAAAGCCCATTCTTAGTGGATAACATCTCACAGTGATGGGTCCCAAAGCTGCAACTGAACACAAATCCTAGCAATTCTGTTATACAACACATCCAGTACATTAGGAAGTGACAAGCTAGCATGCCTGTCTATGAACAGCATCGCCATAATCCAATATGGGCCAGTTAGGCTGGGGACTATATCTGAAAACTACCCCTGTTATATTCCTTTATAAAAGGAGCAAGTTCAAATGAAACGTGCGCTACTTTTTTATGTGGAAATCTTTGAAACTGAGAAAACAAAGATAAAAGCTACACATTGCAATCCTGGTACAGCATGGCCCTTTTCTACCTGGGAGTGTATACTGTCTTTGTGAGTATACAGTGTCTAGTACATTGCGGGATCCACCCTAATCCAAATAAATTGTCATGCTGATGGGATGGGGGGAGGGATAGCTCAGTGGTTTGAGCATTAGCCTGCTAAACCCAGGGTTGTGAGTTCAATCCTTGAGGGGGCCATTTGGGGATCTGGGGCAAAAATTGGGGATTGGTCCTGCTTTGAGCAGGGGGTTGGACTAGATGACCTGCTAAGGTCCCTTCCAACCCTATGATTCTATGATTTCATTTTGCTGCTCAGACATTGTATTAAAACATCATTTTAACCCAAATCATTCTTAGGGAGATTTATTACTCAGTCACTGGGCCAGATGCTCATCTTGTTATTATTTGTATTACTGTAGCTGCTAGCAGACTCATTCATGGACCACTGTGCTAGGAGCTGCACACACAGAAAACATAGAGCTTACCATTTAAATTATAAGACTTGAGACAACAGATGGATACAGACAGGCGCGTACAAGGGAACTGTGACAGGTTGTCACCCCTGGGTGTAGTCTGGGAACTGCTATGGACTTTAACCCCCACAGCTGGGTTGGCCAGCTCACCCTGCTATGTTGGAGATTCAGCCTTTCTAGGCCCTGTTATCACCCAACACAACAGCAGGTGGCACCACACACCCAAACTGAGTATAAACACACACTCACACTGGAGTATAAAGCCAAAATTATACCATCTTGCACTGCACAGGGATCTGTACAGTGTAAACTCATTAATAAAGTTTGCCCCTCCCTCAATGTGGAGAGGACAATGCACACCTGGAAAAATCATGGAGCAGGTCCTCAAGGAATCCATTTTGAAGCACTTGGAGAGGAAGGTGATCAGGAACAGTCAACATGGATTCACCAAGGGCAAGTCATGCCTGACCAACATGACTGGCTTCCTATGATGAGATAACTGGCTCTGTGGATGAGGGGAAAGCGGTGGATGTAAAATATCTTGACGTTAGCAAAGCTTTTGATACAGTCTCGCACAGTATTCTTGCCAGCAAGATAAAGAAGCATGGATTGGATGAGTGGACTATAAGGTGGATAGAAAGCTGGCTAGATTGTCGAGCTCAATGGGTAGTGATCAACGGCTCCATATCTAGTTGGCAGCCGGTATCAAGCGGAGTGCCCCAGGAGTTTGTTCTGGGGCTCATTTTGTTCAACATCTTCATTAAGGATTTGGATGACGGGATGGATTGCACCCTCAGCAAGTTCGCGTATGACACTAATCTGGGGGGAGAGGTAGATATGCTGAAGGGTAGGGATAGGGTCCAGAGTGACCTAGACAAATTGGAGAATTGGGCCAAAAGAAATCTGATGAGGTTCAACAAGGACAAGTGCAGAGTCCCGCACTTAGGACGGAAGAATCCCATGCACCACTACAGGCTGGGGAACGTCTGGCTAAGAAGCAGTTCTGCAGAAAGGGACCTGGGGATTACAGTGGATGAGAAGCTGGATATAGGTCATCAGTGTGCCCTTGTTGCCAAGAAGGCTAACGGCATATTGGGCTGTATTAGTAGGAGCATTGCCAGCAGAATGAGGGAAGTGATTATTCCCCTCTATTTGGCACTGGTGAGGCCACATCTGGAGTATTGTGTCCATTTTGGGGCCTCCAACTACAGAAGGGATGTGGACAAATTGGGCAGAGTCCAGCGGAGGGCAACAAAAAGGATTAGGGGGCTGGAGCACATGATTTATGAGGAGAGGCTGAGGGAACTGGGGTTATTTAGTCTGCGGAAGAGAAGAGTGAGGGGGGATTTGATAACAGTCTTCAACTATCTGAAGGGGGGATCCAAAGAGGATGGATCTAGGCTGTTCTCAGTGGTGTCAGATGACAGAAAAAGGAGTAGTGGTCTCAAGTTGCAGTGGGGGAGGTTTAGGTTGGATATTAGGAAACACTATTTCATGAGGAGGGTGGTGAAGCACTGGAATGGGTTCCCTAGGGAGGTGATGGAATCTCCATCCTTAGAGGTTTTTAAGGCCCAGCTTAAAGAAAGCCATGGCTGGGATGATTTAGTTGGGGTTGGTCCTGCTTTGAGCAGGGGGTAGGACTTGATGAGCTCCTGAGGTCTCTTCCAACCCTGAGAGTCTATGATTCTATGACTTGTGTTAACCAGGTTGAGATTTTTCCCCAGACACTTCACTTTAAAGCACACTGGTTTAGATTAAAACATAAAACAAGTTTATTAACTACAAAAGATAGATTTAAGTGATTATAAGTGATGGCAAACAGATCAAAGCAGATTACCTAGTAAATCAAACTAACTGCTCACTAAGCCTAAACTACTAGAAGGATTGGAAATGAATTAGCAATTTCTCACCCTGACGCATGACACAAGCAGGCTGGCAGATTCTCATGGCACAAGCGGCACTCGCTTTGCCTCTTGGAATCCCGGCCCCTATTCCAAGTCCTTTTCTTTTGGAGCTTCTCTCGGGTGCTGAGTTGTGGGGGAGTGAAGACCCACGGCCTTATGTAGCTTTAGCGCATGGCAGGAACCCTTTGTTTCAAAAACAGCTTCCATCCCAGTTTGTGGAAAAATACAGGTACCCAAAATGGAGTCCGGAGTCATGTGATCTGGTCACATGCCCTTGCAGAATCGTAGCAGCCATTACTTACTGGCTGCCTGGAGCGGTCTCAGGAAGGCACCCTGGGTGGGAGATAAGCTTCTCCTAAGGCCTATTTTTCCCCTAAGGTCCCATTACCCTGAATATTGGGGGGAGGGATAGCTCAGTGGTTTGAGCATTGGCCTGCTAAACCCAGGGTTGTGAGTTCAATCCTTGAGGGGGACATTTAGGAACCTGGGGCAAAAATTGGGGATTGGTCCCTTCTAACCCTCATATTCTATGATTCTAGGCCCTTCACATCCAGCTGACTATGCTGGAAGCATTTTGCCTAATCTGTGTTACCCAGCTGTAATCCCATTTGAAACACAGCTACACCATTAATATTCATAGCTTCTGATACAAAAATGAGACATGCACACAAATAGCACAATCATATTCAGCAAATCATAACCTTTCCAATGACACCTCACATGACCCATCTTGTACAACATGCATCATCATTAGGCCATAATCATATGACTATGATGAATATGGAGTGCAGTGTCACAGGAGCAATGTGACAACATTGGTCAGGATGTCCGGCAGCGGGCTCAGCTCACCAGTAGCCTACCAAAAAAAAAAAAAGTTGACAACGGTTTGTCTCCCTGGCAAAGAAGAGTTTTGAAGAGGGTGTTGAGGAGGGGGATACTGAAGTAGTTTTGTGGATGTTTTTGGAGAGCTTCTCTCAACCGTGAGCGGTGGCATGGGAGAAAACAGGAAGTGCTTGCTAGAAAATGTAACACGTGGATGATGGAGGTTGCCATCATGGGCCTACTAAACACAGGAGAGTGAATGAGAGATAGTAGGTGACGTTCAGGTCATGCCCATTTGTATGTACGTAGCAGAGGAGTCTGCAGCTCAATTTCTTAAAAGATCATTAAAAATGTGTATTAATTTTAAATACAAACGGTTGAGCAAGAGTAGTAGCTTTGGGGAGGAGACGTTGCATTCTTCATCCATAACACAGAGGTTGGATGCCTGATTTCAGTGCAAACTTCAGCTCCGCCTTAACTATGGAGCTGCAGACCGTGTCTCCACATGACTTCCCTTCCACAGCCACCACCTCGTGTCCATCCGGCCTGCAGGGGACCATCTATGTGGAGGGGAAAGGAGGTGTCAGGGTTCCCTCCCCACTCTAAACTCTAGGGTAAAGACGTGGGGACCCGCATTCAGAGCTCCTAAGCTTATTTTTACCAGCTTAGGTTAAATCCCCCAAGGTACAAAATTCCCTGCACCCTGAGAAATGCTTCTTTCGCTGCCACCATCAAGTATCTAACAGGAATCCAGGAAAGGAATCGCTTGAACTTCCCTCCCCCCCAAAATATCCCCTCAAGCCGTACACCCCCTTTCCTGGGGAAGCTTGAGAACAATCTCCCAACCAATTTGTTACACAGTGATCTAAAAACCCACCCCCTGGGTTTTAACACCATAGAAAACAGTCAGCTTCTTAAAAGAAGGATTTTATTAAAAATAAAGAAGGTAAAATCATCTCTGTAAAATCAGGATAGTAACTATTTTACAGGGCACTATATTTCCAAACTCAGAGAGATTTCCCCCTCTGGACAAAACCTTAAAGTTACAGAAAACCATGAATAACCCCCACCCACCCTTGCCCCTTCTAACACAGGGAATACACCAAGCCGAAATTAAACAGAAATCGATGCGCTATGCTATCTAAACTTACTTCAGAAAAGGGAGGTTTGATTTTCTGCAGGTTCCTTCTGTCTTCCAAGATCCCTCTGACTCAGACAAAGACACACACACAAAGCCTTCCCCCCTCCTAAGATTTGAAAGTATCTTGTCCCCTTATTGGTCAGATGCCAGCCAGGTCAGGTGTCAGTCTGGCTACCTGCATTTCTTAACCCTTTACTGGTAAGAGGATTTTATAGCACTGCATCCGACCCTCTCCCCCTTCCCTTCATTTATGACAGGAGGCTACTCTGGAGGCACTGCCTGGCCTTGCGGCCTCCACTCCTCTGCAGTCTCGTACAGTCATTTGCAGCTGAGCACTTTATGTTTAGGGAGAAAACATGCTAGATCCTCTGCAGGGTGCAGAGCAGGAGATGGTCAGAAGCTGAGTCAGTCAGAGCAAACCAATTCTCACCACGGCGCCCCACAGAGCTAGTCCTCAGCGGGGCCTATTTCCAGCACCAAGCTCAATGTGCAACTCCCAGCCATTCCGTTTCGAGGGAACTCTTTGAAAGCAATTAAGTGACTTAGCAGGCAAGTCTCATACTCCAAGATGATTTAAGCACTCGGAAGTTTCATTGTGACTGACCGTCAGTGAGACATCTGCTGGCAAGTCACTTGGAAGCCTTTGACAATGTCACTTTAATCTGTGACGCTGTTCTTTAAAAAAAAAAAAAAAAAGTCACAAGAATCACATATCTAGGGAAAGTGCATTTTCCTCAATCCTAGTCTGCTCATACTCAGAAAAAGCTGAACTGCTTTTGCCCAAACTTTCCACACACAAAAAATCGTTTACCTTTGTGGAGACCCCCAAGCCTGGAAAGCCCCTAAGGAGAGTTTCAGAAAATTACCATTGAGTGGAAACAGGGGGTGTAAGGGAGCCCGTGTAGCCAGTGGAAGTGTGACGGATCGTGACCTGCACCCACTGCAGTGCACTGAGTCGGAAGCTGGAAGAAGAATGCACGGTGGATGATTTTGTTTTAAATGATTGCTGCTATGACATCAGTACAGTGCATGTTTCCAGATGCCCTGCGGCACAAGAAGCACATAGTCAATGTATTTACTTGAGAGGTGGTTTCTTTTTTATCTGAACTTGACAGGGTTGACCCAATTCTTTCTGCAGTTTTCAGATGTCTAATTTTTCCCCCTGAGCTCCACACATGAAAGAAAACCTTAGAGACTCAATGCCTACCTGCAGGACTGGTTTACAATACTGCCACTGCTAGCTTTGTGGAAGCATAACCTAGTGGCTCTAAGTTATTAAGCAAAAAACAGAGTCACCATTCAGAACTCAGAGGGAAATAATAACCACAACATTTCTTTAGAGTAGGAGCTCTTCCTCTTTCTTTTCACACACAACACCCATAAAAATCTATAGTCATATTTTCCGTCCTCTCACGTTCACAAGGCATTTCATTACAAAATACAAAGAAACAATTTCAAAAGCTGAAAAGCAGGTGGCTTTAATAGGCTGGGATAAGAGAAGCAGGATTCTGAAGGCTCTAGCTCCATCACCAAAGGAGGAGAAGGATCTGATACTAGAATGGAAACTTGGTGGATCTGTCCAAAATCTGAAGAGCTGTGTGTGGCTTGAAAGCTTGTCTCTTGAAAGCTTGGTTCAATAGAAGATATCACCTCACCCACCTTGTCTCTGCCCCAAATCTGCCTAATCCCTGTTAGTGTACGAGAGAATGAGGACTATTACTGCCTTGCACCATGTAGACATCTGCATTGTCTTGGGTCACACTCTTGATTTATTCTTCGGAGCATGTATGTGAGAGCTTATGCTGAATGGGGAAAGATGTCCAGTGTGCATGCATTGCAACAGTATGTGATTGTAAAGGCTATTTTTCCCCACAGGCCCTCCACCTCATTCAGTGCATAGAACGAATGCAAAAAAAATGGGCAGTATTAAGGTTGCCCGGGCAACCACAACCCTGGCATTTCCCTACTTCCCAGTGCTTGACTTTCCCACCCACAAAACATTTTTTAGATAACGGTGATGATTTGTATGTGATGAATATTAGACCAAAGGTAATACTGTCAGAACAGAGAACGGAAGGATCTCGGGAGGATGGCGATTTTACCAATTCCTGGTGCACTCTCAGGCAGAAGTTTCAGTATTTCAGCTAATAAGGAATGGGAGCAGCATGACCCATAGAAGGAATCATTGACTGAGGGGTTCTGCTGACCCAGACTGAGGGAGTGGGACCGCCAGTCACCCCCAGAAACAAGTATTATTGTGGATGGGGAATGGGTCTGCTTAGCCATCTCCCGAAGAAGACAACAGGAAGGATAGGGTCTGCTGGGGGAGGGGCATTGGGCAGATGATGCGTTATGCCAGGAAGTACAGATAAGGCAGCATCCCGGTACGAGAGCATCATTTTCTCATTTCTCTCTATTTCAGCTAGCCAGAGATGATTATTCTTTTCACTTCTCTTCTACCTGCCTGCAGCAGCCCACAGAGGAGGACAATGTTCGAGATGAGGAGAACGAGCAGGCGGAACCAGAGGCACATTGAGTCAACGGGCTTCTTTATTGTGGTACTTGTTCCCATCGACTCAACTGTCGAGTAAGCCCTGAGGTAGTTACAGCACACTTTTGTATTTAAGTTAATAGGTAAATCCCCCCATTTACTACAACACCCCACAGCCCTTATTTGGTAATATGAACACTCACATAATGAATATTAATAGCTATATACTGAATATAATTATCCCCGCCCCTCTTTACAGCATTAAGCATATTAGACAGAGATTTTTACCGTGAAGATACATTTCTTTGCAGTAATTGTAGCCACAAGTTCCCTTAATGAGCAGTTCACAGGGGAGGGAGGAAGGGGCTCGTTTATGTGGCTGGGGGAGAAAGGGAGGGGGAAGATACCCTTTGAGTGAAGAAGTGTTATCCTTCAGACAACCACATTCCTCATGCAGCTGCAACGCTGACCTAGCCTTAACAAGCAGAAGCGGAGAGAAAAGGTCAGCAACTCTGTCTATCAAGCGGAGAGACCGTGCCTGCCTGTGGCCTTTACTTCCTATTGCACTTACCGAGGTTTTTACTTAACCCTTACATAGCCCAACAGAAAACAGAGTGAGAGACCTACTCCTAGGCCTTGTGGGCCCTCGACAAGGCTCACGCTTCCGGGCACATCTGTTAAGTGACGGGGGGATCTGTCAGCAGCTCGTTCCAGGACCCTGGATGCCTGCTGCCTCGGCATCAGCTGACAGTGGCTGACGGAGCTGGATCAGGAAGTTCTCCCGCATGTCTGTTGAACTCCTTCACCCCTGTTCTAAGAACCTGGGTAGCCCCGAGAGAGAGCCACACAGGAAACACTTGCTTTGTTAAGAGAAAAGAGTCCTTGGATAACAAGGAAATTGCAAAGTGCAGGGGAGGAGCATGTCTGTGGAAAGCAGAAAGCGTCTGCACTCCTTAGAGCAGTGCCTGGGCTGGCCTTCACCTTAACAAAGGGGAACAATGCGCTGAAATGCTCCCACTCTGCCAAAGAGAGCCAGCACAAGGCTCTGCGTACCACTTCAGCCCTTAATAGGAGGCTTAAGCGATGCACCGGGGCTAACGTGAGTGTTTGGCATCGGGGAGATTCCACTGGAGGAGCTCTCAGAATACAACGTTACTCCTTTCATTTCGCTGAGAAACACTTCAGTTGTAGGAGCCCTGGCCGTGCGTACAATGCTCTTACGTGCGCCTGGCTGGGTTGGGTTTTTTAACTCTTTGGAGTCCTGCTAGGAAACGTAACTCCCCCTTCACTTGCGGGGCTCCTGGGAACACTTGTGAGCTTCAGCGGGGAATCCCCAATGAGAAGTTTTCTTTCAGGCAGCCAGCACGTCTGTGCATGTCGACGGTTTGCTTCATTCCCTTCTGCCAGCCCAAGGAAGAGTCACTCTTTCAAGAGCTTCACAGGTGAGGATTCCTGGGAAACCACCCGCTGCTCGAACCCACCGGTGGCTGTGTTTGTAGTGCCTACAATTCTTGCCTTGGCCAGGTCACCGAAGGGCCCACTGTACTCGTCTTCCATTCCATGCGCTAGCAGTGGCTCGCGCCCTCCTCTCTCTCCCGACTGCCAGTTCTGCTGGCCTTACTCAAGCAAAACTCCCACAGAATTTGAGTCATTTACAAGAGGACGGAGGTGAGAGTCTTTTTTTAAAAAAAAGAAAAGACAAAACCAAACCCCCCAAAGATGCATGCACATTTTCTGTACCTGCAACCTCTGGAAAATGTGGTCAGTAGAGTACTGACATGGTATTCATTTCTTGGAACGTATACTATAGCATAACCAAACAAATGTATACAAACAGTCATCATTCACATCCATTAGCAGTACAATAGATCCACTAACCTTCACTCAGCTTTACATTACTTTTGCAGAATTAGCTCTTTTTCGGTCTAATGTTCATTGCATTATATTCACACTGTGCTCAATAGGGGAACAAGATATTACTTCCTTTCCTCTGAAGAACTTCCTCATAATTTAATGGGCAAAATGTCAGAAATAATTGGGAAAAAGATGTGGCAAAACCAAGGGGAAAAGAAATAAGTCTTTCATCTGGCGAGTTTGTCATAAGAGGCTATTTGACACATAACTGCTTCATTTATGGACTGTCAGATTAAAAAGCAGCATTTTTCTCTAGCGGAGTAGCAGCAGATGGGCTGGACTGATGGGATATATACAACTCGCATGGCTTAGGCTTTGCAGGAGTTGGAAATGAATACCTAGGATAGAGAAATACTGTCATTTAAGAAAGTGTTAGAGGCCAGACTGCTGGAAAATAGTTATGAGATTGGTTAACTGTTGTCACAGCCTGGCCAGGCCATTTATCAGGCATGTGTCAGTGTCCAACTCTGGTTTTCACAAAGCTAGCAATAAAGATTTTTGCTATCATGCCTTTAATCTCTTTTTGAAGTAAGTACAGAAAAATAAATTGAGTGCAGTTCTTTCCATATTGGATCCAAACTGAATTTGTGTTGCTAGATAACTAACAAAGCTGATCTCCAAGCTATGGGAACTTCAGCTCCCGCCGAGTGAAATGCACTCCTGGGCAGACGACCAGCCCTCGGCCCGCACTCACTTAAGCATGTTTTGAGCCACAGTCACCTCAGTAAAATCAGGGTGTCCGAACTTGTAATTGCAGTACCTGGTAACAGGGCTGGTGAAAATTTCCTATCAAAACTGATTTTCAGTGGAAAACTGGGGTTTTGACACCATGACATTTTTCACGAAAAGTGTCTTTCTACAGAAAATGTTTCATCAAACAATTGAAAATAGGGGAAAAAAGTGTCCAAAACCTGAAATATTTCTGTTAAAAATGAAGCTGTGCCAACTCAGGAGAGTTGTGGTGCCTAATGTGCCCACTCTACCCTATTGGCTAGGCTCTCTGGCCAGACTACTTCTCCCATGATGCACCATGGCTACGGACTCACCAAGAGGGAATACTTTTTCATACTTTTTGTCTTCATCTCTCCTCCCTCCACCTGGCTTCTTCGTTTTTGGAATCTCTCACTGGAGCCCTTTTCCACGGCTGGTCATGGTTCAGCTCTCCACCAACAAAACCTGTAAGTGAGACGTCTCAAACAGGCCTCGGCCTGGGCAGTGAGCCCAGTCTCACAAGGCCTCCATTCTCCCAGGGAGACAATTCCCTACACTTGTACTAGAAACAGGGTTTCCCGTATTGTAACGTGGAACCAGGCAAATGGTTTTGGATATCACTTTTCCCCGGACATTTGCATCAGACAAATGGAATCAGTCACTGAGCTGTGTCACTGAATGCCACTAGCCCATGGCTGCCTGGCAGACCCCTAATCTGTCCTTTCCTCACCTCTGTGTTGGTGTCATGCTGTCTAACACTTGGATTAAAATCAGCTGGGCAGCTGAGGCACAGATCTGCTCCCATTAACATGCTGAACAGGTCGAGGGTAGTCTTACCCTGGCTCTCCAATGTAATTTCTGTGGAGCATCGCAAGCGGCACAAAGTGTAGAGAGGGGCTGCCCGTTTTGCTTTCTCTGAGCAGGTTGTTTGCCTGGTCACTAAGAAAAGTGACTTTAGATTATTTCTTTTATATCCAAGTGAAAGAGAAAATTGTTCATTTCACACACACACACGAAAAAGACATTATCCTCAAACACCGCCCCCCCCCCCAACAACAACCCCAACTACAAACCCCACACACCAAGCCACATAAAAACAGTATGTGTGTGTGTGTGGGGGGGGAGAGGTTGAGGGGGATAAGGAAAGATTCATTTTATCAAAATATTGAAAGTCAAAAATCAAATGCTGTGAACTGAATACAGTTGGTAGAAGAGACATTTTATTTTAAAGATATACCCTAATGACTGATTCAGAGTGTATGCAGCTACTGTAACATCCATCTAGATCTTTAAAAAAAAAAGTATTTTTTTTAATATGGATATTTACTATGCTGGTTTAGACAAACCCCAAACAGTGGTAAAGGTTTTTTTTGAAAATGTGTCCTATTCTTAGAAGTATTGACTAAAAGGCAAAAAATATACTATTTTGTGCATTTGAATACAAAAATAATTTTTCTAGTAAAAACTTTAAAACTCCCCAGAGTCAATCCCCAGGTTTTATCATTTTTTTTAAAAAAAGCTAGGATATTTGCATTTAACCTTAAATTTAATTTATTAGAGCTAAATATATTTAAGCAGAATCAATGGACTTTCTTCCAAATATAAGCCTACGCTTTCACCCAGGTGACATTCTGTTGTCTGCAATTGGAAATTATCGGTTTATATCTAATGGTCTTTTTTTTTCCTTCCAAGGAAATCTTTGTAGTGATTTGGCTGTGGTTTGTGCTTTTATATTTTGGGAGGCATGAGGGTTTAACACTGCAATTAAATGTCCTTCTATAAAGCACATCAGACACAAGGCAAGGTTTAATATTGGCAGTCTTACAGTTAAGTGATACAGCTTTTGTGGAAGATACTGGTATCTCCATTGTCTAGATTTTTGCTCACATGCTGCATAGAAACAAGCTGATTTGTATGAAAATGAAAATTTTACTGAACTGTAATTCTATTTTCAATATTCTTCTAAGTATCAGAAAAAGGCTTCCCCCCGTCCGATTCATTCAGTTTAAACGCTGACTGCTCTGTTAATGCAGATGGTTTGGTTTACTTTGTCGGGGCATTGTTGGTCTCAGACAAGTTTGGCAGCTGAGATTTGGCAGCTAACCCTGAATGTCAATGAAATTCTGTGGAATGAGATTTCATTTTACAATTTTCCCCATGGAAAATATCCTCCTTAATAGTGCTTGTGCATTAACAATGGCAAAGGCCTGACACTTGCTGTTCCCTTCTGAGCCTCATTACCTAACACTTACTGGTCTCAGTGCAGTAGACACAATGAGCCTGGCTTTCCACTCTGAGCTTGCACCTTGCGTCCTCATTTCTACTGACACAAGACTGGTGGAGGCAGCCCAGGGACCAGAAAATCAAACAGGCAGGCGCAGCTAGAGAGGGGATTTCAACAGCATCTCCTGGGGCATGAGGAGATGAGAGCTGAGACAGAGTGACCCCTCCTTCCAGATCCCCACAACCAGAACTGTGCTGGGATGAAAACCCTCTCTCAGGAGGCACCAGGTCCCATGTGGCCCCGTTCCCTTCCCAGCCAGGGAGCCTATGGAAAGGAGACACCCCAAGACAGAAACTCCAGCTGGCAGGCGCAGACACAGCCATGAGGTGAGTCACCAAGGACAGCCATGAGGTCTGCAGGATATTCCCAGTCCAGTTTTTACTCTGGACACATCTCCTGGCCTGACTGGCTGCTTTCTCCTGCTACCTCGCAGTCTCGTCTCTTCAATCTCCCTCTGTGTTCCTTTCTATCCTCTCCTCCCTCCCCTCATGGTGCTCTTTCCCAGTCCTCTGTTCTAAAATAATCCCCTTCACCCTCCCTTCCTTCGCCACCTACACACTCAACCGTCACGTCCCGGGGTGTCAAATGAGCCCACAGATGCCCCCCTTTCAGTGAATGTAGGGAGAGCCTCCCAGGCCCCCTTGGCACTGAAAGGAGACTCCAGAAACTCCACCTTTGAAGAATAAGCCTCTACAGGCAGGTGACAAATCCACTCTTGTTGGGGGTACTGAAGGCAGACACAGCCAGAAAGCTAAGGGCATTGTTATAGTAAATGTTCAATGCTGGAACCAAGCATGTGCAAAGGTTATGGCTGTGAATGGTTCTCTTTGCTCATCGTGTCACAAGGTCATTTTCAGCTCTGCAGGGTATTCGCCAAACTCGATATTATGCAATCAAGTAATTGTGAGTAAAAGCTCACAGTTATTAAAAGAAACCCCTGCCTGCACCTGAAAAATCTGTCACAAATAGCACAGTGTAGTCTCTTTGTTGGCAGTTGAAGGCATCTGAGAAATTTCCAGTGGGAGACCGAGAAACTGAATATGGGTTTGTCATTGCCTCCGCTTCTCCACTCTCAGAGGAATGAGAGAACTGTCACTTGGCTGCTGTCCTTGATTGCTGCCAATGTGAAATTGGAGGGCTAGGATTCGTTCATATTTTTATCAGAATTGAAAGCTAGTTGGAGGTGTTAATATACTTTCAAGACAGGAAATATACAGTTGAATGTGTTTATTGCTTGATATATATGAGCAAATGTATAGGGAGGGCACAGGGAGTTACTCTTCAGAAAATTTGTATCGCGTAAGGTCCTTTATTTCTAATAGAATTTGATGCCTGGTTTTAGTAGGTTTAAATAACTAATGCACCAGAGATTTGGGAAGCCTTTATGAAAGGAAGAGGAGGAAGCAGCGTTTGTCAAAAAAGGGAGTGATGGGAGTCTTCCCTTCACCACCACGATCAGCAGAGTGATAACTGGGATATTTCCAACAGCGGCAGCTGAGTGAGATGAAAAGAGCTCCTGCATTAGGCAGCAGGCTGAGACTGAGAGATTGGTTTGCAAGTCTTGATTCAGTGCAGTCCGGCAGATGCGTTTCACTCTGTTGAACAACCACTGACTGTTTGTGCTTCCATTTGAAAAATGTAAATGATCCTTCATTTGTCATACACAAGAGGAAACAAATGTAAATCGAAATGGAATTCTTTTTAAAAACGAGCTGACTTTATCTTTTTTGTCTTCCTTGAAATCGTTGGCACTATGCCCATGCTCCCAGCGAGAGATTCCAAAAAACGAAGAAGCCAGGTGGAGGGAGGAGAGATGAAGACAAAAAGTATGAAAAATTACTCCCAGTGGAAGAGGCTAAATACACATAGTGAATGCACAAGCTGCTTGGAACAGGGAAGTCGGAGGCTCGCAGACCTTGGTAACTGTGCACTACCATCATACCCACTGCTGCTACTCAGCTACGTTGTTTTCAGTATGAGCAGATAAAAGCCCTCAAGGATTTACGACAAAGGTCTTCACTAAAGACTTCCTCCTGCCTTAGAAGCCTGTCTTCTCTGTTGAGTGCTTTCTGAAATCCCAGGACTTTAGGCTATAATTCGAGTCTGCATCTCACCCAACTGGGAAATGTCAGTCGAAAAACATCATTTGAAATGATTCAAACTTTGTGAAAGTCTAAAATAAGCTGGCTACTTCACATTTCTGCCATTGACAGAAGGTGTGTGTGTGGGGGGGGTGTCTTCATATACGTGGTGGGGATGGCTGGGTGTGTGCCTGAGGCAAGAAGCAGCTTTCCCTCCCCAGAGGGCGAATATTGGATTTAACGTATAAAAAAATTGAAAATGTACAGGTGTGATGGAAAGCAGGAACCAAGAGTATTCTCCCGTACTTGGATAGGATTTGTTTAATGCATCTGTGAGTTCAAACTCAAAGTAAAAAAGCCTTTAAACTTTCTCCATTCTCTCATTCTAGCACATCTGATATGCAATCTCTATGCAAAATTCTTAACAGCATTTAAGGTTACTGGTGCAAGTCATAAGGTAAGTAGAACACCGATGAGGGGGAAGGAGACATTATTTGCATTCACAATGCGAGTACAGATACTGATTAGTATTTGACTTATAAACATTTTGTCAATGATAGTAAAATGCCCTTTTTGGTTAGAAATAATGTTTAAAATCCTAGGAGATGCATTTGCCTGCTGATCTCTCTTCCCCTAGAGCTATTCTATGCTCAGCTGGGTAGAACAGGTCTTCTCTTGGAGGAAATGAAATGCATTTCCCTTCCAGTCTCAACTAAGGGGTGCTGGTTGGACCAGCAGGGAGGTGGGCTAGGACATGCTGGAGCAGAGTCCCTCCTTGTGCCTCAAGTTGTACGTCGCCAGTTACACTTAGTCCACCACTTCGAGGCAACAATCTGGAGCCGGCACCTTTCAGCCCTACCATATTGCTGCATCTTCTATGTTTTCGACTGATTGCATCTCGTTGAGTCAGGGCCTCCTCCTGCCTACAATGAAGAGCCCTCCAGGATACAGAGATAGCGGAGGCAGGTATGAAAACAACCAGACACCAAAACCCAACTTACCCAAGGGATGAGCTGGTCAGGAAGCTGAAACATGTAGAGAAGTTGTCAGCTGGTGTAATAGGGCGTAGCAGGGCCCCCCTTGGTCCTGCCACTGTTCTGCTCCAAAAACCACTCAGAGACCCTCGGGTTCAGCAATCCCCGGGGCAGTTTATTTACAGGGTGCAATCCCATCACCTTCTTACCCGATACAGCTTGGGGTTTTCAGCCCTGAGGATTCCTTAGGCTCTGCACCCACAAGGGAAGAGCTCCCGCTCCCCTTCCCCTTCCCCTCTCTGGCTTCCCCTCTGCTTCCTTCCGCTGGACCTGTATATAGCCCCAGGCTAATTGGGCTGGCAGCTGTTTCCCCTTTGTCAATCAGGCACAGGTTTCTCTAGGCATCTCCAATTTACCGCCCTTAATTGGAGGTGGCCTGACAGAGGGCTGGCTCAGCAGTTCCTGCTAAGCACCTTGTCACAGCTGGCTTCACAGAAAACTTCCTCCCAGTTTTCCCAAGGCCCTGATCTCTAGCACATTGAGACCAATGGGAAGATTCTCATTGACCTCAAAAGACTCTTGGATGGGACAATATTTGAGAAAGAAACATGCTGATGAAGAACTCCCTCCGCCTACAAAGATAAACTTCCAAATTCAGATTAAATCAGGTGCTAACCATACGTTCTTGCAACACCATGAAGCACATATTATAAAACCTATGGTTGCATAGAGCCTAAACCAGGGAGAATTGTCTAACCTCACATCAGGTGGCAGTAGAAGTGTCTGGAAGGGGATCCCACCGCTCTATACTCAGTTTGCCAGCTGCTAAGCATATTCCACCATCTGCTCACCTCCGTTTTCATGCCCCAGGTTGGACAGCGGTCCTTCTAGAGCCTTGGGCACAAAGTGGCCTATTTGACCATGCAGTTGTGGGGGAGAAGAGTTGCTGTTGATAAGGAGATGTGCCAGAAGCTAAGGGATAGAGCGTTCGCTTAGCGCTGCTTCCTCCTAGCAGTTGGCTGAAAAGAACAAGGAGCAGTTGTCACATAGCTGGGCCTTGACTCTCATCAATTCAGAGGATTGGGATTCAAGCATATTCTTGTTTTTATTTACCTCCTATGAAACAAGCACGCACTAATGCAGGGCCGTCCTTAGGCATATGTGGCAGTGTAGGACACCTGAAAATTTGGGGCACCCCTGGGTCTTAGTGTCCACCCCTCCTACCCGCCTCTTCCTACCCCTGTTCTGACCCTTCCTGCAGGCTCCCACCACAGCTGGCTGCTGCAGCCTGGTTAAAGAGCCATTCAAGGGGTAATGAAGCCATTTAACAGGCATTTGCCAACCCCCAGGCATGTACTGTCAGTTTCTGAATTTACTGACAAAACCAGTTCTGCATTATTGTAATATTTACTCAGAACATGTCAGTCTACAGGACTTTAGCTTAAAATTTGCTTTAAAAATATGTCATTAGTGTGTTGCTGAAGATGATAAAATCGCATCTCTAAAAAGTCCTTGCATAGATTTTTAGATGCACAATCTGAGTATTCATCTTTACCCTTACACGCTTGGATATTTTGAAGGATTTATTTAACAAAATATGTCTGAAGCCCTCCCCCCCCCCCCGCCCCTATCTAAAATACACACACAAGCCCGGGCTGCCATTGGGCATAGGGGCACCAGTTTAATAATACTGCACAGGGCCCCATAAATCCTAAGGACGGCCCTGACTAATGACATGCTGCATTATTACCGGAGCTGGGTGTGATGTAAAGGTATTAGTCCGAGAGCTGCTTGTTTCTGTTGATGCATGAAAATCTCATGACAGCCCTCGGAGGGAACAGGGTGTTATATCCCTGCCATGGCTGACATCGGTCAGCAGCATCACAAAGTAAGCTGTGTGGATGCCGTGCGTTCTCGTGGTTGACATATTTTATTAAAAGTATTTTTGCTAATCCATTATGTCTGAAGCATTTTTATTCTAAATTTTCGCCATCACTTTTCACAAGAAAAAAAAAACTTTTTGCATTTTTCCAGTATTTTAACAGGCTTTCTAAACGCGACACAAAAAATTTAAACACACAAAATTACTTCACTCAATGAGAATAGAGCGTTGTCCTTTCTGTGCACTTGGGAGCTGCACAGGCCTTTCTATACAAGCTCACAATGACACACAGATACCCCCAGTCTATTAATAGATTCACCACTAAATGCAATTGTGGCATTTAAGTTTGCTGTGGCTGTATAACGGGGTGCACTCACCTCTAGCGAGCGCCCCCAAGTCTGGTGTGTGCATGCCTGCCGTTCTTTCTGAATTCCCCCCACTCACGGTACCCCCTGGCAGCTGCTGCGCTTGGCAGGCGGGTCTCTGGTGAACCAGCTCTCCAGCCAAGTCAGGCTCTGTCCATGCGTGAAAGAGACAAACCCCTTCTGGGTACACAATCCAAAGTGTCCTCAACGTCCTGCAGCTTTCCTTGGGCTCAGTCTCAACTAGCCCACCAGGGCCCATCCTGGGGTGAGGGGAAGGACTTGGGGGAAGGGGAGGGCAGGGCATGGGGCAGAGCCAGGGGCTGAGCAAGAGGGCGGGGGTTGAGCACCCCCAGCACATTGGAAAGTTGGCACCTGAGCTTCCTGCTGAGTCTCCCCTCTTGGACTCAGTTGGCTGACCACAGCTCCCTGCTGAGTCAGTCCAGTGCAGCCCCCTTCCCCAGGGTACCACACTTCTAATTCCCTTCCTTAGGGCCTAACCACATCCTCCCATGGCCAGTGGGGGCAGGGAACCTGGTCCCAACCCAGGGACCCTGTAAGTATAGCAGCCTCGTACAGCATCCCTTTAGTAATTGCTCCTCTGTGTTTCCCTGGGCCACTTCCCCATACCCCGTCTTAGTTGAGTCCCACCAGCCTCGCTCCCCCAATCTCCTCCAGTAACTACCTGCCTTGGCCCCTGCAGCTAGCCAGGAACACTTCTTGCTCCCCCACTCCCTGCTAGCAGACTACTCTCATTCTGCCCATGCAGCTCCTTTTATATGGGACTGTTGGGCCCTGATTGGCTACTTCCTGTAGCCTCACTCATTGGCTGTTTCTCCCGCAGCCACTCTAGGCTGCTTGGAGGACCTCTCAATTGCTTCTTTCCTGGGATGGCTGTGGGAGGACCATGAGGCCTCCAGCAGGGGGGCCCCTGGGCCTAGTCCACCCCCATGTCAGGTTGACTGTCAGCAGGGATTGTAACAGAAATGCTGAGCCAGGTTCTGTTCTCAGATATACCTATTTGTATCTGGAGCAGCACAACTGACTTCCGTGGAGTTATTCCAGATTTAAAATGGTGTAACTGAGATCAGAATCTGGCCCAGAATTCTTGTTAGATGGCTCTTTCAGATGGCAAAGTCTTCAGACCATAGCCCTACTTCTACCACCCTTCCTGGCACTGAGTAATGCCTCAGTCTGTGAGTGTCCTCCTGACTTCACTCGTGGAGGAAAGCACTACTCCGTGTATGGGTGGCAGAGTGCAGCCTTTGGATTTTAGCACCTCGACTCGGCTTTGAGCAGGCATTTGCCTTCACGTCTTTTTTTCTGTGCAGGAGAGGAAGAGGGGAAGGAATACCCTGCACTTGGTTTACCTTTCATCATGCCCGGAGAGCTTTCTTGAACATGCTCAGAGGTGGGTTTTTTTACATATGGCTAGCATTTACATTGGCAGATATGCCAACTCCTCAGTCTGTTTCAGACCAGCCAGCTGACGTCAGAAGTGACCCTGTTAAAGTGTGGTGTAAGACCCTTTTTTGATATCTGTCCAGTCCATCAATTACAACTGAAGAAAACCCCTGAAGGATACTGATATGACATAAGCATTTAACAGTCTTTAGCACTAAGACACTTGTACGAAGGAGCTTCTGGACTCTAGTTTACATGTTATCTAATAAAGCTTAGCATAGTGAGATGGCAATACAATTCACCACATTACAATATTGGGGACCCAGTCTGTGTAGAGAACCTTTTTCCATTCTGTTCTATGTAGGTTCTTTTACCACACTCATCACCACAGTATCCAAACACCTTCCAGGCAGGAATTAAGTGACATGACTAACATTTGTCACATGAGATTTGAGCTCTCTCGTCCTTTCCTAACAGGGACAATTGTGTGTGCAGTGGCGTGTTTTGTTTTCACTTTTTGAACTCTCGTTTCTGTCTCCCACGCAGACGAGCATTACTCTTGTGGCAGAAAGTTCCGTTGTGCCCGAGGAGAAGTGTTGATGATCACTGTCCTTATCCCAAAGATTTAGTTGAACTTTCAGATATCCTGGGCCCCAGCCAACAAGTACTATGAAGAAAGGGAACAAGAAATCTATGGGAAGCCAGCATAGAGTGGAGGACTGGTGTGATGGGTTCCTGGTAACCCGTATTGCAGAGGAGATGTGCTGGAGCGTTCATTATTAGTTGGAGGTTCCAAAGCATTGAAGGCTTCATGACCAGGCATATTACACTGCTGTAGTCCACACAAGAACTGAGGAAGGTGTGAATAATTGAGGCCAGGTCTGGATGGATTCTCCTAGCCTACCGAAGATTATAGAAAGCAGTACTCAGAGATGCTGCTACGTGAGAGCTCAGCATCAACAAGAATATTCCTAGACTAGATCCCAAATTGATCAGTTGTGGGTGTGAACCTTCAATCAAAGGCGCGTGCACCGCAGCTGCAAACTCTTCAAAATATTTTCCTCTGCCTATGACTGTCACCGCTGTCTTGCTTGGGTCTGTTGGTAGATCGGCCTGTTTGCTAGCCCGGGATAGAACGTTGGGTTTGATTTTTGACAGTAATATGTGTGTGAACAAGGAACAAAGACACTGTGTTACATCTGCCCACAAGCAGATGAGGTGATAAGAGATGGAATTAAAAGTGTTGCAGGGTATAGTGGGAGTATAATATAGGCGCATACACTGGAAGGCTGCCTGGCTCCTCTCTCAAACCAAGGTCAAGCAACTAGTTAAGGGGGCAAAGGGGGCTGGCAGGGGCAGCATAAGAAACACTAAAAGCCAAAGAAAAGCCCATCCTTGGCCAGAACACGACCTCACTCCTTACCCCTCCCATGGAATACATAAGAGGTGGGACAAAGACCCCAGACTCACGACCCCCCTAAAATGGAACATGACTATAAGTCATAAGGTGTGGGACCAGGGGTGTGCATTGCAGGTATATTTGGGCCTGACAGGAAGGAGGAGGGGGGAATGGAAAAGAGGGAACAGGCTCTGGGGCATCAGAGCTGGGAAGGGAACACTGGGGAACAGACTCTGCCGGCGGGTAGCGCTGTGGATATGCTTGTTTGGCGCTAACCCCAATGAACATCACATTGCCTGCACTTTGGACTTCTGGTCTTCTGCTCTCTGTCTGCGTAACAAGAACCAGGGGAGGGGTGACGGGATCCCTGGGGTGAAACCTAGGACTGTGGGACCATTGTGCCCCCTTAACTCTCTCCAGCCTGGGCTGTCTCTCACAAGGCTTTGCTAGTGACAAGCAGCAAACCCCTCCAGGCGCTGTAATCACTCAGCACGACCGCATGTGGAGCCCCACACACCCAACTAGACTGCATGAATGCTGCCAGAGCCACTCATGAATCACCCAGAGAAAGGCACCGGCCAAACCCCCCCAGCTCCCAGCCTTGTACCTCAGGAATATACCGTCTTGCAGTGCTCAAGATGAGAATGCAAATTTATTAATTGGCTCACCACTTCATCAATGGAAAGTGAATATACACCAGCCTTTGTAAACCTGAGCAGATTTCCCACACTTCAGGCAAATTCACTGATAAAGTTAAACAGTTAAACACATTGATTGACTACAAAATTTAGATTTGAATTGATTATATGTGATAGGCAAAAAGTCAGAGTTAGTTACCAACATAAAATAAAAATACAAGCATGCAGTCTAAACTCTCAGCCCTATTCGACTGGGGAACATTGAGATTAAGCCATTTTTCTCACCCCACTGGATATTGCAGTTCATAGTACACAGGTTTCACCCTTGAAACCATGGCTGGGCTATAGCCTACGAATGTTTATGCTGAAATAAATGTGTTAGTCTCTAAGGTGCCACAAGTATTCCTGTTCTTTTTACGGATACAGACTAACACGGCTGCTACTCTGAAACCTCTCCTCTGTTGGAGTCTTCAGTCTTCTCAGTGTCCTTGTTGCTTGCAGCATTGGGGGGAGAAAAGGCCAAGCATGGGGCCCCTGTGTCTGTTTTATACCCTCAGTCCACGTGCTTGGAGAACACAAGTCCAGGCATGTCTAGGGGGCATTGCTGAGTCCCCAGGCCAGGCTGAGCAATTCCCTGGTGAGGCCTCGTGCAGATGAGTCATTGAATTGTAGCTCCCTTGCTGGACAATGGCTGTTGACGGTTGTTTTCCCCCCTCCTGGGCATTGGTTACTTTCTTTGTCATTGTCTCTGGAGAGCTAATATCTGGGCGGTTCCCAAACCCACAGCATATTTTAGTGACAACCATACAGCACATTCTCATAACTTCATGTGCATTAATGATATACATATTTACATAGAACAGTGACTTTCATCTGATCATAGCCTTTCCCCTGATACCTCACATGGCCTGCTTTCTATGCAATATTTCAATTCTATATACATGAGGAATATGGGGGTTACAGGATGCTCCCCCAAGGTCTAGAATGTCACAGAGGGGGCGAAGGGAAAGCCATCGAGCAGGGTCCAGCTTTAGCCAGTTGGTCTTCATCCAAGAGCTGATCTCACCCAAGCACTGGGCCGTTTTGGTGCTAGATGTGTGATCATATGAGATGAAGGCCGGAACTGCACTTCACCTGCATATTGCTGGCACTGGGGTCCGTGTCCTGTGGCCAGTTTACCTAGTGGTCACATGTAGTTGCTGATAGGACCAGAAAGAGAATTGATCCTTGTGGGACTCGAAAAGCAAGGGGCCTAGTGGTGGCGGTGCAGTTTCCCATCACTGCTCTTTGGGGGCCTCCCTCCAGGAAGGATTCCAACCACGTTAGCACATTCTCCCGGATCCCTGCCACCTCCCTCAGTCAAGACAGCAGGATCTCCCAGTCAGCAGTGTCCAGTGCCGCAGAGGGCCAGGGGTTCGAGGGCAGATGGACGTCTGCCCTCGAACCACTCACAGCAGGACATCATCCATCAGCAGCACGGTTTCCAACCCGTGTCCTGGCCTGAATCTAGACGGTGCCGGCTGGGAGTAAGCACTGCTCCTGCCCCCAGCTTTGCACAAGGCATAAAGATCAGCAACTGTCACCGTCTTCATGCTCAGGGGATCACAGGGGCTGTTCCCTAGGGGCTTCCCTAAGGAGCAGCTGATTGGAGAGAAGACAGGTGAGAGCAGGGATTAGATAGACCTATAGGTGAACCTGCACTCTGAGCCAGCTGGTGGCCACAGCTGTCCACATAATGGGCACAGTCAGATAGTCCTTTCCCCTGGCCCCAAAGGAACAGGGGAGCCTATGGGGCGTTGTGTGAGTTCTTCTCTTGGGAGGTGCACGGAGACGATGCATCACTGTTGGTGGGGGACACAATTTAAAGGGTTTTTGGGGGGAGGGCATGTGACCACCCCATGCATCACCTCTGGGAGGGTGGGAGGCATGGGGGAAGTTGAAACTTGTCTGCTGACTTTGCCGGCAGCTGGAGCAGAACCATTCGCAGGTGAGAAGTCTCGTCCCGCGGGGTGACCGGACAGCAGGCTGACGGGGGGGAGGTGGGCGAGGCTGCGGTCGGGAGCTGTTTTCCCTGGGTGTGTGGGCCTGGGAGCAGCGGTGGAAGAGAGCCTGACCAGGGGAGCGAGGGGAGGAGGAGGGAGTTCAGTCCGGTTAGACTGACTGACTGCTTCATGCCCCAGTGGAGAAATCAAAGAGGGGAAGGTGCTGTGTGAAGTGAGTCTCAGCCCACTCGCTCCCGGGCTGTCTCTAGGTGCAGTGGTCAAGGGAAGGCAGAAATCTGGGTTGCTCCTGGAGGTGCATCCCTGCCACCCCACGGCCCTGTGCTACGTGCCACGGGCTAAAAGCATGGTCCAGCCCATAGCTTTTAACTGCTGCTTATATTTAGGAGAGACAAGCACCATTTGCAGAGCAGCCAAAGAAACAAAAAGCTGCTCTCCAAAGTCGTGTACAAAGACGCCTGGGGTTAGCCAGGGACTGGAGCTCAGGACCTGTAATGATGCAGGGTTCGTTTCTTAAACAAACGGTGATTTCTATTGCTTCAGTTTAATTATCCAGCATTTATAAGGCGAATAAGTGACAATAAAACAACTGTGGAAGAAGTGACGCCTGCTTAGCTGGCTTTAGCTGTAACTGACAAATCCTTACAGAGGGCCCATGTGCTCCAGTGAAGTCAATCACTGCAGTAGGAGCAGGGCCGGAACTCAGATCAATTCAACAAACAAGTCAAGTGGTTAGAATCGAACGGGAGAATAATTCCATAACATAATAATACGGAAAAAATCAATAGACTGCATAGCTAAGCGATTGCG
This sequence comes from Macrochelys suwanniensis, assembly GCA_033296515.1. NCBI lineage: Eukaryota > Metazoa > Chordata > Testudines > Chelydridae > Macrochelys > Macrochelys suwanniensis. The sequence continues at coordinate 1,855,313 of CM065781.1, read as the reverse complement.
ACCTGCCAAGAACAGACGCTGCTCAAAATATGTGGGCACTGGCATATTCATTTAGATGGAATCAATGGGCTAAAAGCGTTAACCGAACCCAGTCACTGTCTGACGATAAACAACGTTCGGAGCTCGGTGTAGAGACTTCAGCCTGCTTAGCACCAAGGCAAACTCACTATTAATTTGTTTTCCATCTTTTATTAAAGATGAAGAGAAGAAGGAAAAACAGTGAGAGCGTTTGAAATGTAAAGTGTTATTTGAACAGCATTTCTTATTTCCTTTCCCTGTAGGCATTTTTATAAAGACAATCCCCTGTTGTTTGACAGTCTCTGAGATGGCAATAACTGTCCGTTGGGGAAAAGACGAGAAGCTGGTTGGGATGGGCTGGAGATGTGGTTAATGCTGTTAAAGTTTATTTTTAGAAGTAAAAGCTCCCTAGTTTGACAGTCTCTCAGCTAGCATTACGGATTATACCAACTCTTAGCCCAGGTGATAGTTGGGATGCGGCTGGAGCTGGAACGAGCGGCAGTGCTAACGAGGATGGCTCTCTCTCTGGCCTCTTCTGGTCAGGACACCTTTTAGGAACTGGATGATGAAGGCCTGGGGTCCCAGAAGAAGGTCAGGGTGGAGCCGTGATGGTAAAGCTTGTACCAGTTGCCTTTGTTTTTTCCTTCTTTTTTGGGGGGTGTATTTTTTGAAGGCCCCCAAAGGGGAGGGCTGGGTGCTATAGCCCATCCCCTCATTATTTTGTCTGCTAATTAGGCCTAATATTACTAATTTTGGCTTATTAATTTTTGGCTCTATATTTCCTGTTTTTAACAAGCATAGTTTTAACACAGTTTTTAAAGTTTTATTGTATAGAATAATTTAGTTCTTTCTTTTGTATTTTTATTAATATTTGTTATTATTGTTTTAACATTTTATGATTTTCACATACTTTTTACCGTTGAACTACCTCCATGTTTCTCTTTGTGTGAGAGCAGTTTGGTATCTTGGTGCCTTGAAAGTACGGTGGGCCGGATCTTCAGCTGTTGTAAGTCAGCCTCACTCATTTGACATTAGCAGAGATCTGTCCGTTTACACCCACCGACGAGCTGGCCCCGTATGATTCCTGTGACTGCTGGCGGGAGTAGAGTTTATTTTTCCTGTAATTGTTCTTAATTAAGTTTCTAACTCAGACTGTCTAATTTATACTAAGACTGGGTATCTATTAACCAGGGAGGGAGTAAGACCATTCCTGCCTCAATAGAGGCTTTTAACACCATTCAGATCCTCTGCTGCAGAATTAATGGACATTTTAGGAATAACAGAACATTGTTAAATAAATTGGCAAACATTGGACTAAATGATAAGTCCATCTGACAATATACGTAGTGCAGCGCATACCAATGGCTGATTATAATGTAAGGCCTTGGGACAGCTTTACTTCATTGTGGTCTAGCGAGGCTGTAGCTGAACAATGAAAGGCTCCCGCACACAAGAACACTTGCAAAATTATAGAAAATTAGGATTTCCATTATATGCAACTCAACCTTCTGCTACAGAGGTTTATTATCCATAAAGCTGACAGCAGAACAATTTTCATATGAGTGAAGGTTCCCCATATTGAGAGAGAGGCTGTGAAAGCCTTATACTGAATATAATAGTCATATTCATATTAAAGGGATATCACATAGCTGGATTACTATTGCCACTAATGTGAATGTTCTTTTTGCAATGTGGAATGTATCAGAAAATGTTTCAGCTACAAACGATGTAACTGAATATAGTAGAATATAAAAATCCATATGGAAACTATACTAGTAGGATGTTAAAGGCTGTATGCTGACACCCGTCAGAATTAGGAAATACGCACATTAAAGTTGCCTGTTGGCTTTTCCACTATGTTACCCTGGCCCCTTAGTTTTTTCTACATCTCCAAAAGAATGTTACTGTATATATGTTTAGAGTTTATATCAATTCTCTCTGTAAGGGACCTACAATAGTAATTGTCTCAGCACCCATATACTATACAACTTTTTCCTCAGAAGCAGAACAGACCTCAGATGCAATTCAAGTGATGAACCAGTTAAATCGAATGTAACTGCTTATACATGCGCAACATAGAGACGCACATGTACACACACACACACATTTTTACTCTAACTTTGCATACTAGAACTGGTTGAAGTTTTATGAATTGGAAGGCTTTCATTTTTAAAAAATGATCATTGGGCGGGGGGGGGAGTTTGGAAAATGCTTTGAGTTGCCATTTTTTTTTAAAGTTAACAATTAATAAAAGCATTATTTTCTCATGTATTAAGATTTTGGTAAATGGTTTACAAAAAAATTGGTTTTCAGCAAATAAATAAATAACCATTTTGAATGTGGTTTCAGTTCAAATTTCAATTAAAAGATTTAATGAAAACCAACAAAATGAAAAGAAGCAACTTTGAAATGTTAATGTTTTCATACAGTGTTTTTCTGGGTTTTTTTGCCACTTGTGACGGGGTTACGACTCACCACCGCAGCGCCCCCTGCCGGTCGGTCTGGGAATTAGCTCACAGCAGTCCCGGAGCGCCATCCGCCGGTGGTGTCCCGTCCGCCGTTCCCTTGCCGGCATCTGGACCCACGTTGCTCCTGGCTCACGGCGTCCTCTTCAGGACACTGCTCTCCGGCAGTGCCCCCTAGTCCACGCTCTCCCCCTTCCGGGGGGGAGTCCTCCGGTTTGCCCCTGCCGCAGTGGCCAACCACACCCCAAAGTCTATCCCCTTCTGTCAGGGGTCGGGTGCAGTCTGTTATGGCCACCTCTCATGGTCAGGTGCATGTTAAGGGGGAAGGGGGGAGACCCAGGCCCGCCCACTACTCTGGGTCCCGACCCAGGGACCCTCTAGCGGCAGCCTCCCTGCCCTCCTTCTCTCCCCTCGTCTGCTCACTCTCCCTGGGTCACTTCCCCGCTGACCCCTTTGCACCCTCCAGGCCCTTCCAGTCAGGGCTCGAAGCCTGGCAGGTAACAGGCTGGAGCTCTCCTAGGCTCCCCTGCATCTGCCCAGCACTGCGCTGTCCAAGGTGCTGGTCTCCTGAGCAGGAGACAGACCTTCCCCTTCCGAAGACCTGGGAGAGACTCCTTGCTTCTCTCCTGGGCAGCCTTTTTATAGGGCTGTCCCCAATCTGGGCCCTGATTGGCTCCCAATAAGCCCTCCTCCCATTGGCTGCCCTTCTACGCAGGCTCACTGGCCTGCTGCAGCCCGCTCATGCAAGGGAGTGGGGCACCCGCCCCACCACACCACTCTATTGTATACTCACTAGTTGTGTCAGTACAGTTTAATTTATTGATTAAATGACTTCATGGACAGTGTCCCACAGATTAATACACAGTCAAATTAGTTGTTACTAATCTAATATTTTATATTTTTTGAAAACAAGTGATCATGTAAATAAAAATTAAACTGTAATATTTACACACATTAGAAAATAGTTAAAGTTGCATGAGCAACCAACCTTAACATTACCATTCCCTGACTTTTGACTGACTAACCACACAGAAAGAAAGAAAGAAAGAAAGAAAGAAAGAAAGAAAGAAAGAAAGAAAGAAAGAAAGAAAGTTCACTCTCCAGAACTTCAGAGTTCTGCCGTCTTGAAGGAGTCGGTACTAGCGCATGTACATACGTTTCATTCCATTTTACTCTTTGGCTAAAGAACTCGGAAATTTTGAGTGCCATACTTCCTAGGATGTCCACCAGAAGTAGCCTCTCTCCTGTACAGCTATGAGCTTCTCGGCGAGATCATGCATATAGCAGTAGGGATATATTACCAACCACCTGGCCAGGATAGTGATAGTGACTGTGAAATGCTCAGGGAGATCAGACAGGCTACTGAAATAAAAAAAAAACAATAAAAATGGTGGATTTCAATTATCCCCATATTGACTGGGTACATGTCACCTCAGGATGAGATGTAGAGATAAAGTCTCTTGACATCTTAAATGACTGCTTCTTGGAGTAGTTAGTCCTGGAACCCACCAGAGGAGAGGCAATTTTTGATTTATTCCTAATTGGAGCACAGGATCTGGTCCAAGAAGTGATTATATCTGGATCACTTGGTAATAGTGACCATAATATAATTGAATTTAACATCCCTGTTGTGGGGAAAACACCACAGCAGCCCAATACAGTAGCATTTAATGTACAAAAGGGGGACTACATAAAAATGAGGCAGTTAGTGTGACGTTATTGACATAAACTGTGATCGTATAAATCATTGTTGCAACCACTGTTATATATTTGCAGCAAATATTGTAAAAGGTTGTTGTGTGAGGTGTCTATAAAAAGGTTATTTTGCTGGTTATGATTATACTATCTATATGTGTGTATCATTTTTTGTAGTTGAAGATAGGAATATTGGCTATGTACTTGTATATCAGTGTGTTTGATTCTAAGTAGCCTCAGTGAAGCATTTGTTCAGCTTCTTGAGAAGGGACTATTCTCAGTAAGTGCCCAATCAAGAAACACTTAGCTGATAATGACCTTTGGGAGACGCCAATCCACATCTGAGCTTTCCTGGGAACGTTCAAACTAACATGTAAACAATGGCATCAGCCTGTAAAGAACTGAGTCATGCATGGACATGTGACTTGCCCATGTGACTCCAAACTCCATCTTGCTGCTGTGATTTTGCACAGGAGAACCAAGGGGTTTTCACCCACAAGAGAAAGAATATAAAAGGCCCTGGAAACCCCTCCATTTTGTCTTCAATCCTCCTTCTGACCTCTGGAGGAACCTGAACCTACAAACTGAAGCTCTGAACAAAGGACTGAATGACCCATCCAAGCTGTGGATGTACTCCAGAGACTTGATTTGAACCTTCAGTTTATTCCATCATGGCTACAAGTCTGAACCAAGAACTTTCCCATTACTGTGTGTAATTGATTCCATTAAACCAATTCTAACTGTCATCTCTATTTCTTTCTTTTTATGAATAAACCTTTAGATTTTAGATTCTATAGGATCGGCAACAGCGTGATTTGTGGGTAAGATCTGAGTTGTATATTGACCTGGGTCTGGGGCTTGGCTTGGTCCTTTGGGATTGAGAGAACCTTTTTCTTTTACTGGGGTATTGGTTTTCATAACCATTCATCCTCATAACAAGTGACACTGGTGGTGAGACTGGGAAACTGGAGTGTCTAAGGGAATTGCTTGTGTGACTTGTGATTAGCCAGTGGGGTGAGACAGAAGTCCTCTCTGTTTGGCTGGTTTGGTTTGCCTTAGAAGTGGAGAACCACCAGCCTGGGACTGTGACTGCTCTGCTCTAAGCAATTTGTCCTCATAGACTCATAAATTTTAAGGTCAGAAGGGACCATTATGATCGTTTAGTCTGACCTCCTGCACAACGCAAGCCATAGAATCTCACCCACCCACCCACTGAATTGATACTCTCAGTTGTGTGCCGCCAGAGGCCACATCATTGCAGTTAGTTAAACAGAAATTAAAAGGTACAGCGCCAAAAGTGAAATTTCTGCAAGCTGTATGGACACTTTTTAAAGACACCATAATAGAGGCTCAACTTAAATGCATACCCCAAATTAAAAAACATAGTAATAGAACCAAAAAAGTGCCACTGAGGCTAAACATCTACACAGGGAACAAATATTTAACAAAGGGCTCTTCAATCTATCAGAGAAACGTGTAACATGATCCAATGTTTGGAAGTTGAAGCTAGACAAATTCAGACAGGAAATAATGTGGAAATGTTTAACAGTGAAAGTAATTTACAAGTGGAACAATTTACCAAGGTTTGTGGTAGATTCTCCATCACTGTTAATTTTTAAATCAAAATTGGATATTTTGCTAAAAGCTCTGCTCTAGGAATTATTTTGAGGAAGTTCTGTGGCCTGTGTTATACAGAAGGTCAAATTACAAGGTCACAGCTGTCCCTCCTGGCTTTGAATCTACGAATAACTGATTTAATGGCCAGCTGAAATGGCCAATGTACATTGATTATTATTTATTATTGTTATTTGGTGGGGGACATTTCCTAGCTCTCTGGATCAAGTAACAGCTCTCAGTTTTGCTTGTCATTGAGAACACACATAACCTGGCTCTTTTAAGCTTTGCTTTTTGTTTTGAAAACTGCTCCTGTCATCACCACTGCCGGGGAATGGAAAAACCAAGCAGGGCCATTATCGACTGGCTGGCTGCCACACCCTCTTACCAAAATGTGTCCCATCTCAAGTTAGATTGCTTCCTCTCTGGGGAAGGGACCGTAACTTCCTATTTGTCCTGTAAAGCACACACACGGCTCACTACTGAAAGCTATAAAATAGTTAACAGAGGATCTATTTTTCTCTACGGGATAGGTTACTATGCAAATGTTTTAGCAAATACTGAATAATACTGCCACTGGGCAAGCAATCCTATAAAGCAGACATCTCTTGAAAAAATGGAATATCCACAGCATTTGAAAACGGAGTGCTACCTCTGTACCCAAATTAATATAGCTACATTATTTTCAAGCACTAAAGTACATTTTTACCCTGACCTGGGGTTACTGTAATTTTTTCAGTCTACAAGATATGAGAGGTTAGTACTAAAGCACAGTTCAAAGCACCTGCAGTCTCCCACTCATGAAGGACAAACTCTAACAGGTAGCAGACTGGAGAATTTCAGGGTACATGCTTATAGGCAAGATGAAGATTGGTTGGCAATATCATTACAAGTTTCCAGCTTCGGGTGTAAGATTCATGTTATTTCCTTGCAAGGGCATTTCAGCAAAAGCTGCACTACGAACTGGCATAACAAGTAGAAATCCATTAAACTGACATAACCCTGAAAATATGTTGTTAAATATAAGTGGGGTGAGCTCAGTTTGTAATGGCAACTAACCTGGTTCCTCCATACACAAAACCCTCCCTCGGGTCCTTCAGTAGCCCCTTTGCAGGTCCCCATCTCTAGCCTCTCCCCACTGCTGAGGCTGCCCTTAATATCTCCCAGAAGACCTGGCTCTCAGTGACTGTTGTGATCAGTTGGTCATGTGATCTGTGGGAGGTGGGGGAAGCAGGAGTTACATCAGTTCTCTGTGTGCGGATGTAAACAGTTAGGTAATAGGGAAGATGCCAGTCGATGGGGCCCAAGAATATGCAGCGTAGTTCCTGGGTTTTACAGAAGCAATAAAACTTGCTGTTGTGAGTGACAGATGGCGTCTTCTGGCTCCTCTTTCCATCACCTCTCAATACCATTCCAATGAAAGGCCCAGCTCACCCGGTCACACAATTTCCGATTATTTTTTATTTATTTTTGAAAATCGACCCACTGGCCTGGCCCATCCACACCTCTTTAAGGTTCTTGAGATGAGCTTTGTAATGAGAAATGTCTGATTCGTGTGACACTACTACACAAACAACAAAACAGCAAAGTGAAATATGGGAAATATTTCATAAGCAATTTGAAGCATGCAAGTCATCCTATCTACCAGTTTTAACACAGAGTCTACATGGACAGCACCAGAACTAAACTGAAGATTGTAGATAAGTTGCAATAAATATCAAAATAATAGTCTAGACATTCCCATTGTTTGACACTACTGCATGCCGCCTCTTTGAAAAACAAATGTCTGCTATAGAAGGTTTGTATGGGAGAACAAATTCCCATTGACAGTTCTCATGGGCAGCAGACAGAAATGATGTGGAATTACTCTGGTTAAATATTTGTCATTAGATTCCTCCTACTATTGCATTCTACTATTCCGGTGCATGTCTGTGTGTGCACACACCCAGACCTGTCTCTATCCATCCTCTTTCATTACAGTTCATTCCTCCTGGAACACTTCTAGATACTCAGGAGACTCTATGCCACATAGCTCAAATATCCATGTGAAGAGAAGGCTAATGAAGATGTAAAGTGTGAAATGAAGTAGATAGTTTTCACCTATTAAACTGTTCAATAACTTCCAAGCTGATGTTTACTATTAAATATACTAAAAAAAATCATTAGAAAATGTGATTCCTGACAACTTGAAATGATCGGCAGCAATTCCTGCAGAAAGCACCACTGTATTTCCAGGGATGATGGCTCTGTGCCAAAAAACCTGCTTCCTTTTGGATTTTTCACCAGTACAGATTCATTCCCTTTTACTCTTAAAAGTGACCCATGGCCACAGGGATCGCACGAGGCCTTCAGTGCAGTGTAAGCGCTCTGAGTCTGAGGCATGGTGTTGAGGGGATGTGAGCGGGTATAGGGTGGGACTTTTCACCTCCTGGCAATGGGTACCATAGTCTGGGATGAGCCTGAGCCCCAAAAGAGTGAAGAACCATTTCAGCATAGCTTTATTAAACCTCATGAAGACAGGGGAAAATACAACCAGCAGCAGAACCCAAAACCTTTCCTGGAAAACGCAGACCTCAGCACGGCACTATTCTTCCCGATGTCTCCGACAGCGGCGGGTACCTCTCGCAGGAGATAGTCACCACGGGGCCAACGCAGAATGACTCAGCCTATTCCTGTTCTCTGTGACTGGGGCATGTGACAACTTCTTTTGTGTTAGAAAGTTTTGTGTGGTCCCAATAAACCGCAACGTACAGCGATGCCATTTACTTCCCAGGACAGAGCTCAGGAGTCCTGCCTTTAAGGGAGTCCCTGGGACCCAGAAGGCTCCTTTAAAGATTTTAAACAATCTGACGGTGGGTTTTTGTTGAGTCCCACCAGCGCTGTTATTAGCTCCTTTATACCGTCCTTTGCTTGTGTCAAGGCTGGGGTGTTATATATCCCGGGCTTTATTTTTGACACGCGCCTTTCTTCCAAGTGCCAGCTCAGTAAAGCTAGGACATGCTGAAGTGGGGAAGGGGGACTCTCCCACACAGCACATGTTTGCTTGCGAATCCCAGGGGCCCAGCATCACTAGTTGTGTTAGTCAGGATGGCTGCAGCCCACCCATCAGGGGTTGAGTCCCTTGCGTTAGTCACAGAACTAAAGACTCAATGGCTTGAGAGCCAGAGTTTTCTTCTCCTAACTCTTTTATCTCCTGGATGAAGACATGGTAACATCAAGCTGAAGCCCAAAATGCACCATTGACAGCAGATGAAGGGCAGGAGCCACCGGTGCAAAGGCTGCACGGGACCAGCTCTCTGGTTCGGCACCAGGACAATGCAGCTGATTTCCAGCGCCATGCCAGGAAATGCGTCTTGGGTTTAAAAAACAAACCATTTTTGTTCTTATTTCTTTGTAATGATCCTCCAGAATGAAATGGGAGGAAGGCAATGGTAAACCAAGTGAGGCCATTGTCTTCCTATTGGAATGGTCATGAATTACCTAGGGTGTAAAAGGCAGTGTATCATCCTGGCCAGGGGAAAGAAATGCTAGCCAGAATTGACTCACCACAGACTGGTTTGCCTGAGTTCCTGAAGATTCTGCTTTCATACGTATTTGCTGTGCTCAGCATTCTCACCTGAGACCAGCTAACCAGAATCAAATTAAAAATCTCCAATTAAATCACTCTGGAGACCATATTAAAATGGGATCCGATGATGCTCTTACTCGGAGCAGTAAGCATTTAAATAAAGGCAACATGGTCGTGCTGATAAACGTGGGGGTGTTTCAATGTCAGCTTGAGCAAATATCCTTCCAATAACAGTTGTACCGTGTGCTGGGTGCAAGAAATGGAGTCAAAGCAAGCGACATTCTGCACAGCCAGACTGAGTGCAAAAGCAATTGGCAGTTAGCCGAGCCAACGCACAATGGCATTCTTTCTCCATTACTCTCAATTATGAAATGTTCACATGAAGAGAGGAAAAACAAATGCAGGGCTTGAGTCTGATCTTCCTGATACATGTGTAAATTGGTGTCATTACATTTTAATCACGTGGTTCGTCCCTGCTTTTCAAAGCACAAGAACAATATGTGCCATTTTCTGCCCTTCCTCCCCCCTAAGCAGTTTGTATCCCTTTAATTCACCGTTAATTTAACAGCCAGTGCGTTATTCGTCACACATTTTACTGAGGATCACTGCCCTGGGCTCAGCTATCCCAGGTCACGGTAAAGCCAGCGGTGAGGAGCAATGCTGCAGCTGCAATAGATGAGAAGGCCTTGTGGATTCCAGCTGATTCCTAAGCCTGTATTGCACTACAGGACGCTAGTGAACGCATGCGTCTCCCTTGCCTGCTAGCTCTCACCATTAGGAAGCTCACTGCAGCACTTCCCATCTTATCAGTTGCTCGTACACAAATGCTGGGTGAGCCGCACAAGGTTCAGCATTCAGGTGCAGTCTGGATAAACCGCCAGAAATTCCCCTGCTGCCTGAAGCCTTATACGAACTATCCAAAACACGGAACTCGAGATCTCTTGAAAGCAGACTTTCAACAAGACTTATGGCACTCTCAATATCAGTTGTGGGGGGGGAAACTGGGAATAAAAATCCAAATCTAACCCTTGGAGAGGAGCTAAGCTCTAACACTGGGTGAAGATTCAAGAGAGTCTGGGTAAGGGAATCCTTATGTTTTCCAGACGAGTTAGCTCCTCTGTGTTCAGCACAGAGCTAACACACTAACCCAGGCGTGCCGGGTGCTGTGTCTTTTCTGGAATTCTCTGTAGCGGGCACAGGTGACGCAGGAAGATGCACAGCACATAACAAAAGCTCCTAAGAGCTGTAGCTATCCAAAGATCGCAGTCCCCGCTTCTACTCCAGACGCGGGCGCTGAATGATAGTGACTTAGAACAACTGACACCGACCAAGCTGACAATTGACGGTACAGAAAGTAGAAGAACTGCTACTGTCAATGGGGATTTGGACCACTAGTAGTCAAATACCCCATTTTGGATCAGTGTTTGAAGGTTCATGAAAAGCGGAATTACCCAGTGGAAAAGAAGTGGCTTAATTCTTCTCTGCTGCCCTGGGTCTCTATCTAGGAAGGAAGGGTTAATGAATGTTGGCTTAATTAGTGCAACTTGAATGAACAACATTTTTTTGTGCGCTTGAGGGTAAATTAAGACAACATTTAGCTCTGCTTCTTATTAGCTGTGCATAAATTCTCCCAAGAGCCTAATTAGCTGTGTCACAGCAAGTGTCTCATCCACTCACACAAGGGAATGTATCCCTTTGCTATAGATTTTGCCTGATAATAAACTGCACTAGCAACTAATACATTCTCACTTCTTCTTTACCAGTTATATTGGCCCGTATCAGGGATCTAGTTGAACCACACAGGCCTGAACTCCCTCAATCTTGGGGATTCTCTAGGCAGGGCCAGGCCCCTGCATAATCTACGGTAGCCTCAGTGTGCCTCTAAATTAAATTAGCTACTGACAGCCCCAAGATGCCATGGCCACCTACCCTGTCACCAGGGAGAAGAGATGGAGTAGAAGCCTCTGCAACTCCTTTGCACTGACATGGCCCTCGTGGGTTCAGATACACTGGCATTAGGGGCAGATCCTCCAGGCATTTTGGGCTAGAAGTTTGAACCAACCGAGTTTGCAAGAGCCAGTAGATTTGCCATATAACTAATGTCTGCTGCAATTAAAACAAAACAAACTTGCAAACTACAGGCAAGTCTCATTTTACGCGGGGGTTCCGTTCCGCGGTTCGCGCGTAAAGCGAAAACCACGTATAGTGAAACACGTATTGAGTTGAATCGCCCGCAGTACCGATGCCGTTTTTAAATTGTTATTTTTCTTTTTTCCCCCTGGTTTTGCCAACCGCGCAAAGCTGAATTCGCGCATGTTAAATGCGCCTAAGATGTGACTCGCCTGTACTTCATCACAGCTATTACAGAAACAAATGTACCTACCAGGTTAAAAAATGGAGTTACTCTTTCTCAATGTGTTCTTTAAAATAAAATCACTATAGAAACTGAACAGCTGAAGAATCCTATGTACTCTGAAGACATCTTGTTGTTCTTAATTTCAAAGAAATTGACTCTATGGGTTCAAGTACAGGCAAGTCTCATTTTACGCAGGGGTTCCGTTCCGCGGTTCACGTGTAAAGCGAAAACCGCATATAGTGAAACGCCATTGAGTTGTATGGCGGATGGAATCACCCGCTGTACCGATGCCGTTTTTAGATTGTGTTTTTTTCTTTTTTTCTTGGTTTTGCCGACCGCGCAAAGCTGAATTCGCGCATGTTAAATGCGCCTAAGATGCGACTTGCCTGTATGCTTTTCAAATCAGGGCACTTCTCTCAGGCAAAGTCATTGTCATATGCAACCTCTCTGCTGCGACTCACTTGTGACTGAAGTGGGTTATCTCACCTGTAATGTCAAGACCTGGGCTAAAACATGGTCACCTAGCACAGGGTTTGAATTGCGTTTTCCTTCAGCAGTCTTAGCCTTGGCAGAGAACCATGCACTAGCCCAGCTATTTTTCACTTTTCTGACAAACCATTTACTTATTTTCAGAGAAAATGAAGATCTTTTCAATTGTCTCACTCTTGCATCGAAAGGGAAAGTCAGCAGTCTAAGGAGAATTCAGGATTTAATGTTTACAAAGCTTTTTGCTCTGGAGGCAGTAGTGAATGTTCCCCATTAGGAACTGCGTGCTGACCCTGCCTTCAGCATGAAACTCACAAATGTAATGATATAAGAACTATAACAAACATCATAATAATAGCAGTCAGAGAACTCCAGTGAGCGTGCTCCGAAAGCATTCAGTGCTTCCTGTGCTATTTTGCGTAGGCTTGGAAGGTTTACATTTTATTGGTAAATGTTGGCAAACATCTATAGAAGTGACAAAGAGTCCTGTGGCACCTTATAGACTAACAGACGTATTGGAGCATAAGCTTTCGTGCGTGAATACCCACTTCTTCAGATGCATGCAGTGGAGAAGTGGGTATTCACCCACGAAAGCTTATGCTCCAATACGTCTGTTAGTCTATAAGGTGCCACAGGCCTCTTTGTCGCTTCTACAGATCCAGACTAACACAGCTTGCTACCTCTCTGATACTGTAAAACATCTATTACACCATGCACACACCAACCGGGTACAAAATAGCCCCTGCTATAACAACTGAAATGTGCAGGAAGGCAAAGTAAGAAAGATGCTTCTAGAGAGATGTAGAGTTTGATTTAAGGATATTTGCTTTGCGTATTGTGACCTATGATGTGTTTTAATGGTTACAAAGTTTTAACTGTTTGAATCTCAACATTTACTGTTATTAAATAACTATTATCTGACCCTCCCCATGATTTCCAACAACTGAAAAATCAAAATAAAATGCTTAAAACCCATAATTTGATGCAACTAGTAAAACATGCTTAAAATTACACATTGATATTTTCTGTCAAAATTATTTAAATCAATTTCCGCCAAGCCTAAGTATGACCTGCCAGCATCTCAGTGGCTCACCCTCAGTTCCTTATCTGCTATTTTCTCCAGTAGCGGCAAGCTGCTGCAGAAATTATATTCCCTGCATCCTATGCTAACGTCCTCAGGCCTTTTCCCGGACAGATCATTTCATCTCTTTGTAAGCAAATTTCCCAATTGATTTTTATTTACAAAGAAAGTTTGGCACAACGTCGCCCGGGTCCTGCTTGGAAAATCAAACCTCCCAACACCAGTGGTGTGAGTAAGGCACATGGGCAGGGGCAGCTCGAATGAATTGACTCTACTACTGCCCAGGCTGACCTTAGTTTCTGATCAGATTTCCACCTCCACGGCAAGCGACCCAGCGCTCAACAGGAGAAATTAACGCACAATTATCAGTTTTTAAAAAAGTATATTTGCAGACTACTTTTCCCAGCTATCAGTGACATGTTCTCAGGAATTCTAGTGCATGTCCTTTTAAAAGGGGCAAAGTTTTAAAACTTTTCCCCCTGTCCGTTTGGTTTGGAAGCAGTCTCCTTTAAAATAAGAGCAATTGTTACACTGTTCAAAACAGCCTGCATTTTTATACAGTGATCACCGAAGAAAGCTGCATGCTGACCATATGACCTCTCATTACTCTTGGTATTTTCAAAGTAAATGTCAGAATTATACTTCTAAGAGAATTCAGAGCACCTGGTTGCTTTTTTTTAATATAAGCCTTTCATTCCTGGTAGCACCAGCAATATATTTGGAAGATGTAATCATGACTCATATTGGCCCTATATATTAATTATCTTCAGAGATTTGCTCTAACATGTAGGTGGCACCTTCTAATGTTGCTGTTTTATCATTTATAGTTCTTCCTGCTTGAAGCCCATCATTATGCAGAAGGACCATGATTTAGACAGTCATTTTCTCAATTTTGATGTGGAACTTTTGAAACTTTTTTTTCTGAATTCAAATTTTAAAGTAGGAACATAAACTTTAATAATCCAGAGGATATTTTTGGTCTTTATTTAGTTGGCTTAGCCCTTGTGCCATAGCAAACACTTTTAAGGAGGTTTCAGAGGGGTAGCCGTGTTAGGGTGACCAGACAGCAAATGTGAAAAATCGGGACAGGGAGTGGGGGGAAATAGGAGCCTATATAAGAAAAAGACCCCAAAATCGGGACTGTCCCTATAAAATCGGGACATCTGGTCACCCTAAGCCGTGTTAGTCTGTATCAGCAAAAACAACGAGGAGTCCTTGTGGCACCTTAGAGACTAACAAATTTATTTGGGCATAAGCGTTCGTGGGCTAAAGCCCACTTCATCAGATGCATGGAGTGAAAAGTACAGTAAGCAGTATATATATTACAGCACATGAAAAAAATGGGAGTTGCCTTACCAAGTGGGGAGTCAGTGCTAACGAGCCAATTCAATTAAGGTGGAAGTGGCCTATTGTCAACAGTTGACAAGAAGGGAGGAAAAATCACTTTTTTGTAGTGCTAATGAGGTCAATGCAATCAGGGTGGCTCGTTTCAAACAGTTGACAAGAAGGGGTGAATATTAAGAGAGGGAAAATTACCTTTGCAGTCCTAACGAGGCCAATGCAATCAAGGTGGATGTCACCCATTCCCAAGAGCTGACTTTTAAGCAGTGGTCCTGTCCTGTATCAGTACGCCTGCTGCTGGAGCAGTGTGGAGTGTCATTCCAACTGAGTGGTCGCAACACCACTGAAATTTGACAGCTCCACTCACTGAAATTTGGCCCCACTGCCCATTCTTACAGATGGGCCAAATGGTGTTGTGACGTGATTCACTTGGAATCTGGTTCTGTATGGTGGAGCACGGGGAATCTGCTGAAATCTTGAGACCTGGTGGATCATGCATTGTATGGGCAAAAGAGAGAGAAGACACCCTGGCCATAGAAGACACGAGGTCCGTGTGGGAGGAGGGAATGAGCAGATACTGGAACAGGTTCCCTGCTGGGGGCAGGACTGGAATTTGCCCCCCCTCCCCTGGAAATATCTGAATTGCCACCACTGTTTGTTAGGGAAATATTTGCTATTTGCAGCTATCATACAGATTGACTAGCTTTCACAATCTCCTGTGCGGAAAAAAACCCCACCCAAATCAACAGCAGCAGAAAGTGCATTAGGAAAACTGAGTTTCTTCCCTGAGGGGAAAGGTTATGCACGTGTGGGGTCTGGTCTTAGAACCACATGGCTGCAGCCAGAAATCTGGGTCTCCTGGCACCCACTCAGAGAGTTGTCCCTCATTGCACATCCTGGGGCCCTCCCTGTATCCATATGCGGTTACACTGGCTTACCAAGCGGCTCTGTGGAAGCGAGCACTTTTAGGAAATCCAGGATAAGCTCTGATCGGCATGTTACTGTACATATCCTCACTGGTAATTTTTGATTTTGGGACACTTTTCAAGGGGAACAGAGGGCTGTGTGTTAACAGAGTCTTCTTGCCTAGGCAAAACATTCACAAGGGATTGACGTATTAATTACATTTTATTCTGGTAAAGAAAGTATTGCTGTGGCCCATCTAATTACACACACACACGCACAAGGAGCAATGTTTGACCTCAAGCTTTCTGTTTTCGATCACATATTTACCTGTAAAACTTGTTAAAGTCAAAGACAAATCTCTTTGGCATTTTCATGGGTCCTTAACACTTTCTTAGGCTACATCCACACTACCCGCCCGATTCGGTGGGTAGCGATCGATGTTCTGGGATCGATTTATCGCGTCTCATGTAGACGCGATAAATTGATCCCAGAAGTGTTCCCCGTCGACTCCGGAACTCCAGCTCGGCGCGAGGAGTAAGCGGAGTCGACGGGGGAGCCTGCCTGCGCCGCGTGGACCCGAGGTAAGTAGTTTGTAATTCGATCTAAGATACTTTGACTTCAGCTACGCTATTCACGTAGCTGAAGTTGCATATCTTAGATCGATCCCGCTCCCTAGTGTGGACCAGGCCTTAGAGAAATATCAGCCAAATGAGTGACTTTGTAAGCAGTACGTAAAGCGTGAGGTGTCTAGCTAGTTGTTGGCTGTGTGTGTGTGTGTTCCCTCTGCGGGCTGCGCTGGCTCTGACCCAATAGCCCGTACAGCAGGCTCCAGTCGAACTGCCCAAAAGACCACAGACCCGTTTCAGTAGCAAAGGAGCCCGGTCAGGTTTATTGTCAACGAAGCACGGTCCCAGTATCCCGTAGACTCCACAAGATCACAAACACAGGTGTGCCTGTTACAATGGACTAGCTCGGTGAGTGGTGGGATTTCCATCCCCCCCTTGGCTGGCCAAAGACATCCCCTCTGAAACCCCTCTTTTATACACTGATACAGACACGGTACACATTGTCCTTCTGACGGGGTTAGTTACCACCCTTTACCTTGTACATGTTGGTTGGATCAAAACATCCCTATTCGTCACCCTGTCATCCTGACCTTATCTTTAAGAGGGCTTAGTGCAGGGGTAGGCAACCTTTCAGAAGTGGTGTGCCCAGTCTTCATTGATTCACTCTAATTGAAGGTTTTGTGTGCCAGTAATACACATTAATGTTTTTAGAAGGTCTCTTTCTATAAGTCTATAATATAGAACTAAGCTATTGTTGTATATAAAGTAAATAAGGTTTTAAAAATGTTTAAGAAGCTTCATTTAAAATTAAATTAAAATGCAGAGCCCCTTGGATCAGTGGCCAAGACCCAGGCAGTGTGAGTGCCACTGAAAATCAGCTCGCGTGCCGCCTTTGGCACGTGTGCCATCGGTTGCCTACCCTGAGGTTAGTGTGTCCCTGTATCATCTTCAGGGAGTGTGTTTACCCCATAAACTGGTATCGGGGTGTTCTGGCACGATCCTTTTGGAATGTGTTTACACGAGTACGTAGTGCCTAGGAGTGCTTGTGTTTCTGTGACACTTGCCTTGTTCTTGCCAAGTCCCTGTATCGGATAGTGACCCTGCAAGCAGGGCTCTGCTTTGTAACAGGCAGGGCCTGGCTCCGCCTGACTCTTGCTAACTCTGCTTTATATTAGCAGGGCTTGACTGCGTTTGGATCTTAGGCCTCACATTGGAACTTTTCTACAAAGCCTCATGTCTCAGGGTCTCTTTCTACTACACCGTCTTCATCAGACCGAATCAGAATTTACAGCTGGTGGCAAAAACAGACTTCCAGAGAGGATCAATTATACAGATTTTGTTTAAATTTTGTTGCTGAAGTTCCAGAACTTTTTTTTTTTTTAAAAGGAAGGTTATTTGAAAGCAGTTCCCATCCACTGCATGTAAGACATCAGTTCCCATAATTACACTAAACCAGATGAGCTTTAATGCTTTTGTCAGCTGAAACAAAAACTCCTCTTGAGCTTGTGAACAGCTGGAGACAAGATGGCAATGACCCCAGATATCCCCTTCCCACTGCTGCCTGCTCTATGCCTGCTTCATGTCTCTCTGGCTGGGTGGGGATAAGTCCCTGTAATGCCAAGCAGATACTAATCCTTGGGATCAAACACAGCCTTAGAGTCCGTGAGTCCCGGCAATGGCTGGGCTCCTCTCTCTCACGCTCACTACTTACATTCTGCAGCATGACAGACAGTGTGCTCTGAATCTGAGAACCCCGGCGCCTGCAGATTTCCTGCCACCTGCCAGACTTTCCTTTGCCCTTAGAGAAGTTGTGCTGGATTCAGCCCATCCCAGGGACTTCAGAAGTAGAAGGACAGTTTTTTAAAGCCACTATTAAAATGAAGGGGCGGGAACCTCCAAGATGTCACCCCCTCCTCCTGAGGTGGAACTGGCAACAGAGCTTAGGGTGGCTTTCTCTTTGGGTGCTAACGTTCTCCCATGATTCTGCTCTCTACCACAGAACATAAAGCTTTGCCTTAACTCAAAGTTATATAAATTATTGCATCATTGCTAATAAAGCCAGATGTTCTCAGCTACTTGTGCAAAGTGGCTTTCTAATAGCTTGCATCATTAACTAGAGACGTTTTAAAGCCATAGAAAAGAGCTGTAATAGTAATAAATTGTTAAAGAAAAAAGGCAATTGATATAACTGCTTCCAAAGTAGTTGGGCAAAGGAAAATAGGCTTTCAGCAAAATGAATGAGTCAGAGTACAACATTTACAATCTCAAAAAAATACAAGACTTGGCCATTTTGGGATAATGGATAAAGCTAAGACTATGTTGGTTATTAAAATATTTTACAAATGTAAAACTATAAAAGAATGAATACAAAAGAGCCCCCTTTGAAAACCTTCTAGAAATAAGATTGAATCTTGGTAACTTTGTTCAGAAAGATAATAAATTACCTCTTTTATTTCATGAATATTATGAAAAAGGGAAAGATTAAGGGCCCTGCCATCAAAGCATTTCCATGCAGCTGCAAAGATTGCTCAGTAGAAATATCCCCCACAGATAGGGAGCCTATTAAATGGTCTGTTGGGGGACTGCTATCCTGTAGATCAAGTAGATATGTTTTATGGGTTGGTATTGAACAGCAGAGGAGAAATTATTTCTCTGCAGTAGGAATACAATCTCCTACGCTCGCTGATCACCCAGGGGTCAGTGCAGACACTATGGTATTGATTAACCAGCTTTGGGGGGATAGGTCTTCGCTGCATTAGTTAGTGAAAGCTCTGTGACTGATGAGGAATGTATCTTACTACTGAATATTAAAGAGTCCTTTACTGAGATTAGTCAATAGTCTAATAGAGACACAGTATCGGCCTGATCCTCCTTCCAGCAGGGCTGAACCTTGTGCAGCTGTTGCTCCTTAATGACCATGCTCTTACCTAATGAGTTGGCTGGCCCCGATCCTTCAGGCTGACCCCCCGCACCTGCCAGAGCCCCATTCAAGTCATGATCAATGGGACTGAGAGAAACACACGGGGAAGAACACTTTGGTATTTACTCAGAGGAGGCGCTGTCTGGGGCATCTAACTAACTGTCCCACTCTGGAAAAGAAAGGACGAGTGCACCGTCATCCCGATTCTATGGGCCATTCACAGCTGTCCATGCAACAGAATGGCTCTTCTGAAGGAAGGATCCACATGGGCCAGCTACTCTGATGCCCCTCGTTCCATAGTGCGTGTGAGTAATTTCCAGTGAACGGCTCCTAAGGAGCAGCCCCAGGATTTTGCTGAATTCCCGCCAGGGTACCGGGGAATGGCAGCAGGACGTCCACCTGCATGTGGCTCTTCCCAGTAAATTCTGGAGAGCTACTGAATGATTAGACTACGTTACTTGAACAGGGTCGAGCAATCAAAGCTGCTGTCCACAGCAGCCAGCGCTTCCTCCATCTGCCCCCAGCGCCACGTTCCGAGAAGGGGACTGGCTTTGCAGTCCTATCCCATTTCCCCAGTGACACTAGCAGCTGCTCCATACGGTCTGGTCTGGGAGTGCTGCCAGAGCTTGCTGTTCCCACCTTGCCCCAGACAGAATGGAGGACGTGCCCAGATTCTGAAGCTGAAGGAAACGGAAAGTTTTCTCATTGGTTTGTTCCCCTCCACATGCCGTCGTGCAGGAGAGACGCACATGGGCCATTATGACTAATCCTTAAATATTGTCTCTTCTGAGACCCTCGCCGGTGAATCTCACAGCAGTAGAAATGTAAATAGGAGGGATCCATTTCATGGATGCTTTCCAGGGCTCTTCTGCACACGTACCAGTGAATGTAGCTGAATGACTCCCAGTCTCAGGGAGACTGTATTACAATCTGAGCTGTTAGATATAGTCAGTTGGATGGAGCTAGCCAAAAAGTCATGTGATGTTTGACTCTCCACATTGCTTTGGCGCATTAGAAAAAAAACCATCCCACAAATTATTGCTGAAGCAACTGTGACAGGGGACTGATTCATGGTTCCTGCTGTCTGGCCTAATTCATTGTTTTGAATAAAGTCAACGCAGTTGATCTCTGTCAAAATAACAAGTGTGCTAGTATTTGTAGATCTGCTCATGCATTTGTAACATCAGTAGAAGACTGAATGCCAAATTACCCACTTCCTGATAGGCCACAGTGACGCTCCCACTGAATAGCTGCTTCCAGGAGCAAGCCAGCGGGATGTCATTGGAAGCCTAGCTCTGAAAAGCGGCACTTCCAGGAATGGGTGTAAACCATCATACAACCCAAGTCAGCCTCTTCCCACACCAAGTATTCTTCAAACTTTGAACAGAATGAACAAATCTGTGTGTCTCAAATAACAATTTTTCTAGGAGGCAGCAGATTTGGGTACCAAAAGCGGCTTATGAAACACATACTTTGGTTCCTCATTCAGTATAGCAACACATTAAATCTAGGCATGAAGCCACAAACCCTGAACAAGGTCCAACTGATATGAAATACAGCAGCTATTTTGCTCAGAAACACCAGTTGCTATGATCAACATTGGAGAGCTATGAACATCGTAAGAATGGCCATAGTGGGACAGACCAAGAGTCCATCTAGACCAATATCCCATCTTCTGACAGTGGCCAGTGCCAGATGCTTCAGAGGGAACGGACAGAAACAGACAAATATGGAGTGATCCATCCCCTGCCGTTCAGTCCCAGCTTCTGGCAGTACGAGGGGTTGTGTCCCTGACGATCTTGGCTATTAGTGATTAATGGACCTATCCTTCATGAATGTATCTAATTCTTTTTTACACCCAGTTATACGTTTGGCCTTCACCACATCCCCTGGCAATGAGTTCTACGGGTTGACTATGTGTTGTATGAAGTAATACTTCCTTTTGTTTGTTTTAAACCTGCTGCCTATCAATTTCATCGTGTGACCCCTAGTATGTGAAAGGATAAATAACACTTTCTTATTCACTTTCTCAACATCGAGTCATGATTTTATAGACCTCTGTCCTATACCTCCCAGTCATCTCTTTTGTAAATTGAATAGTCCCATATTTTTAATCTCTCCTCATATAGAAGCTGTTCCATACTCCTAAGAATTCTTGTTGCCCATTTCTACACTTTTACCAATTCTAATCAATCTTTTCTGATGTATATAGGATGTATATAGTGGCATTATATTTTCTGTTTTATTATCTATCCCATTCCTAATGGTTCCTACCATTGTTAGCTTTTTTGACTGCCACTGCATATTGAGTAGATGTTTTCAGATACCTATCCAATATCTTTTTCTTGAGTGGTAACAGATTATTTAAACCCCATCATTTTGTACGTATAGTTGGGATTATGTTTTCCAATTTGATTTACTTTGCATTTATCAACATTGAATTTCATCTGCCATTTTCTTGCCCAGTCACCTAATTTAGTGAGATTCGTTTATAACTCTTTGCAGTCTGTCCTGGATTAAACTGTCTTGAATAATTTTGCATTGGGTGAAAATGTTGCCATTTCATTGTTTACCTCTTTTTCCAGATCATTTGTGAATGTATTGAACAGCACTTGTCCCAATACAGATCCTTGGGGGACCCTGCTGTTCACCTCTCTCCATTCTGAAAACTGACCATTTATTCCTACCCTTTGTTTCCTCTCTTTTAACCAGTTATGGATCCACGAGAGAACCTTCCCTCTTATCCCATGACTGTTAAGTTTAATTAAAAGACTTTGGCATGGGACCATGCAAAGGGTTTGTGGAAGCCCCAGTACACTATATTCATTGGATTACCCTTGTCCGCATGTTTGCTGATGCCCTCAAAGACTTCAAACAGAGTGGTGAGGCATGATGTCCCTTTACAAAAGCTGTGTTGACTCTTCCCCAACAAAATCATGTTCATCTATGTGTCTGACAGTTCTGTTCTTTACTAGTTTCAATCAATTTGCCAGCTACTAATTTAGGCTTACTGGCCTGTAATTGCCAGAATCACCTCTGGAGCCTTTTTAAAAAATCAGCATTACATTAGCTACCCGCTGTAGGCTTTGTGGAGATCTAGGTGTTGTGGAAAATTAACCACACGTTGTGTTTGGATTGGAATCGCCTGAGGCGCCTTTATTTTATACGAGCATATATGTAAGGAGAGTCACCATAGCCCCTTGCAAGGTGGCAAGCTGCTCTGCCCTCCTTAAACTTTAACCAGCTTATAAAGGTTAAAGCCACAGACAAATTACACATACTTCCGTATTAATTACCTTATTTGGAATACATTGCAAATTCAATGCAGGTCAAAAGCAAAGCCAGCAAAATGAGCATTTTCCATATTTAGGCTTTTCCTGTTATTCACTGTCTACCCTTTTGCCTAACTGCGGTTATCTATTTCTTAGACTTCTGCTATTTCAAATTGTTCTGTTTAGGGACGTTTCCACTTCTGCCTCCCCCTCCTTCCTCCTATACACAGACACAAGCTGAACCAAAGTTCAGCACAGCCTGGACACAAGCTTATCCAAAGTTTTAAGGCCCACACAGCTTGGCCAAAGTCTTGGGCCCCCCCCAGATTTTCCTTCACCTAGGCATAGCTAAGAGTATGAACCGGAGTAGGCCTGGCCTTGGAAAAATAGCAATGTACCATAGAAGATCAGGGTTGGAAGAGACCTCAGGAGGTCATCTAGTCCAATCCCCTGCTCAAAGCAGGACTAACACCAACTACATCATCCCAGCCAGGGCTTTGTCTCTAACCACCTCTTTTAATCTGTTGTTTAGCCATGATGGCATTTTTTTGTCCTTTTACTTTCTTTGGTTTATTTATATGGGGGTATACATTGACTTTGACATCTATGACGGTGTTCTTAAATAGTCTTCATGCAGTTTGCAGACATTTCACCCTTCTGACTTTCCATGTTTAATTTCTGTATGACTAGCTTCCTCATTTTTGTGTAGTTCCCCTTTTTGAAGTTAAGTGTTACTGTGGTGGTTTCTTTAGCATTTTTCCCGTCTACAAGGATATTATATTTAATTCTTTATGGTTGCTATTACCAAGTGGTTCAGCTATAGTAACCTCTTGGACCAGATCCGGTGAACCACTTAGGAGTAAAGCAAGAATTGCCTCTCCCCTTGTGGGTTTCAGGACAAGCTGCTCCAAGAAGCAGTCATTCAGGGTGCCTAGAAATTTTCATCTGTGAATCTCTTGCTGTGGTGACTTGTATCCAGTTAATATGAGGATGGTTGAAATCCCCATTATTACTGCATTTTCTGCCTTGAGCTTCCCTAATCTCCCAGAACATTTCTCAGTTACTGTCACCATCCTGTTCAGGTGGCCAATAGTATAATCCTACTGCTACACTTATTGTTCAATCAGAGTTTCTATACATAGAATTTCTATAGTCCGCTGTGATTCATTTAAGATTTTTTACTTTATTTGACTCTGCTTTCTTTCGCATATACTGCCACTCCCCTACCAGCACGAACTACTCTGTTGTTCCTATATATTTTGTCCCCGATATTAGTGTGTCCTATTAATTATCCTCCTCTCACCAAGTGTCCATGATCCCTATTATATCAATATCCTCATTTAATGCCACACACTTTAGTTCATCTCAGCATTTAGACTTCTAGCATTTCTATATAAGCAGTTGTACATTTTGTCAATATTCAGTTGTTTCATTTAAATATAAAGCATGAAGGCAAGCTTTTGTGTGAGTGTTTCTCATTGGCCCCTACCTGTACATTACCAACATCTTTCCTGTCCTCATCACCAGACTATAGACTTCACCCTTTAATAAAGTCATCCCTTTGTGTTGTCCACAGCTGTGGGCTTTCCCCTAGCCCTTAAATTCCTCCAAAAACTTTCTAGTTGTACATGCCAGCAAGCTAGTTCTGTGTTAGTTAGGTGGAGCCCATCCTTCCTGTATATGTGCCTCCTTTCCCAAAAGGTTCCCGTTTCTAAGAAACCTAAACCCTCCTCCCTACACCAGCCTCTCATCCATGCATTAAGACCCTACAGCTTTGCCTTTCTTCCTGGTTCTGTGCTCGTCTCTCTTCATTGAGGAGTGTCCAGCAGAAGGACTCTGCCCTGATATTCAATGTCCCCCATATGTTGGTATACTGAAGACTGTTAAAATTAGAAGCTAACATTTTAAAGGGTTTTCAGGTTCTCCTTTCAGGTTAGGGGGCTCTGATGAATTTGCACTGTGCCCATTGAGCCGATCAACATTTTCCTTTTCTTTCTGGGAAGCTGCTGAATGTCTTTGAGAGCACAATCCACTCACTTCCCCAGAACTAAACAGCCCATTTCAATGTGATGAATATGGCAGAGATGCAGGAATTAGGAAAACTGCCTTGCCATTATGGCTACATTGTTCTTTATGGAGCCCCAGGTATTCTTGGAAGTCCAGATTTCCATGGTGAACAAGAACCCTGCAGACCATGTGCACGTCCTAACAAGTGTTCTGCTTTTTCTTCTGGATTCAGTGCTCGTCACAGTTCCCCAAGACTTTGTTCTTGGAGATTGGGTTGCTTTAATGTGCACTGTGTGGGAGGCCTTACAATGTAATCATAAATGTAATTGCAGATGGGAAATCATCATTGAGTGAGTGTGTTTCTATAAGGCCCCACAGGAATCGGTTCTTGGACTTGCATTATTGAATATATTTAGCAATGAGCTGGAAGAAAGCAAAATCATCACTGATAACATTTATAGATGAAACAAAAATTGGGGCATGGTAAATAATGAAGAGAATAGGTCACTGAAACAGAGCAATCTTGATTACTTGCTAAGCTGTGTGCAAGCAAACAATGTGCATTTCAGTATGGCTAAATGTAAATGTAAATGTATACATCTAGGAACAAAGAATGTAGGCACTACTTATAGGATGGAGGACTTTATCCTGGGAAGCAGCAACTCACAAAAAAGGTTGGGAGTCGTGGTGGATAATCTGAAATATGAGCTTCCAGTGTCATTCTGTGGCCAAAAGTGTTAATGTGATCCTGGGATGCATAAACAGCGGATGTGGAGTAGAAATAGAGAAGTTATTTATCTCTGCATCTGGAACTGGTATGACCACTGGTCTAATACAGTGTCATGTTCTGGTGCCCACAATTCAACAAGGATGTTGATACATTGGAGAGGGCTCAGAGAAGAGCCACGAGAATGCTTAAAGGATTGGAAAATATTTCTTATAGTGATAGACCCAATGAGCTCAATGTATTTAACTTAGCAAAGAGAAGGTGAAGGGGTGATTTGATTACAGTCTATAAGTACCTATCCAGGGACCAAATATTTGATAATTGGCTCTTTATTCTAAAAGTTATAACATTGCCCAATGGCTGGAAGTTGAAGCTAGAAAAATTCAGACTGGAAATAAGTTTTTAACAGGGAGGATAACTAATCATTAGAACAAGTTACCAAGGCTCATGGTGGGTTCTCCATCACTGACAATTTTTAAATCAAAACTGGATGTTTTTCTGAAAGATCTGCTGAAGAAGTTATTTGGGGGAAGTTCTATGGCCTGTGTTATACAGTAGGTCAGAATAAATTACCACAATGATCCCTTTTGGCTTTGGAATCCATGCATGAATCTGTTAATTCAAATGATTTTCTGGTACTGCAGAGATTCATTATTCATAATGACCAGAGGCAGGGGTCAGGAGTCAGGGAGTGACCTCTGCGTTTCTTAACACATCCACCCCAGATCTCATATCCCCCCTTCCTTCTCATATTACGCTTGCAGGAATAATCTACAAATATCTACAGATATCTGCAAAGCCAGAATGGGGGAAGACTGACTACAGGCTCATGCTAATGCTACTTTTGCAACTTTAATGTGAGTCTTTTGGAGTTGGGGAAATTTCTGCTAGTTTTCTGCCTGCAGACACAATTAAATGCTATAGATCTATGTAACTATAGAGCAACAATCTTACCACTGGTCATTGGGAGAGGTCATAGAATGTGATATTTTTGTATATAGCCATTAAACGAGCTAGTACATCATGCATGTGTGTTAACTCGATCTTTTTTAATTGGAATTGATACTAATGGAAGAAGCTGTTTTTCTTCAATTAGTTTCCCATGGAAGCGCTGGTAAAATGTATAGTATGCCCCACTTCTAGCCTGTCTTCTATTTCATTGACATTTCACTATAAATGCTTGTAAGTTATTGTGCAAACTCCCTTGAAGAGAAGTAAAAAGCTGGAGCAGAGGGATATGATCTCATACATGGGACCCTCCCTCCAGATGATGCCATGGTATGAGGATACCCCTCTTGGGGAAGGATCCCCAGTAATTAAGGACAGGAAATAGTAATGGGGAATTTGATTATTAGAAATATAGATAGTTGGGTTTGTGATGACCAGGAGAAGGGCATGGTGAATTGCCGGCCAAGTGACAAGATTATGGACCTTTTGAGACATCACACTAGACTTAGGTGCAATACTGGGGAAGAGCCGGTGGTTATGGTACAGGTAGGTACCACTGACATTAGGAAAGGTACAAGAGAGGTTCTGGAGGCCAAATGTAGGCTACTGGGTGAGTGATAAAAGTCCAGCTGCACGGCCCTGTCCAACATAGAGGGTTGTTGCTGTCACACCCATACATTCTCCACCTTGCAAGAACTGTCCTAGGATCACCGAATCCATCACTTCCTCCATCCCCTGGCTCCCTGGTCACAAGCACCGGGTGGCCCAGTCTGACAGCCACTGTGCACGTGCTCTGGCCGCCACACCCCCCATCCAGGTCACCTACATCTCTGGCAGTCCCTCTCTGCTGACAGAGCCACCCTATCGGTGACGGCTGCCTTGATAGCATCATACTCCCGGGCGTGTTCTTCACTTAGGCTCCTTTCACCCGTCAGATGGGGAGCCACTCGCAGAGCCCATAAAGCCTTATCCCAGCCGGAAACTAGAGCCACCCTTTCCAAAGTTCAAAGAAAAGCCTCGGGTCAGCTGTCAGAGCGTCCGATTCCCTGGGTTCCGCTGCTGGCCCTGGGACTCACCGGACCCTGGAGCATATGGTGCTGTACCACTGCTGGCGCCTTGGTAAATTCTTGCAGAGCCATTGGAGGCTCTGCCTACCACACCTGCTGCTCTGCTTGCTAGGACAGCGGCAGGTCCACCATCCATTTCCAGATTTCTTCCCCGTTCTGGCCCACCGGCCCTCACACGAGTTCCCTCTCTGGCTTCCCGCACAGAGGAGAGACGCTGCTCCTCGCATGTGTCCTGGGGGTGGTCCTCTCTGAGTCTCTCACCTTAGGTACAGATCATTCACTCCAGGCCATCTTCACCACCGCCGCGCTTTGTGCTACTCTCCTAGCAGCCATTGCCTGTGATGCTATTGACCAAGTCCCGGCCAGCTCTCCCTTGCTTCCGAGGGGAAGGGAGCAGTACTAGCAGGAGCCAACTCTGCCTTCCTTCCGGCTCTTCCACCCTTCCAGGGCTTCCTTCCTCTCCATTTATCTCCTCCCAGCTGCTGGGGTTGCTCCCCCCTCTAGTTAGCCTGTCAGCGGCGGCCCTGCTTTTCGTTGGTCCTCTATTTGATAGGGGGCTGAGTGACAGGTTCTGAGTCAGCTCCTGACTCCGAGCCCCACCACCCACCCCAATTTACAGCACCTTCTCTTCCACCAGACCGAACACTAAAGCCCTCGTAACAAGAACAACAATGTATTAAATCCGCTGCGGGGCTTGGGAAGGAAACCAAATGAGAAGCAGAAGGGACCAGCTTCCCAGGGAGGTGACCCTTCGGACCAACTTTTCAGTCAATCTCACGTCAATCTCCCATTCTGGGAGCACAAATTGGGCATTACGCCTTTGCTAGAACACGTCTCTACTGACGCTTAACTTCAAAACCTGTCTCCTTGTCATCCTAGGAGAGGGGCAGATACCATGGCGATGGACACAGTGTGATAATTCCTCACTCGTATATAGTGATTTTCATCCGTAGAGCTCAAAGCATTTTTAAAAGGTTAGGGTAATTATCCCCATTTTACAGATGAGTAAACTGAGGCACAAGGAGGGGCCGGGACTTGCCTAAGTTTATCCAGAAGTGCACTGGCAGAACAGTAAACAGAGCCCAGTTCTCCCATTTATCACTGTGAGTGGCTTGGTTTTTACTTCAGCGCATTGAAATTTTTCATCTGAAAAACATTTCCATAAGCCAATGTGGTTCCATCAGAACTGACTATTTTTCTGTGAAATGTTTCTATTTTGAAGAAATCTTTCAATGTTCTGATTGAAAAGAATGAAAACCACCCCCCATATTTTGGATTGTCACTGTGACGTGAGAGGAAAATTCCCTTTTCGTTTCTACCTAAAATGTCACTTGGTTTCGTTTTTTGAAAACAAAATTGGTTTCCCGTTTTCCTTTGGGTTTTTTTTGCGCCCCCTCCCACCCCGATACTTTCGGAAAAGCCCTGAAAATCCACTTCCCACACGCAAACTCCCTCTTTTACTGGGGGGAGTAAAAGGGGATGGGGATGGTAAGAAAGTGTGCAAAAGTATGAACTCCTCCCCGCCCCCATATCCACTTTTCATGATTTCTTGCTGGTCTCCTATTGGAAATGTAGAACTGTTGGTGATCTGACCGGCTCTAGCTTTTACCCACACGTACTCACTGGAGGCAAGGTGCTCAGACACCCTGAAATCTCTGCCTGCCAGAAGCCAGGAACGGACGGCAGGGGTGAAAGACTCCACCGAAGCCACTGCCAGAGAGAGGCTTCTGGGCTAGATGGACCATGGGGCTGCTGCAGGGTGGCAGCTCTTGTGTTCTTATGGCACCATGGTGATGGATAAAGCTTGCTGCAGTCAGAGAATGACAGCAGGGTAACAACAGCAGGAAGGGAAGAGCAATGAGCAGGGCAGCCCAGCGAGGAGAGCACAACTGCGCGGCTGCCTGGGGCTGGCGGCAGGGCAGGACTGTGGGGTGGAACATGCTGTGGTGCTCCCGAGCCAGGGGAAGGTGATGCTGGCGAGCGCTTGCTGTTGACTGTGGAATACACAAGAGCTGGTGCGGTGCAGAGACACGTCTCTGGTGCAGGAGACCACGCCTCCCGGGAGACACAAGGCAGCGTCTGGTCTCATTTGCACCTGTGTCAACCCGGAGCAACTCGACCGACCTTAGTCCAGATTTGGGCCGCGGTAACAGAGCCGCGCCGTGGTGCCTGGCCAGCTGGCTGGATCGCCCATCTCTTCTGTGCGCCACGGAGGTTCTCGCCGGTCAGCTTGAGCAGAGGGAGCTGGTTTTCCAGGCTCTGTTTTGCACAGCAGCACAACCAAGATCAGGATTTCGCCACTGAAATACTGTATCACTCAGTTAGCTGGAGGCGAGCAGCAAGTCCGTCCCTGCTAGCACTGACCGAGCACAATTCTGAAATGAAGCAGACAAAAATGCCCTCCTTCACGTAGGGCCCCGTCCAGGCTAGGAGGCTTTTTCTAGACCCGGACAGCCTGCCCTGCCCTCTCGGTGGGATGAAAGGCAGACGAGCCCAGAAAATCCACTTCACACATACAGACTCCCGCCCCTGGGGTGGTGCTATTTTGTGAACGCTGAAAATGGCTTAATTATTAATAGAACACAAGAGAAGCTTCTTAATCAGGCCTGAGCCTGAGCCACTGGACACATGCTGAGGAATCAAAGAGAGGACAGGCAGGCAGACCTCATTCAGCGCGGCCAGGGAAAATGCCAGTTCATTGCAATTCCTCTAGGGACGCTGAATACGTCTTCCCACAAACCGAGGCCTCCTTTGCTTGCTAATGAACCAGGGGTCTGTGGAGACTGAGGGGCACCTGAATTGCAACTGCAGAGTGTGTGTTTGACCCTGCAAGTTGCTGAGCATCCTTAGTTCCTCCTGTCTCCTGGGGGCAGAAATAGCTCAGCATCCTCCAAGGTGACGGTCAAGCCCACATGGGGTCCACCAGAGGAACTTTGCTGGAGCAGCCTGGCCGATCAAAGCAGAGAGACTCCCGTTCAGAGACCTGACTCCATTTTAACAAGCCATATTTAAAGTCCAGGTGGATGATCTTATCTCCCTCTTCCCATAGTCTGTGTTTTGACATTGAAAAGGCCATTATGTGATTGGAAATTCTATGAACAATTAAGCACTCGTGTTTTCCAATTTAAAAGCATAATGAATATGGATGGTGTTGCTGTCGTTAGTTTGCAGCATGTCCATACTAAATTATCAAAAGATTTAGAAAGATGCTAGAACTGTGCCTAGAAGAGATGGCTAGCCAAAGAGAGCAGCAGCAATGAGGAGATTACTGCAGAATGATTTTTGCTTGGCGGGGCGGGGGGGAGGGGGGATTTGCTGTATATTGTATTTTGCATAATACTTGAAAGTTTTCCAATCCTTTCTGCTGAGTTTCAAATGCTTAATCATTCAATTCATACATCAGTTCATTTGTCTCGTTTCCATATGTATTCTTAATATTTCAATTTCAGGATTATCATAGAATCATAGAAATGTAGGATTGGAAGGGGCCTTGATAAGTTATCTAGTCTAGCCCCAGCAGTGAGTATTATGTAGATCATCCCTGGCAGGTGTATGTCTAACCTGTTCTTAAAAACTTCCAAAGATGGAGATTCCACTACCTCCCATGGTAATTTCTTCCAGTGTTTAACCACCCTGACAGTTAGGAAGTTTTTTTCCTAATGTCCAACCTAAATCTCTCTTGTTGCAATTTAAGCCCATTGCTTCTTGTCCTGTCCTTAGTGGTTAAGGAGAACAATTTATCACCCTCATCTTTATAACAACTTTTCATTTTCTTGAAGACTAGCCACGTGCTCTGCTCAGCCTTTTCTTCTCCAGACTAAACAAACCCATTTTTTCAGTCTTTCCTCATAGGTCATGTTTTCTAGACCTTCGATATTTTTGTTGCTCTTCTTTGGACTTTCTCCAGTCTGTCCACATCTTTCCTGCTGAATAAAGTGGAAAAATTGCTTCTTGTGTCTTGCTTACAACACTCCTGCTAATACATCCCAGAATGATGTTTCCTTTTTTTTTTTTTTTTTTAACAATATGGTATTGTTGACTTGTATTTAGTTTGTGATCCACTATAACCCACAGACTCTTTATGTAATGCAGCTTTTCTACTAGATCTCCACAAGGTATTTTCTATGCATCTGTGGTTTATTCAGAGATCTGGGGGATTTTAATCACAAAATGGTGAGTCCGCAGAGAAGGGAGCGCTGGATGAAGAGAAGCAGCAGTCAGTAACTTTAGAGATGATGATGTATGCAACATAAATTCTATATAAAAATGTTAAAACTAAAATGCCTCCATGCTGGCTAATAGGACTCTATGTTTCCAAAACTAAACTGGCTCATTTTAAAGAGAACTATACCCAGACATGCTGTAACTGCAGCTGGCATTCCAGCCATGTGCACACAGACTAACTTCCCAGCACCTTCTCCAAACTTGTGCTCCTCCCTCTAAGTTCCATGAGGGCTGCTACTGACAGAAGACTATTTAAACTAACACAGCCTCAGCGGAGCTGTGTCTCTGACACTGTCCATTTACATATTTTTTTCTATTATTTAATATTAAAGACTCTTCTTTCCTTGCTTAGCAGAAATGTTTTCCATTAACTTTAACGTTCATGTCTGTGGTTTGCCTGCATACACACTTACTGTGATACCTGTTAGATTGTGTAGTATTAAACTACAGACCCCTAAACTGCTTTATTATGAATGAAATCAATAAGATAAGCATTGTCTTCATTTAGGGAAATATTCAGGCTTTGGCTAAACACACAAAGTTTCCAATGAACACAATACCAATGTGTGTTGTAAATAATTTCTAGAAATATATTCTTCAAATGTGTTTGGCAAGCAATGCATACACCCAGCCTGCCTTATACAAAGGAAGGTAGATTTGCTTGTCTCACCAGCTTGGTCGTCAGGAATAGACAACGAAGGTCCATTTACACGTAAATTAAACAAAGCTAACAAGTAGGGAGAAGACAGCATGGTGTCTGCACCCCAACAGAAGAGGGAAAATTTATCAGTTCAAAGGTTTACCGGTCTATAAAGACAGGGCGGGTCTGAACCTCAAGTGATAAGCAATTGAATTAACTGATTGTATGCAATGTTACTGTACTATAAAAGTGTATTGAGTAAGGTCTTTTATGAAAGTCTGTGCCACACTGGTGATTAATATCAGTGTGAAATGCTTACATTAACACGCTGTGCGGGAATAGGGCTGCTCACTGATAGTATCCTTTAAAGTCTGAGACCAAACACAGGGAGAAACAGGTTCTACCCAAGACCGGAGGGAAGGCAGCTATCCAACTGTCTCCAATGTAAATTAAGTGTTATGAAATCAAAGTCCCTTTTACATTCAAATCAGCAGGGGGCTGGGGAGTCCACAGGAATGGAGGAAGAGCAGGAAGCCTTCTTACCTCTTGTAACAGGGGCAATGAATTTTGGGGTGATATAAGGGAGACAAAAGACATTTGAGTTGTCCATCGTTTGTGGGATTCCAGGGACCAGACCTCTTGAAATCAGCTCCTTTTGCCAAAGGGGTTGAAGTCTCTGGGAACTGAGTTTTGGTGAGAAAGGTGCCTAGTGCTCAAATACATGTGTTCGTCTCTAAGGTGCCACAAGGACTCCTGTTCTTTTTGCTGACACAGACTAACACGGCTGCTACAGTAACTAGGCAAAGATTGTAACTTGCAGAAATTAAATGTTAGCCTTAGAAGGGTATTTTCACTCTTATTTGCTTATAACACTTTCTATCTTTTCCCCTTACAGTTGGTATCAATTAGTGACTTTGTCTAATAAACTCCTTTTGCTTTAGCTATAACCCATTTCAGTGCTGTGACGGAAATGAGGGAGTTTGTCAAACCCCAGTGAATTAATGAGCTGCAGTGCGTTGTCTCTGTAAAGGAGCGACAAACTCACTAACCTCTGGGAGTGTCCAGGAGAGGGCTGGGCACTGCGGGAAGTGTCTCTTGGGAACTCAGGAGTTGGGGTTCATGGTTTGTTACCTGGAAGGCAGGTGTGGATGGGCAGAGCCCTGAAGAGTTTGCTGGCCAGGCAGACAAGCTGGTGTGTCAGGGAGGGTCACACAGCTTGGCAATAGCAAACCTCTCACTTGCCGAGGCTGAGAGGGGGAACACAGGAAATCACAGTTCTGGGAACCTCAGCTGGCAGACAGTTTCGGAGAAAAATCGGGGCTGGGAGGGTGTTGGGGTCTCTCTGCTAAAGGTAAGTGCATGGTGGAAACCAGGGTGTGACCTGCATGCTGGTGGGCTGGCTGCTGATGCCCAGGCTGTGAGCCACCACACCACAGCTTTGAAGGCACCCAGAGTTGCAGGGTGGGTGGTGACACAACCCCCCACTGGTCTGGGTGAACCCCAGGGTGTCACACACGCCAAGAGACAAAGAATGCAGGTGGCAGCTCTAGGGGGGGACACTGCATTTTGCACAGCGGTGACACGGAGAAGGGCTTGGGGTGCTGGTGGAGACCAACTCACAGTGTGATGTGGAGGCTGGGAGCGCAAATGAAACAGCTGGGTGTGCGAGCAGGGGAATGCTGAGTAGAAGGAGGGAGGTGTATTTCCTCTGGATACAGACACAGCGAGGCCATTGCTGGGCCCGGTGCCAGGTCTGCAGTCTGCACTTACAGAGAATGTCGACACATTGGGAAAAGGTCAGAAAAGAGCTGGAAGAAGGATTCAAGGCCTGGAAAACCTGCCTGACAATGAGGCACGTGGCAAGGCACCTCCTCCACCTTAGCAGGCTCAGCCCCTCCCTCTCTGGCAGTGGGGTCCTGGAATAAGGAAGCCCCACTTTGGATGGGGTTTACCCTCCCACTTGCAGGGGAGGGGGAGCAATATCTCCCACCATTTTCCAGGCAGGCCTTGGGGAGGGCCAAGGAGTGTCCCTCTGCCAAACAAACAAACAAACTCCAACACAAAACAGAGGGGAATAACTTTCCCTCCCACCCCACTCGCCTTGTTATTGGCCCTGGGGTGCCAGCCTTTCCCCTAAACAGGCAGTCTGTTATGTAGCTTCTCCTGTAGGGAGGAGAGCAGGCTATCTCCCTGCTACCACTAGCCCTGCTCTCAGCAGAGGAGGGGTTTTTAAAGGTCTCAGGAAGCCCTTAACTGGACTCAGGTGTCCCTAATTGACTGGAGATAACCGCTCCTCCACTTATAGGGAAAAGGGCCATTATCATCATAGAGCTAATCAAGGGCTGGCTCCAGGCACCAGCATTCCAAGCAGGTGCTTGGGGCGGCAATCTGCAAGGGGCAGCAGAATCATAGAATCTCAGGGTTGGAAGGGACCTTAGGAGGTCATCTAGTCCAACCCCCTGCTCAAAGCAGAACCAAGCCCCAATTTTTGCCCCAGATCCCTAAATGGCCCCCTCAAGGATTGAACTCACAACTCTGGGTTTAGCAGGCCAATGCTCAAACCACTGAGCTATCCCTCCCCCCATGAAGACAGACCATTGCTCACGGGATGTCAGCTCCATTGGATGGGAAGGAGCTGAACATGTGATCATAGATTCATAGATTCTAGGGCTGGAAGGGACCTCGAGAGGTCATCGAGTCCAGCCCCCTGCCCTCATGGCAGGACCAATTACTGTCTAGACCATCCCTGATAGACATTTATCTAACCTACTCTTAAATATCTCCAAAGATGGAGATTCCACAACCTCCCTGGGCAGTTTATTCCAGTGTTTAACCACCCTGACAGTTAGGAACTTTTTCCTAATGTCAACCTAAACCTCCCTTGCTGCAGTTTAAGCCCATTGCTTCTTGTTCTATCCTCAGATGCTAAGATGAACAAGTTTTCTCCCTCCTCCTGATGACACCCTTTTAGATACCTGAAGACCGCTATCATGTCCCCTCTCAGTCTTCTCTTTTCCAAACTAAACAAACCCAATTCCTTCAGCCTTCCTTCATAGGTCATGTTCTCTAGACCCTTAATCATTCTTGTTGCTCTTCTCTGGACCCTTTCCAATTTCTCCACATCTTTCTTGAAATGCGGTGCCCAGAACTGGACACAATACTCCAGTTGAGGCCTAACCAGCGCAGAGTAGAGCGGAAGAATGACTTCTCGTGTCTTGCTCACCACACACCTGTTAATGCAGCCCAGAATCATGTTTGCTTTTTTTGCAACAGCATCACACTGTTGACTCATATTTGGCTTGTGGTCCACTATAACCCCTAGATCCCTTTCTGCTGTACTCCATCCTAGACGGTCTCCTCCCATTCTGTATGTGTGAAACTGATTGTTCCTACCTAAGTGGAGCACTTTGCATTTGTCCTTATTAAACTTCATCCTGTTTACCTCTGACCATTTCTCCAATTTGTCCAGATCATTTTGAATTATGACCCTATCCTCCAAAGCAGTTGCAATCCCTCCCAGTTTGGTATCATCTGCAAACTTAATAAGCGTACTTTCTATGCCAATATCCAAGTCATTGATGAAGATATTGAACAGAGCCGGTCCCAAAACAGACCCTTGTGGAACCCCACTCGTTATACCTTTCCAGCACGATTGGGAACCATTAATAACCACTCTCTGAGTATGGTTATCCAGCCAGTTGCTCACCCACCTTATAGTAGCCCCATCTAAGTTGTATTTCCCTAGTTTATTGATAAGAATATCATGCGAGACCGTATCAAATGCCTTACTAAAGTCTAGGTTTACCACATCCACCACTTCTCCCTTATCCACAAGACTCATTATCCTATCAAATAAAGCTATCAGATTGGTTTGACATGATTTGTTCTTTACAAATCCATGCTGGTTATTCCCTATCACCTTACCACCTTCCAAGTGTTTGCAGATGATTTCCTTAATTACTTGCTCCATTATTTTCCCTGGCACAGAAGTTAAACTAACTGGTCTGTAGTTTCCTGGGTTGTTTTTATTTCCCTTTTTATAGATGGGCACTAGATTTGCCCTTTTCCAGTCTTCTGGAATCTCTCCTGTCTCCCATGATTTACCAAAGATAATAGCTAGAGGCTCAGATACCTCCTCTATTAGCTCCTTGAGTATTCTAGGATGCATTTCATCAGGTCCTGGTGACTTGCAGGCATCTAACTTATCTAAGTGATTTTTAACTTGGTCTTTTTTTATTTTATCTTCTAAACCTTCCCCCTTCCCATTTGCATTCACTATGTTAGGCATTCCCTCAGACTTCTCGGTGAAGACCGAAACAAAGAAGTCATTAAGCATCTCTGCCATTTCCAAGTTTCCTGTTACTGTTTCTCCCTCCTCACTGAATAGTGGGCCTACCCTGTCCTTGGTCTTCCTCTTGCTTCTAATGTATTGATAAAAAGTTTTCTTGTTTCCCTTTATTCGTGCAGCTAGTCTGAGCTCATTTTGTGCCTTTGCCTTTCTAATCTTGCCCCTGCATTCCCGTGTTGTTTGCCTATATTCATCCTTTGTAATTTGTCCTAGTTTCCATTTTTTATAGGACTCCTTTTTTATTTTTTAGATCTTGCAAGATCTCGTGGTTAAGCCAAGGTGGTCTTTTGCCACATTTTCTATCTTTCCTACCCAGCGGAATAGTTTGCTTTTGGGCCCTTAATAGTGTCCCTTTGAAATACTGCCAGCGCTCCTCAGTTGTTTTTCCCCTCAGTCTTGATTCCCATGGGACCTTACCTATCAGCTCTCTGAGCTTACCAAAATCCGCTTTCCTGAAATCCATTGTCTCTATTTTGCTGTACTCCCTTCTACCCTTCCTTAGAATTGTGAACTCTAGGATTTCATGATCACTTTCGCCCAAGCTGCCTTCTACTTTCAAGTTCTCAACGAGTTCCTCCCTATTTGTTAAAAGTAAATCTAGAACAGCTTCCCCCCTAGTAGCTTTCTCAACCTTCTGAAATAAAAAGTTGTCTGCAATGCAGTGCAAGAACTTATTGGATAGTCTGTGCCCCGCCATGTTATTTTCCCAACATATATCTGGATAGGTGAAGTCCCCCATCACCACCAAATCTTGGGCTTTGGATGATTTTGTTAGTTGTTTAAAAAAAGCCTCATCCACCTCTTCCACCTGGTTAGATGGCCTGCAGTAGACTCCTAGCATGACATCACCCTTGTTTTTTACCCCTTTTAGCCTAACCCAGAGACTCTCAACACTTCCGTCCCCTATGTCCATCTCCACCTCAGTCCAAGTGTGTACATTTTTAACATATAAGGCAACACCTCCTCCCTTTTTTCCCTGTCCTTCCTGAGCAAGCTGTACCCGTCCATACCAACATTCCAATCGTGTATTATCCCACCAAGTTTCGGTGATGCCAACAATGTCATAGTTGAATTTATTTATTAGCACTTCCAGTTCTTCCTGCTTATTACCCATACTTCTCGCAGTTGTATACAGGCATCTAAGATACTGATTTGACCTTGCCTCCCAGTTTTGCCCTGACCCTCCT
This sequence comes from Macrochelys suwanniensis, assembly GCA_033296515.1. Lineage (NCBI taxonomy): Eukaryota > Metazoa > Chordata > Testudines > Chelydridae > Macrochelys > Macrochelys suwanniensis. The sequence goes on along the minus strand of CM065781.1, from coordinate 1,817,877 downwards.
ATCTCTTTGTCATTAGAGCCCATGCCCCCTCCTATTTCCGACCCATCTCCCAGGTCCCCATGTTCTCCACTTACCTGTGGGCTTTGCTCACCTGTCCCCATCGAACCTAGTTTAAAGCCCTCCTCACTAGGTTAGCCAGTCTGTATCAGCACTGCACTGGGAAACGGCTGCTAGCGACAAGGGAACGGAGTTCACGGTGAGCATAGTGACTTACAAACAAAGCATTTCCACCCATTCCGCAGTCACCTTGCAGCTCCATTCTTACAGAATTAACTCTCAGGGATCGGCCGGGGATGATCCAACGCTAAGCCAGGAAGAATTAGCAATGATCTTAAGGAAATATTGGCTATCCCTCTTTGAGGCCATCCTAAACTGACTGACACCTGCCAAGGTTTCAAGTCTTCTTTGTCCTAGTTTCCAAGCTGAATTGAATAAGTTAATATGAGGTGTCAAGCAAAGGCAAAGGCGTAGATTCATATGCACTGTGTAGGCAAAGTATGCCCAGCGCCCACTGGGCAAATACCATGCTGTTCTCTCTCTTTAACAAACTCAAAGTCTGACTCCAGAATTGTGGCCTGCACGATAACATCACAGCTCAGATTGTCCCTGGCAGAACAGTGGGCTGCTCATCCCCCATCTGCAGAGGTAGCGAAGCATAGAAAGGGGAACAGGCTGCACAATCCCCAGAGATAGAGCAGTGACTGTACCCCCGCGGTCCAGGAGAAACTGCTGCAGAGCCTGCGTGAATCAGGAATGCGCTCCACACCACAGTCTGTCCATGTGTGAGTACTTTACTGTGTCATGAGCTGTATAACTGTTCCATGGGGATCCAGAACGTTTCCACTGATGAACTGAAAGGTGGTTTAGAAATGCTCGTTTGCTACAGGACCACGTTTTGCGCAGCAAGATGTCAGCTCTGAGGACCTATTTTTAATTCTCAGCCTGTCGGTATCCAAGTTCTTCTTCTTCATTATCCATATCCCGGTAGTGCCTGGAAGGCCTCGCCAAGATCAGGGCACCCTTCTGCTCAGCGCTGTACGAACACACAGGGCCTGCTCCAAGTGCCACTGTAGCCAATGGGGCTCTGTCCAACACCTTTAACGGGAGTTGGACCATGCTCACCAGGATAGAGAGTCCCTGCCCCAAAACACTTGTCAAGAAAAAAATCTCAGTCTCATGCTTTCATCAAGTAGCTTGACAGCGGCATACCGGTTCTGTGATGATGCATTCCAGGCAGCCAAACTGAAATGTGTTTTTTTTTTAATTTACCTTGTTTTCCCTTCAAGATGTCTAACTTTCTTATTTAAAAGTCTGGAATGAAAACCTGAAAATTAGGGATGATAAATATCTTATCTTCTTTGCAGTGCAGTCGATCTTGGTAACGCTCAAAAGTGGGGTGAGAATAAACTAATTAAAATGTTATCTGCCACATGGAAACTTTGAACTTGATAACACTTGGAAAGATAAAATTTCTGCAGCAGACGAACGGAAATAGAAAAGTTTTAGAACGATCAAACTTCTGAATTTTTTCTATGCCCAGTTTTTTCAAAGCCCTATGTGGTAGGCAAGGGGATGCAACATGCAAGTGGGAAGTAAGCTGGGCGTAGCTTTTCATCATTCTGAACTCAAATATTTGCTTCCTTGCGTTTGCTGAGATGTGTGCTTTACTGTCAAGACCAAAGGGCACCGCTCATAAATAAATTAATAAACAAAAACAAATAAACTTTGGGCAGACATGATGCTGAGCTGCAAAGCTGAACCAGTAAGAGAGAGCTATGGTATAAATGATACCAAGTAATGAGCTCCATGCGCCCAGTGCAGACTCCCCCTGCCATCAGTGGGGATGCGCTAATGCAGACAGAGGGGTGCTTTCTATGGAGCTCAGGATGTGAGCCGTGTTTTTGTCTCACACTTTGTAGCAGGTTCTGCTTCAGTCCAAGTGGGGAAGGTCTGGGGGTTTAGAGATGCAGGGCACAGGTTCGAGTCCCAGGTCACACGTGTGTGATTTACTAGGAGTCATGGTGCAGATGGAATCACCGAAGAAGAATGCCCAGATTTTTTTTGGGTAACTGCAAAGTTTGAAGAAAGTTGGCCAAGAGTTTTGGAGGTGCAGGTGAATAGAAACTATCCTGACCTGTGCTGTCTGTGTCTTGCCTCTCACTGCAGGGGCTCTAGCTATGAATGGCATATTCACACCTTGTACTTCCTGAATGGGAGTCACTCAATAGCAAGCAATGTCCATCACGAGCCCTAATTTTGTCTCCCTTATCATTTTGCACTGGTCAAGTGTTCTCCACTAAAAATACTGTAATTGCTTTCAGGGTACAGGAGAATTATTTCTAAGTTTGAAGGTCAAAGGTCCAAGTCTTTTAAAATGAGAGATGCTTGAAAATTACACTTTTCAAAAGCTTTACCTGGAGTTACTTTTTCAGAAGGAATGTAGAGAGAGGTGGTGACTGCTAATTAAAGAAGGGTCCTGTTTAACTTTATGTAAAGTGATACAAACACTATTATCATTTTGTTCATGGTTTAATCTAGCTAGCTAGCTCTGGGAAGAAGGATAAAGGAGTTTGAGATACAAGTTGTGTTCTCATCCATCCTCCCTGTTGAAGGAAAAGGCCCAGGTAGGGACCGTTGAATTCTGGAGGCAAATGCATGGTTACGCAGGTGGTGTCGGAGAGAGGGCTTTGGACTCTTTGACCATGGGATGTTGTTCCAAGAAGAAGGATTGCTAGGAAGTGATGGGATCCACCTAACGAAGAGAGGGAAGAGCATCTTTGGAAGCAGGCTGGCTAACCTAGTGAGGAGGGCTTTAAACTAGGTTCACTGGGGGATGGAGACCTAAGCCCTGAGGTAAGTAGGGAAGTGGGATACCGAGAGGAAATACAAGGAGGAGGGTGCAACAGGGAGGCCTCCTGATTCATACAGAGAAAGCAGGGCAATCGGCTAGTTATCTTAGATGCCTGTATATAAACGCAAGAAGCCTGGGAAACAAGCAGGAAGAATTGGAAATCCAGGCACAGTCAAGGAACTATGATGTGACCGAAATAACAGAGACATGGTGGGGTAACTCACATGACTGGAGCACTGTCATGGATGGGTATAAACTGTTCAGGAAGGACAGGCACAGGAGAAAAGGTAGAGAAGTTGCACTGTATGTAAGGGAGCAGTATGATTGCTCAGAGCTCCAGTATGAAACTGGAGAAAAGCCTGTTGGGAGTCTTTGGGTTAAGTTTAGAGGCCAGAGCAACAAGGCTGATATCATGGTGGGCGTCTTCTATAGACCACCAGACTAAAATAATCTCCTGTCCACTTTAATGATTTCCCTGAATCTAAGGGGAATGAAATCAAACACATGCAAATCCAGCATCGGCCATATATACACAGGGATGTACAGCAAACCAGTCCATATGTCACCCTCTCCTCCTCAAAGTCTAAGGCAGGAGGTGGTGGAGTCAGAGTATGATCTGGCTGACAGAGTGGATCCTAGTTGATCACTCTAGCTGATGTAACTCAGATTGACCGTTAGGCTGCTCTGCATTAGGGGATCAGGAATGCTGCTTAGATCCACTGTCCCCCCACACAGCTGGACCTGGGGATCTAACTCCAAGTGTCAGAGTCAAACTTCCCCCTGTATGTGTGTGTCTGGTGATTTAGTGCTGGTGAAACAGGCTGTTTTGCACCTCATACAGGGATAGTGACTGGCTAACAATGTACCATGAGATGTTTGTGATACAGGTTGGGCTTTATTAATGCAGAAACTGAACAATTGTCACAGGAGATACCTTGAGATATTACAAAGTTTGCTCCAATAGCTTGTGACAATTGTATTTTACCCCCGAGAACAAAATACTACCTTTGATTGTACATCACACTACGGGGGCCCGGTTATGAACATTTGCTTGTTTGCATGCAGTCTGTAAACTCAGTATAAAAGCTCCCCAGCATACATTTCAGACACTGAAATGGCTACAACATTTACCAATGATCAGGAAACTGATCATGGAGAAATTTAAAAGGCCACATAAAAGAAGAGAGCAAGGATACATTTTGACCCCAGGAACCTCTCACGCTGCAGCTCGGTGCAAGCAGTAGAATTCTAACAGCATCCAGGAAAATGTCAGTGAAGATATTTTAAAAGCTCTAATGAGGGAACAAACACACAAGTCTAGCTGAAAGCTAACAAGGATAGCAGAGAGGTACTGAAGTGTGGACCGCCCATTATCACAATTAAGTAGGTTGTGTTTGAAGAGACATAGAAGTGGATTGGAGCCTTGTAGAAATTATCAGCTAACTCACTTAACATCCTTCCCCCAACAGCCTGTGGCCTCTAAACCCTGTGTTAGAAGTACTGAACAGGGGCATATTTTCAACTCCAATTTTCAGAGCTGAAGGGAAACAGGTTGTTCTGTAAAAGAGCATGTTATTAGGGTGGAGGGCAAGGTATCTTCCTGTGAGATGGAAAACATAGAGGCACTTATCACGCAATATTGTAGCTTACAAAATATTTGCTATAAGGTGTACGTAGGAAATAAATCGTGCACAGCCCTTGTTGGCTGTATGCACAGGGGCGGATGTCACCCTATTCAGACAGAGGACAGTGAAAGCCTCATCAGGATGGAGTGCTGAGAGAGAGAACCTAAGACAGAAGAATTTGCCTTTTATTTTTAAAGTTAAATATTTCAGCTTTGCATAAGAAATTCCAAGTTCAAATATTTCTTAGAGGTTTTTTCTGCAGTTTTACATATGGAGAACAATTCTCTTCAGATTCTCTGTGGCCTCCTTTGAGAAACCGTAATTAGGAACGTAACTAGAACTGGTTGGGAAATTTTTGCCAAGTTTGTTGTGTCAAAAATGCCAATTTATTGAAATTGAAACTGTTTATGAATCCGGGCTGGTTATGATGACTTTTCTAGTTTGAGGAAAAGAAAAGAAAAGATCAAAATTAAAAACCAATGTTTCAATTTTCAGTCTGATGGGGCACACGCCTCGTCAGTGCTTTCTGTCCACTGAGTGTGGAGCTGCAATTTTTTCTGCTCCTGGCGCCCCCTGTAGGTTGTTGACCTCACTAGGTGGGTTTTCAGTGACTCCGCCCAGGTCTAAGTCACACAGTTAATAGGTGAGTGGATGAACCCCTCCTGGGGTAACAAAACTCAGCAAATGGTCAGCCCTCACCAGGGTTTTCAGCCCCATCTCTGGGTCTGTTTTAATTCTAGCCCCTTTCTCTGGCTTTTAGTAAAGACTCTTGTCCCCTTTTTTGGACTTAGGTCACTTCCCCAGTGGCTGGTGAGGGGACCCAGGCCCACCCACTACTCTGGATCCCAACCCAGGGACCCTTTGCACAGCAGCCACATACCCTAATAGTTGCTGCTGCTGCCTTCCCTGGGCTGCTTCCCAGTGGGTCTCATCACCTTCACCCATTACTCTAGGGTCACAATCCTGGGGTTCTCTCTCATGCCCCTGCTTGAGCTGGGTCCCTCCCAGTTCTCCTTGCCTGGAGTGTTTCACCGTATTCCAGCCCTTCCTTACCCTTCTGGTCCCAGCCAGCAACTGACCTACTCAAACCTTGTAGCTCCTTTTAACTAGACCTGATGGACTCTGATTGGCTGCTTCCTTCCAGCCTCTCTAGGCAGGCCTGGAAGACCCACCTTCATTGCTCCTTTCCTAGGGCACGATGTGGTCGGACTGCCAGGCCTCCAGCAGGGGGCCTCAAATTGCCTGGGACACTCTGTCCTGGCCAAATTTCAGGTTTTCAATTCATGAATATTTTTGAGATTTTGACTTTTTGTTCTGATTCAAAACAAGAAAAAAAAATGCACTCTCAAAAATATTCCAGGGATGGGAAAACCGTTTCCCACCCCTCACTCAGCAGCCACAGACTCGCCTGCCAGAAGTCTAGCATGCATCCTTGGAACAATCATCTGGCATACAGAGACACCTGGGATACTTGTATATCGAGTAGGGGAAAATAAGCTAGAGAGAAAGAGTGGAGATACCGAAGCATGGAAGATGCTGGAGACTTTTCCGGAATATGATACGCTCATTGAGAGAAATGAATTCTATTCCCACTTATGCCAATGTAACCTGACTGACACCAGGAGAGTTACTGCTTTTACACCTGCATACACGAGAGAAGAATCAAGTCCTCGTGATTTTCACAACACCTGTGTCATTGATAAGGCTCTGGCCTAGCAACCTCAATGACCTTTGTTTTGTTGTGTTTTCCATCTCATGGCTTAATCTTTTCCATTCTGCCCGTGAAATAAAGATGCAAAACAAAACCCAGGAAAATGGAATGGCAACTAACATATGTCTGAATCTCGGCTATCATTTCACTAGCAGCCCAGGTTGGAGAGCACTCCTGGCAGAGCGTAACTGGAGTGGGTGTGCTTCTGCAGAGCTACAGATAGGACTGCAAGGCCCGGAGAGATACGGGAGAGATACGTGACAAGCATATACCAAGGCTGTGACACAGTGATCCTAGTTCTTGACCTTTATTGTTGAATGGAGGGAAGATATTACGGATGGTGGCAGGTTACTGATGTATTTCTGAATCTCAGGGATCATTTTTCTGGAGATGTAAGGTGAAGCAGATGAGCCCTGGGGGTGGATCAGCCATACAGAGTGAAGCTAGTGTAGATACAGCTAAGCAAAGCCATGAATACAACTCCAATGAACCCACGAAAACTGTCGGAAAGAGCTCAGGCGGGGACAATCCAGCCCCTTGGCAAAGTTACCGACAGGGTTTCATTGTGCAAGGGGGGTGCTGGATGCCGCGGGGCCTGTGCAGGGGGTGCTGGTATCATTCTGCTGCGCGAAACCTAGCTCCGGGCGAGGTCCCTGCACTGCAGTTTGGAGGGAACAGGAAGGGGTGGGAGATGGCCAGGACAGTGTAATGACTGAGGTGGGGATCGAGGACCTACTTTCACCCAGATCCACCCAGCTTGACCTCTAGAACGGGCAGGGTGGCAGATAAGAGCACACCGAAGCTACTTGACCCAACAGCCAAAGCAGCTTTGTCTGAACAGCTCTGCAACCTCCCCATAGTCTAGGGAGCAGAAGGAAGGAGGATTCCTCCCCTCTGTGCATCTGTCCAGCTACTCACACGCTCCCAGGCTCATAGCTCCTCAGCAGCTCACCTGCTGCATTGATAGGGAGCAGGGAGCTCAGAAGTCCTGGCTCCCATGTACTCAGATGCACAATTTCTCAGCGTGGAGAATTCCAAATGTTTGATTTTCTTTCCAAATCAGAATGAAACCAAATGTTGAAAAGTCAAAAATCCTCTGCAGAATGGAATTACTTTCTCCTCTGATAAGACTATTACTGAGAAGCTGAACGATTTCTTTGCAGCATTCTTAACCGATGAGGGTGGTGGGAGAGTTCTACCCTGGCAAGACAACTGAGGACCTTTCAGAGAGTGAGGTGTTAGAAGAAGAGGTCTGGGTCAAGCAGATAATTAAAATGCAGTGTCACCCAGTCTAGATGATCCAGCCCAGATTTTGGAGCTAGATCATTAAGTGGCTGAGCTGCTAACACAAACATTCAATCTGTCTCATTAACAAAACAGTCACTGGCCCAAAAGATTGGAGAGAAGCAAATGTCGTTTCTGTGTTTAAGAAAGGCTCTAGGGGTGATATGGGAAATTACAGACCAGTGAGCCTTACGGCTGGATCTGGCAAATTGGTTGTAATTGCCATTAAAAACAGAATATAAAACCAAAAAATGTGTGGATGATTGTGATTTGATAAGGTCTGACCAGTATGGATTCTGTAAAGAAACTCATGTCTCACTAATCTATTAGAATTCTTTGAACATGTTAATAATTAAGGCTCAGATTTTGTCACAGATATTTTTAGGTCATGTGCAATAATCCTAATTCATGGAAGCCTTCCCCTGCAGCATGGGGGCACAGGTCACTTGCTGGAGGATTCTTTGCATCTTGAAGTCTTTAAACCATAATTTGAGGACTTCAATAGCTGAGACATAGGTGAGAGGATTATTGCAGGAGTGGGTGGGTGAGATTTTGTGGCCTGCATTGTGCAGGAGGTCAGACTAGATGATCATAATGGTCCCTCTGACCTTAAAGTCTATGAGTCTATGAGTCTATGATTATTACTAAAAATATCCCTGAGAAATTGAGGAGGGTCCAGCACCCACAGTGGCTGGGGGTTCTGGGGTTCCCCTGCCACCCACCGTGGTTGGGCACCTGCATGGTCCTCCCCCGGCCGCCTGCAGTGAATGGGAGCTCTGGGAGACCCCCCACCCACCCACGGGGGCTGGGAGGTCCGGGGTCCCCCTGCTGCCTGGCTGAGAGCTGCGGGGCTGCCTGCTGAAAGCTCCAGTCTGGGGCAGAAAATGTCACAGAGGTCTCGGGAAGTCATGGATTCTGTGACTTTTGTGACCTCTGAGACATAATTGTAGCCTTATTAATAAATAGTGGATAAAGGAGAACTGGTTGATAAACTTTATTTATATTTCCAAAAAGGCCTTTGGCAGGGTCCCTCCCACACAAACGACTACTAAAGAACCTAAGCAGTCTTAGGGAGAGAGACAACGTATTGTCCTGGAGAGGGAAAACAAAGGGTAGGATTAAATGGTCAACTCTGGTGAAGGTGACCAGCAGGGGTCTCAAGGTTCTGTGCTAGGTGCAGTGTTGTTTAATATGTTTACTAATGTTCTGGAAAGTGGGAGGAGCAAGGATGCAACATTTGCATCTGACAGAGAGTTATTTAGTTTAGTCAGGATCAGGGAGGACCGTGAGGAACTCCAGACCTAAACAAGCTGGGTGAATGTGCAACAGGATAGCAAGGGAATGCATTGTTGATAAATACAAAAGTACGCACACCAGAAGGGAGAAGTTGAATTACCCAGATGCCTTATTGGGAACGTGGAGATGAATGGTTTGGGAGGGGAGAATGAAACCAGCTCCCTGGAGAGGGACGACTGATGGAGATGGGAGGGCGGGAGCCAGGGCTTTGCTGAGCTGGGGAAGCTTGCTATTGTGGTTCTGCTCAGCTCTTGGCTTGGTGGCAGAGGGGCTGTGGGCAGAAGCGTGATCCACTGGGGAGCCCCATGGAGCAGGGAGGGAAGGTTAATGGGTCACTGCCTCCATTCAGGGTCTGAGAAGCTACAGAGGATGGGAGCTGGTGGGGAGGGAAGTAAGGGCCCTGGCGGAGGATGGGGTTGTACTGGGAGTTCTGGACTTTGCAGGGAGCCTGGAAGATTGGCTTTGAAAAGTGGCCTTGAGCCCCTCAGGAATGACTCCAGCCCCCCAATTTGGGGTTACGGGTGAGCTTCCAGAAGGCAGCTGACAGTTGGACCTAGAAGAGTCACAGGGATACGCACCCTTCTTCCAGGGCTGGCTGGACAACATGAACCAACACAATCAGCTCCCCGTAATCACAGCCTGACCCCCCGGCTCATCCTCATGTGTACACTGTGCACCTTAGGGTTGCATGAGGCATTGCAGAACATTGCTTCACGGAGCCAAGAAATTCTCCACAGAGCAACAGGACAAAGATCTGTATTTTCTTATGGTAGTCCTTAAACATTCCCATTTCACATGGCTGCCGATGTTCGATCATTGGGCGCCTTCTATCATGGTGCACTTCATTTCTATGGGCAGCATTTCAGGGCTAGGAACGAGACACGCTTCTGAAGCCATTATTCTTATTTATACACCAATATCCAGACCTCAGTTGTGGCTGAATGATGTCAGTAATTAGTCAGCACCGTGAGCGGAAGGAGAGCAGACATCTACAGCAATGCTGTCATTTAGCAGAAATTGCAGGATCTTTTGCATATAATCCAACTACTGTACAGTAGCTGTAATTAAATTCAAATTGTTATTAAACTTGAACAAAACTCAGTACATGATAATGTCTGATAAAAGCAACTAATTATAAAGCATCGTTATAGAGACATTGCTCACGATGTTGAAGTTAGGAGTCAATCCACGACCAGCCCCTCTTACACATTATTATTATAGCGTTTCCAGACACAGCGCTAAAGGATCCATTGGAGGCCGCTACTTTAGTGCCCTGTTTTTACATAACAGCCTCGTGAAAGCTTTGGGAGAAGCTCTCTGTTTGGGATGAAATTGTCCAGCCTTAGCCCAGCGTTCATGCATTTACTGAACTGGAGTAAATTCCTCTAGCCAATGTTAAATTATACCAGAGTGGGAGGTCTATTGCCTAGGCTAGTGACATTGCGAGCTGGACGATGTCTATTTCAGTCACACTACACCTGGCTTTCCCTGCTGGCTGGAGTTCTGAGATCTGGCTGGTCCTTTTCCCACCTCTCGCCCTGTTCTATCAGTACTTCCTTAGCTTGTCTCTGGATCTTAGGGGATTGAGAACTGTTAATATTACGTTTTCCTACCCCTGCCAGCTTCATTTCTCCATCCCACTCTCCCTGGCCATTAACAAGCCTCATCCTGTCACAAGTCCATGAGGCAAGGAGAGGCGTTGCCACCCCAACCTCCCCTGTATCTCTGCAACAGAAAGAAGAGCAAACACATCAGTGCAAGCTGGTTGGGTCTCTGCCCCTCTTCCTTTAGGCTGGAGATAGAAACAAAGGAAAGAAAGAGCCTCTAAATAAGCCCTTCTCCCAATTTCCTTGAACCACTCCAGCAGGTGATTTGGTGTTTGAGCCCTTTAGCACTCTGGGTACTAGTTTCATTTAAATACAACCCGGAATTCCAATCCCATTCTCAACAATGATACCAAGGAGCTTCTGTACACGTCTCCTTCTGCCAGCCAGCACTGCTCCGTCTTGAGAGAAGTGCTTGAAATGTGCTGGTCAGTAGCTGTGTAATAAACTGGCGATGGATTAAAATGACTTGTAAACCAATTTGCAGGAGGTGAGTCATTACTCTGCTTGAAAGACCTCAGTTTTCATCTCTTATTTTCCAGAGCAGATATTTATTATAATACAGGTTATAAAACAGCAACGTTTACCTTGTCTTGAGACAATTTAGCATTTTAAAGGCTCATAAATGCTTTATTGTGCATGATTCTGAATAAATATTACATTGTGCTACAGCAGATCCGTATTCAGTTCACCAGAATTTATAGTACTGCCAAAAGCAAAGAATGCTCCTGGCTGGTTTGGATGGTCACATTAGGACCAAGGGGAAACTTTCAATGGATCTGTCACCTTTCTATGGACAGCACCTGTCAGGGAAGGGAGATCTTAAAACGTGTCCTAGTAACGTGAATTATTATGCACTAAACGCCCTAGTACAAAAATTATCTTATACTGCTTCACTATCTTCGGCTCTGAATCAGAAAGGCACTTCAGCATGTGCTTACGTGTGGTGCTCAGTAGGGATGTTTTGCTGAATTGGGGGCTACATGACCCAATGAACATTCGGGGGTGACAAGAAATGTCTCCCCCGTTGCCACTGCACCAATCACCAAATCATAGAATATCAGGGTGGGAAGGGACCTCAGGAGGTCATCTAGTCCAACCCCCTGCTCAAAGCAGGACCAACCCCAACTAAATCATCCCAGCCAGGGCTTTGTCAAGCCTGACCTTAAAAACCTCTAAGCAGATGCGAGCAGGCAGCACAACCAGTCCGTGTGGTGTGCAAGGAGCAGCACTCAGGGGTGTCAGGAGAGAACAGACAACTCTATAAAAATTAACTGCACAAGCTCCCTGCCCGTCTGACTGTGCTCAGGCTTTGGGGAGCATCTTGTGCAAAGTGTGGATTCCCGCTCTTAACAGCTGGCTAGCAGCACCCCGCTCACTGGTCTTATGCCCATCACGAGACAGAGGGGAGGCGGGTGGCAGAGGACAGCGCTCGGAAGAGTTTACAGCCATGGGGGGAGTGAATTGTTCAATTCCATCTGTAGCTTACGAGGCCTCCGGATTCCCCGCTGGCTCTAAGCTTTCATGTGGCAGCATCCATGAGTCCTATCAACTCCGGCTGGCTTGGAGATTCCACCCCACCCTGCCGGATGATGACCTAGTCTCAGTTCTTCATGCCTTTGTCACCTCCCATCTGCCCTACAGCAACGTGACATCCCTGGGCACGAAGCCTTCAGCACTAAGGAAACGCCAAATGGTACAGAATGCTGCAGGACATCCCCTCAGCAACACTGGCCACTGCGAACAACCAAACCTGCTCTGTCCTCTCTACCCTGGCTTCCCAGAGAAGATCAAATACAGTTCAAGTGCTTCATCCTGACCTAGGGGTGCCCAATGGCCTGGGGCAGGGAATCTAAACGACCAACTAACGCTCCAGGATGAAGGCTGCGGTTGACAGCTTTGCTCCTCTGGCACCCAGATGCTCTCTACCATAAGGGTAAAGCTTGTCTGTGCAGGAGACAGAGCTCTCTCAGGGGTGGGTGTCCAGACTATGGAACGAAATCCCCAGGAACTAAAGACCATCGCAAACTTCGCCCCCTTCTGCTCCAAGTTCCAGGTACAAAGTTCTTTGACCGTTTTTCCTCTAAAACACTAAAACACACACACACGCACTTCCAAAACAAGACACTCCACTGCACACACTACTCCTGGTGACAGTATGAGAGAAAGTTGCTTAACGAGCTAATGAGGTGTTCAGATACCACGGTGATGAGCACAGTCTGAGAATACGAATAGAAGAGATCTTATTATTTCTCCCATACTAGTCACTGGGTACTTATCTTTGCAAAAGTGATTGCTAATGTTACTAGGACCTATCTCTGTGGTAAGGGGGCAATAGACTTTTCTTTTTGCTTCCCCCCGCCCCACAAGGAATAAGGATGCAGTATTTACAAACTGATTTCCCCTACCGGAGTAACTTACTCACTAAAGTTTCAAGAGAATCATTTCATTTTCTCCAGCTTCTTACTTGGTGTGCTGTGTTGGAATGAATCACATGGAACAGGTCATTTGTAACACATGATGTAGTGTTATAAATAAAGGTAACATTTCACCTAAGGTGGTGATAAATCAGAAGTGAATTAAGAGGTAGGTTTTGCTTTTTTAAAACATGACTTTTAAATTGGTTTCAAACAGTCCTTGTTTCCCAGGTATAAAAAATTGAATCCACTATTTGCAAGAAAAAGGTTTCCAAAGGAAGCATGCATTATTTAAGACTTCAGAAAAACAGCAGAACTTCTGCTCCATAGCCATGCGGTTTTCTAGCATCCTTCAAGGAATATGCAGTGGGTTATCGCTCTCCAGCCATCCTTGTAACCATTACCAAAGCCAGAGAGGAAGACTTGTTTAATGTGAATGGCACAACTGAACCTCCCCTTTCATTACTGTTCAGGACTACATGCCAAAGGCAGAGTGAGAGACAAAGCAGCCAAGATACATCTCTAGTCACCTTTTCTCTTGGAATCACTAACCCTGTGTTTGTGTGACCCTTTCTGTTCCCCTGCAGAAACATCAGCACTACAACATCTCTCTGGGTTGGGCACTGGGACCCTTTATGTTTAAAAGGAAGTTGATGGAGCTACCTATATCAGGTGAACTGCCTTCTAAATGCCTGCATCGTTTTCCCCCTGCTGCCATCCTCTCTGAGAAGAACAGGACAAATTAAATTATAATGAGCCTGTCTCATAGGGAATTTCCATGGGCACTGACTTGAGGCAAGTTTGAAAGGTCCCCATTGTCTTTGACCTGACCACCAGGACACACACATTGAAGAACTGGTGCTGATTTATAAAAGAGGATTCGGCATGGAGAGATGGGCCATCATCTGACCAAACTGTGTTTCATACCACGTTCTCTACTTGTTTTAATTCATAATTAAAAACAGCGAGACATGACACAGATAATACAAATAATCAATAACACTAGAAGTGCAGACAGAATGGAAAATGTGAACAACACCATCTCTGGCTACAGTTATTTATTGCTTGTCTTTGTCCACAATAAATCAAAGAGCCCCTGTGTTTAGGAGGAATGACATGTACCGAACACGGGATGCTATGATGAGCATATTTGAACTGTTCTTTGTCATGTGACTATTTCTGTGTTTTGCTTTGCCATGCTTGACAACTGTTCTTCTTCTAGGAAGGACATTCTCTGTCTGTAAAGGGGAATGGTAAAGGAGAACATTTGTATTCTGACACGGTGCCAGATCGTGATGCTGGCTAGGAGAGAGAACTTGCTGCCTGCCCATCTCTTCCCCTCCTGAAGCTTTCTGTGATGCTATGCCCCCGTCAGACAGTGGGGGTTGGGAACCGCTGACAATAGAAGCAAATCCTTTGTAACCCCCAGCCCATTTCATGTGACTGGGACCAGCAGATACAGAGCACTCCAATGAATGACTGTCTAGAAGGGGATATGGCAGAGAACTAGGGAAGGTTGTTGCAGGTCTTTTCCCAGAAGCAAGTGGCATGGCACCGAAAGCAGAGTGTGGGGGGGTGGGGATCCTGTCTCTGGCAGGTCCCAGAAATCTACAGTCCTACCTGAGAGCCGTCTCTCTCCCCATCACACACTGCCATGGGGGCAGTCAGTGGAAATGCTGATGTCAGACCCTCCTTGCTAAAAAAGCGAGGCTGCTCCTGAAAGGCCCTGGAAAACTCTCCCAGCTCAGTCCAAAACAGCCCAGATTTGAATTGTTTCAGGGCATGCTGCATGGCCCATTTGTTTCCTCTGGCCCCTGGAGAGGGCTGGGTGGACTGAGATACAGGCCAACGCAGGGGGGCACTAGCATCTGAGTGTGAGCTGTGGCTTGGTGGGAGGGGTGAGCTCACTGTACTGCATTTTGGTTTTGTAATTTAATGAACTGGCAGGGTGCCCAGAGCATGGGGATGGGAGCAATTTATTTATGCTAAATAAAATATCCAGGAGGTGCATGAATGGGACTAAAGCCTTCTCGATGTCAAGAGGACTGTGATCCACACAATAAAGCCACTAGGGAAAGACACTTCCCCCCGCTCCCCCGGGAAAACAGTGGCTGCCAAATGAGACCATTGTCCATTCCTATATTACAGACTTGCTAAATCATGTGAAATTAGAAGTTAACGGATGAACTAATCACAGACGGAGTTATTTGATAACCAGGTCAAAGCAGGATTATTGTGAACCCTGGACTTGACTATGCAAAGAACATTGGATATAATCAAAGATAATGAAACGTTCATCCCAAAGGACAGTGTTAATGAGTAGTAAATAAACTCAAATGTATCTAATTAAAAATGCATGCCAAGGCACAATAAATGGATACAGCAAATGCCAGGACCAGATTTCTTTGTGTGAAGACAATTGTAGGATAGCACAACTCCGCTGTGTCTGCAGGATCATGCATATAATAGAAACAAACATTTTCCAAGATGGCATTGCTCTCTGCACACATTGCAAAGAAATGGAAAAAATGCAGCAAACCATTTCTGGAGAATTGCATCTGGGAAGATGCAAAACAAAGTTTTTGTTGGGTATCTAAAGAAATGTACCAAGCCAGACTGGTTTGTGAAACTGGAAATGAAAAAGCTCCCGGAGCTCAGGACAGAGTACGCACAGAACGCACGTACAGAAACAACAACAACTGCTAATGATCAAATAAAAAACAAAGCTTGTTTCTTAGAGCAGGTCCCAAATGAGCCCACGTGACAAAGTCATGCTGGTGCATGGCTTAATGATGAGAGACGACACTCAGAGCTGGAAGCAGCCGACAGGAAGCTCTGTGAGTGCAGCACTGTGCAGATGCCACCTTTAGCCCCAGTTTTGTTTTCAGCGATTGGCAGGAATGTCCTTATTGTCAGCAGCCAGTGGCGCTGGAACGATTTTTATAGTGGGGTGCTGAAAGCCACTATAACCCCGGTATATGCTGGAAACCACTTCAAGCCAGGGGGTGCTGCCGTACCCCCAGCACCCCTAGTTCCAGCACTCCTGTCAACAGCTGCATAGTTTCTTCACCTGTAGCATTTCTAAACCCATTATCTGGAGATAGCCCGTTTTTATGCATAGTGCTAAAGTTAGAGAGTTTACATCATTTGCAAATAACCATTGAACGTTAAGCAAAAATGGTTCTTTTGAAAAGAGTTTGCATCACTCTCTTCCTAATGTGAGCTAATCAAGCTGAAATTTAGGGAAAGAAAGTAGGTTAAGTGCTGGTCAGAACCATCACATTTTATTTCTCTCCAACGGATTGCAGTCATAAAATATATTAATGTCCTTCCTGCACACATAGGTGGCTTTCTGCATTTTCGCTGCTGCCTTCAGCATTATCCGAATGTTTGGGGGATAATTTTGTTGCAATTCCAGGTTCATTATTCTTCAAACGCTTTACATCCCTTCATGATGAGCGTAATTACAAGAACCGAGGATATGAATCCCTTCCTCAGACAGTGCCTTCATTGGGAGTAAGCAGGATACTTATGTCATTGTCATACTCTGCGTCATTGTCCACCCACTTGTGATGAGGCAGGGAGCATGTTGCAGGTGCCTGGCCCCCGTTTCTCAAAATGTGGTGAAAATATGGGGGACGTTTACCACATAGTTCTTCTCAGGAAGCTTAGAGGGAGGGCCCAGTGCTCTCCTTGATAGAATAATAGCCCAGCCAGTCTCTCTCTGAACAGCAGCGCCTGAGGCCCACCCAATTTTATAATTGGTTGACTTGGGTGTAGCCCGTAGGCAGCAGGTACCCCTGAGAAAATGATACAGTCCTAGAGAGAGGCTCAGGTGGAACAGTGTTAATGGGTGACAAGTCAGGGTTTGAAAAGAGCTCAAGTATGTGCCCTCTTCTCAGCGAGGGAAATTACTCCCCTAGGACAATGTCCTGAGGGATTTGGTAAATCTGTCACCCCTTGGCGTCGTTAAATCTAGATGTGATGTCTGTCTGAAATTTTCCTCCTTGTAACTGTGCTGGAAAGCATCCAATTATGTGGCAGGGGTGACGAATTCCCTCTTCAGCAGGAATCCCGGGGCTTCTTTTTACACACTAGTTGTTAGAGTTAAATGACCCTTTCTGGAGGGAGTCACATTTATTGTTATCTGCAGATAAACTTCTCACCAAGTCACGTTTTTAAGCTGGATTTTGTAGTACAAAGTGAAATGTTCACCCTGTTAATACTCTCCTTTTGCAGCTGGGATCAGGGAGAATACCTCAAACCCCTGTGATAAAAGAAGGCTGGGGAGGTAGCTCCCTTTTATGGACACCCAGCCCGCCAGTTAGCTACAAAATCCCTCTTCGTAGCTGTTCTCTACTTGCTTTACCTGTAAAGGGTTAAAAAGTCTCACTGCATTCATAGGTAAAAGGAAGTGAGTGGGCACCTAGCCAAAAGAGCCAATGGGAAGGCTAGAACTTCTTAAAATTGAAACAAGACTCCCCTTTTGTCTGTCTGTTGTTCTCCGGAGAGAGGAGAGACAGAGCAGCGATGCTGTAAGAAGCTTTAAACCAGGTATTATGACTTTGTGATTATGTTGTTTAATTAGCTGGTGGCAACAGCTAATTTCCTTTGTTTTCTTTTTCAGCTCTTCCCTGGAGAGGGCGGTGAAAGGGCTTGAGGGTACCCACAGGGAGGAATTTATTCCCAAGTGCGCTTTCCTGGGTCAAAGGGGGTTTTTTTGTACTTGGGTGGTGGCAGAGAAAATCTGTAATCTTGGAAATTTAATACCAGCCTGGAGTGGCCAGTATTATTTTTTAGAATCCTTGCGGGCCCCCACCTTCTGCACTCAAAGTGCCAGAGTGGGGAATCAGCCTTGACACCCCCACAGAAGATCCTCTCAGAGTTACCACCTCAAAACTCAAACTCTTGTGTAATGTCAGGCAAACACTGTTTTTCATCCTCCCTAATGATTTGAATGAAAGTCATTTATCAAGAATTCTTTCCTCAGTACTATAAGCTTTGTTTTCTCCACCTCCTCCACACTAGTGCATACAGATCAGGGAGAAAATGAAAAAAAAAAACCCAACCATAAAACGGAAGACTTCCTTCACTGTGACAGTTATGGAATATATGTCAAAAGTTTTTCTGTAAAGATGCTTGCCTATGAATCATTTTTTAGCTTTATATACACTGTGCTCCTGAAAAGACAAGGCCTTTGTCCCTAAAGACTGCAACTAACTCTTCACTGTTCTTTTGGAAGAAGGTTCCTTCAATATATCATTCAGTTTAACATGCCCATACTTTCAAATACAAGTAAATGGGGTAGAGTTCTCAGCTACTGATCATGAAGTCATGCATCATATGGTGATACCCAGGGGCTAGTTTTCAGCAGACATCTCATAAACAAGAATGCTTTTAGTGGTCCAAAACTTTATAGACCTAGAATTCCAAATTGTCACAAATAACAAATTAGCAAGATTGCAATATTGAAGAATAGTATTTAACAAATTTCATTGTTGATGATTTCTTGGCATTTCTGTGTGAGAGTGGCACAAAACTGGGCATCTGCTCAATTCAAGTGTGATTCACTCATGTGCGGAGAGGTAACACAAGCTTTGTGTACCACAGACCTGCTTTCTCCCGCTGGCCCTGTGCAGAGGGATGAATTTTGCTCCTGGTGAATAGAGAGAACAGCAAGACAGCCACGGGCATTCAGTCCATTTGCAAGTTTTCCCTGAGAACTTTTCCGCCCTCTTTGTACAGAATGTGCTTTTATTCCAGAAGCTCACAGCTGCCACCTGTATTTCATTTCATTTCCGAGTCATCAGCAGCAAGGCGAGATCCCACTTCAAACATGTCTTATGTGAAGGGATTACTTAGGGAAAGCACCGAATAGACCACCATGGAGACAGGAGCGTGGGAGGCAGCAGGGCAGGTTTCCACACGCTGCATTACCCATGAGCCTTCGTGCTGACCTAAACTGGGTATCCTTGGCCTCCCTGCAGAAACTATCAACTCTCCAATTGCTTCTCAGGCCCAGCCAGGGTGACCAGACAGCAAGTGTGAAAAATTGGGACAGGAGTGTGGGTAATAGACACCTCTATAAGAAAAAGCCCCGAATATCGGGACTGTCCCTATAAAATCGGGACATCTGGTCACGCTAGGCCCAGCCCACCTGTTCTCAGTGCCGGGGATGTGGGGAGTGATGTGGACAAAGGTGGCTGTATGAGGCCTTTGTCCACATCCAGGGATACGCTTGGCCCGTGGCACAAGTTAGAGCAGCCTCGGGGTTACATCAAGAGCCTCTTACATTGTGCATTCTCTTGCATCCATCCTGTTTTGTTCAACTTGAAGCCCAGGGGAGAATGCCATTTGCCAGTTTGTACGCGTGGTGAAAACAGAGCTGCTGGTTCAGATTAATCTTTGAGCTGTCAAAACATTTAGCGTAGTTGCCCTTCAGCAGTATTTGACTAGAATTGTGTTAAAAGGGCTTTTGACTCTTTTCATGAATTAAAAGTCCAAACCCTGACCTGCCTAAAACCTTGCATGACATGTAGTTAGTTAAATAAATGTCTAGCTCCCGAGGTTATCTGGGCTGATGGCAGGAATAAGTTCACGACAGGTTTTATTCTGGATCAATCAGGTAGCCATTTTCACAGTACTTGGAATGACCAGTTTTGATGAAATGGGGCAAACTCGCCCTCCAATGCAACCGAATCATCAGAGTTGGGTTAGGCACCAAAATCCAAATCTCAGGTTCTTAAACACTGGTTGCTGAGCACCGCAGGCTGCACTGAACCAGGGTGCTCGGGGTGGGACGAGGTCGAGCCCCCTCCTCTTTAGTCCCCCCTCCCCCGCCACTCTGCGATCCATGGTGCAGACTTGGCCCACAGGGCAACCGAACCCGACTGACGTAAAAGCTTGCAGGCGGACTGTAGCCAATCCTGTGTCCTTGTGCTGGAGTGGCACTCCCCCCCAGCCAATGAACACCCAGGGGGTGGGGAGGGCAAGAAGGTGGTGTGAAGTTTGGAAAGAAGGAAGAAAGAAGGAGCAACCCACGGTGACAAGGGGCAGAGGGACACCTAAGCGCAGTGGCGCGAAGTCAGAACTAGGGGCTACCGGTGGGAGAACCAGCTGCTGCAGTGATGAATGCAAATGGACTCCTCCTGCCTCACAGCCTGGAGCCGATGGGATGGCAGAGAACATGCAGCCGGACCCCCCTGTCTGAGCTCAGGGCGCATGTCAGCCTCCGAGCTCCCGGGCCCCCGGGCCTGACCCATAGGGGCAGCGAGTCTGCGTGCGTCTTGGTTTGTGCTAGGCACTGTCCCATGGGCCTGGGATCCTCCCTGGGTTTGTTCTGTCCTGGGGTCAGGGAGTCTGTGTAGAGCCTTCTCTGGCTTACTCCTGGCTGTGCCTGGGTGAGATCAAAGGGATGTTCTGCTGTTGGGTGTGGGGCTTGTTCCAGGGTTAACCCTGGCCCCTCCAGCAGGGAGGGTTGGTGTCCGTGCAGAGGTACCTGGCTGGGACCTAGGACCCCTTTCCCAACCCTGGGACTCCTCCACAGGACAGCAGGGCATTTATTTAGGCGTCCAAACTCCCCCAGCCCAGCCCCAAAGTGCTCTATTAGGATGAGTTGGGTATGTCGGTGATTTGACTTTTGCCGGGTTCTCTGTGAACAATCTGAGTGGTCAGGGAGGGTTTTTTTTCCACAGAACAGCACCGCATTTTCCCAACATTATTTAGGTGCCCAAGTCTGAAAACATGGCCAATAAAAATACATTACAAGAGAGAGAGAGAGAGAGAGAGAGCGTCCATGCTGTTGTACAGAGCAGATTTTATTGGTGCATTACTGCTGCTGATTTTTCCCATTCTGTTCTCTTCAAAGGAGCCTCCCCTTCATCACAATGACACTCACACTGACTCCGCTTTGCCCTTAAGCCCCCATGAACAGCAGCAGCAACAAAAGGAGAGAGAGACACCCAGAGGAAATTAAAATCTTTGAACAGTGCTGTTCCCCAAGCAGACTCCTGACTGCGAATGGGATGAAGTTCCAGGGCCTCCAAGAAGCCTACTAGGAACTTCACAGTTGCTATGGATTTTTCATGAAATGCACTCAGATACCATGGTGGTGGGCAGCAACAGAAAACCCTGAGAGAGAGAGAGACTCTCCTCATCAAGAGCAGCTCAGCCACCCCACCAGAGTAACAAACACTCCAGAAGTTGGGCACGTGCCTCAGATGCTGCAAGAAAAAACATGAACTTAGGGACACTTTAAGAATGTTTTTAAAAATTGCACTCACGCTATGTTTCACACCCCTCTATCTGGAAAGAGAGTTACCTTAGTTACCTGGAGATCAACTTTACAAGTCACAGAGGGAACCATAGAAACCCACCAAAATAGCTAGGCTAGCTTTCCTACGCATACAATGCCATGGCTTCCCGTACGGAATATCCAGTCCTCATGTATGGCGTGTATTAAATACCTATGGTGAGATCTATGTCAGTGCGTGTGTATCTATACGTCTTAGAGCTGGTCAAAAATGGAGATTTTGATGTGATATTTTGTGGATTTTCCCCCGTTTTTCTTACTTTCCTGACTATACTTTCATAGTCTGACTAGACAAGTCAAATGGAGCCGCTTTTGACAGAACTCAGCACTGCCCAAGTCTCCTTGTGACATCCAACAAGAAGAGCTCTTTTCCAAATCCTGCCCTACAGCTACCTGGGTCAGTTTTCCACCCCCAAAATGGTACGTCCATTCCACTCAGACTATACGATCTCCAGGGCAGAGACTGTGGGCGCCAGTCTCAGCTGGAACCTCTTGCATCCACTCCAGTAACCCTAAACAATCATTCCCTAGTGGTGAATTTGTCTGTGTAATTATTCTTATTGTTTTAAACAAAGTCTTTATTCTTCGACTATCAGCAGTAAATAAGGCTAATGGCCTGTGATGGGATGTTAGATGAGGTGTGATCTGAGTTACTACAGAGAATTTTTTCCTGGGTGTCTGGCTGGTGAGTCTTGTCCACATGCTCGGGGTTCAGCTGATCACCATATTTGGGGTCAGGAAGGAATTTTCCTCCAGGGCAGATTGGCAGAGGCCCGGGGTTGGGGGAGGCGGGGGGAGAGGGGTTCGCCTTCCTCTGCAGCATGGGGCCCGGGTCACTTGCTGCAGGATTCTCTGTACCTTGACGTCTTTAAGCCATGATTTGAGGAGTTCAATAGCTCAGACATAGGTTAGGGGTTTATTCCAGGAGTGGGCGGGTGAGATTCTGTGAGCTGCGTTGTGCAGGAGGTCAAACTAGATGATCATAATGGTCCCTTCTGACCTTAAAGTCTATGAGTTTATGAGTAAAGGTGCTGAGTCTAAAGAACATGTATTCTGTAATTAGTTGTATAGTGTTTATTACAAGAGTAGGAAACATGAAACAAAGTGATGAATGCCTTGAATAATAGAGTCTTGATAAACCGGCATCCTGCAAATTTGGCTCACCATTCCCTCTATGATCCAGCACCTGCAGCTCTATGTTCTGCGGCTCGTAGCTGAGCGTTATGCTGCACATAAATCATTTGGGCACCTGCATGAAGTGCACTACTTCCCTTTGACTTGACACGCTGGGCGTCCAAACTCCCCCAGCCCAGCCTAAAAGCGCTCTGTTACGATGAGTTGGGTATGTTGGTGATTTGACTTTTGCCGGGTTCTCTGTGACCAATCTGAGCGGCCAGGGAGGGGTTTTTTCACAGAACAGCACCGTATTTTCCCATTATTCCCTAGCTTTCTGTAGCGTCTCACTAACGAACAATACGTGTCCTGACAATGTAAACAAGAACAAAGCGCAGATTAACCAATTGTTGGCAGGCTGCCACCACTCCCATTCTAAGCCTACGCTAACACATTCCCTTCGTGTTAGGGAGAAGAAAAAGGCACAATTGTATGTGAAACAGAATGAAGCACTTTATACTGCACATCACATGGGTGCAGGCCAGGCACATATTGCTATCAGGATGTCCCCCAAATTCACCAAGATAAAAAGATTCAACCCCACTGGACACAGTAGGCAAACTAATAACAAACGATGCATACAATAAATACATCAGTAAACAAATATTTCTTTCCAATTAATATCAATCAACTCGAAGCCTCAGCCACCATCAGGGCCCCATCGTGCTGGTTAGACCTGGATGAAGTTTTTCATCCAAAACTTTTTTCAGCGAAAAAGACAGATTCAGTGACACCAAAACTTTTGGTGACTGTGTGTCAATTTCACCAAGTTGTTCTATTTAAAAATAAAATCACAAAAAACAAGTTTCAAAAAGATCTGTTTTGTTTTCACATTTTTGAAATGAAATGTGTCATTTTTTTCAGTTTGAAATGACTTTTCATTTCAAAATGTCCTTTATTATCATTTTTAAAACCAGAAACATTTAAAAATGGTCAGAATCCAAATGAAACCTTTCAGTTTTGTGAAGATGAAACATTTTGTTTGACCTGAAATGATTTTTACTTAATGATTGTTCTAAATTGCTATGGATCTGTTATTCACACACTTGTAGTGCTAGGTGTCATACAAAGACATAGTGAGAGAACGTTCCCGTCCCAAAGAATGTAATGTCCGAGTCCCAGATCTGCAAAGACTTATGCACGTGTTTAACTTTATGCATTGACTTGAACAGAACTATTCACTGTGGGTAAAGTTAAACACGTGCATAAGTCTTTGCAGGATCAGTTCCGGTGCTTAATTTGTGTCATCTTCCATTCTGTCCCCTCCCACAGAGGAGGGAAATTTAAACTGTTACTAGGACAGTTGGCTCTTGCACCCGGAATGCTTTGCTTGTGTGCTGTGTCCCATTCCCAGACATTTGTCAGGCTTTGCCTTTTGGACTGCAACAATACTAAGATAATACAAGCAAGGGTAGTGTCCTCCTCTGTGTTTGGAACATGCCCAAGGCAGTAGTAAGCAGCAGACCTCCCCATAGCCCAGTGACACAGGTAAATGACCAAGTGTCAGGCTCCCCATCACATTGGGGATACAGACACACTCACCTGAAATCACACAAGTTAGTGGAAGAAACCTGACTGACGCTCAGTATGCTGGGTCCCACTGAGATAGAATCATGGAATCTCAGGGTTAGAAGGGACCTTAGGAGGTCATCTAGTCCAACCCCCTGCTCAAAGCAGGACCAATCCCCAATTTTTGGCCCATATCCCTAAATGGCCCCCTCAAGGATTGAACTCACAACCCTGAGTTTAGCAGGCCTATGCTCAAACCACTGAGCTATCCCCCCCGCAATGGGGGATGTTTGTTTCTCCTGTGCCTCTCTCTCTCTCTCTCTCTCTCTCTCTTCTCCTTTTATCCCTGTATTCATAAGAACATAAGACAGAACAAGGAGCAATGGTCTCAAGTTGCAGTGGGGGAGGTTTAGGTTGGATATTAGGAAAAACTATTTCTCTAGTTTGCTTATGAGACAGTATCAAAAGTCTTACTAAAGTCAGGATATATCGCTTCTACTGAGGATGACCATATGTCCCGTTTTGGCTGGGAAAGTCCCTTTTTTTTAAGTCCTGTCCTGACATTTGGGGCAAAACTGGGCATTTGTCCCATTTGCCAGCTGTAACTTGAACCCACACTCTAAAGAGACCTAGTTCAGTGTTGATTGTAGGACCCACAAATAGAGCTGGGCAAAACACACTCTCCTGTCCCAGAAGCAGCATATCCAGGGCCGGTGCAAGGAAGTTTTGCGCCCTAGGTGAAACTTCCTTGCATCAGCCCTGCACCCCCACTTCCGCAATGCCGCTCCCCCAGTCAGATCCCCTGCCCGCGGGAGCTGAACTGGGAGCCCGGGGCAGGGGGCGGCTCACGACAGCTGCCCCTCGGCTCCCCACTCAGGCGCTGAGCGGTGGGGGGGGGCAGTGGGGCGGCTCGCGGCAGCTCCCTGCTCAGGTGCTGAGCGGTGGGCGGAGGGGGGCAGCTTTCTGCAGCTGCCCCCCAGCTCCACAGGGGGGCGGCTCGCCGTGGCTGTCTCCCCGCTCAGCGGCTGAGTGGGGAGCCGGGAGGCAGCCGCCCGCTGCCCCCCAAATCTTGGCGCCCTAGGCGACTGCCTAGGGTCGCCTAGTGGGCGCGCCAGCCCTGAGCATATCACAATCCTCCCTGTGCCTCACAACCATAGTGGAGTACAATGCGAAGATGATACGTCGTGTGCACACATGTGGCTCCGAACACCTAGAACCAAACTCAGCAAACTGCTACACTCCGATGATTTTTGAATCCCAGACCTCCTGGGTCTGCAAAACTGAGCTGGGAACGCCTGAGACCAGGCTACCTGGCCAGATCTCCACGATTCCCGCCACTCGCCTTCTGCTGGGGATTCCACCAGACTTGCCCTTTGATCAGCAACGACAAACACGTGGTCTGAGCAGTCCTTGCTTTTCTGCACACAAATAGAACAAACCCCGGGTGGTGGACGGCCTGTCCTCATCGAAGTAGGTGGCTGCTGCTCGCAGGCCAGCACAGTGCCAGTTCCCTGGCAGGCTGTCGGGGAGAAGCCTGCAGCAGCCAGCCTGCCTGAGTGCTGCCTCTGTAGCCAGGGCAAGGGCTGACTGCAGCAAAGCCCCAGCCTGCGTGGGAGAGGCTCCACGCAAACTCAGGCTCGTCAAAGTCAGAGCAGTTTGTTCAAAGGGTGCAGCTGCAGCCAGCTTCTGATGGCAAACCCGGGTCCCCGCTGAGCAAGGGAGTCAGAGTCATTTCCGCGCATCTGCCGAGCTCGCTCGTGCAGCTGCTGTGGGTGGGGGCTGACGGGAGATGGAACCGTGTGAATATTCACCTTATTTCAGTGATTTTAATAGGATGCAGAAGCAGCATTGATCAGACCTTTAGGAACCAGCTCGACTCCATGGCCAAACTCCCACGGACTCCAAGGAGACCTGGCTTTGGCCAACAGAGGGCACGTGGCAGGAAGCTGCCGAGGTTCAGAAGCACTCAGCATGGGACCCAGCGCTGATCCCGCAGTCAGCAGTAAAGCTCCCATTGACTGCAACGAGAGCAGGGTTGGGCCCATGCAGAATGTTTTCCAAACTCCTGTCCTACATATACCATTGTCTCCACCAAGCAACTGACGGCCCCTCTGCAGTAGGCGCCGCGGGCAGCGAATGTCCCTTCTGTGGGGCTGGCATAATGGGTCTCTCTGTGCATTGACTTTCAGTATAAAGATTCCTCTTAGTTTTGTTTTCACGGAAGCAGCAGCAAGACTGCGGGAAATTCACCATGGCTGCAGGCAGCCCCAGCATGCTGTGACCCTGATCCAGGGCCGTATTAACAGACTGGCGTACAGGGCCCAGACCCATAGGCCTCTGAAGGCTAGGGGACCCTTAATTATAATATTACAGATCTTCCTCTTTTTTTAATTTACAGAGCCCTAAAATATATTCCTGTCCTGCATACATCACTGTAAGTGCAGGAAATACGAGTCCTAATTTTACATTTTAATTTAACAACATTTGATACCCTCCTCCATTGACAAATGGTTTGAGTGTTCTTTGACACAACCTGGTTGTTTTTAGACAAACACCAATGTGCTTGAATTGCAACATGAATATATAAATTAATGTGTGTACTGATCTGTGTCTGCTCACGAGACACAGATTTTAACTGCTCCTAATATGCTAACTTGCAAATCAGGGCTTTGTATACCAATCTCAGGTGGTGGTACTACATGGAAATAACCAAACCAAGATGTGTAAAAGAATCAGATTTATTACAAACAAATCCACAAGTATAAGCTTGGCATGTTTCATTAAACACCCAGAGAAGCCCCGACAAGAGAGTTGTGAAGTGGCTTAAAAGAAACCAATGAGGAGCAACACGGTACGTCTGGAGCTGGCAATGCTGAAAATTTGCCAGCGGAATTAAAGGCTGTAGAAATACAGCCAGGTATCACTACATTCAAAGGTGTGTGAGAAGAAAAGATCCATGTATCTATCACTGACCCAGTTTCTACAGATCCCGCACTGGGGAGAAATGTGATGAAAACAACAAGCAGATTGGGGTTCCTAGAGGTTCAGCTGTGTGTAGGAGTATGGATGTAGAAAAATTCCTGACTTCTGCATCAGTGAGTGCAGGGAAGAGATCAGTGTTTAATTTGTGCCGGGACTTGCCAAGGTTAAGCCCCAGCACCTCTTGGCCTGGTAGTTCCTAGCCCCGGCACCTCTGGGCCTGGCAGTTCATGGCACCGGCACCTCCGGGCCTGGCAGTTCAGAGCCCGGCACCTCCGGGCCTGGTAGTTCCTAGCCCTGGCACCTCCGGGCCTGGCAGTTCCGAGCCCGGCACCTCCGGGCCTGGCAGTTCAGAGCCCGGCACCTCCGGGCCTGGCAGTTCCGAGCCCCGGCACCTCCGGGCCTGGCAGTTCAGAGCCCGGCACCTCCGGGCCTGGCAGTTCCGAGCCCCGGCACCTCCGGGCCTGGCAGTTCAGAGCCCGGCACCTCCGGGCCTGGCAGTTCACAGCCCCAGCACCTCCGGGCCTGGCAGTTCCGAGCCCCGACACCTCTGGGCCTGGCAGTTCAGAGCCGGCACCTCTGGGCCCGGCAGTTCCTAGCCCCAGCACCTCCGGGCCTGGCAGTTCAGAGCCCGGCACCTCCGGGCCTGGTAGTTCCTAGCCCCGGCACCTCCGGGCCTGGCAGTTCCGAGCCTCGGCACCTCTGGGCCCGGCAGTTCCGAGCCCGGCACCTCCGGGCCTGGTGGTTCAGAGCCCCGGCACCTCTGGACCTCTACTAGAATTGTTTACTGCATTGCATATAACCTTCTCTCCAGTAGATCGCAGATCACATGCTTTTATAGAAGGATTTAGCAATGAGAAACATCCCGAGTGACACACTGAGCACAAGAGGGATACAGAAAACAAACTGCATGCTGGCTTGGATAACAGATACAAAATGTTCACCTGGTAGGGTTGACAGGTCTGGCATGCCAATTTAACTGAGAACGGCAGTACTGGAGACATGTTCCTTAGTGTGGGGGGCAGTTATAAAGTTTTCGTGTGCTTGTGGATATGGCGGAGTATTAGGATCGAAAAGCAGTGGAAATGATGTGGAGATTTTGGAGCTAATATCACAGTTTGATCCATTTCTGGCTGACCACCTGTTAAATCTGGACAGAAGAGGAAAGGTAAACTTTCCTACCTCTCCTCAGCTATATGTGATGAATTCATTGCATTGATGGGAAAGAACATTTAAAATACTACAGCAGGAGATTTTACAGCAAGGCAACTATTTCTAATTAATGTTGATTCAGCACTTGATGAATATAGACCACCTCATACTCACCTTCCAACTTGTCCATTCAGAGGGGTAAATAACTGATCGATTTTTCGGGTTGCAGCCGTTTGAGAACCACAGAGGTACAAGCCTGGCTGAAGCTGTGACCACGATGATAAATAGCCTAGGTTTGGATGTGTCTAACTGCTGGGCACAATTGTATGACAATGGTAATAACATAGCTGGTCATTACAATAGTCTGCAGGCCCATCTGTCATGGAAAAGCCCACTAATTCAGTATATGCCCTACACGGAATAGTCCTTACATTTAGTTGGAGTCAACAGTTGCTCAGAGGCAGTAGATTTTGGGGGGTTACGTAATCCTGTACTCTTTCTGCTCTGTAGTGACATAGCAACAGAAATCCATTTTCCACAATGTAAACATGGACATTAGCCAGAGCTTGAGACTCTCTGAAGTTTGTCAGACGTGTGATGGTGAAGTCAGGCCCTTTCTACCAAGGCAAAGCTACAGTGCGATTCAACAAGCCTGGGAAAATCTGTCAAAAGATAAAAATCAGGCTCCAGAGGCTCATTTAATATAATATATGGAGATATGCCTATCTCATAGAACTGGAAGGACCTTGAAAGGTCATCGAGTCCAGTCCCCTGCCTTCACTAGCAGGACCAAGTACTGTCCCCTGACAGATTTGTTTTGCCCCAGATCCCTAAATGGCCCCTTCAAGGATTGAACTCACAACCCTCAGTTTAGCAGGCCAATGCTCAAACCACTGAGCTATGCAGTGTCTTGTCGAAAGAAAATGGAAGAATTGAAGGCAGTTTGCATGATACACTTAGGTCACTTTAGTTCAGTGGTTCAAACTGACCAGCATCCAGCCAGAGAAAACGGCCCAAGCCCAGGTCTATAGATGTTATACACTGATATTTCCTCTTCCACGTTTTTAAATGGTCTCTCTGTACCTTCCTGTCGGGCAGTGAATCCATCACACTCTACTCAGATGTCGACTTTTGGTGATCAAAATGTGGCACTCTGTGTTTCTATTCAGTGGCAGTTGCTTCCGTAACTGATGACTCAAAAGCATAGAAATCCATAGAGGTTTTCAGCAGTACTCAAACACTGCAGTAGTCACTGACCTGTGGGCAACATGAATAGTAAAAGCGAGGAACAAAAAGAAGACTAAGTTGCTATTATTTGCCATTAAACATAGCAGAAATATTGTAGTGTGAACAATAACAGTCTCATTCATGGGTAATCAGTGCCTGCCCAGATGTGCCGATTACCAAGGCAACAGACAACAGCAGAACACTTGGTGGCTGTTTGTAAGCAGAATTCAGATGTGAAACCCAAGCACGCAAACCAGTCGTATTTGAATACCTTGTAACTGGCATGGAGAGAAACAGATTTCATTTCCAATGCACATGAATGTACAAATCCAAGATTAATCAGATGAGTCTGATTGTTCTTCTCAGCAGCTGATCCTCTGAACTTGGGCACAGGCTATTGGATTCCATTTCAATAAGCATTCACTCTAGCATATGAGGAATAAGGGAAACCATAGGTGTCAAACCAGCTTCACGTGATATTTGGTGTGGGTCACTCAGCATACAGAACACAGTGGTGCTATACCAGCTGGTACGGGAGACCTTCAGTTTTGCACTCCGGCAGTGAGTTTCTTTTTTCTTTTCAAACATTTTCCAAACATGTGTACCAGTAACAATATAGTTCAGGAATTAACAATCCAGGCTGTGCACAACCTCTGGAGTTTCCCTGTTCAATGACAACAGTGGGAAATATGAACTTTTTCCTTCAAGTCTCACTAACAACATTCACAAAGAATTTTTAGCAGCTGGAGGAACGTCAGAGAGATTAATGTTGGGATTATTTTTGTTTGTGACATAGAAGAGAAGATGATGAGTCTCATGGCAGCGTGCTCGTTAGCACACTTTAGAAAGAAGGAAGAGGGAAAGCAGCAGTGTCCCCAAAGCTTCTAGGAGTTGGCATCTTATTCAGCAGAGAATCATGTTTTACCCTTATGTATACAATTAAATTAAGGTGATTGGCAAGGGTCAAGGAGAGACTGAGCATCAAGTGATGTAAAGAAATGATTGCCCTCCTGCCTTTTCCCACTAGATTACAGAGCCATGTAGTACCTGCTATTTTCTCCCCATGAAAGTAATGGTACACTGTAGTCAAGTAACCTTGTGATCTCTTTCATACACTAAGCAGACTGAGCTCTGCAACTCTCTCATGGTAAGACATTTTCTCCAGCCCCCAAATCATTTTGGTGGCTGCTTCTCTGCGTTCTCTCCAATTTTTCAAAATCATTTTTAAAATGTGGACACCAGAACTAGACACAGTATTCCAGTATCTGTCTCCACAAAACCATCAGACAATGGGGGACTTTCAGGATCTTCATCATCTTTTGTGTGAGATGGGATCTTCTCTCTCTATGCCTTTGAAGCTATAGAGAGGCTTGCCTTCCCTTTGCCTTTCATTCGACTGGTTGCCTCGGAAGCCTTTAACTGGGATTTGGCATTTTCTTTTCTTTTCTCTCTGACTTGGATTTCTTGGCCACCTTTTTATTCTTCTTTTAGTCACTACGATCATCATCTTCCGCGAGGGAGTCTTCATCACTTCTGGAGTCATTCTCCTGGAATGGTGGCTCCTCGTCTTCCTCCTCAGTGCCCACATCATCCAAATGCATCTTTTTTTGCTTGGAAGCTGCTTTGGATGCTCCCTGCTGCTGCTGACCCATGTTTTTGGTGGACTTCTTTCTCGTCTTCACTGTTCTTTGCAGCCCTTTTCCTGGATTTGGAGATTCAATTGTTCTTTTCAGGTTTGGCTTCCCCTCCCCCCCCCCCATTCAGGTGAAAAGTTGCTGTGCTGCAATACAGTTTGGAATTATTGGAGGTGAATTTTAAAGACCCAGTGTGCACCCAATGCCCCAATCCACTCAGTGTGCAGCGGCAGTCAAAACAGCAAACAGAATGTTGGGAATCATCAAGAAAGGGATAGATAATAACACAGAAAATATCATATTGCCTCTATATAAATCCATGGTTCGCCCACACTTTGAATACTGCGTGTAGATGTGGTCGCCCCATCTCAAAAAAGATATATTGGAATTGGAAAAGGTTCAGAAAAGGGCAACAAAAATGATTAGGGGTATAGAACGGCTTCCGTATGAGGAGAGATTAATAAGACTGGGACTTTACAGCTTGGAAAAGAGGCGACTACGGGGGGATATGACAGAGGTCTATAAAATCATGAGTGGTATAGAGAAAGTAAATAAGGAAGTGTTATTTACTCCTCATAATACAAGAACAAGGGTCCACCAAATGAAATTAATAGGTAGCAGGTTTAAAACAAACACAAGAAAGTATTTTTTCATGCAACACACTGTCAACCTCTGGGACTCCTTGCAGGAGGGTGTTGTTAAGGCCAATACTATAACGGGATTCAAAAAGGGAGCTAGGTAGATTCATGGAGGATAGGTCCATCAATGGCTATTTGCCAGAATGGGCAGGGATGGTGTCCCTAGCCTCTGTTTGCCAGAAGCTGGGAATGGGTGACAGGGGATGGATCACTGGATGATTCCCTGTTCTGTTCATTCCCTGTGGGGCTCCTGGCATTGGCCACTCTCAGAGGACGGGATGCTGGGCTTGATGGACCTTTGGTCTGACCCAGTCTGGCCATCCTTATATTCTTATGTTCTTAATGTCGCTAGGGTGAAGTGCAATAATAATAAAAGCAGCTGGTTTCTGCTCCTTTGTATTGTATAAAGATGGTGTCATAGACTTAAAAAACCAACACCTATTCTTTCCTACCTTTGTTTTCCCAGTAAAACCCATTTCCTTGCCCAAACTTTCCCCTAATAGCAACTTCACCCATACTTTCAAATAAATAGTAATATGTCAAGCTTGTCTATTGCCTACAAGGAGAGAAGTAAATGTGATCATTTACTGTCCTTTTTCATCATGGGAGGTGTTCAGTTATTACCGCAATGACTGCCAATATAAGAATTAGATGGATCTTAAAAATATCAACTGCAGAGGATGCTTTGGAAGTCTAGGAAAGCAACATCAAAGAAAGCAACAGCTATCCACAGCCTCAAGTGGACTCAACAAGACACCCCTTCTTCCTCACTTGGGGCCTGGAGGTACCGTAGCTCAGTTTTCAGCCTCTTTCTACACTAGGTCACTTCCCAGCTTCCAAGTATTGCCAGAGTCATTTAGGAATAGATGGAAATCAAGATATTTCAATCCCAATCAGCGTTACTAGGTCTCCTGAGATAAATGTGGGTGGGTTGGAAAGATGCAATATTTTTTCTTATTTGTTGCTTTCCAGTCATAAAGGGAGGGTGAGTTTGTGGACCTGGTAGCAGGAGGCCTGCAGAAACAGGTGCTGGGTGAGTGCTTCTGGTGCTGTCAGCGGATGGAGATTCTGTTGTTTGTTTTTATTCTAGGGTTCTCTCTTCAGGTACCAGTGTGGGGTTGAATGTGTTACCTTATCCAAAAGAAGATCAAGATATAATGTGATTATGGTGTATTAGTAAATTCAAGGGGGACAATCCTAGGTACCAATGAGCTCCTTAATCTAGCAGAGAAAGGCATAACAAGAACCAATGGCTGGAAGTTATAGCGAGACAAATTCAAGTTAGAAATAAGGCATACATTTTAACAGTGATGGTGATAAGCCTTTAGAACAAACTACCAAGGGACGTGGTAGATTCTCCATCACTTGGTGACTTTCTGGAAGATGTTTTAGCCAAACATAAGTTACTGCTCACAAAACAGGAGTAACTGGATGATATTCTTTGGCCTGTGATATACAGGACAGCAGACTAAATGATCTAGCAGTCCCTTCTGATCATGAAGTTTACGACTCCATACTTTAGCTGATCTGGATGAAGCTTTGTTTATTCAAAGGATGCTTTCTTGTGATGATGCTGTATTTCCATTTTGTATTTTGTTCAAAAAAAACCCAAATAAAGAGCACAGGCACCACAGTGAGAGCACAGACTCACGAGAATAAATAGGTTTTGAAAATTTAACCAAACTTTATTGAACCCCCCAAACGACTGACTTTGTCTTTGAGTCAAAGGTTTAGTTGGGTTCTTATTTTGTTCCAACTGGTTTGCCCTTCCTACGGTCTGAATTTGCAGCTTTTTTTCACTTTGGACACAATCCCATGACTACATTTGAGAAGAAGTTGATTATTTTAGGCTATCGGGGGCATAAATTTCATGCAACTTTTGTAGGTGAAAGTCACAGATATTGTGTGTAGTTTGACTTGTTACTTCATTAACTAGGAGAAGACACTATATGAAACTAAGAGAAATATTGGAGAAACTAGAAATATTAGATTTCTACAGAACTACTTGTAAGAGTAGGTAGAAGCCAACATGGCCAAGGGTGGCAGGCTCAGAGCCTTAATTACTCAGCTCATTTGCATACATAATCATTTAGGGAAAGTAATATGACATAAAAGTAATGAACATGTTTGGCTGATAACATCAATATACCATGAACACTTAATAGCTGTGCTTGGTGGTTTATGGAGCACATTAAAGATTGTAGCTTCTATGCAATGATGGTGGTGTGCGGTTCTGAAGTCACCTTTTACTTCTGATGAATTGAACTAGTAAATTAGACAAATTAAGGGTCCATTATCTGGTGGAACTATTCAGACACTGTACTGTACGTTCTTCAGGTGTGATTCAGCTGGGTGATCCAACTGGTGAGTTAATATTGGAGGATCATGAACCGCTGGTGAGTGCCATATTTGCTTAGGTGGTAGCGGTCTTAAAATCTTGAATTGTATGTTAGATTGACATAGACAATTCAGACTGTGTTGGTTAGTGAACAAGGCTGAATCAAAAGTCATTTTCAAATTTGAAAGGATATTCTGAAAATTTTTTCTATGCCTCATGCAGCTCTGCTTCTACTAATGAGTTTGCCCACTGACCCTGATCAAATAAATAGATTGGTATCAAAATATCCAAGATATTCACAGGTCGCTAAATACCTCCTTGTTCAGTGTTACCCAAGTCTCTGAGAAGGAGCATTAATAATATCTCTAGCTAAATATAGTCAGACTATAGCAATGATGTGTCAAAATATTGCCAGGGTTATAATTGGCCGTTAGTAAGCATTCTACCACCTTAATTGGTATTGTTCATTGAAGGCAAATCCTCTTAGGAAACCAAAAGCCTTTTGGGCATGCATATATTATGAAGGTGCCTATACTCCAGGGAAATTAGTGAATATAAATTTGGGGAAAAGTGGCTGGTATAATCTCAAACTGAAGGAAATACTTCTCATTTTACCCAATTTGCAAACTACAGCGAAACACGCAGTTTAGACACACTTATGTTTTCCTCTTCCTTGCCACTTTCTTGTTACCTTTCTATTAACATAGAACCTCAAAGATATGAACATCAGAGTTACGGACTGACAGGTCAACCGGACACCCTGTGGAACAGGAAGTACGCAATCAAGCAGCAGTGGAGATAAAACACAAAAACAGAAAATACCGTACTGAGCCTTTCCCTACCCCAACCCCGTACTCACCACACGGTGGGCAGCCACTTACAGGTAGGAGGTGAAGACGCTGACGTTTGCAATCACAGATGTGAGCAGTCCACCCTGAGGAGCATCCCATAACGTCTTGTTGAGAGCTACGCACATTTCAGGGTTACGAACAGCCTCCATTCCCGAGGTGTCGGTAACTCCTAGGTTCTATTGCGTAATGGTTTAGTGGTTCAGTCTCAGCCAGTAACAATTAAGCAGTGAAACAGGGGTGTGATGCTGTGTATAAGAAAAGCGATCATTTATATCACCGTTGTTACCACTGTTATACAATTACCATAAAGCTTGTACAAAGTGTGTCATGTAAGATATCAATAGAAAAGGTGTGAATTGCTAAGTATAATTATAGAATCTCAGGGTTGGAAGGGACCTCAGGAGGTCATCTAGTCCAACCCCCTGCTCAAAGCAGGACCAACCCCAACTAAATCATGCCAGCCAGGGCTTTGTCAAGCCTGACCTTAAAAACCCCTAAGGAAGGAGATTCCACCACCTCCCTAGGTAACCCATTCCAGTTCTTCACCACCCTACTAGTGAAAAAGATTTTCCTAATATCCAACCTAATCCTCCCCCTCTGCAACTTGAGACCATTACTCCTTGTTCTGTCATCTTCTACCACTGAGAACAGTCTAGATCCATCCCCTTTGGAACCCCTTTTCAGGTAGTTGAAAGCAGCTATCAAATCCCCCCTCATTCTTCTCTTCTGCAGGCTAAACAATCCCAGTTCCTTCAGCCTCTCCTCATAAGTCATGTGCTCCCGTCCCCTAATCATTTTTGTTGCCCTCCGCTGGACTCTTTCCAATTTATCCATAACCTTCTTGTAGTGTGGGGCCCAAAACTGGACACAGTACTCCAAATGAGGCCTCACCAGTGCCGAATAGAGGGGAATGATCACGTCCCTCGATCTGCTGGAAATGCCCCTACTTATACAGCCCAAAATGCCGTTAGCCTTCTTGGCAACAAGGGCACACTGTTGACTCATATTCAGCTTTTCGTCCGCTGTAAACCCTAGGTCCTTTTCTGCAGAACTGCTGCCCAGCCATGTGATCCCTAGTCTGTAGCAGTGCATGGGATTCTTCCGTCCTAAGTGCAGGACTCTGCACTTCCCCTTGTTGAACCTCATCCGATTTCTTTTGGCCCAGTCCTCTAATTTGTCTAGTTATCTTGTTTATATGCATGTGTCATCTTTGTATCTGAAGTTATGAATATTGTCTGTGTTTGTATCTTAAACATATGTTTTATTCCTGTCTGACACACCCCAGAGATATTTACATTAAGGCTGGACAGCTGTGTTGATGGCCCATTAAGGACACTCCGCTCTGACAATGGGCCATCAAAGAATCTCATTCCATCCAGTAGACCAGGGGTAGTCAATAGGCAGACTGTGGGCCAAATCCAGACCGCCAGAGGCTTTTGGTCAGACCGCGACACTCTGGGAGGCCGTGGTCCATTAGTGCGGGTGAGGCTAGTTCGGGTAGAGGAGTGACTGGCTGCCTACTGGCAGGTTTGAGGGAGCTGGCATCCAGGGCTGACTCGTAACTGAGGGGGGCAAGTGTCCCCCCCAGCCTCCCAAAATGGGGCCCAGCCAGGCATGGTGGGGATAGACTCATAGACTCATAGACTTTAAGGTCAGAAGGGACCATTATGATCATCTAGTCTGACCTCCTGCACAATGCAGGCCACAGAATCTCACCTACCCACTGCTGGAATAATCCTCTCACCTATGTCTCAGCTACTGAAGTCCTCAAATCATGGTTTAAAGACTTCAAGATGCAGAGAATCCTCCAGCAAGTGACCCGTGCCCCATGCTGCAGAGGAAGGCATAAAACCTCCAGGGCCTCTGCCAATCTACCCTGGAGGAAAATTCCTTCCCGACCCCAAATATGGCGATCAGCTGAACCCTGAGCATGTGGGCAAGACTCACCAGCCAGACACCCAGGAAAAAGTTCCCTGGAGTAACTTCTAACATCCCATCACTGACCACTGGTCCTATTTACCACTGATGACAACTAATTGACCTTTGACTAAGATCATGTTATCCCATCAAACCATCCCCTCCATAAATGTAACTAGCTTAATCTTGAAGCCAGATAGGTCTTTTGCCCTCACTGCTTCCCTTGGAAGGCTGTTCCAGAACTTCACTCCTCTGATGGTTAGAATCCTTCGTCTAATTTCAAGTCTAAACTTCCTGATGGCCAGTTTATATCCATTTGTTCTTGTGTCCACATTGGTACTGAGCTGAAATAATTCCTCTCCCTCCCTGGTATTTATCCCTCTGATACATTTAAAGAGAGCAATCATATCTCCCCTCAGCCTTCTTTTGGTTAAGGTAAACAAACCAAGCTCCTTGAGTCTCCTTTCATACGACAGGTTTTCCATTCCTCGGATCATCCTAGTGGCCCTTCTTTGTACCTGTTCCAGTTTGAATTCATCCTTCTTAAACATGGGAGACCAGAACTGCACACAGTATTCCAAATGAGGTCTCACCAATGCCTTGTATAACGGTACTAACACCTCCTTATCTCTACTAGAAATACCTCGCCTAATGCATCCCAAGACCGCATTAGCTTTTTTCACGGCCACATCACATTGGCGACGCATGGTCATCCTGTGATCAACCAGGACTCCGAGGTCCTTCTCCTCTTTCGTTACTTCCAACTGATGCGTCCCCAGCTTATAACTAAAAGTCTTGTTATTAATCCCTAAATGCATAACCTTACACTTCTCACTATTAAATTTCATCCTATTACTATTACTCCAGTTTACAAGGTCATCCAGATCTTCCTGTAGGATATCCCGATCCTTTTCTGAATTGGCAATACCTCCCAACTTTGTGTCATCCGCAAACTTTATTAGCACACTCTCACTTTTGGTTCCGAGGTCAGTAATAAAAAGATTAAATAAAATTGGTCCCAAAACTGAACCTTGAGGAACTCCACTAGTAACCTCCCTCCAACCTGATAGTTCACCTTTCAGTATGACCCGCTGTAGTCTCCCCTTTAACCAGTTCCTTATCCACCTCTCAATTTTCATATTGATCCCCATCTTTTCCAATTTAACCAATAATTCCTCATGTGGTACTGTATCAAATGCCTTACTGAAATCGAGGTAGATTAGATCTACTGCGTTTCCTTTATCTAAAAAATCTGTTACTTTCTCAAAGAAGGAGATCAAGTTGGTTTGGCACGATCTACCTTTTGTAAAACCATGTTGTAATTTGTCCCAATTGCCATTGACCTCAAGGTCCTTAACTACTTTCTCCTTCAAAAAATTTTCTAAGACCTTGCATAGTACAGATGTTAAACTAACAGGGATCAGAGCCTCAGCCCCTGATGGGAATGCTGGACTTGGGGCTTCAGTTGAAACCCCAAGCAACTTCACAGGGTTGAAGCCCCACACCCCAGCTCCTCCCATGGGGCACCATTTAGGGATGGTGTGAGGGACACCTGTCCCCGCAGAGTTACGAATCAGCCCTGGGAGCCTGCCGGGCTCATGCTGTCAGCCCCGTGGGAGCGGGGGCATAGGCACCAGCTCTCTGGCCGCATGCTGGTGGGCTTGAGTCACTTCTCTACCCAGACGAGCCCCACCCCACATTACTGCCCACAGCCCCACAGTGTTTCGCAGACCAATAAAGAGCCACTAGCAGTTAGTGGCTGCTACGATTCACCTGTTGACTGCCACTGTAATAGGCCCTGAGAATATATCATGGCCTTGTATGTGTTCGCTGAACAGGGGCACCAGCCATGTGAAAAATGTTTCTCTGGAGTCCAGACCGTGACCAAGAATTCGGACCTTGACAAAAATAACTGACTACCCCATGCAATAGAGCTTTTCTGTGCATGCCTTAGACTGCAAGGAGCCAATGACCACGCCATGTGATTCAGTAAACCTATAGGGACATGTGATATGCTCAAGTGACCCTGGCCTCCATTTTGGCCAGTAACTTCCCATACCCAGGGACTGTGGGCTTTATTTGGGACAGTAAATTTCCCTCCACGTGGCAAAGGTTATAAAAGACGCCCGAGAGAAATCCATTTTGTCTTTTTCCTGCTCCAGCTGCCCTGGACTGTGGACTTACAACTAAAAGGAGTATTTTGAACTATGGACTGAGGATCTTCCAATCTTTTGAAAGTTACCAGAGAGACTTTTGCAAACCAGCCGTCTACTCCATCACTGCTAGAAACCTGATATAAGGACTTTGCAATCATTTGCATGTATGCAATCTATTAACCATGTCTAACGCTCTTATTTTCTTTCATTAATAAATCTTTAGTTTGTTTACCAAGGATTGGATGCCACCATGATATTTGGGTAAGATCTGAAATATATATTGAGCTAGAGGTAAGTGTCTGATCCTTTGGATTGTCAGAACTTTAAATATGGTGAAATGAGTTTTCAATAACCTCTCACTATATTAGACCTGTTTGTCTGGATGGGGGACAAGGGCTGGAACACCTAATGAGTACTGTGATTGGCTTCTGGTTAACCAGTGTGGTACTGCAGAACTTTGGTGAATCTCACAGGAGCCGACTTTCGTTGGCGCCCGTG
Source organism: Macrochelys suwanniensis (assembly GCA_033296515.1). Taxonomy (NCBI): domain Eukaryota; kingdom Metazoa; phylum Chordata; order Testudines; family Chelydridae; genus Macrochelys; species Macrochelys suwanniensis. The sequence continues at coordinate 1,778,706 of CM065781.1, read as the reverse complement.
GGTGCTGTCGCCCGACGTCAGGGGCGGGGCCCCACAACGTCACCCGGCCCCGCCCCTGGGCGACTTTGCGGGGCCCCACCCCCGACGCCGGGCCCACCCCCGATGCCGGGCGACGTTGCAGGGCCCCACCCCCGACGCCGATGCAACGTCGCCCGGCGTCGGGGGCAGGGCCCCGCAACATCACCCGGTGGTGAGGTGAGCTGGGCGCGGGCCCCGGGGCTGGCAGGGAGCTGCCGGTGGGTGCTGAGCACCCACCAATTTTTCCCCATGGGTGCTCCAGCCCCGGAGCACACACGGAGTCGGTGCCTATGCTTAAATCTTATTATAGAATAAACCACCAGTTGTGGGGGATTGTCTGCCCTGATTCTTGCAGTCTTCCCTGAGTGTGGCTTTTCCAGTGTGGTCCATCCCAGGCACCCGGTCACAAGGGGTTGTCAAACTTGTTTGCCTTATTAATAAAGTTGTCTTCACTATTTAAGAATAGCATGTAACTAGGAGAGAGATACAACACTCAATCGTTTTGGAACTGAAACTTGCAGCTGATGACTAGAATGACAGTCTGGTCACAGTACTGTCCAATAAGAAGTCAGTTTTACAGTCTTTTATAACCAGTCTCTTGACAATCTATAAATTCCTGTTTTACACATATGACAAACACGGATATCCTCTTTTGTTTGATGCATGCTGAAAACTTCCAAGCACGTATTACAATATTTAAACTTCCCATATTAATATGGTTAGTACATCTGTGGTTAGAACACTTGTTCTGTTAACTAGGATATTATGCTAAACATAATTAGGCAACTAAACTTCTCATTCCTCCTAGCTAAAATTTTCCATTCTTAATAAAAGTTACATAACTTAACACTATTATTACAAATTATTCTTAAAGCTTGCTTGGTGTTTGGTTCTCTTGTCTCAGGATTTTACTTAGCAATAGATCTTTTTGCCTAATGGTCAATATCCCTATTCAGGGTCAATGACTTTTATAGCCTTTTTCCAAATTTCATGATGGTATGCTTGATTGTGATGCAAATTGGGCTGTCTACAGCCCACTGATATCCGGTCCATGTACCAAGTATTTGGCCTCCCCCTTGGTCTTATTCCATCCACATTCATTGCAATGTCCATCCTATCAATATAACTCGGGTCTCCCCATTGAACATGTCCATACCAATGCAACTTAGCCTCCCTCAACTTGAAGTCATCTGTGACGACCCGCATTAGATGTCTCACAACCTCATTTTTTTCCTATCATGGAGTGTCAAACCATTTACCATCTCAACATCTTCATTTCCGAGCTGGAGAGCATACTGATTTCTTTTCTTGTGACTGGCCATATCTCTGTTTCATACATTAAGATTGACTGAATTTCAGTTTTATACTGTAGCCATTTATTTTATTTAAAATGAATTTAGTGATTTTTGTATTATACCAGTGTGGGTTCAGCTCCAGTTGCTACAGTCTCAAGCTTAACCAAGTGAAAATCACCTTTAGCACTTGTCTCAAATTTGGAGACACTAGGAACATTAGAAGTCTAAGGAGAGTGATCACTGACACGATCATAAGTAAAAAGCCTTCTTTGTACTACAAGTTTTATTAAAGCAATAAGTAAAATTACAAGTACCCAGGCATATATAAATCCTACAAAACCCAGGCAAGAATTATAATGGTAGTCATAATCACATCTTCAAAGAGATTCTAGAGTCAGATGGATCTTTCACCAGATAATCATCAATAGAGAGATGATTCCTGTTGGGGTTTCCTGCGGGTCTTCCCTTTGGTCTTCCCACTTTTACCCAACCAGGGAATCTGTTTTTATATTTGCTTTTCACTGCTTGCATCCGAAGAAGTGGGTATTCACCCACGAAAGCTTATGCTCCAATACCTCTGTTAGTCTATAAGGTGCCACAGGACCCTTTGTCGCTTCTACAAATCCAGACTAACACGGCTACCCCTCTGATGTTTTTATATTGTAGTTTTTGACCACACCTAACACCTTATGCATATGCATGAAGATTTCTACTCTATTTCTTTATCTGTGCTTCCACACCCCTTGAATATTGAGGTACTCTGTTTTTCATAGGTTGTTTCTTAGTTCCTCTTATTCTCATTAGCATCTATGCACAACCTGTGGTCAAGACAGAACAGTCAAAGATTTTACAATCCGGTGTCTTGTGGTCTTGGACAATACATTGCAGTCTATTGCAATCTATTTTTCTGTAACATCACCCATGTGATGTTACTCTTTTACAGTAATCTTGTGACTTTACTGGCATAGGGTTATTCCTCAGTCACCCACTCATGTCAAGTGTTCTTAAGCCCATGGCCTAGTCTGGCTAAGCTAAAATTTTTCAGGTCTCAGCCTGTAGGCCTTGCGTTCCAGCCATGCTTTACTTATATAACTAATACATACTCCTCATTCTAAATACTTGTCAATATTATACTTCTATAATCCTCTCTCTTAAATCTATTTAGCATATATTGATTATATATAAAATAGCTATGAATTGACCATAAAACCACATAACACAATAGGTGATATGATGCCAGGCATCATTCAGGTGGGCAACCATTGGTCCTAGGTATTTAAACTCTTTCACTCTTCTAAGCTCTCTCCCTGTAATATTATTTATGGTGGGTTCTCCTCAGCATCCGTTATTATAGTCTCAGTCAAACCACCATTCACTCTAAACAAGACGTGAAAAATCGATCCCCGATAGATCGATTGCTACCCGCCGATCCGGCGGGTAGTGAAGACAAGCCCTAAGTCCCACCTGCTCAAAACGGTGTTACCACTGTTCAAAGTTGGTTTGCAGGGTTCCTCAATCTTCTGTACATATCACTAAGCCATCAGCAAACAGCATATTCCAAGGTTGCTCTATTCGCATATCCTCACATATCACTTCCAAGGTAACAAGAAACTTTTACGTTTGGTTTATAAAAGCTAAGCGTAGTCTTCAGAAGAAATTTCTCCAAAGTTAAATGACTTCCTTGCCATTCGGTTTTATAAAATCTACTCATCCCAGAACACACTGCATTTAGAAAACCTAAAAGGCAGGACTGTATTTGATTATATATATCTTTAAGGCAAGGTGAAAAGATGATGTATAATGGAGACGAAATAGAGCTGGATCAATTGTAGATAATTCTCTGACTGAAAGTTTCTTTTCTACAGATGGCAGCAAGGCAGGTGACAGTGCAGCACTCTGGGATAATCATAGCAACCCTTGAAACGTGTAATCCAAGGGAGTGATTTTTTTTTCTGATCTTAAATTTTAATATCCCGAATATATATATATATTTAACACTGTGTCACAAAAACCATAACACTATGTTCACACTTAGACCAGACCATAAAGACGTACAGCAGGGGGCTATTTCTATCAGCAGCAGCAAAGGAAAACTAAAGGGTTTGCAATCATGAGAACATAGGAATTGCTGAACTGGATCAGACCTGAGGCCTATCTAGCCCGTATCCTGTCTCTGATACTGGCTAGCGCCAAATGGTTTAGAGGACGGGGTAAGAATCCTACAATAGCAGATGTAGGATAATCTGCCCCTTACATTAAGTCTCATCCTGGTCTCTAATAGTTAGAGACAGGTTTAAGATCTGACGAATGAGGGTTAATAACCCCTCCAGAATTTAACTTTTATAACTCTTGATATTCTTGATATCCATATAAGTGTCCAGTTCCTTACAGAATCTTGGTAAAGTCTTGGCCTCAAATACCATCTATGGTAATGAGTTCTGCAGTCCAATGACTAATTAGTATGAAAAAATATTTCCTCTTACGAATTTTGAATTTGTGATTATTCATTTCATTTAATGTCCCCCCATTTTTCTGTTATGAGATGGAGGGAAAACAAAAGCTCTTGCTTTACCTTCTGTAGACCACTCACTATTTGATATATTTTTATCATGTTCCCTCTTATTTGTCTTCTTTCTAAATTAAACACTCTCATTCATTTCAATCGCTCTTCAAAGGGGAGTTTTCCAGGCCCTTGAACATGGTCATCATGCTTCTCTGGACCCCACCTAATCCTGCAATTCCTTTTTGAGATGCAGTGACCAGTACTGCACACAGAACACTGGCTGCCTATGCAATCCATTGGGAGAGAGAGGCATGTCAGAATGGGATCCACAACAGCCCGCACTCTGAGCAGGCGGCCACCTAAACCAGCCAGCAGCAGCTGGATCTCAGGTGCCTAAACCCAACATTTAAGCACCACTACGTCTGTTTGTGGATTTAGGCCCTTGTCAGCCGTGGGCTGGCCACAGTTTGGGATCACACTGCTGCAGAATCATTCAGATTGTTTCTGGTTTCTTGGTGAAAGAATGTTTTGTTTTCACTTCTCACAATTCACGAGATGTTTACTTTTGTGCGTGGTGCCTAATGGAGGCTTGGGGAGGCTAAGCCTTCCCAAAGCTTGGCTAATGCTCCCCACTGCGGCCTGGGGCTGGGCTGTGGGTGGCCTCAGAGCTCCTCCAGGTGGCCAGGGCTCAGGGTGGCGGGCCAAGGCTCGGGGCTGTACGGCCGGCCCAGCTGGGGCTCTTCCAGCTGTGGCGGGGGGTTCGGGGCTCCTCGGGCCCTGGTTGGTGAGAGTGGGCACAGGGTGGGGGCGGGGCCTTGGCAGAAGGGGTGGGGCTGGGCAGGGGCTAACCTCCTCCAATGGGCGGGGGGAGTTCACGTGCCGCCCGTGTGGACTCTCCAGTTACAACTGTTTCAATGTATTTTAGTTTCACTTACTAGGCTCCTTCAAGAACTAAAAGTTTAGTGAGTGATCTGCTTCAAGCTCCAATTAAAAAACAAACATAGCCCCCATAGCAAAACCCTCAGATGCTTGTTTACCAGAGTCATTCAGTAAATGCAGACCCACTAAAATCATGAGTGTCTTGTTGTCTTCTCACAATTCAGCCACAGGCCTGATACTTCTTTCAAAACTCCATATGTGCAGAATATGTTGCTTCTGATAAATTGACTATTTACAGGATATTGAATGTGTTAAAGGGCTGTAGTTTTAACAACAAATTTCTGAAAATTACACAAATAAAGGTTTGAAAAATAACAAAGGACGTCTGATGTAAATCAACCTTTGTGCCTAGTTATTTTTCTTATTCTTCTAGACTCTGTGTTTTCCTTCAATCGATTGTGCTAGTAAATTTTGCAGTGATACACTGTGGCTGCAGTGCTGTTTTTGCTTGAATGTGGCTAAAAATAACTAGTAGGGAATCTAGCTCTGAGCTACAGAATGCAAATCTTGTTTTGCTCTTGAAATCTGTAAATACAACTGATGCTGCATCAGCATGTCAGCTTCAACATAAAAAGAGCTTGATAAATAACATGCAAGGAAAGAGAAAATAAAGTTATAGACAATCTCTCAGCTGTGAGGTCTCCTTATAGCTCCCAGTGTGGGAGAATATTTATTTGTGGAGATGGAGAACTAGGGACCCAAAATATGGAGAGTTTATAAAGAGGATGAGAAAAGTACGGGGGTGGTAGATGGATATATTTGCAAATACAGCAAAAGCAAAGAAATCAAGGGATACAACACCTACCTAAGGTGCCCTGCTTTGATGTATGAAACACGGTTAAAGCAGTGAAGGGTGAGTATGAGGAAGTGGTACTGTGCTGGGAATGGGCGACAGAGGATGGATCACTCAATAATTGCCCTGTTCTGTTCATTCCCTCTGAAGCACCTGGCATTGGCCATTGTCGGTAGACAGGATACTGGGCTAGATGGACCTTTGGTCTGACCCAGTCTGGCCGTTCTTATGCTAAGTTCTACTGCCCTGCCTCAGTGTGCTGCCGCCCCTCATCACACGCAACAGACACCGTCCCTTTCTAGCCGAGAAGGGGAGTAGGGGGCTGAAGCTGGCTGGCTTATTGCCACCACACACAATTCCCAAGAGGAAGAAAAAGAAGAGTCTGGTTGGCTCCCCCCATTTCCCACATCTGTGGGGAAAGAAAGGGAGAGTTGGCAACTCCACTTCATGTGGTACGAGAATGACAAGGGATAGGGAATTGAGGAAAGGAGGAGGGAGCAAGAGGGGAGAAGATGAATGTTACTGGAAAAGCAGTAAAATGACATAACTGAGGGAAGAGACAGGCCTTTTCAGGAGCCATGGGGAAGGAAAAAGCAGAAAGAAGAGAAACAACAAATGCACAGGTCGCAGAGTTTGTATTGTGTGCTGCTAAAACGTTACAATGAAATACACACCTATCAGGAGCCATCGTGGTCAAGGACTGCATAGGAAGAAGGAGCTTAGGAGGCCCAGGGTGTGGGTGGGAGGAGGCCCAGGTTATAGGCCTGGCGCCTTCTATTGTGTTGTTCAAGAGTGGAGATGAACATGTCGTGAGTTTGTTTTATGCAGCTGAGAGGCTGGCGTTGCATGTATGTGAGTGTGTCTAATGGAAAACGTGAATGAGTGTTTGAGCCCGTGTTGTTTTAGTGGCTCTTGGCTGGGACACAACTTCCACTGGCAGGATTTTCCAGGGTAGTCGACCATCGAGTACTTTAATTCTCTTATTTTTAAATCTTGGAATATTATAAAATGTATTTTTAATAAATCTTTGAATATTGGGGAAGTCCCAGAGGAAAGGGAAAAAATAATGCCATGCCAATATTTAAAAGGGTAAATATAGGTTGGTTAGCCTGACATCAGTCCTGAGCAAAATCAAGGAAAGGCTGAGACAGGCTCCACTGAGTGAAGAACAGGAAGGTAATAAATGCCAGTCAGCATGGTTTTGTGTGAAATAAACCTTGTCAAACAAATTGATATATTTTTTGGCTGAAATTACAAGTTTGGTTGATAAAGATAACTGCGCTTTTTAAAGCCGTTTGACTCGGCACCACCTGACATACCGACTAAAAAGTTAGCACTGTACAAAATCAATGTGACCTATATCAAATGAATTAAAAACTTGTTAACTGATAGATCAATTCTATTCACTATCTTATCAATTATTTAGAAGAAAATATAGAAAGCTTGTCGGTAATGTTTGCAGAATATAGAGATTGGTGAAGTGGTAAATAATGATGTGGACAGGTAATTTATTCAGGCAGATCTGGATTGCTTGGTAAACAAGTCGTTTAATGCAGCCAAATGTCAGATCCCACATTTAAGAGAAGAGAATGCTGGTTACACTTACAGAATGTAGGACAGTGTCAGAAAGCAGCGACTCTGAGCTCCCAGTGCAATGCGGTGGCTAAGGGGGATAGCTCACTATCTGTGTGGACAAATAGGAGCAAACCGAGTAGCATAGGGAGGCAGCATGACCTCTGTGTGCGGCATTAGTGAGACCATTACTGTGGGACTCGGTCCAGCTCTGGGGTCCACAACTCAAAAAGGGAGTTGACCAACTGGAAAAGGTTCAGAAAATTGCTGCAAGAATAATTTGATTTCGGGAAACCAGGCTGTCATAAATATGAAGGGATTGAAAGGCTCTGAGACAGTACTATAAAATTCTCTTACCTGTAAAGGGTTAAGACTCAAGTAACCTGGCCGGCATCTGACCAATAAGGGGACAAGATACTTTCAAATCCTGAGAGGGGGGAAGGTTTTCTGGGTGGTTCTTTGTCTGGGGCAGTGTGATCTCTGGGGACTAAAAGGACCGGCAGTAAATCAGTCTTCTCCAACCCAACCTCATCAAACCTTCATTATTTCAGGTAAGTTAGTCGGGCATTGCGAACAAGTTTTGTTTGTTTTACTTGTGGAGCTTTCCCTGTGCTAAAAGGGAGGTTTATTACTGTTTTCTGTAACTTTAAAGTTTTGTCCAGAGAGGGAATCCCTCTGGGTTTGGAAACTGAGTACCCTGTAAAATAGTTACCATCCTGATTTTACAGAGATGATTTTTACCTTCTTTGTTTTAATAAAAATCCTTCTTTTAAGAAGCTGACTCTTTTCTATTGTTCTAAAGCCCCGGGGGTGGGGTTTTAGATCACTGTGTAACCAATTGGTTAGGAGATTATTCTTAAGCTCCCCAGGAAAGGGAGTATATGAGCTTGAGGGGAGATCAGGGTGGGAAAGGAGAACTCCAAGTGGTCCCTTTCCCTGGTTCCTGTTTAAATCACTTGATGGTGACAGTGTACCTAATCCCATGTCCAAGGAAACATTTGTACATTGGGGAGTTTTTAACCTAAGCTGGTAAAAATAAGCTTGGAGGTTTTCATGCGGGTCCCCACATCTGTACCCTAGAGTTCAGAGTGGGGAGGGAACCCTGACTCAGGCCTTGAACTAGGAGAGTAAAGAAGATCAATCTATTAATTTATCCATGAGAAGATTTAGAAGTGACATGAAAGCAGTGTGTTTGTGCCAACACGGGGAGGTTTCTAATCGTGGAGGGATCATTGATATAACACAAAAGAGCAAAACAAGATCCAGTGGCTGACACATTCAAACTGAAAAAGGTGCATATAACATTGAAGGTAATTTGCTATGGAAGCAATTTACCCAGGGTTGAGGTGGATTCTCCATCACTGGAAATCTTTAAATCAGGACTGGCTGTTTCTCTAAAAGAGAGGCTCTTCTTCTATCACCAGGTATTAGGCTGGAGGCAGCAATTACTGAGTGAAATTCTATGCCCTGCATTATGCAGGATATGATTGTAATTTTCCCTTCTGACCTTAAAAACTGAATAATTCTATATTGAATGAGGTGAGATGGTTAAAAAAACCTCTTGAAATTATATCAATTTTTATTAACTTCTTAAGACTTTCCAACATCTAACTTATTTATTCAAAATTAGAAGATTGTGTGTATGTGCTCATTTCATCCTCTGGGCGCTTCTGCCATAAATTAAAGTACACAGTATAAAGCCAATAATTTAAACACTTGAGAACACCCTTGTGCACATCTACGTAGAGAGTTACTAGTCCTAAAGGGTTAAAGTGCCCTGAAGAGGGGGAAGCGCTGTAATCACCAGATTATTCTTTTGCTTTGTTTCCTTCTCTCTCCCCTTTGACACATTCATTACTGAAAAAGGTTCCCCTTACTCCATAAGCTCTGCATTTTCTTTCAGGGATGTTTACCCCTGAACAAACGCTAAGTAATTAAACAATTCACTATGCTGTTTTTAGAGAACATATTTTTTCTTTAGTGCTCTTTAGCCTGAAGAAATAGGCAAATCAATAACACACGTTTCCTTTTTAATGTAATATTTTTAGATACTACTTTTAATTCCACATAGACTCATAGTCCCTTCTGGCCTTAATATCCATCATGGTCATCTAGTCTGTCCTCCTGCAGATCGCAGGCCACAGAACCTGACCCACCGCTCCTGTCATAGGCCCATAACCTCTGGCTGAAGTCCTCAAATCATGGCTTAAAAGACTTCAAGTTACAGGGAATCCACTATTTACTCTAGTTCAAACAAGCAAGCGACAGCCATCATACAGATGAAGGCAAAACAAACAAAAAACCAAAAACACGGGGTCTCTGCCAATCTGACCAGCAGTAGCGTAGCCGGGGGGGAGCAGGGGGAGCAGCCGCTCCCCCACTGAGCAGAAGCGGCGCCTTTTTTGTGCTCCGGCACCTTTTGCTCCTGCGCTGCAGGAGGAGCAGATCATTTATTTTTTCTCTGGTGCCTTTTGCTCCCAGCGCCTTTTTTTGCTCCCGACACTTTTTGCTCCCAGCACCTTTTGCTCTGGTGCTACCAGAGGAGCGGAGCTAAAAAAAGCTCTCACCTCCGGCGCTTCAGCTGTTCGGTGGCACTTCGGCGGCGGGTACCATCGAAGTCCCGGAGCGAGTGAAGGACCCGCCACCGAAGTGCCGCCGAACAGCTGAAGCACCGCCGGGTGAGTACAAGGGGAGGCGCCTTTTTTTAGCTCCACTCCCCCTGTGCTCTAAACCTGGCTACGCCACTGCTGACCAGGAGCGAAAATTCCTTTCTGAAGGGCCAAAATCCGTGTGCTGTTTGCATAACAACTCGGTATATGGATTGTGTCAGCTTTTAGAGGCCAAAAGTCCAGAGTTTGGTCAAGAGGGCAGAGGCCTAGCAAACAGTGATTAGCTACATGAAAGCAAAATAAACAAAAGATAACCTTGCTTTGTTTTTTAAACCTAGTCAGCAAAATGAGAGATGTTGGAGCAATAACTGAATAATTGTATCTTCTTCAAAGTTGCAATATGGAACAAAGACGTCCTGTTTCTGTTGTGTTAGTTTCTTCTGTAGGAAGTTCCCACAGACCAACCTTGAGTTTATGAAAGGTTGGCATGTCAGTATAAGTTACGGCTTCCTCCCAAGCTCCCTTTCCCAGGGACCAATGCCTGCCTTAAAAATACAAAGGAGCAACTTGAAAAACAATCCTTATTATCGTATACTTTTCACTGTTTCTTTGCTTTAACCCCTAGGAATGTACCTGTTAGACAATCAGAGGAGCTACTTCATTCCTATGGACCCCAAATTGAATTCAATATACATTATATATATATTGTGATACAGCATGGCCAGAAGGCAGCAGGAGAGTGATCTAGGATGAGGAGAAGCCTTATTCCCTGTGGATTAATTAAAAGCACCTGAAACCAATTAGAGCACCTGAAACCAGTCACCTGATAAAATCCCCCTGCTTCAATCAGCCAGGGGAGGAGGTGGAGCAGAGAGCAGTTTGGAGGAGTGAAGCAGAGTGGATTGGTGGTGGAACAAAGAGCAGTTCGAAGGAAAGTGGAGGAGAGTTTTGAGAAGTGCTGCAGCGGGCTAAGAAGACCAAGATCCTAGGTAAAGGGACACCTGGCTTGTGCAGAGGGAAGGCAGGAAGCCCCACAAGCTGAAGGTCAGGAGAGGGAAGTAGCCCAGGGGAAAGAATCACTGGTACAAGTGGTTCACCTGCTATCATAGGGCCCCTGGGCTGGGACCCGGAGTAGAGGGCGGGCCTGGGTCCCTCCCTCTCCACTCCCCTTCCCTGGGATACTAGTAGGATAGCTGTTACCCCAGTTCAGGGGCAAGAAATGGCACCCTGAACCCACCCCCACCCCACAAGAAGAGAAAGTGCGGAACCCATCATAGTAGTGCCGGCAATTTGCCACAATATATATATATATATATATATATGTTACTAATACATTTCATTAAAGTACTAATTACATGTTAACTTGTTAATCTAAAGCCATGGGCGGAGATATTATGTAACCTTGGACCACTGGCTACTGTGCTACCTTGCCTTGCTGAGTCAGACCTAGCCAGGGGTTTGGGACTGCCTACCCCTGCCCATGGAAAATCATATATTTCATTGTAATCAATTAATTAAACAGTGTCTCTGAGCCTAATAAGCAAGGTGACACTCCATCAGCACTGTAGGTAATAAACTCCTATGCTTGACCTCTACACGGTGTGAATTTATGTCCTTCACTTTCCAACTCCAAATATGATGATCAGTTAGACCCTGAGCATGTGGGCGAGACCCACGATCCAGAAACCTGGGAAAGAATTCTCTGTAGTACCTTGAAGCCCTCCCCATCTAATGTCCCATCTCTTGCTGCTGGAGGTGGTTGCTAATAGCAGTTGGACATGGGCCATATCCATATGTCATTATAGGCAGTCTCATCCTACCATCCCCTTCACAAACTTATCAAACTCAGTCTTGAAACAAATTAGGTCTTCTACCCCCACTGCTCCCCTTGAAAGGCTGTTCCAGAACTTCGCTCCTCTGATGGTTAGAAACCTTCATCTAATTTCAAACCTAAACTGGTTGGTGGAAAATTTATATTCATTTGTTCCTGTGCCGACATTGGCCCTTAGTTTAAATAACTCCTCTCCCTTCCTCGTGTTTATCCCTCTGATGTATTTAGAGAGAACTATCAAATCTCCCCTCAGCCTTTGTTCGGTTAGACTAAACAAGCCAAACTCATTGAGTCTCCTCTCGTACAGTAAGTTCCCCATTCCTCTGATCATTCTAGTATCCCTTTTCTGAACCTGTTCCACTGTGAATTCGTCTTTCTTAAACAAGGGAGACAAGAATTGCATGCAGTATTACAGATGAGTCTTTTGAGTCTTGCAGCATGTCTGTTACTGTAATAACATTTGTTATGATCACTTCCCCCGCCCCCCGTTCTCATATGTAGGTACTATATATGCAATTCTCTAGTCATCGGGTATGATCCCTGAGTTTACAGAGTCATTAAAAATCCTTGCTATTGGGTTTGCAATTTCACTTGCCAGTTCCTTTAATATTCTTGGATGGAGATGATCCTGGGTCCCCAGTTTGGTCCCATTTAGCTGTTTGAGTTTGGCTTCCACCTCGGAGGTGGTAATTTCTACCTCCATATCTGCATTCCCATTAGCCACCCTGTCACTGTCACCAAGCTCCTCTTTAAATAACTGAGGCAGAGTATTTGTTAAAGCGTTGGGCCATGCCTAGATTATCTTTATTCTCCACCCCATTCTCAGTACGTAGCAGTTACACTTCTTCTCTCCTTGTTTTCTTGGTATATGTATGGCTAAAGAACTTTTTAACTATTGATTTTAATTTGCAAAGCCCAGCTCTGCTTGGCTTTTGCCTATTCACCAATACTAGGATCCTGGATACCAAACAGCTCATCTAGGAGCATAAATTCAACCTAGTTGGTGTTACTATAACCTGGTGGGATCATTCACGCTATCGGGATGTCAAAATCAATGGTTATAATCTGCTTAGGAAAGATCTAGTGTGCAAAAGGGGAGGAGGAGCGTCACGCTACATCAAAGATATCATTACCCATTTATGGGCCACTGTTTCTCTTCATGTCTTTGGTTCTCAACATTTCAATTTCTTATCAATGCTGAGTACAGCGGAAGAATTACTTCTCGTATCTTGCTTACAACACTCCTGCTAAGACATCCTAGAATGATGTTCGCTTTTTGGCAACAGTGTTACACTGTTGACTCATATTTAATTTGCGATACACTGTAACCTCTATATTCTTTTCTGCAGTACTCCTTCCTACTCAGCCACTTCTTATTTTGTATTGGCGCAATTGATTATTTCTTCCTAAGTGGAGTACTTTGCATTTGTGCTTATTGAATTTCATTCTATTTATTTCAGACCATTGGTCCAATTTGTCAAGAACATTTTGAATTGTAATCCTGTTCTACAAAGCACTTGCAACCCCTCTGGGCTTGGTATTGTCCACACATTTTGGAATTGTTCTCTTTATGTCGTTATCCAAATCACTTATGGAGACACTGAATAGAACCGGATGCAGGACAGATCCATGCGGGACCCCACTTGACTTTCCCTTCCATTCTGTGAACCATTGATAACCATTCTCTGAGTACGGTTTTCCAACCAGTTGTGCACAGAACAGAACTCTATATCTCCCTCATTTGCTTATGATGGGAAACATATCCTAGAAGGCACACCAGCCGTTTCTCTTCCTATCCTTGCAGAATGTTATTTTGATTACTCTGAGTATTGACTCCCCAGCAAGGATTTTCTGTCTTCGTTGGACAGTTGGAAATCTCCTTTGGGGCAAAGCTTGATTTACTTACAGTTGGGCCAAACACTTTTGGTTTTCAAGTTTGTGCTGAAAATTCAAAAATGTTTGTGGGAAAACTTGGATGAAAACCAGTTTGTTTTTGCTGTTGTTGTTATGGGACCTGTTTGTTTGGATTGTTTGTTTGTTTCTTTTGCAAACGTCTCTGGGAAAAACCATTTGTGGATGAGCTCTACTTCTTACGTATTTTCCCCATTCATGCATGGCAGAGTGGATGCCAAGCAGAGTGAAGCAGGCATATGATAATTAGCTAGATAAACTCCCCCACATCACCAGGAACAAGAAATATAAATGAGAACTGGAGAAAGTTTTAACTAAATTGCACATATATAAAGAGAGAGAGCTTTTGGTGGTCCTGAAGCAATGTTCTTCTATGTTACAAAAATATACTATAGAAACCAATTATCCACTGTCCTGACCAGTGTCACTGAAATCAGATATATAGCAAATAAAGGTATTTTGACTAAGGCAACAAAACCAGCAGATTCTCAGACTACCAATTAAGGAAGTAATAGGCATCGGGAGTGGAAAGGAAAATAAAACATTTTAAATAAAAGAAGACATTAAAACCATTTCTGCCTCATTTGCTGTGTTTTACTAAAGTTATGTGCAGAAGAACAGGATAAATCAGATAACATTGTCGAAATAACCTTAAAAGCAGCATAAAGATAAACACAAGTAGAAAGCTGAAATCCCTAGCAGAAAGTTCCATAATTGACGTTATTACACAGCCACTTAAGAGGCATTGTACAAAGCTATTAGGAATAGAATGAGAACCTTCTTACAATGAATTTTAAAGGTGCACTCTCCATTCATTCTTCAAATGACTTACACACTTCATAGATAGTAATTGCTTACATGGAAAAAGACCACTATCAGTCTGTGAGAAGGAAAGACAAACACAATGGGCATGTGACCCCTTTTTACTATTATTTCCTTGTACTGAAGTAGCACCTAGAGGACCCAACTGATACCAGGGCTCACGGCTACTGTGCTTGGTGCTGTACATACCCATACTAACAGACAGTACCTGCCCCAAGAAGCTCACCATCTAAACAGACACATGCCATATTGTTATCTCCACTTTACAGATGGAGAACTGAGACACAGAGATTATGGCTCTCATTCAACAAAGCATTTAGGCGTGAGTAGTCCCATAGGCTTAGTGTGCTTGTGTGCTTAATTGCTTTGATGAACTGAGGCCTAAGTGACTTGACCAATGTCACAGGAAGTCTGCGGTAGCACCAGGAACTGAATCTAAGTTCTTGAGTCCCATTCTGGTGCGTTAGTCACAGGGTGCTACCCTCTACAAATAACAGAACTATCTGAAATGATGAAGCATTATGACTCTGTGCTAAAATGACATAACTCGAGAACCCATTTGAGGTTGGCAAACTAGGCAGTGGTAGGCAGAGACCCAGTAATGCTTCAGAATAGAATCCTCTAGAAAGCTAGGAGGAATTCTAGGAGGAGACATACAGAATTTCATGAGGCACCTGCTGCAAAGGTGTCCTCTGCAAACCCCCCTCCCTCATGCCATTTTGAACTTCTAGGGCCATGCACCCTTGCAGAGCAATTCCCAAACAAACATTTTAAACTCTATTCAGTCCAAAGAAGAAAGTGTTTGCACAGCACTGATTATGATTAAATATTCTCACATGCCACCCTTGCATAACAAAATCCTCCTCAAATCAGAGCACAGTGCTGGAGGGAGCGCCATGGTACAGCAGAAGCAGCAAACTTTCTCATCTCTTCTGGGCATCACCTGGGAACATGGGAGATGTCCGAGTCCCGGGGCTGCCTGAGAAACGTTCTTGTAGGCCAGTTCATGCTTGAACATCGGAGCTGTTCAGGAAACTGGAGCAGGTAAGAAGAGAGAATCCAAGTGAATCTCTGATATAACACTTATCATGGCAGTACAGTACATGTGCTTACATTACCCCAGACTCCCTGAGCCTCATTGTATTCTCTTGCTTTGTACAATTAACAACATCTTCATTGGGCTAAATGTTGTCCATCAACCCATGTGCGCTGCAGCACCAGCGCTGTTCCACTTTGCCCAGGGCCAGGCTTTGGAGAAGCTGCTCCGGGGCATCCCTGGGTGCATCCTGTGGAGGCAGCTCAGCAAAATTTTTCATGGAAAACCTATTTATGCCAAAAAATGCGGATGCGGGTTGGCAAAAACAATTCACATACTCGGGTCAAATTCAGCTAATTCCTTCAGTCAAAATACAAAACAAAATTAAAAAAACAAAACACGGAAGAAAAAAAATCTGCTTTATTTTGACATTTTAGAAACAAAATGTTACAATTTTTCAATTCAAAATGTCTCTTCTCTTAGGATTATACTGCAAATTTGTTTTTAAAAAAGTTAACCTCCCCTCCCCCGCACCCAATTAAAAACAAAACCAAATGTTCAAACCGAAAAATGTTAAAACGGCAAAATTATCATTTTAGGTTGACCTGAAACATTAACAATTCCTTCCCCCGCTCCCTGATTTGTTTGGTTTGGCTACTAAACCGATGCACTGCGCTATCTCCGTGACTCCCAGCAGTGCTGTGGCCTGTGTGATACAAGCGGTCAGACAAGATGATCACAACAGTCCCTTCTGGCCTTGGAGTCTCTGGAGAAGGGGATCAGAGGGTGGCCAATGGGTCCAGGAATTGCAGGGAACAACACACCAAAATGTGTGTACACAGCCGGTCACACGTCGCAGTTCAACCCTGCGCTAGGCAACCATTGTTATCCTGAGCTTTGCCACTGGTATGGAGAGAATATTCTCTCCCTTCAGCACCTAGTCCCACAAAACTCATGTAACTTGGACTTTACATGGGAGGAGATGGGAGGCCGGGAAACATTTACTCCTGTAACATCTCCATATTTTGTTTACCCATAAAAAAATTAAGTGTCGAGTTCACATGCTCTGCAGTAACACAACATTGTACGTTGTTGAACAAATACCAAAACTAAAATGCCAGTCTCACCAAGACACCATTTGGTACCACTGGTTTTATTTAAAAATGTTTTCCTGTCAAAACATTTTTAAAATAATTATTCTCTTTTTCTGCCCTCCCTCTATGTAAATATGCCTATTGCTGGCGCTTGTGAAGTAATCAAAATCTCATTAGCTGTGACTTCACAGTGTGTTACTGTGAAAAAAATGGTGGAATTATACATAAACATCTGTGAAAGTCTCAATTTTCCAATACCCAAACAAAAATGTGTGGAAAAATGCAAAAACGTGCATGAGATGATTCCTCATTTTACCACTCTCTCACAACTCCTACATGGGAGAAGTGTGTGAATCCTGACATTATGCTCAGGTAAATCCTGTCGCAGCCAAATGATAATATGGTGTTAGTGATCATGATTTGGATGGGGAAAGGATTGTTTTGTTCATCTTGCTGATACACGGTCACTTGGGGACAGTTATCCTACTCTACTAATGGGAGAGGCAAAGAGCCAAGTGAAACTAATTCTGTATAATTGATTTCATTACAGAACTAGCGCGTAACTAGCACAGCTGTTGCAAGCTTTTACTTTTTGTAAAGTGCATCTTATTTGTAAGGAATGCAGGCGTAATCTTTGCTAGTATCCCGATACAAATACAGCGCTACACATATTCATGTACATTACCTTTTTTATAAGGAGGCCATATAATGCTCTAAGTGGTAAATTAGAGTGGGGTTTTGTAGGATGTCTACATTTACAGAACGCCTTTTGGCACCATTTGTGTGGTCTTACGTAGGAGCCACTGTACTCTGTCCTGCCTTTTGTACAGTTATTCTGCTAAAACGGGCACTGCTGAATTTAGAGATCAGGTTTTGTCTCTGATTCTGTAATTCAAATATGTAAATCATGCAGGCAAATTGCTGTCCTGCCCCACAGCTCCATGTGAAGGGAATGGAGAATGGAAAGGGGCTGTGAACTTGAGGATAGCACCTCGAGATTATAGCCCAGGATGTGGGAACAAGCCCGGGCTTTGGAACCCGTGACTTAGTGGGGCTCTGGGTGGAGATCACTGTAAACACGGAAGACGACACGGCCCCTGCCGCGAAGAGCTCACAGGCTGGCTAGAGACAAGAAGGGAAAAGTGAGAGAGACAAATTACTGGCATGCCTATAGCATGGTGATGGGTCCAGTGTGGGACACTGAAGAGAAGAGAAGAGGGTTAGATGCACAATAATAATATGCAGGCTAACAATGTGCACAACTCTGTCTTAGGGGCTCCGAGTCTGGCAGCTGTTGTGACCAACAGAGGGGTATTAATAGCTGTCAAGGGGACATGACTATCCTGTCCTGCCCATATTGCTAGATGGCAGGGGGGCTTCAGGGTACAGAGTGTAGGAATGGGGTCCTGGCACAGAAACGAAAACTACTGAGCTAATTTCAGCTTTTTAAAATGCTGTTTGTATTATTTAAATTGCCCGTTATTGCGAAGTTACCACCTGTCGCACAAAGTCAAACCACACTATGCTCAGGATTGGACACTGACAACGCGTGTGGCAAGGCTCTAGCTGCTCCCAGTCTCCAAGTGGAGATCCAGGGGCCTCTGGAGACACGGGAGCATGCGCCAGACGTGACGAGAGGACAATAGGTCTTGTAGGAGGGACAAAGACTTTGGCTTAGTCTGGGCTCCCATGGGATGACCTTGTGAGGCTGGGCTCAGCAGGAAGTCCCACCCAACAGGACCAGAGTGGCAGCCCCTCACAGCCCTCTGATTGGCCGATACCAGTATATAAACCAGGAGGCCACGAAGGGGAGCTGTCTGAGCAACAACACTCCAGACCCTGCCTGCTTGCGATAGACCCTAGACTCTGGCTTCTGACCCTGGTTTGTCCTCGACTTCGCTCTTTGATCACTGTCTGTAACCTGGTGCCTGATCCCAATCACCTGGTAACCTGACCCAGCCTGATCCTGCCCCCGGCTCACCTCAGATTCTGGCCTCAGACTGACTCCCGTTCTGACCACCCTTGTCCCGGCTGTGACACTGAGGCTCTACGGAAAGAGCCAGGAAAGTTTGGGTTGCTGAACTTTCTGGTGTGGTGGACAGATACGGGAAGGGACTACTCAGCCTGCCCAGGCTCCGAGGAAAGAGTCTGTGAGGTTTTTGATTCAGTTTGTTAAAAAAAGCTTGACATAAAACATCTAACCCTGCTGGAAACAGCTTTCCTGGATTCTGTGAGAGCTTCTGACAGAATGACCCAAAGGGGTGAGCTGTCTCGGCAAGAGCAAAACCTGGTCAAGGAGGAGGAGGGCATTATCAGAGAGGTCCAAATCCTTCACAAGGACAAATGGCACCGATTAGTGAATCACACCTCAAATATACACATTGTTCATTAGCAGTTTGCAAGATCAGAAAAAGAAATATATCATTTTAACACTACAGATGCCATGGAAAAGCCGTCTGAGAACCAGGTGCTATATTCAGAACAAAATCCATTTTTTTTCTCGTGTCGCATTTTCCCATATTGCATTTTAGGTTGTTCTCTGCACACATCCCCCTCATCCTTATTTTAAAATATTAAATTATTTAGGAATCAGTAAAAATAATGGAGAACAAAATATAATGTTATTGTTTACAAAAACATGTTCCAAACTCTTGGCATAGCGGGACATCACAATGGCTGTGATGGGTGTTTATTCCTTGACACTGCTTTAAAATTAAAAATGTGGGTTTTGAAAACAGGATCAGCTGTAGAATGGGACTCGCTGCTCTATATTGCAATGCTCATTTATTCCATTCCTCCTTTGCACTCGTGTGTTGGTATTTACTGCTGCGTCCGTATTAGTCATTAATTGTGTTTGTTTCTCAGAGTGGCTTTAAGCCAGCTGTCAAAGCAGCAGTAATGGGCAATGCACTGGCAGCAATCCAGGAGATGGAGGGCAGTCAGATGGCCATGAAATCTCACATACAGATGAAAATTAAACCTTTTATTTAGATTGCATGGAAATTAAAAGGGTATTTGTGGTACAAGTGGCCATTGGCAGGCAGCGCACATTAAAAAATTCACTGAAACCCCTTGTGTGTAAGGCATTGATTAGTCATCTCAGACCTGGGATTCACTCAATTCTCTTGAAATCAGTTCCTGACCTCTAGTAAGGGGAGCCTGTACAAGTGTCCCTCCATGTAACAGCTTCATTTCTGCAAGATCATTTCCATGAGGAAACTCAAATGAGACACTAAACCAGATTCATAGGTAGGTAAATAAAAGGGATGCAGGGCACTGTTCAACATCCTCCTCCATTGCTGAACCAGGTTTGCCATCTGTATTCCCAGTACATCTGGGTGCCTGCTTAGCCCTTGCTAAATTAGAGCAGCCTTGGGTTGGCTCTAATTTACACCCTGGCTGTCCATGGTACCCAGGAATGGTGAGCAGCTGAGTGCATTGCAGTCGAGCCACACTCCTCCTCGCTTCCCCAAGCTTTGGTAGGTGCCTCACAGACCCATTACAGAGATACGACCCCTGCTCCAAACAGATTGCAACCTGAAATCAGAGCAGACATGACGACGGGCTCAGAGGGATGTGGGCGGGCAGGGCCAGGGTGAGGGGAGTCAGAGAATACTGATGGCTGAAGCACTACCTGGGTGAAGTCAATTGTTTAAAGTCATAAAATAATGTTTTTAAGTTAAGAATAAACTAATTTTTTCATTAAAAAGAAAAAAATAGGTTTATTTGATGGAAAAGAAAAGAAAAAACAGAGACGACTGAATTTCAATTTCCACTTTTTGCTTTTTCCTCTTGAGGCCCCTCAGTGCCCACCCATTTCTCAGAGGTAAAATTGAAAGAGGAAAAAAACCCCAAACAAACCAGGAGATAAGGGAGGGTTTGGTGAGCCTGGGGGACAAAGAGAATAAACTGATAATTGTTTCTTGCACAGTAATTTTAATAAATGAACAATCATTCCCTTCCAAAACCTGCACAATGAATATTAGGGATCATTTTTTAAAAAAAGTTTCACTAAAAATCCTCATCAACACCAACAATAACCATCTTTGAACCAACTCTAAATACTAACAACATTGGCATGAAGCAAAATCCACAGACAACTACCTAAACGGTACATAAATACCATACATGCAAGGAGCTTCCTTTAATATATGCAAGGCCACCAAGGACATGCTGCTGCCCCTGTACCAGGGCTCTCTGCTCCTTTGCAGCCTTCTTTGTGTTTGCTGCTAAGACACATTGACCGTTTCTTAGGGGTAATAGCACCGCCTGCTTCATTTCCATCACAACGCACTGCTCCCAGAATTAAAGGCAGTTGCTGCATCTCCATTTCATCCCAGTCCCCTCAGCAATCTTTATACTACCAGGAAAAGTAACAATTCTATCAAACATTCTGCTTAAATAATGTGCCATGTGCAAATCTGAATGGAATAGCAGCATCTCGGATGCAGAGATCAGCACTCACGCTCAGTTCTAAGCAAAATTCTATGGTTTGGGGAGTTACCCTGCCGAAGCATCATTCTACACCTGGACAGGGACCCATTACTGCACATAATATGCTGTTTAATGAACAAGCATATAGAAAAAGAATAGACAATGATTTGCACAACTGTAACTGAAGAGTCATGACTACATTTTATCAGACAGACGTAAAGAGATTGAAACCACTTCCCTAAGTAACAAACCCATTGCATTACTGAACAATCAAAAGCACACCAGCATCATTCAGTTCGAGAAGAGTAGTGTGTTTCTCTAAGGTTTTGCCAGGCTTTTCTGGGCATACTTTTCATTTAGTAACATCCTTGTGGCCACAACTATGGGAGAACCTTGCCTTCCCTATGGAAAGCTCAACTATAGCGGAGGAGAGCCGTCGGTTCCACAATTTCCCCACCTCCCCTATGGACTCATTACAGGAACATCATCTCCAAATCCCTGTGTAGGACCAAAAACGAGATGCCACCCCAGGTTTTTTGTACTGAGCCCAGTTCATCCTGATGGGACAGGACTATGGGAGCTTACTCTGTGTTGTGAGAAGACTAGTACTGTTCCAACGTGGTCAATAAAGCTCATGGTTGATGTTCCTCACTATCAGTGAAGGCCAAACCTATAACAGGTCCAAAAAAGAACTAGATAAGTTCATGGAGGACAGGTCCATCAATGGCTATTATAGAATCATAGAATATTAGGGTTGGAAGAGACCTCAGGAGGTAATCTAGTCCAACCCCAACTAAATCATGCCACCCAGGGCTTTGTCAAGCCAGGCCTTATAAACCTCTAAGGAAGGAGATTCCACCACCTCCCTAGGTAACCCATTCCAGTGCTTCGCCACCCTACTAGTGAAATAGTGTTTCCTAATATTCAACCTAGACCTCCTCCACTGCAACATGAGACCATTGCTTCTTGTTGTGTCATCTGCCACCACTGAGAACAGCCGAGCTCCATCCTTTTTGGAACCCCCCTTCAGGTAGTTGAAGGCTGCTATTAAATCCTCCCTCACTCTTCTCTTCTGCAGACTAAACAAGCCCAATTCCCTCAGCCTCTCCTCGTAAGTCATGTGCTCCAGCCCCCTGATCATTTTTGTTGCCCTCTGCTGGACTCTCTCCAATTTGTCCACATCCTTTCTTTAGTGGAGGGACCAAAACTGGATGCAATTGTGACGGAGTAGAGAGCGAGATGGATCTGACCTGAGAGGCTGGCTGCATTGGGAAAGGCTGCATCGGGAATGCGAGACTTTACCTGAGGCTGTAACATGAGCCAGGACGGGGGTTGGGAGGTGACACCTTTGGCTGGGAGAATGGTAAAAGGCTAGGGGAGGGGCCCCGGGGGAAGGGGAAGAGCCTGCTGGAGGTTTGGCTGGCTCTTGGTCAGTTGGGAGCTGGGTGGTGAAACGCAGGGAGCCCCAGAGCTGGGGTCTAAGCTCCCTGCCCCCCAGAAGGGCCCAGCTGAGGGGTCCTGGTCATACTTACAAGCTCTGTTTGGACTCTTTCCTGACAACCCTAATAAACCTTCTGTTCTACTGGCTGGCTGAGAGTCACATTGAATCCCGGGAAGAGGGGTGCAGGACCTGACTCCCCCACACTCCGTGACAGCAATACTCTAGATGTGGCCTCACCAGTGCCTAATAGAGGGGAATAATCACTTCCCTCGATCTGCTAGCAATGCTCCTACTAACGCAGCCCAATATGCCATTAGCCTTCTTGGCAACAAGGGCACACTGCTGACTCATATCCAGCTTCTCACCCACAGTAATCCCTAAGTCCTTTTCTGCAGAAATGCTGCTTAGCCAGTCAATCCCCAGTCTGTAGCGGTGCATGGGATTCTTCCATCCTAAGTGCAGGACTCTGCACTTGTCCTTGCTGAACTTGTTAGCTGGGATGGGTAGGGATGCAACACCATGCTCTGAGTGTCGCTAGCCTCTGTCTGCCAGAAGCTGGGAATGGGCGACAGGGGATGGATCACTTGATGATTACCTGTTCTGTTCATTCCCTCTGGGGCACCTGGCATTGGCCACTGTCAAAAGACAGGATACTGGGCTAGAAGGACCTTTTGGCCTGACCCAGTCTGGCCGTGCTCATGTTCTTAGCTCAGCTCTCGGTGCTTGGATAAACCAGCACATCCTTTCTGCAGCACAGGGTGCTGATCCAGGTATGGAAAGATCTAGTAGCCCAACTACCCACCCCAGAGCCTTTTCTGGGTCAGCCTATTTGGAGGTGGCACACAATCCTTGCCGGTGCCATGCAGAAAATGTTCAGCTGGTGTATCCACACCTTTCCCCCATGCCGAGATAACATGGGGTCTAAGCAGTGAGAGGTCTATATGGAGGACCTCTGAATTTCACACCAGGGGCCCAGGTCCAAAGACCCCTAACTTCAGTAGAAAGACTCCCTTTGACTTCAGTGGGTTTTGGATCAATCCTTATGTCCTGAAATCCCATTGATTCCACGGAAATTCTGCAGGCAGAAAAGCTACAGGACTGAGCCGTAAGAGTGACAATAATTTGGGGCTGAGGTTACTGCCTCAGCATTCTGGGGATATTCACTAGTAAAAATTAGATATGTTAAAGTGTTTTAAAAGTAGAATATGTTGATTCTGATGACCAAGCTTAACGCACCCAATGGCCCAACAATCATCATTCAGTCTCGGTGCTGAAACACTGCAGCTAATGTAGAAATACATTTTTGAAGACCTCTTATATTGAATGCAAGTACTTTACCAAAGTTATTGTGACCCTGTTTGCTACAGATCTTTTCAATGTCAGGTTTCCATTCAGGGAAAGAAACAAAGCTTTTGTGAGGCGTTTAAAGCCAAAAACAAAATGTTTTTGCTGTCTTATAATCTTTCTCTGATGTTCAGAAGACTTTTCTCCCTTCCTGGGTTATTGTCGATTTTTGTTTGTTTGCAACTCGCAGAACAACATAAGTAGAAGAAAATAATTGACAGTCAAGCTAAGAAGTCAAACTCTTCAGCACTTCACAGACATTAGTTTGTTGGAACACTTTATTTAGAGCACAGCATGAAAATCGAGTGTCAAAATAAAACTGCAGCATCTGACTTGCCTCAGCCTGTTCCTGTTTTCCCATTCATGCACCTGCTTTGCATGGTGTATGTTCCTGGTGAATGTTAAATATTCTCTCTTCCCTAGTATTGACAGTGATTGCACTTATATCTTTAACTGGCACTCTCTGACATGCTCAGCTTTCAAGGTCATTCCTCCTCGGACAGTGTCTGGCAACAGAGTACCTACGAATGATCCCTCTGCAGGCTAGACAGGGTCTCTTGCCATTACTCCTGGTTCCACTTGGGAGGTGAAGAAGGAGTTTGGATTAAAGGCCTAGTGGGAGGATCTGAGCTGTGAGACAGATATTGCAACCACATGCAGAGTCATTGAGCACCGCATTGTATTACATTTCTGAATGGTCTATGCATCACTGAGGGCCAGGGATTGTCTGACAGTCCAGAGGTGAGGGTTAAGGGTTACTACAGCTCCACCAGCGTTTACATACAGTGGTGAGTGACTAAAGTGGATCACATCGGTTACAAACCCCATCCCCTGGGCCGGCTTGCACATACGGGTTGGAACTGGGTTTTCCAGAGACCAAAAGACAACAAAAGGGCTTTTGGCAGAAAAAGGTTGTGGGTAAACTGCCTCAGGGCCTTCTTTCTGATCCAGCAAACGGACAGGACCTTCTGATCAAAGGGGCCCCAATGTTTGTGGAAGGGTGGGAAAGACTTCGGGCTACCAGGGCCCTAAGATTGATAGGCGAGTTCTGGTGAGCTTTTAGCATGCGTGCAGGGGCCTCTCTTGTTTGCATAGGTTTCCTTTGTAATGCTTTTACCCTAAGAATAAATGTGCTTGCTTAGAAAGAGCTGCGTGGTCACGTGTAATGGCTGGCAATGCCCTGGTCGGAGCCCTTGGAAAGAAAGCAAAGTGCAGACTGGCTTCCTGGTGGTATCGAACCGTAAGGCCGGGAGCTGTGCAGCCTTAAAACCCCCGGTCAGGAGGGAATAGGACATGGGTCTCTGCCCAGGAGAGGTGATGGCTGGAAGTCAGAGCGTGTGAGTGGGTGCCCTGGAATGAGCATGTACAGGGAATACCTGAAACGGTGGCAGCCTGCATCCCAGAGTTCTTCCCCGACAGCCACGTGGCTTCTCTCCCCTTTGAATCCATCAGAAGCATAACATCCTTCAGGAGAGGGCCTCTTTGGCTTACCAGCTGGGGAACCCCCAGGAGAAGTCCTGAGCTTTTCAGACCACGAGGGCCTTCCGTGTAAGGGCAGACACCTTACTGGTCGCTAGGAAGGCCTTGGAGGTGGATAACGTTTTTTTATATACACACACACACACACACACACACACACACACACACACACTTATCTCCTAGAACTGGAAAGACCTTGAACGGTCATCGAGCCCAGTCCCCTGCCTTCACTAGCAGGACCAAGTACTGTCCCCTGACAGGTTTTTGCCCCAGACCCCTAAATGGCCCCCTCAAGGATTGAACTCACACCCCTGGGTTTAGCAGGCCAATGCTCAAACCACTGAGCTATCCCTCTCCCCGATGCAGTTTGATGCAGGATGTCGAGCTCAGGGCCATGACAGCAGCCGAGGTGCAGAGGAAAGAAGTTTGACTTGGCTCCTGGCCCGCAGGGACTGGGAAAAGCGTTGGAATTAATTTAAGCAAATGTCTCCTCAGGGGAGGGGTTTAGTTTCTCATTCTCTCATGGGAGCCTATTACTCATATAACCCCATTTTCATGGGACCTGAGCACCCCAGAGTCTGTATGTACTGACCCTCACAGCACCTCTGTGAGGAAAGGCAGAGCTACGAGCTCCATTGCGCAGACTGGAAATGGAGCCACTGAGATGCTAAGTGACATGCCCAAGGTCACATGGGAAGTCTGGCCAAGTGGGGAAATTAAGCAGGGTCTCCCCAAGACCTAGGTTAGGGCTCTAACGACTGGACCACTCTCCTGCCCTCCATACACCTGTTACAAGCTTCGCTCCTCTACTCTGTGTTTGATGATGAGCAGCTCCTGATACCTGCTCTTCATCAACCCGGCATGGAAAGACGAATGCTGACCTGGCTGGCTGCGCAGAACCAATCCGTGTGCGGCTAGAGGGAGGGCCAGAGTCTGTGCCGCATGGCCAGAAAAATTAAACCACCACCACGAGAGTGACTTTGGTGTAAAATAGTTCCTTTCTTTATGGGTGCTTCTGGCGTCAGTAGAACCATTGACTGGTGGGTTTGTGGGGGGTGTGCAAAGGGCTGGGGATCAGTTCGAGCAGCAAAGAGGGAGGAGTGCCCAGCGACGGGAGACAGGAGTCTGATTGCTGAGTCAAAGCGTCACTCAGTCCACTCAGATATCAGCGAGGGGAACAAAAGTAAAATCTGCCAGCAGCACAACGCTGAACAAAGGTTGGAATGACAATCTGAGCAAACAAGCCAGTGGAAGAACTTCCTGCTCACTGTCACTGAAGAGCAAGATAAACAGTCCGCTTGTTGAGACATGTGAATTAACAGGGCTTAAGGAGGCTTATCTCCTGTAAGAACTGATGCATACTTCATGAGAAGGGACAACGTTCTTTAAGCCCGCACTGAGAGTCAAGGGTTCAAGTCATTATGCAAGCTGACAATGTCATCTTATCTGCCAGCTAGTTCCTATAGATTGACTGGCACGCGGAATTTCACTGGCTATACAAGGCTCGAAGGGAATCTCGACCTTCCTGGATTGCTTTAGAGAAGCCGTCTGAGGCTCCATGCGCATTCACGACTGATTGTCATCCTAGGAAGTCTTCTGAGTGCAGGAGAAGCCTTGGGAGCAGGAGAGAACAAATATATGGGATTTTTTTTCCAGCTAGATGAAAGGTGTGGTGTTATTTAAATGGAACGGTCTCATAGCACAGCAATGAATTAGAACATGCTTTGCCCTGAAGGCTCAGACAATTATAAAGGGGACAATCTTCCATATCCCACCAAAAGGTAGACAGACTGCAATGCAACTTCACACATCAAACTGAGGGTGTGGGACAGACCCCTCTCTGCTGAAAGATGCTGTGGGACTGCTAATGTATATGCAAAAGGATCCAGGCTCTTGAGATGATCAGGGAATAGATACCCACAGAGACAGACAATCTGATTACCATGCAATTTACTACCTGAGAATGACCCTGCCAGAATTCATACCCATGGTCCTAGGTTTCCTAAACATCCCAAATCTAAGCATGGAGCACTAACCTACTGGGAATGCCAGAGGTACAGAAGGTGGAGGAAAGAAGGCTCAGCAAGCAGGATGTCACACAGTGGAAGTCTGCAGTTGTAGCCAGCTATTAGAGTTGAACAAACCATGAGATTTGTACATCTATCTTACAGTGAGATCAAATAATATCTCTGCATATATCAATACTTCCAAAATCAGGTTGTTTTTTTTAAACATTTGGGGTACGTTCCATTCTTTGGTGAATTTCAGAATCACTCCACCCTATGGCACAGGAATCAGTTCATGAGCTCTCTGTAAATGACCCGCAGAGAGTGCCAAAGTGAACTCCATTTACTTTGCATCTGACGAAGTGGGTCTTAGCCCACGAAAGCTTATGCTCCAATATATCTGTTAGGCTGTAAGGCAGGGGTCTCCAAAATTTATGAGACGAGGGCCATATTAGATTTTTGAAGGGGCTTCGCGGGCTGAAGCGACGGTGAAAGAAATTAAATATATGCAAATATATGCAAAATCGTTAAAAAACAACACTAAAATTTAACCATTATGAAATTGTTAATGTCCATCTTCTTTACTCCATTTATTGGCGATGTAATTAAGCATCTGGCTTGTATTTTTACTCTAAGGCAGGGGTCCGTGCCTCCTCGGCTGCAGCAGCAGCAACTTTCCCCTAAGTTGGCTCCCCTTTTGGGGGGACACTGGCTCCCGGGGGCAGTCACCACTCCGCACAGCTCAGCTGAGCTACCCTCCCACCCACCAGCACGAACTGCTGCCGGCAGCCCCTCCCCCTGCCTGCTCGGCGTGCCTACTCAGCTGCAGCCTGCCTGTTTGCTTCTTCCTTTATCTCCTCGGCTGCAGCAACGACTCTCCCCTAAGTTGGCTCCCCTTTTGGGGGCACACTGGCTCCCGGCGGCACTCACCCCTCTGCACAGCTCAGCTATGCTGCCACCCCACGTGAGCTGCTGCTGGCGGCCCCTCCCCCTGCCTGCTCAGCTGTTCACTTCTCCGGTTGGTTGGAGGGCCGAACAAATGGAAGCCCCGGGCCGTAGTTTGGAGACCCCTGCTATAAGGTGCTACAGGACTCTGTCACTTTTGCAGATCCAGACTGACACGGCTACCCCTCTGATACATTTACTTTGCTTCTGAGCTGCCTCCTTGTTAATAAAGATGTTTTCATGACTCAATCCCTTCTCAAAAATAAACACATTAATTTTAAAGAATCCTACACGTTTCATGAAAACATCTCAGATATGTTAAGTATTCGGACTCCTCAGAGCTGGTCACAATACAAGTTCCTGGAACAGCACAGAATGGAAAAAATACCATTATAGATTCTGATGCCCTTAGTTGTCTGAGTACTGTTTTCATTGACTTCAGGGGTTTTATTGCCTGGTGGAAGGTACCAATCACCATCTCATCATGTCCCAGTTTTCTAACATAAGAGGAAATGTATCTTACAGCACCACTATGACAAAAGTTTAGAATAAAGTCAATTATTTCTTATTTTGCCTTGCTTTATCCCTGTTCTGACAAAGTTACTGCCTTTCCATGTGTGGAGGTCTGAGTTAAACAGGTTAGGTGCTGTGATCCTGGTACAAAATGATGTCAAGCATCTGTTTTTGTGAGTTCCACTGCACTTGACGCACTAAGCTTACAGAATGTTAATAATGATGCTCAGAATTCAAGCACTCCATATTTCTTGGCTCAGAAGCCGATTGTGTGAAGACATAAAGTGCTTTGATTTTAAGAGTACCTTAAATCTGTGTGCACTTGAACATGCCTGTGGGCAAATGTATGAAACACAGAACCATCTTTCCTGATGCTAAAGGATGTTTGATGCATTTTTAAGGCTTCAGAGTGTCAACCTTTGAATCTAAATGTGCCTATTCCCCAAGGTGCATCATGTGAACTGCTCACTAGTGAATCATTTCTCAGCTGTTTTACAGCATCTGCTGGGACTGAGACTGAGTCCAGGTTCTGAGAACCACCATGGTCAGACATGCCTGGGGGTAACGGGTTTGGAGAACAGGCTAATATAGATATTTTGTTCCCCTTCCTGCGCCTCAGCTTACCTCTCTGCTGAGGTACTGATCAGAGTTTTTATATACAGGAAAGGGAACAAAATATCTATATTAGCCTATTCTCCTACATACATCTCAGAGAGAATGATACAATCTCTAAAGGAAAATGTTCATTAAATCTCTCCATATAAAAATGAATGACAGTTTACTTATAATCCATGAACTAGCTAAATATTGTCAACACCTGTTGTATCAGTCAAGCAAGGTAGCAACATCTAAACACCACAACACCTCTTGTAAAGACAACACTTTCAGGGAGGTTTTCCTTAAGTTTATTTGTTACTACCACAAATTCAAATGCAAATAATGCTTCAACGCACACACCTACACTTCCCTAGTGGTCTTCTAAGGAGGGCTTTCCTCTTCTCAGTCTCCAGGGAATGGTGTCCACACCCTGCTGGGCATGCCAGCTCCTTAAAATCTGGGGCACAAGTGACAGCCTTGTGACGTTGCACTCCATATGTTTTATGCAAATATGTTTATAACTGGAATATGCTTCATGCAAAAGATCTCTTGTAAGGTATCATTACAAAGATTATGATCTACCAAGTGTGTTCATCCTATTTGTTTGTGTGTATTATTTCGATGTCTGGAGTTAGGAGAATAAGACATAAACTTATGTTACTGATGTAAACATTTTAAGTGGAAGCCATTAAGGGTGCTTCAGAATCAATGAACTGTGAACGGGTTTATTTACCTGCAAGCCATCCTGTGTACCTGTCTTCCAGCTACTAGGTAATGAAGAAGGAGGTCTTATAGTGACATGTGATCATGTCACCTGAACTGGAATCCATCTCAAACCTGGTGCTTTTCCATTTAGAAGGAGGGATGAGGATCCAGAGAGACAAAAGAATCCCACCTTGTGCCAAAGCTATAAAAGGGGGTGGAGCAGAACAAGGGGGCTGCCAGTCATGATAAATCCCCTAGTTACCAACTGAGCTGGAACTAACAAGGACTGTACCAGGGGAAAGGATTGGGCCCAGACTAGAAAGGAGTCTAGTCTGTGAAAGAAGCTTATTGGAACATCTCTCAGGGTGAGATTTACCTGTAATCATTTCTTCATGTATTAGGCTTAGACTTGCGTGTTTTGTTTTATTTTGCTTGGTAACTTACTTTGTTCTGTCTATTACTTTAAACCACTTATATCCTACTTTGTATACTTTTGTTTATTAATTAACCCAGAGTAAGTGATTAATACCTGGGGGAGCAAACAGCTGTGCATATCTCTCTACCAGTGTTATTGAGGGTGGACAATTTATGAGTTTACCCAATATGCACTTTATATAGAGTAAAACGGATTTATTTGGGGTTTGGATCCCATTGGGAGCTGTGTGTCTGGGTGCTGGAGACAGGTAACCTGCTGAGCTGTTTTCAGTTAAATCTGCAGCTTTAGGGGCGTGGTTCAGACCTGGGTCTGTGTTTGCAGCAGGCTGGCATGTCTGGCACAACAAAGCAGGGTTCTGGAGTCCCAAGCTGGCAGGGAAAATGGGCTCAGAGGTAGTTTTAGCTCATCAGGTGAGAGTCCCAAAGGGGTTTCTGTGACCGAACCCGTCACAAGCCCCACAGTCTCCTTGAAACTCCCTTGAGTCTTTGCAATGGCACACTGCAATTAGCACAGCCTGCAGCAGCTCGAGTCCCTGTCTTCTCCAGTGGGGGAGGGGTCTTGCGGCCGATATCTGACAAGCTGGCACTGCCCGTGAAACACAATCCCTACAGCGGAGCCTTCAGGCCTTGCACTGCTCTACCGCTGCTCTTCCAGTCTGGCAGTGACTCCCACTCCTCCCTATTGATCAACTCCTCCCGCCCCTTGAATTCCCATTGGTCCTGTTCTCAGACAGTGACTTTAGGTGTGTCCTACTAGGCTGTTTGAAGCAACTTGGGTGCTTTCTGCTGGGGACAAACAGCTAAGGGGCACGCCTAGCTCCTGCGACACCCTGTTGGTGTATGATTCTGGCATATACACCCCACCCAGCTCCGGCAAATCTGCAGGCACAGAGAGTCCCCCAAACAGACACGAAAAACCGGGTGTCCTGCCCACTCCCTTACACCACTAACTGCTGCAATGCAAGTGTGACGGGTTGGGACCACAGAGACCTGCTTGGTGCTGCCACCTGGTGTGCCAAGGCTACTTCTGCCCCTGCTTCCAGGCCTTTTCCAGCTTGGGACTCCCGAATCCTGTCTGTTTTGAGCCAGATTCCACTGATCTGCTGCAAACACAGACCCAGGTCCGAGCCAAGTCCACTAACAACTGTAAGGTTCCTGGAAGCGCTCTTGCCTTTGACACCCAGGTGTCCAACTTCCAAAGAGGTTCAAACCCTTAATAAATCCGTTTTACCCTGTATAAAGCTTATACAGGGTAAACTCATAAATAGTTCGCCTTCTATTTCAAAGATAGAAAGATATGCACAGCTGTTTGCCTTCCCCAGGTAACAACTCGTACTCCAGGAAACTTAAGTAAAAAGTGATTTTAATAAGTACAGAAAATAGGATTTAAGTGATTTCAAGTAGTGACAGACAGAACAAAGTGAATTACTACATAAAATAAAATAGAACACGCGGTTCTATGTCTAATCGCCCTGTGTACAGATAAAACCCTCACTAGGTCCAGTAAACAGGCTATCTTCCTTCTAGCCTGGGTCCAGCAATCACTCACCCCCCTAATGTCTTTGTCCTTTGTTCAGTCTCTTTCAGGTGTCCTTGTGGGGTGGAGAGCTTCTTTCTTTAGCCAGCTGAAGACAAAATGGAGGGGTTTCCTCGGGGTTTAAATAGATTTTCTCCTCTGGGTGGACACCCCTCCCTCTCCCTGTGTAGCATCCAGTTACCAAAAGGAGTTGGGGTCACATGGACAAGTCACCTGTCTATGCACAATTCAGTTCCTTCTCAGACCAGCCACATTCCTGGCAAAGTTCAGATGTGGATTGGTGTCTGCAAGTTCTATTGTCTGTTAAGTGCTTCTTGATTGGGCACTTAACCTGCACATTCCTTTCTCAAGAAATACAACCAATATTAATTACTTCAACTACAGCAATGATACATGCATATAAACGGGAGGAATAGATTCAGTAGGTCATAACTTTCACAGAGATATGTTACATGGCACATGTAGCATAAGCATAGTCCAGTTACATCATGTATACATTTATAAGCATCTCCCCATATAGTTTTATGGGGTACCCCGTCACAGCAAGCATGTGGCAAACACACACACACACACACCCATACCCCAAGACAGACACTAGCAAAGCCAAGGCCCTCAGGACTGAACCTGACATCTGCCTTCAACAGAGCCTGAGCCACTACTCAGCTCCCTCCCCTCATGTGACTTATTTACATCCTGTGACGGGTCTCAATAGCATCTCAACTCATGGACCATCCTCTCCTCAACTGCCCCTGCTGTGCTTTTCTTCTAGCACTCTTCATCGACAGCTACGCCCTCCATCACCACAGCATGCTCGCACCTCACAAGCATCAGTGTCTTTATTCCGACTGGCCCCTGTGCGAGGCAGGACAGAGCTATTGTCCCCATTGTACAGATGGGGAACTAAGGCACCGACAGGCTAAGTGGCATGCTCAAGGACTGAGCCCAGATCTCCAGAGTCCCAGGCTGGTACCTTGACCATGAAACCATTCTTCCCAGAATGTTTCTTTCCACGCAACTAGCCTGACATTGGCATTAGATACCAGAGCATTTCCGCTTCGTAGTGCGGGAAATACAAGTGTTTCTCTGATAGGGCTACGAGGGAACTGAGAGTACATAGTCACATTTTAATGGTGTGCGTGTATATATGCACAGACACCGTGTAGGTACACCGGGGGGTCGGGGGCGGGTCTGGAGCGACCTGTCTGATTATAGTTATGGCCAAAGATGATGATTTTGTTATTTTTCTGAAGGTGCCATAATACTCTCCTGGCACAATACAATAAATACACAAAATATTCTCTTAAAACACTGAAAAACCTAGAGCAATATCCTGTAAGCAGGTGTTTATTTTAGAACAGCCAGTAACTTTATAGAAAGCAATCTCTAGCAGCCTCCTCCCGGCGATATTTGCTTCTTAGTTTATTTAGAATTCAGTCCAACTCAATCTGTGTGTGAGCTCACTGCACTACTACCTCACACTCCCATTGCTTATGGTCTTCGTCAGCTGTAATAATCAAACGGCAAAAGAAGATGTCCTGGTGCTATTGTCATTGATTTTTATCAGACTTCATTAGCAGCCTTTGCTATATCCAGCTAAAATTACACCTGTAAAGTACAGCTGTAGAGATTAAGAGCCTAAAGGACCTAATCCCCTGCTCATGAAAACCAGTTCTTCACTGGTGTAACTCTGTAATGACATCAGTGAAGTTACTCCGATTTTCACCAGTATTCATGAGAGGAATCAAAAATGTCATTGAAGAAAAGGGAAGCGTCCTCCATTTACTGCAGAACTGTATTTTCTGCACTCCACAGCATAGAGCAGATGAATGGCTGTTGCTTTTCCTAAAATAACTATTTTTGAGCTACATTCATACCTATAAGCCTCAACTGAGATCACTGTCCCATTGAGCCAGGTCTGTACATACAAAGTAAGAGACAGAGTTCACAATCTAAATTAAATTAGAATTAAAAAAATAGCAAAACAGAAGGGGCTTAATAATTCTGCTTTTAATATTTCTGCCTTAGTTTGGACTCTTATTCTTCATCTACATGTGAGGATGATTTGAAAGGCAGTTCTGAACTTCCAAACACCCAATGACACTGCACACACAGCCTGCTCTGCAATAATGTAGGTGTAAAATAAATGAAGTACATAATACCTCTGACACGGAAAAGTAATTCCTGGCCATTGCACTGAGTTTAAAGATGCTCTTGATAATTTCCATGTAGGTGGACAGATTCTTTATTGATTTCTCTCTAAAATCATCAGCAGATAATAAACATGACAGGAATTGAGAACAAATTCAAAGGGGCTCTGGGATTCTCTCTGGATCGATTCACATTTGGTTTAAATTGGGATATGCTGAAAGGGAGATGGAGTCTCAGATAGTGCCACAGCTTTTCCACTCTTAGACAAGTCATTTAGTAATAAATACACCAGGCAAAACTGGGAAAGCAACTTCTGAAAAGAAATGAAAAATGAAACCATGAAAAGATGGGAGTTGCCTTACCAAGTAAGGGGTCAGTGCTAACGAGACAATTCAATTAACAGCAGTATATCAAGGGAGGAAAAATCACTTTTGTGGTGGTAATGAGGGTGACCCATTTCAAACAGTTGACAAGAAGGTGTGAGTAACAGTAGGAGGAAATTAGTATGGGGAAATTAGTTTTTATAATGACCCAGAGGGTTTTAGCCCAGGAAAGCGTATGCCCAAATAAAGGTGTTAGTCTGTATCAGCAAAAACAATGAGGAGTCCTTGTGGCATCTTAGAGACTAACAGGGCTACCACTCTGAAACCTGTCAACACACTACCAAAGGAGAAGTCAGTCCATCCTGCACTTGGTTGTGGCTCACACAGTAAACAAAGCTGCTGATCACAATTCTCAGTAGAGGCTATATAACTTTATTTCTACCTGTATAACTTGGATCCTTGAATTTTTGTTTTAAAATTAGGGCCCTCAATAACTATTTTAAAATGACAAAAAAAATAATATCTTGTTCTTTGTTCATCACTCCTTTTTTTGGTTGTTGGTTTGTCCTCTAGTTTTAGCACATCGGTTCCATGGTTTAATTTTTCATTTCTTTTCAGAAGTTGCTTCCCCAGTTTTACCTGGTGTATTTTCCCACTTGGTAAGGCAACTCACATCTTTACATTTATTGTATATATATACACCTGCTACTGTATTTTCCACTCCATGCATCTGATGAAGTGGGTTTTAGCCCACAAAAGCTTATGCCCAACTAAATGTGTTCATCTATAAGGTGCCACAAGGACTCCTCGTTGTTTCTGCAGTGTGTGCACATCTGCAGGGCAAGCTCCCTGACATGTTAAGTAGTGATGGTGGGCTGCTTACAGAAGGAAACAGAATGATTTTGTAAAGGGAAATCATGCCTCATTGATTTATTAGCATTCTTTAAGGGGGTCAGCAAAATCATGGACATGGGTGATACAGTGGATACAGTGTACTTGGACTTCCAGAAAACCTTTGACAAGTTCCCTCACCAAAGGCTCTAAAGGAAAGTTAGTGGGAAAAGAGAGAAGGTCCTGTAATGGATCGGTAACTAGTTAAAAGAGAGGAAAAAAAAGTAAATAATGGAGTCCCCGAAGGATCTGTACTGGGACCAGTGCTCTTCAACATTTTCATAAATGATCTGGGAAAAGGGGTAAACAATGAGATGGCAAGGTTTGAAGACAACTATCTTGGGTAATTTTGTATTGTCAAAAACATACAGCTAAGGGTAGCCTGGGATTCCTCCTTACATGTAAGGGGTTAAGAAGCTCAAATAACATGGCTGGCACCTAACTAAGAGGACCAATGAGGAAAGAAGATAATTTCAAATCTTGGGAGGGCGGAAGGCTTTATTTGTGCCCTTTGTTTTGTTTTCTGTTCTCTCTTGGGACTAAGAGGGACCGGGCAGAAATCCATCTCCTCCAACCCATCCTCAACCAAATCTCCAATATTACAACAAGTAGCTTAGTTAAGCATTGCAATTAGATTTTCTTTTGTTTTGCTTGTGAATTTTCCATGTGCTAAGAGGGAGGTGTTATTCCTATTTTTCTGTAACGTTAAGGTTTTGCCCAGAGGGGGGATCCTCTGAGTTTGGAAATTGAGCACCCTGTAAAGTATTTACCATCCTGATTTTACAGAAATGATTTTTACTTTCTTTTCTAATAAAATCCTTCTTTTAAGAACCTGACTGATTTTCCATTGTTCTAAGACCCAGGGGTTTGGGTCTTTGATCACTTTGTACCAATTGGTTAGGAGAGTATTCTCAAGTCTCCCCAGGAAAGCGGGTGTAAGGGCTTGAGGGGATATTTTGGGGGAAAGGGGAACTCCAAGTGGTCCTTTTAAAAAAGGATCTTTAAAAAAGGGAAGAAGGAAGATCCGGGGAACTACAGGCCAGTCAGTCTCACCTCAGTCCCTGGAAAAATCATGGAACAGGTCCTCAAGGAATCAATTCTGAACCACTTAAAGGAGGGGAGAGTGATCAGGAACAGTCAGCATGGATTCACCAAGGGCAAGTCATGCCTGACTAACCTAATTGCCTTCTATGATGAGATAACTGGCTCTGTGAATGAGGGAAAAGCAGTGGATGTGCTATTTCTTGACTTTAGCAAAGCTTTTGATACAGTCTCCCACAGTGTTCTTGCCAGCAAGTTAAAGAAGTATGGTCTGGATGAATGGACGGTAAGGTGGATAGAAAACTGGCTGGATGGTCGTGCTCAACGGGTAGTGATCAATGGCTCCATGTCTAGCTGGCAGCCGGTATCAAGTGGAGTGCCCCAAGGGTCGGTGCTGGGGCCGGTTTTGTTCAATATCTTCATTAATGAGCTGGAGGATGGTGTGGACTGCACCCTTAGCAAGTTTGCAGATGACACTAAACTGGGAGGAGTGGTTGATACGCTGGAGGGTAGGGATAGGATACAGAGGGACCTAGACAAATTAGAGGATTGGGCCAAAAGAAATCTGATGAGGTTCAACAAGGACAAGTGCCGAGTCCTGCACTTAGGACGGAAGAATCCCATGCACTGCTACAGACTAGGAACCGAATGGCTGGGCAGCGGTTCTGCAGAAAAGGACCTAGAGGTTACAGTGGATGAAAAGCTGAATATGAGTCAACAGTGCGCCCTTGTTGCCAAGAAGGCTAATGGCATTTTGGGTTGTATAAGTAGGGGCATTTCTAGCAGATCAAGGGACGTGATTATTCCCCTCTATTCGGCACTGGTGAGGCCTCATTTGGAGTACTGTGTCCAGTTTTGGGCCCCACACTACAAGAAGGATGTGGATCAATTGGAAAGAGTCCAGTGGAGGGCAACAAAAATGATTAGGGGGCTGGAGCACATGACTTATGAGGAGAGGCTTAGGGACCTGGGATTGTTTAGCCTGCAGAAGAGAAGAATGAGGGGGGATTTGATAGCTGCTTTCAACTACCTGAAAGGGGGTTCCAAAGAGGATGGATCTAGACTGTTCTCAGTGGTAGAAGATGACAGAACAAGGAGTAATGGTCTCAAGTTGCAGAGGGGGAGGTTTAGGTTGGACATTAGGAAAAACTTTTTCACTAGTATTGTGGCTGGAATGGGTTCCCTAGGGAGGTGGTGGAATCTCCTTCCTTAGAGGTTTTTAAGGTCAGGCTTGACAAAGCCCTGGCTGGCATGATTTAGTTGGGTTTGGTCCTGCTTTGAGCAGGGGGTTGGACTAGATGACCTCCTGAGGTCCCTTCCAACCCTGAGATTCTATGATTCTTTTCCCTGGTTCTTGCTTAAATCACTTGGTGGTGGCAGTGGTTACCTTTTTCAGCGTACAAGAAAGAATTTGTACCTTGGGGAGTTTTTAACCTAAGCTGGTAGAAATAAGTGTAGGGGGTGTGTCATGTGGGTTCCCACGACTGTACCCTAGAGTCCAGAGTGGGGAGGGAACCCTGACATGTATTAAGACCAAAGCTGACTGCTCGGGGTTACAAAAGGATCTCTCAAACTGGATGACAGAGCAAGAAAATGGCAGATGAAATTCAGTGTTGATAAATGCAATGTAATGCATATTGGAAAACATAATCCAAACTATACATATACAATGATGGGTTCTAAATTAGCTGATACCACCCAAAAAAGATTTGGAAACGTTATTCTTTGGATAGTTCTCTGAATACATCTGCTTAATGTGCAGTGTCAGTCAAAAAATCAAGCAATGTTAGAAACCATTAGGAAAGGGATAGAAAATATCATAATTCCACTACCTAAATCCATTTTATGCCCACACCTTGAATAGGGTGTGCAGTTCTGATCACTCCAGATCAGAAAAAGATATTAGAATTGGAAAAAACTACAGAGAAAGGCAATGAAAATAATTAGGGTTATGGAACACCTACAATATCAGGAGAGATTAATAAGACTGGGACTGTTCCCCTCACAAAAGAAACAACTAAGGGGGAATATAATAGAGGTTTATAAAATCATGACTGGTGTGAAGAAAGTAAATAAGGAAGTGTTATTTACCCCTTCACACAGCACAAGAACTAGGGGTCACCCAATGAAATCAATAGGCAGCAGGTTTTTGACAAATGAAAGGAAGTATTTCTTCACACAATGCACAGTCACCCAGTGGAACCGTTGCCAAGGGATGTTGCGAAGGCCAAAAGTGTAACTGGGTTAAAAACAAAAAGAATTAGATACATTCATGGATGTTATGCCCATGAATGGCTAGTAGCCAAGATGGCCAGGGAAGCAACCCCATGCTCTGGGTATCCATAAACCTCTGATTGCCAGAAACTGGGTGTGGGCAACGGGGATGAATCATTTGGTGATGGCACTGTTCTGTTCCCACTGAGGCATCTGGCAGCAAACACTGTTGGAAGACAGGATACTGGGCTAGAGGGACCCTTAGTCTGACACAGCATGGCAAGTCTTAGGTTCTTAATTTCACATATAATCCTAAATAATTAATTAATGGAAATCGTTAATGATATCTACAAGAAGTGATTTTTTAGGACTGCTGTCTCCTTGTCTTCTATCATTCAAACATGAAACAGGAGAGGCGGGGGGGGGGGGGGGGGCGGTGCAACTCAGTCTTGAGGCTTTTCTGGATGAGGCTTTTTTAAAACAACTAACAAAATCATCCAAAATACAGGACTTGGTGGTGATGGGGGACTTCAACTACCCAGACATTTGCTGGGAAAATAACACAGCAGGGCACAGATTCTCCAACAAGTTCTTGGAACGTATTGGAGACAATTTTTTTATTTCAGAAGGTGGAGACAGCTACTAGGGGGGAAGCTGTTCTAGATTTGATTCTGACAAATAGGGAGGAACTGGTTGAGAATTTGAAAGTGGAAGGCACCTTGGGTGGAAGTGATCATGGAATGATGAGTTCATGATTTTAAGGAATGATAGGAGGGAAAAACAGAATAAAGACAATGGAGTTCAAGAAGGCAAACCTTAGCAAGCTCAGATAATTGGTAGGAAATTTATTGAAAGAAGACTTCAGGAGAGTTGGCAGTTTTTTTAGAGACACATTATTAAGGGCTCAAGAGCAAATTATCCCAATGTGTATAAAAGATAGGAAATATAGTAAGAGAACACCCTCGCTTAACAAGAAGATCTTCAATGGTCTGAAACTCAAAAAAGGGTCATAAAAAATGGAAATGAGTTCAAATTATAAAGGATGAATATTAAAACACACACAAGCATGTTCGGACAAAATTAGAAAGGCCAATGCAAAAACACGATTAAGCTAGCTAGGGTCAAAAAAGATAACAGGAAAACCTTTTTCAAATAAATGACAAGTTAGAGGAAGACCAAAGACAGGGCATGCCCATTACTCAATTTGATGGGAAAGACAGTAACAGAAAACACAGCAATGGCCGCTGTGTTAAATGCTTTTTTGTATCAGTTTTAATAAAAATTTTTAGCCATTATTGGAAGACTAATACAGTGAACATCAGTGTAAATGAATGTGAATCTAAAATAGGGAAAGAACAAGCTAAAAATTATTTAGACAAGTTAGATGTCTTCTAGTCAGCAAGGCGTGATGAAATACATCCTAGAATACTTAAGGAACTGGCTAAAGAAATCTCTCAGCCATTAACAATTATCTTTGAGATCTTCTGGAGGATGGGAGAGATCCTAGGAGATTGAAAAGGGGCAAATATAGAACCTATCTATAAAAAGGGGAATAAGGAAGACCCAGGGAATGATAGACCCATCAGCTTAACTTTAGTACCCAGAAAGATAATGGAGCAAATAATCAAACAATGAATTTGTAAACATCGAGAAGGTAATAAGTAACAGTCAACATAAATTTGTCAACAACAAATCATGACTAACCTACTTAATATCCTTCTTTGACAGGAAAACAAGCCTTGTAGATGCCGGGAAGTGGTAGATGTGATATATGTCAACTTTAGTAAAGGCTTTTGATACTGTCTCAACATGACCTTCTCAAACAAAACAGAAAACTATAACCTAGATAAACCTACTAATAAGGTGAGTCCACCACAGGCTGGAAAACTGTATTCACAGAATAGTTATCATTGGTTCGCAGTGTATCTGGAAGGACATATCCAGTGGGGTTATGCAGGGAACTCTCCGGGTCTGGTTTTAATCAATATCTTGATACATAATTTGGATAATGGCATAGAGAGAATACATTTATAAAGTTTGCAGACGATACCAAGCTGGGAGAGGTTGAAAGTACTTTGGAGCCAGAATTCGAATTCAAAACGATCTTGACAAACTGGAGAAATTGTCTGAAATAAATAGGATGAAATTCAGTAAGGACTAATGCAAAGCACTCCACTTAGGAAGGAACAATCAACTGCATAAATACAAAATGAGAACTGACTGCCTA
Source organism: Macrochelys suwanniensis (assembly GCA_033296515.1). NCBI lineage: Eukaryota > Metazoa > Chordata > Testudines > Chelydridae > Macrochelys > Macrochelys suwanniensis. The sequence goes on along the minus strand of CM065781.1, from coordinate 1,738,003 downwards.
GGAAGGAGTACTGCAGAAAAGGATCTGGAGGTTATAGTGGATCACAGACTAGATATGAGTCAACAGTGTACAGTTGCAAAAAAAAAACCCAACATCATTCTGGATGTATTAGCAGGAGTCTTGTTCAGCACTGATAAGGCCTCAGCTGGAGTACTGTGTCCAGTTTTGGGCAACACACTGTGGGAAAGATGTTGAAAAATTGGAATAAGCCCAGAGAAGAGCAACAAAAAATGATTAAAAATCTAGAAAACATGACCTACAAGGAAAGATTGAAAAAAATGGGTTTGTTTAGTCTGGAGAAGAGAAGTCTGAGGAGGGACATAACAGTCTTCAAGTACTTAAAAGGTTGTTGTATAGAGGAGGCTGATAAATTGTTCTCTTTAACCACCGACAACAGGAGAAGCAGCAATGGGCTTAAATGACAGTAAGGGAGATTTAGGTTGGACATTAGGGGGGGAAAACTTTCTAACTGTCAGGGAATTTAAGCAATGGAACAAGTTACATAGGGAGGTTGTGGAATCTCTGTCATAGGAGGGTTTTAAGAACAGGTTGGACAAACACCTGTCAGGGATGGTCTAGACAATACTTAGTCCTGCCATGAGTGCAGGGGACTGGACTAGCTGACCTCTCGAGTCCTACGATTCTGTGAATGACATCTGAGGGGAAAAGTGGGGTGGGTAGCACATGCATGGCTCTACTGCAGTGCTGTCAAGGCTAAACACAGGGGTTGGGGGAGATGCTGAGGCAGCCAGCTCACTGTCCATTACCACTGCTGGACACCCCACCACATGACACAGGTCAATACTTAAAGACAATGTGGCAGCATGGATGGGCCAGTCACCATGGTCTGGTCAGGCTGGAGCACAAAGCCCAGCCTCCAGATTTATCCCTCCAATATCTCGTGCCCCCAATTTTGCAAGTACAAATCACGTGTAGGTAAAGAACGGAATGTGGATCCTTAACATCCTGCCTTGCAGGGAGGTGTCTAATGCTCGCTCCTTGCACTCATTCATTTGCAAAGTGGCCGGAGTACGTAACTATGGTTACGGCTTTACAAGGGGCTGGTGAGATCGAACTGAGAGTGCAAACAAATGAATCCTGAAGCATGGAACTCCCTGCAACAATGTTTGGAATCAATCCAGCCAGCAGGGTCAGGGAAAAGACAACAAGCGGGAGAGACATTTGCCTCTTTGTCCACCAGCCTCATTCCGAATTGTGATGAGGCTCTGTATTTAGTTCCGTCAGGGGAAAAGAGTATAGTACTCACTGGTCGATCCTTCTCTGTGAGAGCCGAAACCCACATGCCTGGCTGGTCAGCGCATGGGATCCCCGGATTCTGAGCAGGAGCCAGGAGCTCAGAACAGCAGCCCGGTGAATTTCAAGCACTCTGACACCTCTGTACATCCCATTTTGTACGACTCACTAGTCATTCTTCATAGCAGCTTTGATTCTGGTTCTTCTCTCGGACAACTTTTGCCTTTCAAATTATATGGAAGTTTTAAGTATACTCATATGTCCAGTAGTTTTATTTATTTCAGCTTCCATAGCTCTCCAGGGTTAGCAGTCATGCCAAATAGCTTAAACACCAGGCTTGCATCCTTTTCCATATATGCATATTAGGGTGACCAGATGTCCCGATTTTGGGGTCTTTTTCTTATATAGGCTCCTATTACCCCCCCACACACACCCCCGTCTCAATTTTTCACACTTGCTGTCTGGTCATCCTAATGCCTATGGGCAAGAGACCAGGGGCCTGTATAATTGTAACCCCCATGCCATGCACTGCCCTGGAGTAGGAGTAAGTGCACTTGTGCCAGATTTGTCTCTCAGCTACCACAATTTCCCAAGCTGCCAAGAAGCTCTTCTCCCTACGTGACGGTCCCACTTTTAACTCTCCTGCCAGCAGCTTCCGACACAACCCAATTTCTTTCTTTTTTTGTCCGTTCACATTTGTTAACCCCCTAGGCAGTGGTGATGAGGCTGTTGGAAGGCTAGGTTTGCTGTTCGTGGACACTGAATAATGATCGGTCTATTTATAAGATGTATATTAGGTGATTGATTTTTCCCCCCACAATTGCCTCTAGTTTGAGCATGGTCTCTTAATATAGAATCATAGAGTCATAGAACTGGAAGAGAACAGGAGAGGTCATCTAGTCCAGTCCCCTGAACTCATGGAAGGACCAAGTACCATCTAGACTAGTGGTCCTCAAACTTTTGAGGGCTATGCCTCCCCTTACCCCTGTTTGTGCACACACCCCCCGAAGCTGGGCACAGCTCGGGGTGGGACACAGACGGGGTAAGGGGGCCAAGGCTGGGGCCACCGGGGGTAGATCTGGCTCTGGGGGTGGGTCTGGGGACCGAGCCGCAGCCAGGGACTGAGGATGGGGAGGGAGTGGAGACACAACCAGGCTGTGGTGGGGGCTGGTGGCTGGGAGAGGCTACGCTCCCAGCCCTGCCCCCTCCCCGAGCGAAAATGGAGCCGTGGCCAGGGGCCAAGGCTGGGGGTGGGAGTGGAGCCGCAGCCAGGCCACGGTGTGGGCCAGCAGCTGGGCCCCCAGCAGGGTGTGGAGCTGAACCGAGGCTGGGGACAGGGCCACGTTTGGGGCTGGGGGCTGGGAGCTGGGGCCGCAGCTGGGGGCAGGACCGGAGCAGAGCTGGGGGCAGGGAGGGCCTGGGTGGTGCTCCCTCCCTGACCCCCTGGGATATTGTCTGGTCCCGCCATGCCCCCATCTGCTCTAGACCATCCCTGACAGACATTTGTCTGCTCTTAAAAATCCCCAATGATGGAGATTTCACAACCTCCCTGGGCAATGGTATGTGATGAGTACCACAGATCAGCACCTCTCCCTCCCTTCCCGCGCCTCCCGTGATCAGCTGTTTCATGGCGTGCAGGAGGCTCTGGGGAGGAGGACACAGGAGCAAGGGTGTGGCACACTCAGGGAAAGGGGTGGAACGGGGCGGGAAGAGGCAGGGCGAGGGTGCAGCAGGCGTGGGAAGAGGTGGGACAGGGAGTGGGGAGCAGGGGTGAAGTGAGGCAGGGCCTAAGGCAGGGTCAGGGGTCAAGCACCCCCGAGAACATTGGAAAGTCGGCACCTGTGATCATGTTCCCCCTCGGTCTTCTCTACTCCCCACTAAACAAACCCATTTTTTTCAATCTTCCCTCATAGGTCATGTTTTCTAGACCTTTAATCATTTTTGTTGCTCTTCTCTGGACTTTCTCCAATTTGTCCACATCTTTCCTGAAATGTGGTGCCCAGAACTGGACACAATACCCCAGTTGAGGCCTAATCAGCACAGAGTAGAGCGGAAGAATTACTTCTCGTTTCTTGCTTACAACACTCCTGCTAATACATCCCACAATGACGTTTGCTGTTTTTGCAACAGTGTTACACTGTTGACTCATATTCAGCTTGTGGTCCACTATGACCCCCAGATCCCTTTCTGCAGAACTCCTTCCTAGGCAGTCATTTCCCATTGTGTATGTGTGCAACTGATTGTTCCCTCCTAACTGGAGTACTTTGCATTTGTCCTTATTGAATTTCAGCCTATTTACTTCAGACCATTTCTCCAGTTTGTCCGGATCATTTTGTCATAATATTCTGTATATCTTGAATGATAGAAGTAAGTAGCTTTAAGCTTTGGAAAACTGCAAAATTTCAAATACATGTGCCAGTGTAACTTACTTTTAGCTTTTTCAGAAGGCTCTTGTTTTTAAACAGCATAACAAATACATAAAATGTACATTTCCTTATCCACCATATATATAGCTTTTTACAGTGCGCTGCACATTTATTTAATGTTTTGCACTGAAATTTAAGACTGAATTAATTAAACTGTATTGAGTTAAATTGGGGTGACAGAGAAAAGAATCCGACCCATAAATTCTTAATGAATGCAGATCACAATCCAGTACTAAAGGAGTGTGAAAGCAAATTCCTAAAGAGCAGCATAAATACAGCACTTCCACTGTCACCTATTGAATTTGCTTTCTTTATCATGTTCTTTCTATACAATATATCCTTTGAAATGACAGTCTCTTTGACACTACACAATGCAGATGATGACTCTTTAAACTGAACAGTATTTTTAATTTCCCTGGTAGCTAGTTGTCACTGTCGAGGTTGCAGTTTGATGGTTCAGTGACAATATTGATTTCAGTGTTCATGGATTCTTTTCCCAGAACAGCCCAGTTTATCTGTGAGGCGGGAGATATTTATCAGAATTGGACTAATATCAGGGGACTCATGGGAAATATAATTTACACTTTTATGTCGAGCTGGTTGGGAAATAGAAGAAAAAAAAAAGCCCTGACAAATTGCCACTTCTGGTTTTCATTTAAAGTACTTATAGTTGAAATTTTCCAGCCAGTTCCGCTATTGAGTGGACTGGAACCCACTTTTCCCAAAGTTTGGGGATCATGGTTTCAGATCGGGTGTTTTAACTCACAGAGATAGGGGAGATGTGTGAGAACCCGATCCAGGTCCAAAGTCCCCTAGAGTTCATGGAAAGCTGGATCAAGACTTTTGGTTTAGGGACTTCTCCACTGCAATGAAACAAAGACCTACAGAATGGTTGTAACAGTCAGGGTCCAGATACCCCAAGGAGGGGAAGGGGGAGCCTGAATCCCCAAAGTAAGCAATTGAATCAACCTGGTTGTAGACAATGTCATTGAGTATTAAAATATGTCAAGCAAGGTATTTTATGAGAGCTTGTAATGTCCTGAACTTGGTGCTCATGAGGAGATACATATAAAGGTTACGGTTATGAATACATGAAGTTAGGGATGGCCATACAGGGGACCTGCCTGTATATGTGTGTAGAAAATTGTAATTGTAACTGTAGTGGGACGACAGCAGCATCTCCCAGAAGTGCAGTGAGGGCACGTCCAAGGCCAGGTGTTCACAGGAAAGGGGCTCCAAGCACCTCGCCTTGACCAGTCAGGAAGAGACAATGGTGGACCATTAAAGTTGAACACTGAAACAGAAAAGAAAACCTCAGTCTGGGGAACCCTCCTGCTCTGTGTAACCAGGAATTATCATAGTCTGAGGAAAAAAAGGGGTGGTGGGGGGGAACCCTGCATGCCCTGCTAAACAGAAAGGGGTTTGTAGTGAAGGCTAGCCAGAAACGGAGGGCCAGCATGTAAGTGAGGTGTTGTCCATCAAGCACTGGATCTCCTCACGGACAGATGTTCAGAGGCAATAGTTAACTCGTATGAGAAAAGGGAATTTAGCTAATATAGAAGGGTAAACCCTGAGGTTTATGGTTATTTTCTGTGCAACGTGTAGACTCTTGAATCTATAATGTTTCTGTTAAATAAAGTTTTTGTTTATTTTTACCCCAGGTGGGTCTCTATTGTGATTCGGAAGAGGAGAAGAAGAAGGAGAAGAACAGAAAAACCTAAAAGAGCAAAGAACAGCAAGGAAGAAGATCTGAAGGAAGAAGCAACTGCGGGGTGGCAGCAGTAGTATTAGTATTGCTGGGACAGAGCAGAAGGACCTGGAAAGAACAGAGGGAGAGAACTCTATGGCGTGTAAGCATGCCAGCCGGAGTATAGGATATAGAATAGAAATAGGGAGAATGAATGTGGATGCTTGGGATAATGAAGATGAGTGTCTGTGATGTGTATGTTCGTTACTATGTATAAAGTTTATAGTTTATTAAGATTGCCATCAGTGTCCCACACATGACTGGTCACCGTGTGCTGAACATAATCACTTACTCCATTCCAACTGTCTGACGTTACAGTCTTGGGTACTTTTGCTTGTATACTTGTGCTAATGGGGGTTATGTTTATGTTTCAATTTAGGTTTAGATTAATTGTACTAGGAAAGGTCAGTTACAATAAATAAAAAAAACCACACTTTGTTTTGGAAAAGTACTGCCTGAGCCCTGGTCTACACTACGAGTTTAGGTCGAATTTATTAGCGTTATTTCGATTGATCCGTGCACCCGTCCACACGACGAAGCCCTTAACATCGACTTCTAGGGCTCTTAAAATCGATCTCGCCACTCCACCCCCAACGAGGGGATTAGCGCTTAAATCGATATTGCCGAATTGATGTAGGCTAGTGAGGACGCAATTCAACAGTATTGGCCTCCTGGATCTATCCCACAGTGCAACATTTGACCGCTCTGGACAGCAGTCTGAGCTCCAATGCTCCGCCCAGGTAGACAGGAAAAGCCCCGCGAACTTTTGAATTTCATTTCCTGTTTGGCCAGCGTGGTGAGCTGCAGGTGAGCACAGATCTCATCAGCAGAGGTGACCATGATGGAGTCCCATCAAAAGGATTTTTTGCTCCCCCCTCAGTTGCTTTCACGGAGGGAGGGGGGAGCAAGGGTTAGGCTCATTTCCTTCTAGCTGCAGATGGTACAATATGCGGTGAGCAAGGAGGCGCCTTCCCTTCTAGCAGCAGATGGTACAATATGCTTGATATCCATCATCAGCTCCTGGCCCCCTCAAGGATTGAACTCGCAACCCCGGGTTTAGCGGGCCAACGCTCAGACCGCTGAGCTATCCCTCCGCCCGTGTTCCAGGCAGTACTGAATCTCCCTTAAACAAAACGTAAAAAAGAGAATGACCAGAGTCACTCTGGTCACTCCCATTTATGTCCAAGCGCCCCCGGCCAGCCACACCATAGGCCGCCGGCCAGGAGCACACGAATACCAATCATATTGTACAATCTGCTGCGAGAAGGCAAGGAGCTTCTGCTGTGTGGTCCCGCGACCACGACCATTTATGGCATATTGCACCATCTGCAGCTAGAAGGCAAGGAGCTTCTGCAGTGTAGTCCCGCGACTACCAGCCTCAGGCGGAATGGCCCCCTCAAGGATTGAACTCGCAACCCCAGGTTTAGCGGGCCAACGCTCAGAACGCTGAGCTATCCCTCTGCCCGTATTATAGTGTGACTGAATCCCCACTAGACCTAATGTCCAGGCGTACGCTGGAGATGTACGGTAATTGTGAGCTGAGCAGGCTTCCGTAGCAAACATGGAAACCCCGGAAAAAAGGCGCGAAAAATATTGCTTTCACGGAGGAGGGGAGGGATGACATGTACCCAGAACCACCAGCGACAATGTTTTCTGCCCCATCAGGCTTTGGGATCGCAACCCAGAATCCCAATGGGCGGCGGAGACTGCGGGAACTGTGGGATAGCTACCCGCAATGCAATGCTCCGAAAGTCGATGCTAGCCCCGCTACTGTGGACACAGTCAATCGACCTCATGGTCTTAACGCTCTTTAGTGGGGACACACACAATCGATTCCATAAATTCGGGTTTTAAAATATCGACTTCTATAAATTCGACCTAATTCTGTAGTATAGACGTACCCTGAGTGTCAATCCTTTGAGTGGAAGGCTGTATGCATGTCCTCCCACGGGTGAACAGACCTAGTCTGTTCTGGGGAAATTCTTGAAGGGCACAGAGAGATCTCTGGTAAGCCCTGGACATTTCATTAGGGCAGGCCCCCTCCTTTCACCTTGCGGGAACAGATGAATAGGTTAACATCTGGGGAACCTGGAAGTAAGCAGTATGAGGACTACTCTGGGATCCCTGAATCTATTCTTGGGGTAACACTGTCAGTACCCTGCCCTCTCCTCACATCCAGTTGTAGGTCTTTCTCCACGTGTTTGAGTTGTGGATGTCCCGTCCGTAAGCTTTTTGGGGCCAGAACTGTCTTTTCGTTACTTTGTACAGCACAAAGCACAATGCGTGGGCCTCTAGGCATTACCACAGTTCAATCAACAAAGAGGAGAAGAGGAATCAAAAGGTAAAGGGTTGTGGGTTTATCAGCTCTGCGCCAGAAGTAGCATTAGTAGCCATTCATGCAGAAGGAGACATTGTTATCCCTAAATGAAGATTTTCACTTGTTGCTAACATTTCACAGGCGAGATCAATTCATTCTTAAATGTACGTGATGTGAAAAAGTCTTTGTAAACTTACTCTGAGTGTTTGCAAACTAAACGTGTGGCACATTTGGCTTTGCATTAGAGCAGAGTGGTCATGCATTTTTAATGGATGGCTTTTTTGGAGAAGGAAGGAGATATTGGCTTGCCAGTACTGTTTGGAAAAGGTCAGTAGCTACCAGATGTCACACTCAGCAGTAGCCCTGAGGGCCCTGGCCACAGCTGTGGCCTTGTTTTCTAGCCAGTCTGTACTTTTCTTTGTTTTTTTATTTTTCTTGGTTGGTGCACTACTTATGTCAGCGCTCGTCCGCTGTGTTTGTATTCTACTGACATTACATAAGTAATCTGTGGCGCACCTGCCGCTGGCTGGGAGACCGCAAATGCTCAAAGTGGCTGCTGCTGTTTTTTGATGGCTCTGGCTCACAGCTGTAATGGTGCTTGTGAAGGGATTAATGAATGCCTTTCATTGAAAGGAGTAGGATTGTGCAGAAAAAATAGACTCCGGAGCGAAGGGCTCTGAAGTCTAGGAGCAGAGAGTAAATCAAATACATGTCACATGTGCAGGCTCGGTCGTTTCAGCCACAAGGAAATGAGGGGGCCGGCCTTTGGACTCTTTGGTGGTCTCCGAGTGAGAGGTGCTTTGCAAGAAACACAACAAACATGCAAAGAAGCTTGGTTTATGGGACGATGGCAATTATTAGATAATGTAACTTGGGCCTGGTTTGCCAGTTGAGATCAGAAACACAGACCTGAACTCAGAATTCAGTCTGGACTCACACCAAAACTCTCGAGAGACATTCAAAATGTCATTGTCATTCTTTTCATTTGTTTGAACCTCTGGGTCCTCGGCGTATTTCCTCCTGGACAAGAAGCAAGGAAGGAACATAACGTCTCTGGAAATAACATGATCTGGTAAGATTTGCCGGACAATTTTCCCAAGATAGACACCTGAAATTGTGACATTTGAGTCACCCACTACTGTCAGTAAAAGATAGACGGGGGTGGGGGGCAAGCAGGGATAAAAGACCAAATGAAACTAGTTACATGGAATAATGATCAGATCACAAGAACATGTGGGAATGTCTCTCGCACACCAAAAGTATTTGGAGACTTATCTGCGAAGCAACCTGTATCCGAGCATGCTTGCTAAAACTACTGAAAAACAATCACCTCTGACAGCAGACTCCAGTAGAAAATAAAGACGTCTCATTCATACACTTTCAGGCCTGTGATAGATCCAGCAGTGACATTTCAGCTGGGTAGGTCACATGACCAGAAGCACATGGGTACCTGGGGAAGGGCTGTGGGTGAAAAGCAGGTATTTCCGAACGGGCCCATCCCCATTGCTACACAGATTAAGATACAAGACTGCTTGTGAGAGCCTGAGAAGGGATTCATCAGGAGTCAAAAAAAAAAAATGATACTGTGCCACTTTATCCCTGCCAGGCTTAACCAAAGGTTATTGGTGTGGGTACATGCCAGAAATAGAAATGAAGATTGCAGACAACGTTTCAGCTATAAGGCCCTCTTCAGGCTGTAGACATGTAGTACACAGCATATTAATGTTACCCCAATTACGTTTTCCTCATTACATTGCACATAAGGACACATGTTCTTTCCATGTGGCTTTAAAACCCAGGTAACCTGAACTGTCCACAGATAAACTTTCAATCTTAGTGTAAGCCCGTTTGGCTGTCCTTACATATCCATATTGAGGAGGAAATATTTTAATCTCGGGAGTGAGGCTTCCTCTTATTTTGCTGTAGATTTACTTGAGGGATACTCAGTGAGCACAGTGCTTTCTAAAAACCGGAGGGCATCTCTTACAAGTGCCTGCAGGGAGCTACCGCGGTTCAGTGCTCTAAGAAGCCGTTTACGAATAATCTAGGGAATTCAGCTGCTTTTATCTCAGCAAGTATGTGCTGTCAGCTTGCAGCACCCCCCAGCACTGAACTTCCTTCTCCTCACTCTATGCATTGCTTAATACCTTGATCTATATTCTGGGAGCACCTACAGGCCTATCGGTACATGGGCCGGTGGGCATGACTCCATAGAATCATAGGACTGGAAGGGACCTTGAGAGGTCATCAAGTCCAGTCCCCGGCACTTATGGCAGGACTAAGTATTATCTAGACCATCCCTGACAGGTGTTAGTCCAACCTGCTCTTAAAAATCCGCAGTGATGGAGATTCCACAACCTCCCTGGGCAATTTATTCCAGTGCTTAACCACCCTGACGGTTAGGAAGTTTTTCCTAATGTCCAACCTAAACCTCCCTTGCTGCAATTTAAGCCCATTGCTTCTTGTCTTATCCTCAGAGGTTAAGAAAAACAATTTTTCTCCCTCCTCCTTGTAACAACCTTTTATGCACTTGAAAACTGTTATGTCCCCTCTCAGTCTTCTCTTCTCCAGACAAAACAAACCCAATTTTTTCAATCTTCCTTCATAGGTCATGTTTTCTAGACCTTTAATCATTTTTGTTGCTCTTCTCTGGATTTTCTCCAATTTGTCCACATCTTTCCTGAAATGTGGCACCCAGAACTGGACACAATACTCCAGTTGAGGCCTAATCAGCGTGGAGTAGAGCGGAAGAATTACTTCTCATGTCTTGTTTACAACACTCCTGCTAATACATCCCAGAATGATGTTCACTTTTTTTGCAACAGCGTTACACTGTTGACTCATATTTAGCTTGTGGTCCACTATGACCCCCAGATCCCTTTCTACAGCACTCCTTCCTAGGCAGTCATTTCCCAGTTTGTATGTGTGCAACTGATTGTTCCTTCGTAAGTGGAGTACTTTGCATTTGTCCGTATTGAATTTCATCCTATTCACTGCAGAACGTTTATCCAGATCATTTTGAATTTTAATCTTACCCTCGAAAGCACTTGCAACCCCTCCCAGCTTGGTATCATCCACAAACTTTATAAGTGTCCTCTCTATGCCATTATCTAAATCATTGATGAAGATATTGAACAGAACCGGACCCAGAACTGATCCCTGTGGGACCCCACTCATTATGTCCTTCCAGCATGACTGTGAACTACTGATAACTATTCTCTGGGAATGATTTTCCAACCAGTTATGCACCCACCTTATAATATCTCCATCTAAGTCAGTGCTTTTCAAACATTTTTTCTGGGGACCCAGTTGAAGAAAATTGTTGATGCCTGTGACACAACAGAGCTGGGGATGAGGGGTTTGGGGCATGGGTGGGGCTCAGAACTGGGGCAGAGGGTTGGAGTGTGGGGGTGAGGGCAGAAATGAGGGGTTCAGGGTGTGGGAGGGGGTCAGGGCTCCGGTCTGGGGGTGTAGGCTCTGGGGTGGAGCCAGGGATGAGGGGTTTGGGGTGCAGGAGGGGCTCCGGTTTGGGGGGCCTCAGGGATGAGGGATTTCACTGACATTCACTATGTTAGACGTCCAATTGCCACCAACTTTCTTGGTGAAAACCAAAATGAAGAAGTCATTAAGCACCTCTGCCATTTCCACGTTTTCTGTTATTGTCTTTGCCCGCTCATTGAGTAACCGGCCTATCCTGTCCTTGGTCTTCCTTTTGCTCCTAATGTATTTGTAGAATGTTTTCTTGTTAATTTCATGTCCCTAAGTAGTTTGATCTTGTTTTGTGCCATCTTCACAAAACCCACGTTTGGGATGCTAATGCTAGCTAGCAGCAGTGTCTGCAGTTTCCCAGGAGATGGAGCACCCTCTCCCCACCCCCTGGGTTCCCATGTGCTGGGCTGGCCCTGCCCTACCTCGTTTCATTTAGAATTCGTTGGAACGTGTCTGCACCTGGTAGCCTGAGCCCAAACGGTTGTATTCAGGAGAGCTGCACCCTGGCCTAGCCTGCGCCAGGAGCTGCACATGTGACGGGCACCCTGCGCTTTGGGGGCCCCGGCACCAATTAAAATATCAGAGACTGGCTCAGTTTCCATCTCAGGGCAGCATCAGAGAACAGAAATGCTCTGGCAGAGTGTCCCCTTGACTACTGGGACCAGAAAAAGCACTCATGGCCCTTTGGGCACTGCAAATACAGCCGGTTGTGCCTTCCCCTTAGCTCTCACTGAGCATCACAGAGCTCACTGCCTGGCCACGAGAAAACTGCAGGAGTCTGCATACTCTTCACTGCCTTCGGTTTATTCACGTCTCTGCCTTTCCACAGTGATAGTGCCTCACACTGGGAACAGACACACATCTGGCTGCTTGCAAGTTACTGTCCGGACGCCTTTTGCCCTTTTCGCACTCGGCAACTGAATCCAGGGTGCAAAGCAAATTAGAAAATGTTGACAGCATCTATTAAAGCGGGTACCACCCCACTGAAATGGAACAAAACAACAGAAAAATCCAAATGAACAGGGGGTGGGGGAGTGGATGCACTTGCCTTTGTCCATGCCAATAAAGAAATAGCCGTGCGGTTCTCAACTCTGCTTCTGGAGTGCTGTGGGAGAAGAGAGTGACTGCTCCCCTCTCCGGAGCAGGTTTGCTGCCTTTGGCTGGAGAAGCAGCCATGGGTATCGGAGTATTCTGCTGAGAGGATAGCTGCGTTTGAAGGAAAGTAGATTTGTGCATCCAGGTAGAAGTATGTGCCGAATGATGAAGCTGCAAAGTGTGTGTGTGTGTGTGTGTGTGTGTGTGTGTGTGTATCAGCAACTTCACCAGCTTAAGTCCTAACACCACAGTCTCAGGGCTTGTCTACATTTGCAGCTGCACCGCTGTTAGGGAAGACACTATCGATGCGGACGGGGTGGGGGGGGGATGTTCTTGTGAATGAGTGGGGCAGGGTTACACCATCAGGAATGTTAGGTTTTTGCTTTAAAAAAATGAAGTTAAATTAACATGTTCCCTAGGGCGATATCAGATATAAGGTGTTTGGGGCCCAAATCGCTATTGGTGTAACTGGTGCTGCTGAATTGCAGTGAATGGCACTGTTCCTGCTTACCCCAAAAGGGAATTTGGCCCATTGTGTTTTTCAATCTCTCCCACATGACCATGTTGTGCTTACTGTAAGGAACATGGCTGCATGCAGCGGGGTAGGGCATCCTTTGTGTAACCCTCCAAACGGTACGATTTACTGCTGTGCTATTAACTGTGCATGATCTTCAACTTGCTTGTGGTCGGATTGCTAATGGGTCAGTGACAATTTCAGCCCATTGCTTTTGTAGAATTATAAAATATCTGAGCATGCATGTGATTGCACCGCGACATTTCCATACATCTTTGTTTGCAGCCGTGTACCTCTCTCACCTCCACCACTAGACAAGAGACATCAAGGGATCCACGCTATGCAGAGCTGTGTGATTCAAAGAGATGCAGCCACAATCTTCCTACCGCCCTGTTGATCATTTGCCCAAAAGTCATTTTTAGAAGACTTGATGCATCACAATTGATAGGTAGGTAAGTTTTCGTCAGATAAATGCCTTCGATTTGAGAATTCAGGATTTCAGTTAATTCATTAGTGTTCCCTATGATTTTCTGCTCATTAGGAAGTGAGACTCTCAAGATTAAACTAAATGGCCTATTTAATGACTGATCTTTACAACTCCACACATCGGTTTTGCCAATTGATTTGATAGCCTTTGCTCCAACACAGATGCTCCCTTTCACAGGAAAGCCAGCAAAACGTCTCCATCTGAGAATTCCAGATCTCCCCCCTTAACTCTCCATTTACCATGGAAGGACCTGTGGGGGGAAGATAGTTAATGATAAATCAGCTGAATGTGTTTAGGATAAACCTCTATTTGGGGAAAATGAATGCCAGACATCTCATTGGGCTAACTCTTCATCCATTCCAAACTCAGCACAGATTTTTAGAACAAATTATTTGAATCCGTTAACAGCCCAGATCTGCCATGTTCCTCCCAATGAGTAGCACTTTCCTCCAGGCAGAGCCCCACTGAGTCTGGCTCTAGATCAGGCTGCTTCCTACATTTTCAAAATGAGTTATGCTGGGTCTCAGACTGTCGGTATTTAACCAGCGTGAGCTGAACACACAAACCCAGCACCTGAAAGGCAACAGTGAGATTCATGGAGAGACCAGTCCAAAGCCAAGAATGGAAAGACTCCCATTGACTCTACTCAACTCGGGATCCAGCTCTAAATCTGGGCTGAATGGTGGAATTTCAATGGCATGCATGTCTGGTGTTGACCATTCGACATCAGTGTCCACATGAGGGACCAGGAAAAACTGGTTGAAGAGTATCAGAGGGGTAGCCATGTTCGTATGGATCTGTAGAAGCAACAAAGAGTTCTGTGGCACCTTATAGACTAACAGACGTATTGGAGCATAAGCTTTCGTGGGTGAATACCCACTTGGTTGAAGAGTAGAGATGATCTGGAAATAAAGAGTCAAACTAAATTGTACTGGAAACCTTGGAAATATTTTTGACACTTCCAAACAAGATGTCTTTAGTGTAGGTTTCCCTAAATTGTTATTAATGTTGCCCTCTCTCATCTTTTACCTAAGGTCTGCGGGACTGGCTACCACATATAATGTAGCCAATTAATGAAATCCACATTAGTGCCAAAGGGGCTAGCAAAAATAAGCCTTTATTCACTTACAAACATCATTGACGTAAAAGTACCCATACTGGGTCGACCAATGATCCATCTAGCCCAGGAACCGGTCTTCTGACAGAGGCCGGAGCCAGATGCTTGCGAGGGAATTAAAAAAAAACCACCAGGGCAATTGAGTGATTCTTCCCCTGGCAGCTATTCCCAGCCCCAGGCAGTCAGAGTCTTAGGGATACCTGGAGCATGGGCTTGCATCCCCATCTTGGCTAATAGCCCGTGATAGAGAAGTTCATGGAAGATCAGCCTAATCCTTTTTTTAGCCCAGTTATGCTTTTGGCCTTCCCAACATCCCCTTTGCCTGGACAGGTTTGAGTTCAGCAGAGCTCCAAGCAAGGGCTGGGGTAAATTGTATCATCCCAGGACTAGTCCATGAATGCACTGTGCCTTCAACACACCTTTGAACCACAACCCCCCCCTGGATCCCTCCTTGCCTGAGGGGAGAGCAACCTGATGATGTCCTAGACCAACAACGTGTGACCACCCACCTCATGCTGGCTCAGCGCCCTGGACCCTGGCCATTCAACTAGCTGCCCACCTGCTCTCGAGAGAGCTTCGGTGGTGAGTGGGTAGCTCTGTTCAGACTTACATGCCCAGATCAAAGGGGAATCTTACACCCTAGTGCAGGTGGGTGGGCCACCTCACAATCTAGCCCCGAGTAATGATCATATTTTAAGGTTCCTGAAAATGGATCATGACGAGGCCCTGCCTTTATCGCGGACAACATTATAGCACAGACCCAGACCGCTCCTCTGCTCCCCTCTAAACACGCTGCTAGAACAGGGTGCAATCTGTAAAACTGGGAAGTTCACTGCTGGACTCAACGGCAAAGTTTGCCTTGCGTTTGTATCCAGGGGCTGGCTTTGGGCCAGACTTGCTATAAACTCTTGTTTCAGACACACAGACATTGTATTAGTGAGTTAGCATGAGGCTTGGCACTGAGCACAGACCAGGGAGCCAGGAACACCAGAGACCTAATCCCGGTTCTGCACCTTTGGGCAATCCACTCTTTCTGCCTCAGGCATACTCCATGGGGCTTTCCAGCCACCGATGGCCAGCACCCGCTGCAGCTGTGCCCATGGAAGTCACGGCTTACCGTTAGGCTGGGAAGAATTAGATTATCAGTGAATATCAATGTCATCATGCACACCCACAAATCTATGGCGAATATTTCCATTGCTGATCATCCAAATTTACAGACAAAGTAGGAAAAAAATACTGATTGAGAACTCATTAGAGTTTGATGTAAGGGTGTTTACTTTGTACAGTTGGACATGTGATGTTGACAATGTGCTTTAATGGTGATGAAGCTTTAACTTTTTGAATGTCAATGTCTGCTGTCATTAAATAACTGTCTGAGGCCCCCTTTGTCTGATACCCTTCCATAATTTCCTGCAACTGTAAACATTTAAATAGATAAAAATTTTAAAAATGCCTAACCCCCCTAATTTAGTGCCACTGGGATAATTTAAAGCAAACAAATATTGGAAAAATGGTTAAAAATTAACTAGTATTAGCTGCTGGGATTATAACAAAATAAAACTGAATTCTGCCAGCCTACTTATTAGAGAGACAAGATGGGTGAGGTAATATCTTTCGTTGGTGAGAGAGACAAGCTTTCTAACTTACACAGAGCTCTTCTTCAGGGCTGGGACTTGTAGGCAGAGTGTCACAGCTGAATGCAAGATGGAACAGATTGTTTAGCATAAGGAGTTAACACATTTCAAGGGACCAGTCAAGGTGAAGTAGCCCGTTAACACCCCTCCAGTCATAGGGAGGAAAGGAAGGGAGTGGGGAACAGCTGGGGAGAGGTTGTTAGTGGGTTATAGATTGTTGTAATAAGCCATAAATCCAATGTCTCTGCTCAGTCCATGATTTTAGTGTCTAGCAAATATGAATTTAAGCTCTCGGGCTCGTCTTTTGAAAGCGTTGTGCAGGCTTCCTTTGAGGATGAGGACTGAGATGTCATAAAGTGATCGCTTGTAAAAGGTGTTCACACAGCTGATATGGCATTTTTCTCTTATCCTTTTCCTGTGTGAGTTCATTCCGGAGCAGAGGGATTGTCTGGTTTCACCCACACAGTTGTTGTTGGGGTGTTTAGTGCACTAGCCGAGGTGCACTACATGTTGTGATAGGCATGTGTAGGCTCTTGAAAGGTGTGTTGCGAGGGTGTTGATTATTGTAGCAGTGGAGAAATGTCTGCAGGTTTTGCTTCTGTTGTCCTGGCAGGGTGTGGTCCTGTTTTAAATCTATGTGTCCTTGTCTGGGAGCTTGTTCTGACGATGAGCTTGGAGATTCAAGGTGGTTGTTTGAAGGCCAGAAGAAGGGGCTCAGGAAAGATTTATTTCAGGATGGGGTCCCCATCAATCATAGGTTGTAAGCTGTTTGATACTCCATGTGGGTTCCCGTGTGGGGTGGTAGGTGACAACTCAGGGTATGTAGTCAGAAGCTTTTTTCCTGCATTGAAGCAGGTTCTCTCGGGGTACTTGGGAGGCCCATTTGATGATGTGATCTACTCCTCTGGTGGGGTGTCCTTGTTTGGTGAAGGCAATTTTGACTGTGTTAAGGTGCCGATCCCGGACATTCTCCAACCTCACCCACCTTATTTCTCTAATACCCTGGGATGGACACAGCTACACCACCACTACTACAAGCCTAGTTATAGTATTATACCCTGTTCATAGCAGGGGTTTGCAACTATGCAGCTACACAGGCACTTAGCTAGGAGTAGGGCAAATTCCCAGGGTTCACAAGGCCTTGGCTTCCCTCCCTGCACAATGCAGATACTCCTGCTTCCTTCATAAAGAGGTATTAGTGAATATCTGAACAGACCTTTGAGGCTGCAATGTTCAACAGAAATGCAGTGTCGTTACCAATACCCACCAACGTCCCCTAGAGAAAATAAAATGAAAATATGGCTTTCCAACATTGTGTGGACACGGCAGGCCAAATCTTCATCGGGTGTAAATCAAAGTGTCTCCAGGGGAGCCATGCTGATGTGCTGCCCCTGAGAATATGGCCCATTGTAAATGACAATCTAAGTAATGACATCCCTCCGAAATGCTGTAAATGGGCATGCTATTCTACAAAAAGCTACTGTGTATTGGATAGATGTATTTGTTGATGAAAGATTATTGAAGAAATTCTTTCATAACGCTGATAAATTGAAGAATTACCCTATGCTTTAGAAGAAATAACTTGGATTATATAAATTAGTTTATTCATGGGAAACTTCTTGACATAATTTATTCCTTAAAAGTTTTATTGCTGAAATGAATGCATTTTTTATACTGACGGATGTTTCTATCTTTTAGCGCAGACACACTTTCTAGGAAATCCTGGCGTATTACTCATTCACTAACACAGCTTTATATCCTTCTACCTGGCACAAAAATAGTAACAGGAATGTGTCACATTAACATGCAAAATAATGTATTTCTTCCTTCTTCAGCTCCAGAATTGTAGTCAATGTTGTAATTTTATTTTCTCTGGAAATTTAAAGAGACATCATTAAGGAAAGAAAGCCAGGCTCTTGGTGCAATCCATGAGAACGCAGACACACGTATTTGCACAGCATTTGTAGATTCATTAATTCCAAGGCCAGAAGGTACATTAGGTGATCACAAGTTGTACTCCTGTACAACACAGGCCAGAGAATGTCTCCCAAATAATTGCTAAAGCAGATGTTTTGGAGGGAAAAACCCAACAACATCCAATCTTGATTAAAAAATGGTCAGTTCACATGGGGAATCTGGGGCAGAGTAGGATTTTTAAACTAGGTCTCCGACGTCCCAGGCTAATCTCCTACCCACTGGACATGGGGCAAGAAAAAATCATACAGCTAACCTGGCTTGGCCTGGGTCTGGAGATAATGACGTGGCAGATCGATTGCTGGGGCATCAGACATGGGTATGCACGCACAGCGATTACCATCCTTTTTCTCCCTCTCTGTCTATGCTGTCTAAGAAGCTATCAGAACAGCAAGGCTGGCTTCCTAGAAACTGGAGAGATGCTCTCCATTGTGTGGTTCATCATTATAGTGCAGCTGCAGTTTTAGCCAAAAGACAGTATCAGCCTCTTGGTAGAACAGAGTGTTTAACTTGAATAGGAATCAGGAAAAATGCAAAATGTGGTATCTAATCCCATACATATACGCAGCCATAAGTGCTGGGTACGGCTTCTGGAAAGCCAGGCAATGCATAGAAATGTAATTAACCAAAAAAGCAGCAATGTTATTTACATTTCTAGGAGCTTTTATAGAATGTGTTTCTTTACAAATTAGATGCAGCCCTATGCTCTTAGTCCAGAATCGCAGAATCCTGGGACGATACGTTTACTGTATAAAGGTCCACGATTCGAGAGAGGTAGGAAGGTGAAGTTAAAAAAGCATTAAAATAACTTCAGGGACTTGGTATGGTAAGGCCTGGATAACTATATTGTTCTATTTATACCAGTATAACTGGTAAAGCTTCCCTGTGTAGATAAGCACTGAGAGTCTCGATTGCCAGAAGCTGAAGAACAAATTAAACTGGGAGGTGTAAGAGGGAAATGCAGAAGAAGAGTGAAAGAAGGTAGAGAAAAGGTTCCAGACTCCACGGTTCCAGTGATCTAAAAATGCAGTATGAATCCTTAAAGAGCTGTGATGTTTGGGCCACATTGGACCAATGAAACCTCTAGATCAGTGATACGCACATTGGGTCTCGGGAGCTGCAAGTGGCTCTTTATTGTGTCTCCTGTGGCTCTTTGCAGCACATGATATTAAAACCCGGTGTGATTTAGTTATTAACAATCTAAGCTATTAACCAATCAGGATGCTTTTACTATGTTATTAACCAATTGTACAATACTCGGTTAGTCATTGTGCTGTGTGAATAATACAGATCTAGTAAATGAAACAATGAATTCACACTACTGTGGCTCTTTTGGGTAAGGTTAATCGCTAATTTGGCTCCTGAAACACTGAGGTCTGAGCATCGCTGAGCATACCTGTGTTCTGTCTCCCTCATTCCACTGAATAATCACAATAAAATTGTTGCATGCAAATTAGGAGGAAGCCTGATGATAGGTTGGGTTACCACTGATGCCACAATAGCCCTACTTTAAGTGATTTGATCTGTTTACACGACTTTCTTTGTAACTTAATTAATCATTACAATGATAACAATTGTTAATAACCAGAGCTAGTTGGGAGAAAAATTCCTGCAAGACATTTTTACTTTTGTTGAAAAACAAAAACCAACATTTTTAGCCAAATACTTTAAACATTTTTTTAATTAATTTTTTTTTCTGAGGGAACATCTTGTGAAAAACGCAGTATTCCATCAAAAATGATTGACAGAAAACTCTTGACCAGCCCTATTAATAACCTAATTTCTGCAAATATAACCTATAAATAAATGTTCAATTAGCTTTAACTCTATGGAAAGTTTGAAAAGTCTGTTAGTATTTTTTAAAAAAGCTCATTTGGGACAGAGAAATCACTGGCATGCTAAATTTCTTAAAGGACCCAGTTTTCCATTAATTTTGACTCAGACTAATGAATGGATTTTCTTGTAAATTCTCAGAAAATACACTGTGTACTCCAAGAGTTAGAGCAAATGTTTGGGGAGTATAAGCTGTGTCCATGCCTAAGAAAGAGGTTGAATCACAGCTTTAAGTGGAAAATAAACAACTCAACCTTAACAATGGAATTGCAACTAATGTTTATATGTTTTACTGTAGTTCCTAGAAACCCCAATCATGGTCAGGGCCTCGATGTATTAGGGATTTTCCGATGAGGTCTAGACAGTATTTCACAACATGGAGAATCATCCCTTAGCATCACAGAGGTGCTCAGAATAGTGGTGTTTTGTGTATTGTGAGGGCGGGGATGGGTTTCGGGGCAGTGTACTGTACAGTGAATCAAAATGAGAAGGGATAATTTTTCATCTGCTTGAACGTGTCAGAACATTATGACGATTTAGTGTGATGATTTAATCCCAAAGTTCTAGTTAAATACCTTTCCTTTGTCAATTACTCTGTTACGCTATAATGGACGGTGCAGTGTATTATAATTAAATAAGATGGTCAGGAAATCCAGCATATTTCTGGGAAAGCTCTAAGAAGAAGTCTTTTTAGAGTCATCATTACCGATATTGATTGTAGGCATCATCAACCATTTAACAAAATGGATCCAAAAGGAAGCCATTC
Organism: Macrochelys suwanniensis; assembly: GCA_033296515.1. Taxonomy (NCBI): domain Eukaryota; kingdom Metazoa; phylum Chordata; order Testudines; family Chelydridae; genus Macrochelys; species Macrochelys suwanniensis. Next base: position 1,717,347 of record CM065781.1, on the reverse strand, counting down.
ATTCGGTGCAGGGGCAATTGAAAAACAGTTTCCTGCAGGAAGACTATTAATGAAATGAAGTCAGATTGCCCCCTGAGGACAAACTTCTACACAATAAATGCGTGTTTTGCTTCTGCAAAGCGGAGATCCTGAATATGTGTTTATTTCCCCACCAGTTGCATGAAATTACACTACAGGGAATCCAAATATATGGTCCAGATCCTTCGCTGGTGTAAACTGGTTCAGCTCCATTGATGCCCGTGACTCAGCACACGGTGAAATGCAGTCAGTGGAGCTCGTTCCTACTGAGGATCCGGCCCAGTGTATTGTTGGTGTTTGACTTGAGGCCTATGAAGTGGCAGATCTTATTAATGCTAACTCCACCTTTGTGCGCTGAGAATCAACATATCTGATATCTTTGCAAAGTTACGCATTGTTGAGAGCCGAGTACCACTGGGGCTGCCGATTTACATAGTGGACCTGTTTTCTAGGCAGTTCTTTGCTCTGCTCCCTTCACCCACCCAGCGTACAGCTGGTTAAAGCGTAAAATGTAAGAGCTATTCTGGAAATCTGAGAGACATTCGGAGACTGATGGCATTTAGGGCCAGAGGGGACTGTTGGATCACCTAGTCTGACCTCCTGTAGATCACAGGCGATTCAGTATCACCTAGTTACCTCTGTATGGAGCCCAATAAATTAGGTTTGACTAAATCATGACTTGTTTGGCTACAGCATCTTCCAGGTATCTAGGCTTGATTTGAAGGCATCAAAAGATGGAGGATCTGTCACTTCCCGTGGTATTTTGTTCCCATGGTTAAATCACCCTCCTCATCCTCAATTTGTGCCTGTCACAGGGGCTGTCCCTATGAGGGGTCAGGCCCACAGCCTCCCTGTGACAGACTCTGCTATGGAGAATAAGCCAACCCAGATGCATGGGTGGTTCACTGGATAAATGGCTGGGCAGTCGTTGATTAGCTAAGGAAAACCTGGGCCTTTCAAAGGTTTTGAGGGTTAGGGAGCCCCAGCTGAGTCGGACGCTCCTTGCAGTGGAGGAGAGGCTCCCAGAGAGAGGAACACGAAGAGAAAGCTCCAGAGAGAGACAAGAGAACTTTCCAGGCAGGGAAGCCTGGGACATATGCTGAGTTAACCGACCAGAGACTGCAGAGCTCCAGGCAGTGGAGAAGCCTGGGGACCTACAGTTGAAGGAGAGGGCTTGTTCACATACAATGGTGGTTGGTTTAATAAGATCGACCCATTGAGGGGCATTGCTCAATGTATACAAGTCTTGGTGAATTCTTTGAAAGTCCACTAGGGCAACCTGAGGCATACGCTGCTGGTGGGGAGAATCCCTTCCTCACCCTGTTGTTGTCCAGCTGAAACCATGAGCTTGTAGGAACATAAGACAAACCAGAAGTGAGCACCAGGGCTGTTGAACTTTGCCCTTTACCATCACAAGCAACCCCATCATACAATAGCACTTGTAAACATGTCCCTCTCTCTCTCCAACCTAATCAAGTTATTTGCCCCCACAACTCCTATTGGGAGGCTGTTCCAGAACCTCACCCCTCTGATGGTTAGAAACCTTCTTCTAGTTTCCAGCCTGAATTTGTTTGTGGCCAGTTTATACCCATTTGTTCTTGTGCCAACATTGTCCTTCAGTTTAAATAGCTTTTAGCCCTCGTTGGCATTTACAGAAAGCTTCATCTCCTCTCAGCCTTCTTTCTGCTAATCTAACCAAGCTACGCTTTTCCAGTCTCCTGTCATGAGACAGGCCTCCATTCCCCGGTCAGCCTACTAGCTCTTCTCTGCACCTGTTCCAATTTAAATTCACCCTTAGTACCTGTCAGTAAATATCAACTCTTAGCTCTTTCTTTCATCACACAGAAGTTTGCAGGAACATCTTGAGGAAATGACGCCCGTGCCCGCTGAATATCGACTCTATCCCTGGTCCATTCCACAGCAGAATACTGTGCCCCAGTTTGGAGCAAAAGCCCACACACCATTTTAGTGGACACAAAAATTAGTCCCGCTCTTCGCTTAACTAGCGGCACCCTCACATCAACGCTTCTTCCAAGGCCATCGGCGCTGGCCAACATGCACCAGGAAATATCCGAAAAGTCACGGCGACCATTAGGGTCTATACAAGGATCATGGCAGATACCACATTACTGCTCCACCGTGACCTAGAACATGCCCCTCACCGCTGACTAAAATCAAGAAAACCCTTCTGGGCTCATGCCACAGCCCTTCTTGTGGAAGACAAGGATGTTTGCAGAAGATGGTCTGAAGCCTTAGCAGCTGCCGACGTACCACACAAAAATCTAATTGACAACCCAACTGCGCCAGTGCCGGACTTCTCTTCCCCGTGGCGCATATGGACAACTCTAAACCAAATCCGCACCCGACATGGGAGACTCACTCCAGAGATGGAAAGTTAGGGAATCGCCAAACCGTGACTGTGGTGTGGTGCTAACTGTTGGACACATCACGGATGATTGAGCAATCAATGCTCATCTTGGAGGGGTTATAGCCATCCACATGGCTACTTCCCTCTGCTCTGGACAGGATAAGAGACCGGAAGATTTAACTGTGGTCAAGCTGTTACTTTCACGGTTCCATTATCGCCATATGAAAGAAGAAAAAACTCTTTTAATACTCTATTTCTTGCATATAAAATGTATTCACATAGTAACCATTCTCCCCAAATCTTTATGGTATTAGTAAAGAGTGTGTTTGAATAGTAAGGCCAGAGTGTTGGTTATAACATGTGTGACCTAGGACCAATCCTATTCAACTTATTCATAAATGATTTGGAAGAAGGGGTAAACAGTGAGGTGGCAAAGTTTGCAGATGATACTAAGCTGCTCAAGATAGTTAAGACCAAAGCAGACTGTGAAGAACTACAAAAAGATCTCACAAAACTAAATGATTGGGCAATAAAATGGCAAATGAAATTTAATGTGGATAAATGTAAAGTAATGCACATTGGAAAAAATAACCCCAACTATACATACAATATGATGGGGGCTAATTTAGCTACAACTAATCAGGAAAAAGATCTTGGAGTCATCGTGGATAGTTCTCTAAAGATGTCCATGCAGTGTGCAGCGGCAGTCAAAAAAGCAAACGGGATGTTAGGGATCATTAAAAAAGGATAGAGAATAAGATGGAGAATATCTTATTGCCCTTATACAAATCCATGGTGCGCCCACATCTTGAATACTGCGTACAAATGTGGTCTCCTCATCTCAAAAAGGATATACTGGCATTAGAAAAGGTTCAGAGAAGGGCAACTAAAATGATTAGGGGTCTGGAACAGGTCCCATATGAGGAGAGATTAAAGAGGCTAGGACTTTTTAGCTTGGAAAAGAGGAGACTAAGCGGGGATATGATAGAGGTATATAAAATTATGAGTGGTGTGGAGGAAGTGAATAAGGAAAAGTTATTTACTTGTTCTCATAATAAAAGAACTAGGGGCCACGAAATGAAATTAGTGGGCAGCAGGTTTAAAACAAATAAAAGGAAGTTCTTCTTCACACAGCGCACAGTCAACCTGTGGAACTCCTTGCCTGAGGAGGCTGTGAAGGCTAGGACTATAACAGGGTTTAAAAGAGAACTGGATAAATTCATGGAGGTTAAGTCCATTAATGGCTATTAGCCAGAATGGGTAAGAAATGGTGTCCTTAGCATCTGTTTGTCAGAGGGGGGTGATGGATGGCAGGAGAGAGATCACTTGATCATTACCTGTTAGGTCCACTCACTCCGGGTCACCTGGCATTGGGCACTGTTGGTGGACAGGATACTGGGCTGGATGGACCTTTGGTCTGACCCAGTACGGCCTTTCTTATGTTCTTATGACCTATATTCCGGAATTACATATGATTGAGACTGGACTACACTCCGTTCTGGCTGGCACCTCCAAGTCTGTGGGAAAACAGGTATCCAGGAAAGAGACCCCATCAAACAACTACAAGTGTCTACAGTCTTAGAAGCAGAACTGGGTGATTGATAAAAAACAATTGTTATTGCAGATGTTTTCTGTAATGAGGAAATAGGGATTCATTAAAAATGTTTCTGGGAACTGCTGCTTGTCCCAGCTGTTAGTAGTAATAACTAGATTAGAATTCCCTTTTTGCTTACCAATCATGTAACATAAAGGTGCCATAAAAGAAATTCCATATATAATGAGGTCAAATGAAAACATGAAAACAAAACACATGGGGAAATTAATCAGGGGAAAGTATTTTTCCCTGCCAAAAAGCAGGTTTCATTGTCTCATACCCTATAAAAAGACAGACGCTTTGGGAAGCAGGTGTAGAGTGCAAAACTGCCATCATCCCACCAATTATAGAGGACAGAGACACAAAGGCCAGCTCTTGGCCTGACATCAAGGGTGGTAATGTATCTGTTCTTCCTATATTCTGTTTGGTGCTGTACAGAACTCTGGTACACTTTGATTACATTATTTTACAATCTCAATTTCAAACATGCAACATCGCCTTTCTTGAACATGAGTGACAAGAACTGTAAACAATATTCCAAATAAGGTCATAGAATCATAGACAATTATGACTGAAAGAGACCTCAGGAGGTCATCTAGTCCAACCCCCTGCTCAAAGCAGGACCAACCCCATCTAAATCATCCCAGCCAGGGCTTTGTCAAGCCGGGCCTTAAAAACCTCTAAGGATGGAGATTCCACCACCTCCCTAGGGAACCCATTCCAGTGCCCTGGCCGGGATGATTTAGTTGGGGTTGGTCCTGCTTTGAACAGGGGGTTGGACTAGATGACCTCCTGAAGTTTCTTCCAACCCTAATCTCCCATGATGCTATGATAAAGTCAAGATGGCAGAGTGAAAAAGGGCAGACAAATAAACAGTGACAAGTTTTTTAAGTGCTTGTACACAAATGCCAGGAGTCTAAATAATAAAATGGGTGAACTAGAATGCCTCATGTTAAAGGAGGATATTGACATAATAGGCATCACAGAAACATGGTGGATTGAGGACAATCAATGAGACACAATCATTCCGGGGTATAAAATATATCGGAAGGACAGAACAGGTCATGTTGGGGGTGGGGAGTGGCACTATATGTGAAAGAAAATGCAGAATCAAATGTAGTAAAAATCTTAAATGAATCCACATGTTCCATAAAATCTCTATGGATAGTAATTCCATGTTCTAATAAGAATTTAACAATAGGGATCTATTTGACCACCTGATCAGGACAGCAATAGTGATGATGAAATGCTAAGGGAGATTAGAGAGGCTATCAAAATAAAGAACTCAATAATAGTGGGAGATTTCAATTATTCCCATGCTGACTGGGTACACCTCAGGACAAAATGCAGAAACAAAATTCCTCAATACTTTAAATGACTGCTTCTTGGAGCAGCTGGTACAGGAACCCACAAGGGGAGAGTCAACTTTGATTTAGTCCTGAGTGGAGTGCAGGATCTGGTCCAAGAGGTAACTATAACAGGACCGCTTGGAAATGACCATAATATAATAACATTTAACATTCCCGTGGTGCGAAGAACACATCAACAGTCCAACACAGTGGCATTTAATTTCAGAAAGGGCAACTACGCAAAAATGAGGGGGTTAGTTAAACAGAAATTAAAAGGTAAAGTGACTAAAGTGAAATCCCTGCAAGCTGCATGGACACTTTTCAAAGACACCATAACAGAGGCCCAACTTAAATGTATACCCCAAATTAAAAAACAAAGTCAAAGAACTAAAAAAGAGCCACCGTGGTTTAACAACCATGTAAAAGAAGCAGTGAGGGATAAAAAGGCATCTTTTAAAAAGTGGAAGTCAAATCCTGGTGAGGTAACTAGAGAAGAGCATAAACACTGCCAAATTAAGTGTAAAAATGTAATAAGAAAAGCCAAAATGGAGTTTGAAGAACAGCTAGCCAAAAACTCAAAAGGTAATAACAAAATGTTTTTTAAATACGTCAGAAGCAGGAAGTCTGCTAAACAATCAGTGGGGCCCCTGAACAATAGAGATACAAAAGGAGCACTTAAAGATGATAAAGTCATTGCGGAGAAACTAAACGAATTCTTTGCTTCGGTCTTCACGGCTGAGGACATTAGGGAGACTCCCAAACCTGAGCCGTCTTTTGTAGGTGACAAATCTGAGGAATTGTCACAGATTGAAGTGTCATTAGAGGAGGTTTTGGAACTAATTGATAAAACTAACTGTAACAAGTCACCAGGACCAGATGGCATTCACCCAAGAGTTCTGAAAGAACTCAAATGTGAAATTGAGGAACTATTAACTAGGGTTTGTAACCTGGCCTTTAAATCGGCTTCTGTACCCAATGACTGGAAGATAGCTAATGTAACGCCAATATTTAAAAAGGGCTTTAGAGGTGATCCCAGCAGTTACAGACCGGTAAGTCTAACATCCGTACCAGGCAAATTAGTTGAAACAATAGTAAAGAATAAAATTGTCAGGCACATAGAAGAACATAAATTGTTGGGCAAATGTCAACATGGTTTCTGTAAAGGGAAATCATGTCTTACTAATCTATTAGAGTTCTTTGAAGGGGTCAACAAACATGTGGACAAGGGCGATCCAGTAGACATAGTGCACTTAGATTTCCAGAAAGCCTTTGACAAGGTCCCTCACCAAAGGCTCTTACGTAAATTAAGTTGCCATGGGATAAGAGGAAAGATCCTTTCATGGATTGAGAACTGGTTAAAAGACAGGGAACAAAGGGTAGGAATAAATGGTAAATTTTCACAATGGAGAGGGGTAACTAGTGGTGTTCCTCAAGGGTCAGCCCTAGGACTAATCCTATTCAACTTATTCATAAATGATTTGGAAGAAGGAGTTAACAGTGAGGTGGCAAAGTTTGCAGATGATACTAAGCTGCTCAAGATAGTTAAGACCAAAGCAGACTGCGAAGAACTTCAAAAAGATCTCACAAAACTAAATGATTGAGCAACAAAATGGCAAATGAAATTTAATGTGGATAAATGTAAAGTAATGCACATTGGAAAAAATAACCCCAACTATACATACAATATGATGGGGGCTAATTTAGCTACAACTAATCAGGAAAAAGATCTTGGAGTCATCGTGGATAGTTCTCTGAAGCTGTCCATGCAGTGTGCAGCGGCAGTCCAAAAAGCAAACAGGATGTTAGGAATCATTAAAAAAGGGATAGAGAATAAGATGGAGAATATCTCATTGCCCTTATACAAATCCATGGTGCGCCCACATCTTGAATACTGAGTACAAATGTGGTCTCCTCATCTCAAAAAGGATATACTGGCATTAGAAAAGGTTCAGAGAAGGGCAACTAAAATGATTAGGGGTCTGGAATGTGTCCTCTATGAGGAGAGATTAAAAAGGCTAGGAAAAGAGGAGACTAAGGGGGGGTATGATAGAGGTATATAACATTATGAGTGGTGTGGAGGAAGTGAACAAGGAAAAGTTATTTACTTGTTCCCACAATAAAAGTACTAGGGGCCACCCAATGAAATTAGTGGGCAGCAGGTTTAAAACAAATAAAAGAAAGTTCTTCTTCACACAGCGCACAGTCAACCTGTGGAACTCCTTGCCTGAAGAGGCTGTGAAGGCTAGGACTATAACAGGGTTTAAAGAGAACTGGATAAATTCATGGAGATGAAGTCCATTAATGGCTATTAACCAGGATGGGTAAGAAATGGTGTCCCTAGCCTCTGTTTGTCAGAGGGGGGGTGATGGATGGTAGGAGAGAGATCACTTGATCATTACCTGTTAGGTTCACTCACTCGGGGTGACCTGGCACTGGCCACTGTTGGTGGACAGGATACTGGGCTGGATGGACCTTTGGTCTGACCCAGTATGGCCATTCTTATGTTCTTATGAAGGATAGAGATCTTTTGATCCAACCAACATGTGCAAGGTAAAGGGTGGCAACTAACCACGTCAGAGGGGCAATATGTAACATGTTTGTATCAGTGTATAAAAGAGGTGTCTCAGAGGGGGTACCTTCGTGCGCCTGATGGGGGAATGGAAAGTCCTGCTGTTCACTGAGCTGGTCCATTGTTACAGGCATACCTGTGTTAGTCATCCTACAGAGTCTACGGGATACTAGGACTCCTTGCCTGAAGAGGAGCTACTTCAGTGGCTGTAAACATGGCCGAATTCCTTTTCTACTTAACCGAGTCTGTCCTCTTCTTGGGCAGTTCAATCAAGGTCTTTTGCATCAGCTATTTGTGCAGAGCTGGCACAGCCCACAGAGAGAACACACACAGCCAACCACTGACAACAGTCAGAACATTTTTAACTAAACATTTTTTCATCAAAAATGTTGTGTCAAGGCTGAAACATTTTGCAGAGAAGTACTGATTTCAATGGGAAGGTTTCTTTGGGCAGGGTGGACTCTGCTCAGTTCCAGAGAGAGACAGCAGAATTAAAACCTGACCTGCAGGTGAATGAGCCCCTGATGGTGTCACTAGAGTAGATATGGGGACACAGTAAGCAATGGGGTTTGTTACAGGGTTTGGTTCCTGGGTTGGTGTTTCTGTAGTGTGGTGTGTAGTTGCTGGTGAGTATGTATCAGGTTGTAGATCATTGATGATGTGCTGGAGAGGTTTTAGCTGGGGGCTGTATGTGATGGCCAGTGGTGTTCTGTTATTGTCCTTGTTGGGCCTGTCCAAACAGTCTCACATGAGCCACGCCATCAGGGGCTCATTCACCTGCACATCTACTAATGTGATATATGCCATCATGTGCCAGCAATGCCCCTCTGCCATGTACATGGCCAAACCGGACAGTCTCTATGCAAAAGAATAAATGGACACAAATCGGAGATCAGGAATGGTAACATACAAAAGCCAGTAGGAGAACACTTCAACCTCCCTGGTCACTCGATAACAGATTTTAAAGTAGACATCCTTCAACACAAAAACTCCAAAAACAGACTTCAAAGAGAAACTGTAGAGCTACAATTCATTTGCAAACTTAACACCATTAATTTGGGCTTGAATACAGACTGGGAGTGGCTGACTCCCTACAAAAGGGAATTTTCCCTCTCTTGTTATTGATACCTCCTCATCGATTATTGGGAGTGAATTGACCTTGTCAACACTGGTTCTCCACTTGTAAAGTAACTCCCTTCTCTTCATGTGTCAGTATATTTATGCGTGTATCTGTAATTTTCACTCCATGCATCTGAAGAAGTGGGTTTTTTACCCATGAAAGCTTATGCCCAAATAAATCTGTTAGTCTTTAAGGTGACACTGGACTCCTCATTTTTGTGGATACCGACTAACACGGATACCTCCCTGATACTTGGCACCAGAGTTCTCAAGTAGCTATGTAAACAAATTCCCAAGAGTTGGTACAGGAACACACTGACCCCACAATAACAAGATAATGGATGAGGATGTTTTGTTTGAACTAGAAGCTACAAGGATGTAACTAACATCATCTGCAGTGTGATCAGTAACTTGTCTGTATCATTGTATAGAAGGGGGGCATCTGTGTGTTAGCCTAGGGGACAGGATCCTGGTGTGCTGAATGCACTGGTACCTTGTTGCGTGCACACTTGTGTGTCAGTGTACCTATAGCTCCTATGGGGCGCTAGTACCCTGCTTTGCTGATAGTAAACCTGGCCCAGTGCCTTTGCCACCGAACCAAGCCTGTGGTCTTTCTTTATGACCACCACCAAGGTGTGTGGAATCAGCACGCTGCACTGTCTGCTCGTGCAGATAACACCGGAGCTCCGAGAAAAACCGCACTAGGAGCATTAACGACTCCACAGCACTAGCAACCCTCCACAGCACGAACAACAGAAAGTTGTCACTAATGTATTTTTCTCCAGCCCGTGCTAATATGCAGTTTTCCAGGTTTACAGTGAAGTTACCTGGTGGAAAGGAGGAGAGAGAATTCTTTGATAACAGCAGAGTTCACTCTTAGCACTGTTTGTATTGTACAAGCTGCTCCGGGGCTCAATGCAGAAAGGAAGTGGACATGATGAAGGGCATAGCAACTATATAGAAATACATCTAGGAAATATACCTCATGCTGGTTGGAGGCCCCGGGCTTTTATTGTTACTCCAGACCATATTTAACTGACTTTTTGTAAAGCTCCGTAATTTCACAATATTACTATCTTCCTTCAAGGTGCTGTTAAAATGCTGTTTTCAGCAAGAGACTAGAGTCACAACTAATGTATGTGAAAGTGGTTGTTTTTTTCTCTATTTATTTGTTTTTGGAAAGCCACGGTCATTCATATATATGTATATTCAAAGCAATGTTTTCACAGATATGGAGCTGTATTTGGAGTACACAAAATGGGATAAGTATCAGAGGGGTAGCTGTGTTAGTCTGGATCTGTAGAAGTGACAAAGGGTCCTGTGGCACCTTATAGACTAACAGACGTATTGGAGCATAAGCTTTCGTGGGTGAATACCCACTTCGTCAGATGCAAATGGGATAAGTATCTCTCCATTTTGTCATGAATATTTCACACCTTCCGTTTGTATATATTTATTCAAATTTGTCTTTTGCACCAGGCTTGTAAGCCCTGATTTTACACACACTTACTCCTGGGAGGAAATTGAGAAACCTTAAATATTTAGCTTGCCAGCTCTTTGGGGCAAGCACCATATTTGTGATCTGTGTTCGTACAGCGCCTAGCACAGTGGGGTCCTGGTCCATGACATGGGCTCGTAGGGACTAAGGAGTATTCCCATTTCACGCTATGGGATTACGCATGTACAACGTTACTGTCATGAATACACAGTGGCAGGATCAGGGCAGGAGTGCATTGAAACCCGTGTATTAAACAGTTTTGATTTACTGTTGAAACAGAACCTCAGCCAGGCTACCACCCATGGGCTTAGCATCGCTTTGCTCTGCGATAGCACCAGAAGTACTTATAGCAAGAGTGAGACATGGGACTTGCACATGGAGGGATGAAAGGGGATTGGAGAAAATATAATTTCCAAAAGCTGGTGAACTGATTCTAGTTAGAAAACATGTTAATACCCCATGATCAGTAGAGTTGAACACAGATGTGTGCGTAGAAGTTGGTCTGTTGCAAACCTGCCCTGGAGGTCTGCTCAAACTGCTCCTTCTCAATGTAAATCCATGCAAATCTTCGGTAAGTGATGGTCCTCACAGCAATCAGTAATATGAACTCAGAGGTGACAAAGCTATGATTGCATATGTTCTGTTGGTACTGTAGCCTGCTCTGTTGCTGTAGATATAAGGTCTTATGCACAATAAGGCATAGGGGTGGATTAAGGAAAGAACACAAAAGCCTGTCATCTCAGGCTTTAGCCAAACAAGGCCTCAGGCCTAAAGAAAGACTTTTAATAAACTAACCAGTAAATGACCCTAGATCATATGTTGCCATGAGAGAGTAATGACCCTGCATCATAAAATAGATTGCTGCATTAAGGGAGTGTGTTAAACTGCTGAGATTTGGGAAATATGTGCTGTAATGTACCAGTTAAAGCTGGTTAGAGTATTTTAGGGATTTTTGCAGACATAGGGTATCAGCAACGTGCTAACCCCAAAGTTGTTATGGTGACCGAATAACAACAATATTAGAGGATAAGGAGAGCTAACACATTAGCCTATGAAAAACAGGGCACCCTAAAGGTAGTGGGGTGCAGAAGTTCAAATAAGGAAGAGGAGTTGAAATCTTCATGTCTGTATGAACCTCAATAGGCGTCAGTGCAACACATTAATTATCAAAGCTGTACCCAGGCCTGCGCGCCTCGGGAGAGCCCAGGACGACAGCCACTGGTGGTGATGGTGATGAGGAGGAAGATAGTGACTGATAGTCTAGTCTGGGATTTCACAGCAGGAGCTGTGAGTGGTGCCAGTCATAGGGCTAACCACTTTGTACTCTCTCACTTGTTGTGGGATTGTTTATTAACAAACCACTGAGCAGATAAAGGGACTTGTGATCAATTGCAGCTGTTTCTGGTGTGCTCCTCCAGTCTCCCACTCTAACAATGTTCGTAGCATTCTTCGTGATGCTGGAGCCGTTTAGGAGACTGAGCCCTTATCGACCACTGAGGTTGAAGAAATTAATCAATTAGGCAAAACGTTATAAAAAGGTTAAAACCTTGGCCGTGCCCAACATGATTGCTTCCCAACAGCAGAGTGCATCTCCTTTTCCTGATGCAAGAAATCAGACATAAGAAAACCAGATCTGATATCTGCGAAACTCATTGCCAAAAGATAGCACTGAGGTCAAAAGCTCAGTAGGATTCAAAACAGAGCTGGGCCTTTATAAGGCTATTGAGACTATCCAAAGTTACATTGCGTGGGAGATGCAAGGAGGGATAGAACCCCCTCATCCCCCCAGTTCACAGCATATGGACCCCTGTCACTAATCAGTAGGGGTTAGGACCAACTTCCATCTGGGTAGGTATTCCAGAATAATTCCACAAAGTTTGTGTTTGTTTTTCTTTTCTCTCTCTCCCACCCCCCATCCCCCCAAAATCTGGTACTGGGCTCTGGCGGAGACAGGAGAATGCACTGGGTTATTATATATTTGTGTTGTCGGAGTTCCTGGAGGCCCCATGACTTTGGACTCTGGTCAGATCCATTATGGACATTCCTATGTTTGAATAGTTTTCAGGGGATGAGACAAGGCTCTTCAGAAACAACTTTGTAAGCCTCATGTCCACCTGGACATACATTTTTGTTGTGGAATGTATTTTATAACAGTAACATTGACATGACTAGCTGTAGCATGCCAAATTCAACTCTGTAGTTGAGTAAGTAGGGAATACTTCATAGTTATACAAAGCATTTGTCTTTCCCCACCTATTAAGTTTTCATTTAGTGTAGGAACAAATAGTGGTACTTATGCTGTCTGAACAACAAGACTTACTGCTGTTGATTGGGGCCATCATCATTCTCCAGAACTGTCCAGACAGCTTTATTATGCTGATTGTTTATTTGTATTACTGTAGCACCCAATCCTGGACTAGGACCCCATTGTGCTAAGTGCGGAACAAACACCAAACAAAAAGATGGTCCTTGTCTCAAAGAGCTTAAGGCAAGAAACAACAGATGGTGCAGTGAGACACAATCCTTGCAGCAGCATTCTGAATGGATAGGAGTGGGGTGAGGTTGCATTCATCAAGGCCAGAGAGAAGGACGTTGCAATAGCCATGATGTGAAATGGTGAGAGCCTGGACAAGAGTCTGTGTGGATGGTTAAGAGACACCATATCTTAGAGAAATTACGCAGAAAGTCTGCAAAAAACTTAAACATAGGCTGGACGTGAGGTGCTAGAGAGAAGTCTGAGTTGCAGATGAAACCACATTGTGGGCCTGAGTGACACAAGATGGTGGTGGTGTCCACAATGATAGAGGGGGGGAAAGGTCATGCAGAGGGTTTGGGATGAGGGGAAGAGAGATCAAGATTCCGCTTTTGCCACATTGAGCTGGAGCCTATGGCTAGACAGACAGGAGGAGGTGTCCGAGAACCAGTGGAGATTTTAGTTTGGACAGAAGGGACACAGGGCTGGAGTTCAGAGGTAGAGCTATGAATTGTCAGCATAAAGCTGGTGGTTGAATTTATTCTTGCAGATAACATTACCCAGAGAAAAGTGTAGAGAGAAAAGGGGACCACAGAAATTGAGAGGAAGGGTGAAGAGGATACTCTGCAAGACAGGCTGAAGGAGAAATTAGAGCGGTTGGAGGAGAACCAGAGAGAAAAAACAGTCATGGAAACCAAGGGAGGAGGAGATTTCCAGAAAAGCATGGTTGACCGTGTCAAAGGCAGGGGACAGGGCAGGGAGGATGAAAATGGAGGACAGGTTTAGAGCTTTAATTAGGAAAAGGTCATTAGAAACTGTGGCGGGAGCAGCGTCAGTGAAATGCGAAGGCTGAAAGCTGGACTGGGCTGGAAGAGGCAGAGAGGAACTCAAATGTGTAGCAGAGGAAGTCAGCCTGGTCACAGGATTTCTGCCAGAGGGGCTGAGCAGCACAAGAGCAGGAGTGGAGGAAGCAGATGCTGGGGCTGAGAGCTGGGCAGATGCTGGGGTTTGGCAGGGCAGAGACGGCCAAGAGTGGAGCAGAGTGAAGCACAGAGAATCAAGAACCATCTCAATGGCAGAAAGGGAGGAGAGGGCAGAGGCCCGATGAGAAGTTATCCGATGGACTGGAAGGTATGGAAAGGCCAAAGGACAGGGCGGAGGAAGCGTGATGCTGACAGAGACCAGGTGCTGATCGGAGGGGGGAACTCCGCAATACAGGGATCAGAGAGAGAGCAGTGCTGGGTAAAGATCAGGTCCAGCGAACGGCCCTTGTGATGAGCAAGAGAGTTGAACCAATGCTACAGGGGGAAGGAAGAGGAAACATGCATCTCCGGAGTCGGCTGGCTGATCGGTTCGGAAGTTGAAGTCACTGAGGGAGTGTGGGAGACTCTGAGGAGGGGGAGAGAGCCGTCAGTCCCAGAGGAAGGAGCTGGGTGGGTGGACGATGACAGCCACACGGAGGGGAGAGGAAGGAGTCAGATGCAGGGCTGTTCAAAGAGGAGACAGAACGGGAAAGACAGGAGCGCACATTTGGAAGCGGCAAGGGCTATAAAAGGAGAAGCCCAACAAGCCTAGCATGGTCTGATCCCCTATCACTTCCTCTGTAATCACATTTCTTTAGCCTCTGTTTACTGTTAATTATTTGTGTAATTAGTTTTTAGCGCTTTTAATTGCAGTGATTACAGAGCCTTCAATATCCCACTGAAACTAGAGGAAATAAATTATATTGGTGATTTGTTGCACTGCTCAGGTACAAGAATTCATTCCTACTTCACGCTCTACTCTTTAAAGAACTCAACAACTAATATCTCAGGGGAAAATAACTCTGTTTCCATATTGACAAGAATACTCTAACATGACTTTTCTCCCCAAGCACGAGAGAGATCCTCTTTACATTATTTTTTTCTAATTGGTTAGTTTGAGTTTCTCTCACACAAACTTTCAGTACAAAATGCAAAATAATTTAAAACTATATTTTCCTTTGCATGCCACAGAAATGTCTGATATATGTTAGTGTTTTTAAGTAATGGGGATAGATAATATCGCATCTTCTAAGGCAACTGGAGAATAACACCCATAAGCAATGACTGGTGCGATACAAGATAATACAGTTCTGTATTAGCAATGGGAAATGAAATTGGAGCCCATGAATTTGGGTTAATGAAAAGAGTAATGAATAATAACAGTTTTCATGCATAGGAACTTCAGTAAATGCAATTCCTATTCTTTGCAGCATTTAATGTTACAGTTCAGTAAATAGATGTAGTGATAGTTTTCAGTGGTGGATATTGTAAGAAAAGAGAATAATTACAACAGTGAGAATTCAATACATTTAAGGCATCATTTTATATGTCTTAAAAATTCAATTATTCCTAGAGTATTTTTTTCACTTGAACTATCTGGAATTTTTTCTGTCCATTGCTATTGTGCACATGGAAAATATCAACCCAGTTCCTATTTTCCAAATTCAGCCCAACTTCGTCTGTGAGACCTAAACAATTTGGGCAGGTAACAAACCTATTTGTAGCCAAAGAAAGACTCTTTGCCAATATTTTTCTACCTTCAATCTTATTTCCTGTTTCTAGTCAGTTTGGTATTCATGCTCCTTGAGCCAAATTCTTCCATGGACAACTCGCTTGACTTCCATGGAACTGTGTGGGGGAATTCGGCATTCAGCCCTCTAGTTTATCTACAGACATTTTCCCACCTCGGTGGAGATAACTCCAAACGTGCACTAGGCTCCTACGTATTACAACGCTTCTCTGAATCGTTGACTCGGAGGTTACAAGGTTCTATGCAGTGTATAAAATTGAAGGTTGAACACCAGCCTGAATTTTTCCACCTAAAATAAATGAGATGCCAGTGCCACTCACTGGACGGCACTGACCCCGAGAGATGAAACTCAAATATATGAAAAAATATTGGTCAGAAAAAGTTTTTCCTCCTCCCCCAAACTGTGTCTTTGCCTGGCTGTAAAGCTATGCAAGGCCTACAGCAAGCTGTACTGCCACAGAGCAGGCCTCCCATCTTCCACATCCTCCGAGTCACCAAGTGCTCTCAGTGACGGTCTGAATAGACATTAGACAGGCATGGGAACACGTTCACTCTGAACAGCTGCAGTGGGGATTTTGAGCACGGTTCCTGCAGCATTCAGCCAGCTCTGGCCCGACTTGGAGAAAGCCCACAACTCCCGTAGGGCCACTCTTCACACTGGGACTTGCAGAGTTTTTAAGCTGGATGAGAGTTCTCTAGCTCCTGTAGCGTGTACTATCTGAGCCTGGCTGCATATCAAGAACAGCCATGTCAGTGCTGAAGGACAGCGAAAAGGCTTTCAGCATTTGTCATTTGCATAACCGGGAGTGCATGGGTGTTGAGAAACAAGACCCGTATTGACTTTGAGTCAGAAGAAAATACTCAGAACATGCGCTCTTTGCCCAAATATTTTGGCAAAACCTGCTTTACCCTTGAAATCCCATCATTCTGAGTCCATTTTATGCTCTGTTTCTCACTTGCACTTTAAGTGCCAAATTTTAGGTTTTTGTTTGGAGAAAGGAGAGAGCAGGCTAAAACAGAGAAAATGTGGGAGAGAGAGTGTGTGTGTGTGTGTGTGTGTGTGTGTGTGTGTGTGTGTGTGTGTAGATAATTAATAGCCCTAATCATAATGTTAGATGCCTTAGCCAGCTCTGCTCGACACAAGCAAACTACAAATTCATTCTTTTAGCTTCATTTCTGTGTACTTGAACTGCCTTTCCCACTGAACTGAAGACCTCCCCAAGTGAAAAACAATTTTACAGAACTCTGTACCATTCCGAAAATTATAGTGGTGCCAATAGTACAGCTATATTTAGAGTTGATTTGTTTTTGGTTTTGTTGTTGCAAAGAGAGAGAGAGAGAGAGAGAGAGAGAGAGAGAGAGAGAGAGAGAGAGAGAGCGTGTGTACACACGTGTGTGTGTGTGTGTACACACGTGTGTGTGTGTGTGTACACACGTGTGTGTGTGTACATTGGAAATACTTCCAAGCAAATTCTTCTCTCGCTCACTGATTCATCCCCGGAGGTGTCAATAGCGGTACTTGGGATTGGAATCTGTCTGAGAGCAGTTTCTGTTTCAGAATCACACTTGGCAGAAAGTAAAACCTAGAAATTGCGGAACGTAATGATTTGAGTTTTTCTTCCTTATTAAAAAAAGGGTGAAAGTCGCTGTGCTGCTTTGAGAGATCCAGAGCTTATTCCGTTTGGGAACTCAGTTTGATAGAGATTGGATTTGGAGACAATAAAACTTTTCAAGATGATTTTTGTAGGGTTAAAGTTATAAACAGCTGTGATTTTTAAAGGTTTGTAAGCAAGTAATTGATGCAGAGCAGTTACTTTTCTTAACATTTACTGTACTATTCTGTTTACTTCTCCTGGAAGGGGACTGTGATCTCTCTGGGGCAGGGACTCTGTTTTACTTGTGTGTACAGTGCCCATCCAGTGAGATGCAGCTCTAATCCCTAACTGGGCCCTGGACTCTTGCAAGCGGAATAAAGATACAGCAGTGGGAGTCTCTGGTGGCTGTTACAGAGTACAAGAATTTCTCCCTTTTTCTCCTCCCCTGAGTACCCTTGAATCTCTCTATCACGATCACTGCTCTTGAGTGGTACGAGGTGCCTTTTACCCGTGGCATAGCCCCATTGAAATCAGCAAGATTACTCTCATGTGTAAAGACCAGTCACGTGAGTAAGGTTGGCAGAAACAGCCCCTCTTGGCCATGTTGAGCGCACTCAAGCCATACAACTTCCATCCCCCACTGACCAATATGAACAGAGTTGACCCAGTCCAGGTCCATCTAGCCCAGTATCCTGTCTGCCGAAAGTGACCAGTGCCAGATGCTTAAGAGGGAATGAAAAGAACGGGGGAATTATTGAGTGATCCATCCCCTGTCGTCCAGTCCCAGCTTCTGGCAGTCAACAGTTTAGGGACAGAGCATGGGGTTGCGTCCCTGACCATCTCGACTAACAGCCATGGATGGACCTGTCCTCCATGAACTTTTCCAATTCTTTTTTTAACCCAGTTGTACTTTTGGCCTTCACAACATCCCCTGGCAACGAGTTCCACAGGTTGGTTGTACCTTATGTGAAGAAGTAACTCCTTATATTTGTTTTAAACCTGCAGTCTATTGATTATATTGGGTGACCCCTGGTTCTTATGTTATGTGAAGGGGTAAATAACACTTCCTTTTCCCTGTCTCCACACCATTCATGATTTTCTAGAGCTCTGTCATATCCACCCTTAGTCGTCTCTCTTGTCAGCTGAACAGGCCCAAGTCTTTTTAATCTCTCTGAATAAGGAAACTATTCCATACTCCTAATCATTTTGGTTGCTCTTTTCTGCACCTTTCCCCCCCCCACAATTCTAATATTTATTTTTTGAGATGGGGCTGTCAGAACTGCATGAAATATTCGAGTGTGGGCGTACCGAGGATTTATATAGTGACAGTGTGATATTTTCTGTCTTGTCATCGATCACTTTCCTAATGGTTCCTAACATTCCATTAGCTTTTTTGACTGCTGCTGCACATTGAGCAGATGTTTTCAGAGAACTATCCACGATGACTCAAGGTCTCTTTCTTGAGTGGTAATAGTTGGTTTAGACCCCATCATTTTGTATGAACACTTGGGATGTTTTCTAATGTGCATTACTTTGCATTTATCAACATTGATTTTCATCTGCCATTTTCTTACCCAGTCACCCAAGGTCCCTTTGTAACTCTTCACAGTCAGCTTTGCACTTAATGATCTTCAATAATGTTGGATCACCTGCAAACTTTGCCACATCACTGTTTATCACCTTTTCCACATCATTTATGAGCATGTTGAACAGTACAAGTCCCAGTACTGATCCTCGGGAGATCCTGCCATTTACCTCTCCACTCTGATAACTGAAAATGTATTTCTACTCTTTGTTTCCTGTCTTTTAACCAGTTACTGGTCCATGAGAGAACTTTCCGCTTATCCCATGACAGCATATTTTGTTTAAGAGCCTTTGGTGAGGGACCTTGTCAAAGGCTTTCTGAAAGTCCACCACACTATAGCAACTGGATCACCCTTGTCCACACTGATTGACTCCCTCAAAGAATTCAAATGGATTGGTGAGGCATGATTTTCCTTTACAAAAGCCATGTTGACTCTCCCAGCATATCATGTCCATCTATGCATCTGATAATTTTGTTCCTTACAGTAGCTTCACCCAATTTGCCTCAAGTTAGGCTTATCAGCCTGTAATTAACAGGCTCACCTCTGGAAACTTTTTTTAAATTGGCATTACATTGGCTATGCTCAAGTCATCTGGTACATAGGCTGATTTAAATGCAAGATTACATACCCCAGACTGTAATTCTGCAATTTCATAAAACCTCCTCTATTAACACCTCAATCTGGGAGAGTTCCTCAGATTAGTCACCTAAAAAGAATGGCTCAGGTGAGAGAATCTCCCTCAAATCCTCTGCAGTGAAGTCCGATGCAAAGAATTCATTTAGCTTCTCTGCAATGGCCTTGTCTTCCTTGAGTGCTTCTAAACAGCGGCCCCACTTATTGTTTGACAGGTTCCTGCTTCTGATGTAATTTTAAAAAAAATGCTGTTAGTTTTTGTGTCTTTTGCTAGTTGCTCTTCAAATTTTTTTTTTTAACATGCCCAATTATACTTTTACACTTGATTTGTCAAAGTATATGCTCCTTTCTATTTTCCTCAGTAGGATTTGACTTCCAAATCGTTAAGGATGCATTTTACATCTAACTCCCTCTTTTACTCTGCTTTTTAGCCAGTGAGACATTTTTTTGGTTAATTCTCTTAATTTATTAATTTGGGGTATATATTTAGTTTGAGCTTCTATTATGGCTTTTTAAAAACTACTTTCCATGCAGCTTGCAGGCATTTCACTCTTGCGACTGTTCCTCTTAATTTCCATTTAAATAGCTTCCTCAGTTTTGTGTAGTTCCCCTTTTTAAAGTTAAATGCTATTGAGGTGGGGTTATTTGGTAGTTCCTCCTACATGGATGTTAAATTTAAAATTACATTATGGTCGCTATTACTGGGCAGTTCAGCTATAGTACCTCTTGGAGCAGGGCCCGTGCTCCACTTAGGACTAAATCAGGAATTCAAGAAAGGAAGGTTATCCATTACTAAACCAAACTGGAGATGTGTTCTTGAAGCTCAGTTCGCTCCCAACTCACTCTCAGAAACTCTGTAAGGTATTACTATATTTTTAGGCCAAGAATATTCCTTTCCCATAACTGATCTACCTAGGAGTTCCTTTGATGCTATTTCAGTTTACTTGATCTATAAAATAAAGACACCTTCAACCCAACATTACAGAAGCACCTGTGCGAAAAAGTAATTCCTGTTACACTAAAACCATCTCTCAATATCTCATTATCTCATCGATCAGAGCACATCTGCGATAAAAAGTATCCCTCATCAATTGCATGTGAGCCCTTTCTGGACACATTCTCCATGGGCCAATGGGGTCAGAGGAAGAGATTACAGACAGTCCATCATTTGGTCACATGCTAAGATTCAACCTAATTTCAGGGCACTTTGAACTTATAGATGCAGATCATCAGCACGTTGCTTCATGCACAAACGATTCTGGGAGTTTTATATCAAAGAACTTTGGGAGTTTAACATCAGCTAACACCTCTCTGGGGCTAGGTTAATTCATGTGTTCTTAGGTCAAGGTGCCTTGTTCTGGGTTGCTAACACACCAGTCACTTCCTGCTCACCCCCTTTACACAGCACACTCCAGCTAGGACTTATGTCATCTGGAGCGCACACATGTTTGTGATGGGGCCACAACTGTTAAGCCAAAAGATTTTCCACTCATTGTTTTCCGACAATATTCTATAAATTACACGCAAGCCAGAGATCATGTATCACCTTTCCTAGGACCTCTCTTGAGTCATGTTTTCTACCACCAAGAAGTAATGTTTCAAAAGAAGAGCAGTGGAGAGGGTAGCATTTTACCCATCTGATTATGAAATACAAATAATGTTATGCTCTTGTGGGGTGTCTATTTTGGGTATTTATACTGAGGTAGCCCCTAGAGGGACCAATCAAGATTGCAGACCCTTTGCCTTGGGTGCTGTACATACGTGTAGTGGAAGATTGTAAACTTGCAAGTACTCTCTCAGTAGAATGATTATCCCATTTAACAGATGGGAGTGGAGGGTTAGACAGATTAAGTGAGTGGCCTCTGGTCACACAGGAAGTCTGTGTCAGTACTAGGATTAAACCCAGATCTCCCGAGGCCCAGCTCTGTGCCTAAACCAAAGCACCATCCCCTCTGGTTTATCTACAATCCACCAAGCAGTTTGGCAATGCTACACGTTATCTGCCGAGAACCACAAAGAGGAGAGAGGGGACGCGCTTCGCTCCTTTCACTCCATGTACATGCATGAAGCATACATTTACTGAATTAACACATTCTCATTGCTGGCACAGCTGTAGGGAAATCTCAGCTGAGCTGGGGCACAAAAATGCCTTGAACCTTTTTTCACATATGAAAGGGAATTTCTGAGGGTGGAAATATGCCATTTTGCTTCAGAAAGCTCTTTCTGCTGAGAAAGATTAAATTTATCTATGAAAATCAAGTTTTAGCTAGTGGCACATTCATAGCTTTTTTGAGGGAAGTGAAATTTCACTTTTCACATTCCTAAAAGTGCCAGAAATGGTGAAATATTCAGACAGCACCATTCTTCACATAAAAATATTTGCGAAGTGAAAGTTATTGCATTCTCACAGATCTGCCAGATTGGAGATGAGTTTTCTGTGAGGGCTAGCAATCTGGAATAAAACCAACAAAAGCTCTCCCTTAAAATGTTGCTAACAGAGCAGAAAAGTCCATTTAAAGAGGCACATAAAAGGCTTTTTGAAGAAGCCAGTAGACAAGGGCTTTCTACCCATAGACAGTCACAAGGAATTCAAGTTTTCCTCTCTGATTACTTCCATATTACCTCACAGACCTGTGGTAATATAGGACTAGAATGGGGAAATGGAAACATTCTGATTTATAGCTAAAACTCTGACCCATGATCTTAAATTTAGCACCTACCTCCTAACCCTTCCTTCTGTCTATTTCCAGTGTATTTAGGTTGTAGATTATACTAAGAATCTGAGGCTATAAAGCACTCAGAAGAAAATGTGTAGTTTAGTTTTCACCTGCTGAGAAGTTAAATATACTTCCCAATCCCTTTGTTGGCTTTACAGCTCTGTCTCTTCTCTCTCTTTACCTTGCAAAGGGATTTGAAGATTTTTTTAAGTACGGCTTAACACTTCCCAACTCAACAGGCAGACTCTCTTCCCTGTGTTCCTGGGACACTGCCATGTAGCTACAGTGTCTAATAGAGTGCCGTGTACTGTCAGAACCAACCTCCATGTTCATTTTTGTCATGAAAACCCAAGTGCCACCTAAGATGTTAAATGAAACAATATAATTATCAGCTTATGATTCCATTTCTTAAATAACATTATCCAGTATTTCCTTTGTTAACTGAAGGGCATGTTGTTTCTAAACTCCGCTGTCCCTATATACTGTGGAACCTTTGTCTTGAAACTGTATCAGCAGCTGAACCTAGAGCAGGGCTGCAGGCGGGGCCTTTCACTTCACCAACTTCTTAGTCCCTCTGAATATGGGCCCACCCTTTCGGAAACAGCCACTGGCACGACTCGCGGCTGTGAAGCCGGGGTCTGCGCTTTCACGGGTGTATGATGACTAGATCCTGCTGGCAGCAGCAGTAGCTGTGATCAGAGCTGTGCATGGGGGTAACCTCTTTCATAGTTAACAATTCTAAGCTTCACCTGAATCGTGGCAAAACATCAGGAAACCTCTTCACGGCAGCTGAGGCCTTGTCTACATCACAGTGGTGCAGTAAATCCAGGTGCATGCGCGCGTACACCCTTTTATTAGCAGTTCACCAAGCTGACTCCAGATGCTCTGTCTCTTTCCCCAGAGTAGGTCTTTAGGGGTGGGATCCTGATAGATCCCGAGCACCTGCCACTCCCACTGAGGTGCTCAGGAGCTAAGTCTGGGCCACACCTCCCCAGCCTAGAGAGCTGATGTGCTGATTATGCTCCTGAGCATAGATCTCCTAAACATCAACAACTAATGCGGTTATCACATGTGCATCTGGCATTTGCTTGTTTCACATCAATAGAGTGGGTGGCTCATTGAGTAAAAGCCTTAAAACCTTTAAAATAATTAAAATAATTATGTGGTTAATTCTATTTAAACATCTGAAAGTTCTTTTTAGGAACGCTTGCTTCATCAGAATGAAAGTGCACCCCCCACCCCCTCACTCCAGCGCAGACATCTGTTAGTCAAACAGCTGTCACCTCATAAACTCAGGCAAGCAGCAACCGCCCCTGCAGAATGACTCCGGCGCTGATTGTATGGGTGGGTTTTTAAAGGAATGTGTGTTTAATGACACACACCAGTGCCAGAACAGCAGCTTGCATTCCTGGTGCTTATGGGAGTGATTCTATTTAAATAATGCAGCCCACTCTAATTCATTATCAAAGAGCATAAACAGAGATATTTTTAGTTAAATGTGGTTTATATTGGTGATTATACTTTATGGTAAATAGATAAAAGGCACTCTAAAGTGCTTTTAACCTGCAGTTTGGATTATAGCTCATGAATCATTCTGAAAGTGAAAGGCTAAATTCTCTAATATAGTTTAGGACATTTTAGGTCTCCCTGGGTGTGTGATATTTCTTCTGTTAGAAATAGTTAGAGCTGGCTGGCCAGATAAATTAATCTGCATGAATCAGGCAGGGGCCAGTACAGCTAGAAACTATCTGGCTAGCTACAGTCTGACACATTATCTAAAGTAGGGATATCAGAGACCCAATAGCCCAAGTGCTGAACAGAAAAGAGTGACTCTCAGCTAAATCTTCAAATCAGAAGTTCCAAGCAAGCTTCCTCCAGCCCATGCTAAATTAATCAAAGCCTGGCTTTGTTCCACCCGCCTTTCTCTGGTTAACAGTTTCCCTTTCCCCATGGAAGGCTCTATCCCTCAGCCAGAGCTAAAGGAGACTGGCCTGAGTATATCTCCCTCTTAAAGTGTCCTGGTGGAATGACATTATTCACTACAGCTGCGTCCAGCCACCCTGACTTCATTAGCAGGTTTTTTTGACCTCTGCACCAATAGCCTATCCTTGTGATCCTCCCTCTCTCCCTGTCAGTAGCTGACTGGAGATGATACACCCACGCACAGCAAAACATGTCTTTGCTGTCAGGGGGCTGGGTGGCTCTGGGGAGTGGCAATGGGCTATTTCTTTTGCAGATGACCAGTTTGAATCTGGCCAGAGTGACAGTGACAGGAAGGAGCTAGGGCTAGATGCACCAGGGGACATAGGCACTGCTGCAATCCACCCAACCCCCACTCAGCTGCTGCCAGCATTTTTCACAGAATCGGAAGGGATCTTAGGAGGTCATCTAGTCCAACCCCCTGCTCAAAGCAGGACCAATCCCCAATTTTTGCCCCAGATCCCCAAATGGCCCCCTCAAGGATTGAACTCACAACCCTGGGTTTAGCAGGCCAATGCTCAAACCACTGAGCTATCCCTCCCCTTTTGCTGCAAAAGGTTCTTTGCCCGCCCGCCCGTTGCTGCACCTGACTCACACCAATGCCCCTGTGCAGCCCTCAGACCAGAGGAAGAGAGGCAGGGTAACACCTCTCTTGCCTGCAGGGCCCGATCCACTAGGTGTACTCAGCACACACCTAACAGCTGGGAGCGGGGCTGGTCTTTCCCCCATAACTCATGCAGGATGCTACCAGACCCTAGTTCCATTCCCCGCTCTGCCTACTAGGGAGACGAGGTTTGAGCAGGGATCTGCCTGCTTTTAGGTGCCTCTCCTGGCCCCTGAACTATAGAGTTATTCTCACTCCTTTCCTGACCCAGTTGATAGTGAATTATTTATACACAGTGGAACAGCTTCAACAAGAGAACAATACCTCAGCCTGTCCTGTAGCCCAGTGGTTTGGGCACTTAGCTAAGAGCTAGAAGCAGCCTGTTCAAGTCCCTGCTTTTTTCTTTTTTTTTTTTGGGGGGGGGGGGGCGGGTAATTGACCAGATGCTCCCCACACTGTGGGGGGTGCCTTAACCAGCAGGCTGAGGGTTGTCAGGGTTGAGGGAAGAGGTCAATTTTGCCCTGGGAGCTTTGTTGTGCTGACATCATGCTGCTGGTCTGTTTGTTTGCTGGATTCCAGCCGTAGCAGCCAGGTGGGTGCATGCATTTGTTCACGTGTTGCCCTCACCCCTGTGGTGGGGGGGGTCCTTGCTGGAGGGAGCTGAGCCACCTGGGCTGTTCTTCAGAGATCTGCCTGACTCCTATTCCTGGCCCCAGAGGGCAGCCTGGAACTGGAAACCCGGCTTTGCTTTTGTAGAGCAAGTACTAGACTGGCTGTTGTCAGGCTTTTGCATTCGGCTGAGTCTGTCCCTCAGTTTGACGTGGCCCCAGTCACGGGAGCATCCCATTCGATTCAGTGCCTAGCGAGCCAAGCAGCCCGGACGGATCAGGGCTTTGTTTCTTTCCAGGGCTCTGGGCAGAGACGCCTGACGCGCGTCGGTGCTTGTCTCCAGGCAGCACGTTGGTGCTAAGGGAGGGCTGTTTTACGCCTTCGTCTGAGCAACTGAGGCCAGGCCTCGGCTTGGCCTGGCTTCATCCACAGCGTCCCTGGGAACTCCCATGAGAGAGGGGGACTATGGGGTGCCGACCTTATCTCTGGCCTTCTCCCACCTACCATGGCTTCTGTGTCAGAGCGGCCCATTGGAAACACCCACCCATTCTGACCAGGCAAGGCGGGAGCGGGACAGTGTGTGGAGGGCACGTTTTCCCGTGAGTGGCAGTGCATGGAGGGGCTAGCGGGACGGCCTGCCGAGCACCGGGTGTGCAGATGGCACTTGAAGAGAGTCTCCCACGTGCCATAGAGGGGTTGGCTTGTTTGTCCGGGGACTTGGCTTTTGTTATGCCCTGTGCGCTCTGTTCCGCAGCCTGCTACTTGGGGTCCCAGCGGCAGCACCTGCTCAGGGAAGCCAAGGGGATGGCAGACCATTGTGGACTGGGGGCTCCAAGGATCAGCCAGGTGAGATCTGTGATCTCTGGGGATACTGGTTTGGGGCAGCTAGTTGGAAACAGGCCGTTAGCTAATAGAACAGCAGCTGCCTGTCATTTATCTGAACTTCTGGGCTCACTCTTGGCTTTATTTCGGGAGGCAGTAGTGAGTATAGATTCTCCTTCAGCTCGTGCTGACGGCACAGATGGTCACTCTCATGAACTCCACGGGCCATGGTCTGCTGACAGTTGCAGCAGGCTCTCCTGTCTCCATGTGGGCTGACTGCAAACGCTGCGTTGGCGCAGCTTATTGAGACCTGGTACTCGGGTAAGCATGAGCCCAGCAGGCGCTAAGGTGGCCAGGGCCACCGTTTTTGCATCTGGTCTCAGGCTTAGAAGACCAGCCCCCAGGAGAGATTCATGGGAGCGGAAGTGTGTTGAGTCCCCGCAGCTGATGACTAAGGGAAATGAGCACACGAGCGCTGACAGAGTGGAAAGGCTGGGTCTGGAGTCTGGAGCAACGGCCGTTCATTCTACAACCATCCTCCTTTAAAAACCTGACAATAATCCCCAACTTGTTCAGCCATGGCCACCTCTCTGCACTCTCTGCTGGGCAATGGGCTGAAGGATGGGGAGCAAAGGCTGGCAAGATTCAGCCTGTAAGTATAGCTGCATCCTCGACACACACATTATAGTGTATTTTTCAAAACCTATGTCAGAGATGCCTATAACCCGGGGTAGATTGTCAGAATCCAAAATAAAGAAATGATATAAATATACATTAATAACTGCTTCAAGGTACAACCCTGTTGCTAATTGCCTGAGGTGAGAGGAAAACCTGCAATGAGCTATTTCACTGCCAGTGAGGGGGTTTCTGGAACCTTCCTCTGAAGCATTCAGTGTTGGCGACTCTCAGAGACAGGATCCTGGGCCCGATGGGCCTCGGGTCTGATCCAGGCTGGACTTGGTCATGGTGACCAGCGCTCCATGGGGCCCAGCGGGAGCACCGGGCTGGCAGACACAACACAGCAGGAACCAACAAGTCTGGACTCTGGGCAATACGCCCATTGCAGGGTGGGGCCAGGAGGGCTCTGGAGTCAATGCATGCTAGGTGCTGGCTTTTTCATGGTGGCTATTCTAGCTGTGACATCACAACCAAGGTGGATGCTGGGAAGCGGTAGCTGGGAGCCTTGATGTGGGAGGGGCAGGATGTAAAATCGAGGATGAAGAAGAGGAAGCAGAACTCTTCTTCTATGAGCGTCTTGATAATGAAATATTGGCAGGTCTTGCATGCCCCTGGGTTTGCCATAGGCCATTAACAAAGGGCAATGTCCTGTATCCTGTAAGCAAGGCGGCTCCCGCGCTGTGCTCAGGAAATGCAGCGGTTTGCCTGTCTGCTCTACATAATTCCTTTCTGCAGGTTAAGGGCCAGAACAATGACACCTCCTAAGGGAGCTTTCTTTATGACCCAGCCCTAACGTGGGAGGTGAGAACAACCCGATGTGCTCACGGACTGCTCCAGTGTCCCACTCCCACCTTATTAAAGGGAATGATCACAGGGAGATTATGCTGCTTCTGACTTTGCTGAACTTAGCCCTGCAACAGACTAGACTGCCGCGCTTCTCTCCTCATCCCCTGTGCCTACTGGAAACATGATTCAGGAGGCCACGCTGCTGGTCCTGTAGCCAGAGAAACAACCACACGAGTTAACATTCCTGTCTGCTCACCAAGTATATTAAGATTCATTTTATTTTTTGCTACATCTTAATGCCAGTCAGGATGGGGATTAGTGTGTGTGTGTGTGTGTGTGTGTGTGTGTGTTTCTAGTTTTTATGGGAGGTTTTTTGGTTTTGTTTTTTGCTCAGCACTGCTTTCACTGGTCTCTCTGGTCTCTGGGACACAGTACACCAGGTGAAGGTCCTGCTTCTGATCTCAGCCTGCCTGAGTAGCTGTTCTGACTTGGACGGAACTGCTAAGGGCTCACCCCATGTAAATTAGGTGATTTCTATGAAAATAGTGAATAAATGTGAAATGTATTTTAATTGCCTTGTTTGGCATGGCATGCATGCTAGCTATGTTCTCTTCGGCATAATGTCAGTTTCCAAATAGAAATTATGTACGAGACCCTCACCGCTTGGTGTAAATTAGCACTGCTCTAGTGACATCAGGGGAGCGACACTGTTTTACACCAACTGAGGCTCTGTAAAAAGTGCAGGCCAACAAATAACCAGAGGTTGAACTATTGCATTCACTCGTAACGGGACCTCTCCCTAAAAATGGCAAAAGTGTGTCACGCTCTTGTAATTGTATCTGTCCAACCTCTTTGGTATGGAAATATTCCCCATCCCACTGTACTTCTCCTCCCCCCCCACCCCCGGCCAAAAAAAAGGTTTGGACCCAATCCAACAACCTGCTGAACTCAGTAGAAACTCTGTATTGTTTAGCGTGACAAATATGAACAGATCTGCTCATCTTAATGGAAATACCTACCTGTAAGGATCGTAAGAAGCACAGTGGGTCAGGTCAATGGGCCAACTAGCCCAGTATCCTGTCTTCCAACAATGGCAGGTGCCAGATGCTTCAGAGGAAGCGAACAGAAGAGGGCAATTTATCGAGTGATCCATCCCCTAATGTCTGCTCCCAGCTTCTAGGAGTTGGAGGTTTAGGCACAGCAACAGCATGGGTTTGCATCCCTGACCACCTTGATTAATAGCCACTGATGGCCCTGTCTTCCATGAACTTATCTAATTATTTTTGAACCAATTATTCTTTGGACTTCTCCCAACACTCCCCCCACTCCCCCCGCAACAAATTCCACAGGGTGACTGTGCGTAGTGTGAAGAAATATTTCCTTATGTTTGTTTTGAACCTGTTTCCTATTAATTTCATTGGTAACCCCTGGTTCGTATGTTCAGTGAAGGGGTAAATAACACTTCCCTGTTCTCTTTCTCCACACCACTTATGATTGTATAGACCCCCCATCATGTCCCCCCTCTGTCATATCTTTTACAAGCTGAACAGTCCCAGTCTCCTTAACTCTCCCGCATCTGGAAGTCGTTCCATACCCCTAATCATTTTGGTTGCCCTTCTCTGTACTTTTTCCAATTCTAAGATATCTTTTTTTGAGATGGGATGACCAGAATTGAACATGGTATTGAAGGTATGGGCATACAATGGATTTATATAGTGGCATTAAATTGTCTGTCTTATCATCTATTCCTTTCCTAATGCTTCTTAATATTCTGTTACCTTTTTTGTCTGCTGCTGCACATTGAGCAGATATTTTCAGAGAACTATCCCTGGTGACTTAAAGATCTTTCTTGAGTGGTACCAGCTAATTTAGACTGAATTATTTTGTATGTATAATTGGGAATGTTTTCCAATGTGTGTTACTTTTCATTTATCAACTTTGAATTTCATTTTCTTGATGCATTGCCCAGTTTTGTGAGATCCCTTTGTAACTCTTCACGGTCACCTTTGGACTTTACTATCTTGAGTAATTTTGTGTTATCTGCAAACTTGGCCACCTCACTGTTCACCCCTTTTTCCAGATTATGAATGAGTATGTTGAATAGCGCGGGTCCAAGTACATATCATTGGGGGGACCCTGCTATTTACCTCTCTCCACTGTAAAATTGGACCATTTATTCCTAGCCTTTTGTTTTCTGTCTTTTACCCAGTCACTGATCCATGAGAGGACCTTCCTTCTTATCCCATGACAGCTTACCTTGTTTAAGAGCACTTTGGTGAGGACCTTATCTCAGGCTTTCTGAAAGTCCAAGTGCACTATATCCACTGCATAACCCTTGTTCACATTTGCAAACACCCTCAAATAATTGATCAGTGATGCATTATTTTCCTTACAAAACAGTATTGACTCTTGGCCGTGTTCATCTATCATGTACAGCGATGTGTCCGATAATTCTGTTCGTTACTATCATTTTAATTAATTTGCTTGGTACTGAAGTTAGTCTTACTGGCCTGTACTTGCTAGGATTTTCACATTTAAAAAATGGGTGTCACATTAGCTATCCTCCAGTCATCTGGTACAGAGGCTGATTTAAATGGTACGTTACATACCACAGTTAGTGGTTCTGCAATTTCATATCTGAGATCCTTCAGCACTCTTAGCCCTGGTCTACACTACGAGTTTAGGTCGAATTTATTAGCGTTATTTCGATTGATCCGTGCACCCATCCACACGACGAAGCCCTTAACATCGACTTCTAGGGCTCTTAAAATCGATCTCGCCACTCCACCCCCAACGAGGGGATTAGCGCTTAAAGCGATATTGCCGAATCGATGTAGGCTTAGTGAGGACGCAATTCGACGGTATTGGCCTCCTGGATCTATCCCACAGTGCAACATTTGACCGCTCTGGACAGCAGTCTGAGCTCCAATGCTCCGCCCAGGTAGACAGGAAAAGCCCCGCGAACTTTTGAATTTCATTTCCTGTTTGGCCTGCGTGGTGAGCTGCAGGTGAGCGCAGATCTCATCAGCAGAGGTGACCATGATGGAGTCCCAGAACCGAAGACGAGCTCCAGCATGGACCGATGGTGAAGTACGCGATCTGATCGCTGTATGGGGAGACGAAACCGTGCTAGCAGAGCTACGGTCCAAAAGAAGAAACGCCAATACATATGCCAAAGTCTCCAAGGGCATGCAGGACAGAGGCTACAACAGGGACGCGCAACAGTGCCGCGTGAAAATTAAGGAGCTCAGGCAAGCCTACCAAAAAACCAGAGATGCAAACAAACGCTCTGGGTCAGAGCCCCAGACATGCCGCTTCTATGATGAGCTGCATGCCATTCTAGGAGGTGCAGCCAGCACTGACCCACCCATGTGGTATGACTCCGTATGTGGATCATCAGAAACCACAGAGGAGCATGATGATGATAATGATGCTGAAAATAGCGCCCAGACACAGCAAGGAAGTGGAGAAGCCCTTTTCCCCGACAGCCAGGAACTCTTTGTCACCCTGGAGCCAGTACCCTACGAACCCACCCAAGGCGTGCTCGATGCAGGAGAAGGGACCTCTGGTGCCTCTGGTGAGTGTACCTCTGTTAATTAATACATGTTTTATAAGCAAGCGTGTTTAATGATCAATTCGCGGCCAGTACAGCTACAGCTACTGGAAAAGTCTGTTAACATGTTCGGGGATGGAGCAGAAATCCTCCGGGGACATCTCCAGAAAGATCTCCTGGATGTACTCCCAAAGCCTGTGTAAAAGGTTTCTGGGGAGGGCAGCCTTATCCTGTGCTCCGTGGTAACACACTCTACTACGCCAGGCCAGTAGCACGTAGTCTGGAATCATTGCTTTGCAAAGCATGGCGGCGTATGGTCCCGGTGTTTGCTGGCATTCAAGCAATATCCGTTCTTTATCTGTCTGTGTTATCCTCAGAAGAGTGATATCATTCATGGTCACCTGGTTGAAATAGGGGAATTTTATTAAGGGGGTATTCAGAGGGGCTCCGTCCCTGCTGGGCTGTTTGCCTGTGGCTGAACGGAAATCTTCCCCGCTGTGACCCACGCGGTGGGGGGAGGGGGAACAGCGAACATCTTGGATGTGTGTCTGTGTGTGTGGGGGGGTGTCGATTAGGTTCGCGCTGCACGTTAACCCAAAAAACGCCGCCCCTCCCTTTTCAATTGCCAACCAGTTTTAAATTGCCAGCCCAAAGGCTGTTTGTTATGGGAAATGAGGGGGTTGCTGTTTGAAAACATTCCCACATGTTATGAAGGTTAAAGAAGCCTATAGACTGTGGCTTACCATGGCTGTGTGCAAGCCGAATTCTGTTGCCCGCCGGACCTGCTTGTGTGATCTCTCACACCAAACCGGCAGACCCTCAATATAACAGGCAAAGTGCAACCTTGGACCAAATGCACATGTGATATGTAATGTTTGGAGCATTGTTCTCTAATATGTGTCTTTTAAACTACTCCTCTCCCGTTTGTTTCCTCCCGCAGCTGCAAATGTTTCAACGCCACCCCCTTCATCACCATCCCAGAGGCTAGCGAAGATTAGAAGTAAAAAAAAAAAGGAATCGAGACGAAATGTTCTCAGAACTCATGGAATCCTCCCACACTGAAGCTGCCCAGCAGAATGCGTGGAGGCAGACACTGTCGGAGTCCAGGAAGGCAGAATTTGATCGTGCGGACAGGTGGCGTGCTGAAGAGAATGACTGGCGGGATGAAGAGAGTAGGTGGCGTCAGCGTGCAGAGAGAAGGCAGGATGCAATTCTGAGGCTACTGGAGGATCAAACGGAAATCCTCCGGCTTATGGCTGAGGAAAGGCGTAGGGTTCAGGAAAGGCCGCCTGAGCCCAGACCGCCGCTACAGCCCCTGTGTAACCAACAGCCCTCCTTCCCGAGTCCCATAACCTCATCCCCGAGACGCCCAAGAACGTGTTTGGGCGGCCTCCGTGCACCCAACCACTCAAGCCAAGAGAACAGTCCAAGCAAGAAAGGGCTGGCATTCAATAAGTTTTAAAGTGCTGTGTGTCCTTGTCCTTCCCTCATCCCCTCCTCCACCACCCATCCTGGTGCTTCCCTTCCTCCACCAGCTATCCCGGGAGACTGTGGCAGTTACTCCCATAGTTCCCCCTCTTTGTTTTACGAATTAATAAAGAATGCATGATTTTTAAGCAACAATGACTTTATTTCCTCTGCGAGCGGTGATCACGGGGGGGAGGGCAGGGCGGTTTGGGTAAAGGGAAGTAGAGTGAATGAAGGGGCGGGGCTTTTCATTACTGGGAAAAACAGAACTTTCACACAGCATCCTGGCCATTCATGAAACTGGTTTTCAAAGCTTCCCTGATGCGCAACGCACCCTGCTGTACTCTTGTAATAGCCCTGGTGTCTGGCTGCGCATAACCAGTGGCCAGGCGATTTGCCTCAACCTCCCACCCCGCCATAAACGTCTCCCCCTTACTCTCACAGATATTGTGGAGCGCACAGCAAGCAGTAATAATAATGGGAATATTGTTTTCGCTGAGATCTAACCTAGTCAATAAACTTCGCCAGCGAGCTTTTAAACGACCAAATGCACATTCCACCACCATTCTGCACTTGCTCAGCCTATAGTTGAAAAGGTCCTGACTACTGTCCAGGCTACCTGTGTATGGCTTCATGAGCCATGGCATTAAGGGGTAGGCTGGGTCCCCAAGGATAACTATAGGCATCTCAACATCCCCAACGGTTATTTTCTGGTCTGGGAAGAAAGTCCCTTGCTGCAGCAGCTGAAACAGACCAGAGTTCCTGAAGATGCGAGCGTCATGTACCTTTCCCGGCCATCCCACGTTGATGTTGGTGAAACGTCCCTTATGATCCACCAGTGCTTGCAGCACTATTGAAAAGAAACCCTTTCGGTTTATGTACTCGCTGGCTTGGTGGTCCGGTGCCAAGATAGGGATATGGGTTCCGTCTATCGCCCCTCCACAGTTCGGGAACCCCATTGCTGCAAAGCCATCCAGTATGAGCTGCACATTTCCCAGACTCACAACCCTTGGTACCAGCAGCTTGGTGATCGCCCTGGCTACTTCCATCACAACAGCCCCCACTGTAGATTTTCCCACTCCGAATTGATTCGCGACTGACCGGTAGCTGTCTGGCGTTGCAAGCTTCCACAGGGCTATCGCCAGTCACTTCTGTACTGTGAGGGCTGCTCTCATCTTGGTGTTCTTGCGCTTCAGGGCAGGGGAAAGCAACTCACAAAGTTCCATGAAAGTGCCCTTACGCATGCGAAAGTTTCGCAGCCACTGGGATTCATCCCAGACCTGCAGCACGATGTGGTCCCACCAGTCTGTGCTTGTTTCCCGGGCCCAGAATCGGCGTTCCACTGTATCAACAAGCCCCATTAACACCATGATGTCCACCTTGCGGGGGGGCCTTTTCTGAGAGAGGTCTGTGTCCATGTCCTCATCACTGTCCTCAGGGCGCTGCTGTCGCCTCCTCGCCTGCTGTAGCTGTAGCAGCTCCTGGTTCTCGTTCTCCATATACTCCTGGACAATGCGCGTGGTGTTCATAACGGCGAGAACAGCCGCGGTGATCTGATCGTGCTCCATGCTTTCCCTGGTATGCTGTTTGCAGGACAGCAGAGTGGCAGCAGAAGCGGGGGGTGGATAACAATGGAGTCAGCAATATGGCGCCCATATGAAAAAAGGCACGAAAGGATTTTTTGCTCCCCCCTCAGTTGCTTTCACGGAGGGAGGGGGGAGCAAGGGTTAGGCTCATTTCCTTCTAGCTGCAGATGGTACAATATGCGGTGAGCAAGGAGGCGCCTTCCCTTCTAGCAGCAGATGGTACAATATGCTTGATATCCATCATCAGCTCCTGGCCCCCTCAAGGATTGAACTCGCAACCCCGGGTTTAGCGGGCCAACGCTCAGACCGCTGAGCTATCCCTCTGCCCGTGTTCCAGACAGTACTGAATCTCCCTTAAACAAAACGTAAAAAAGAGAATGACCAGAGTCACTCTGATTTATGTCCAAGCGCCCCTGGCCAGCCACACCATAGGCTGCCGGCCAGGAGCACACGAATTTCAATCATATTGTACAAACTGCAGCTAGAAGGCAAGGAGCTTCTGCTGTATGGTCCCACGACCACGACCATTTATGGCATATTGCACTGTCTGCAGCTAGAAGGCAAGGAACTTCTGCTGTGTAGTCCCGCGACTACCAGCCTCAGGCGGAATGGCCCCCTCAAGGATTGAACTCGCAACCCCGGGTTTAGTGGGCCAACGCTCAGAATGCTGAGCTACCCCTCTGCCCGTATTATAGTGTGACTGAATCCCCACTAGACCTAATGTCCAGGCGTACGCTGGAGATGTACGGTAATTGTGAGTTGAGCAGGCTTCCGTAGCAAACACGGAAACCCCGGAAAAAAGGCACGAAAAATATTGCTTTCACGGAGGAGGGGAGGGATGACATGTACCCAGAACCACCAGCGACAATGTTTTCTGCCCCATCAGGCTTTGGGATTGCAACCCAGAATTCCAATGGGCGGCGGAGACTGCGGGAACTGTGGGATAGCTACCCGCAATGCAATGCTCCGAAAGTCGATGCTAGCCCCGCTACTGTGGACACAGTCAATCGACCTCATGGTCTTAACGCTCTTTAGTGGGGACACACACAATCGATTCCATAAATTCGGGTTTTAAAATATCGACTTCTATAAATTCGACCTAATTCTGTAGTATAGACGTACCCTTAGGTGAATACCATCTGGGCCTGGTGACTTCTTACTGTTTGTTTTATCAATTTTTTTCCAAAACCTCCTCTAATGACACCTCAATCTGGGAAAGTTCCTCAGATTTCTCACCTAAAAAGAATGGTTCATGTGTGGGAATCTCCCTCACATCCTCCGCAGTGAAGACTGATGCTAAGTATTCATTTAACTTTTCGGCAATGACCATGTCTTCCGTGAATGCTCTTTTAGTACCTCGATTGTCCAGTGGCCCCATTGATTTTATGGCAGGCTTCCTGCTTCTGGTGCATTTAAAAAAAAGATGCCTGTTAGTTTCTGTGTCCTTTGCTAGTTACTCTTCCTTTTTTTTTTCAGTCTGCCTAATTATACTTTTACACTTGACTTGCCAGAGTTCATGCTCCTCTCCATTTTCCTCAGTAGAATTTGACTTCTAATTTTAAAGGATGTTTTTTGTCTCTGTCTCTTTTACTCTGTTTAGCCATGGTGACATTATTACTTATTTATTGCTCCTCTAACTGTTTTTTTTAATTATTATTATTTTTGGTATAGACATATTTGAAGCATATATTATGGTGTTTTGTTTTGTTTTAAAATTATATGCAGCTTGCAGGCATTTCACTTTTGTGACTGCTCCTTTTCATATCCATTTAATTAGCCTCCCCAATTTTGTGTAGTTCCCCTTTTGAAGTTAAATGCCACTGTGGTGGGTTTCTTTGGTATTTCCCTCTCCAAAAAGATGTTACATTTAATTACATTCTGGTCAGTATTACCAAGTAGTTCATCTATATTCACTTCTTGGACCAGATCCTTTGAGTCACCTAGGACTAAATCAAGAATTGCCTCTCCCCTTGTGGTTCTGAGACTAGCTGCTCCATGAAGCAGTTATTAATAATGCTTAGAAACTTTATCACTGCATCCCGTCATACAATCATAGAATCATAGAATCTCAGCATTGGAAGGGACCTCAGGAGGTCATCTAGTCCAACCCCCTTCTCAAAGCAGGACCAAACTCAACTAAGTCATCCCAGCCAGGGCTTTGTCAAGCCTGACCTTAAAAACCTCTAAGGAAGGAGATTCCACCACCTCCCTAGGTAACCCATTCCAGTGCTTCATCACCCAATGAGAAACTGCAGAACTGGAATTAATTTGCAAACTGGACACCATCAAATTAGGCCTGAATAAAGACTGGGAGTGGCTGGGTCACCACAAAAACTAATTTCCCCCCTGCTGATACTCACACCTTCTTATCAACTGTTTGGAATGGGCTACCTTGTTCTTGCTGACACAGACTAACACGGCTGCTACTCTGAAACCTTGTTTACATTGACCTCATTAGCACTACAAAAGTGATTTCCAACCCTTCTTGTCAACTGTTGAGAATAGGCCACTTCCACCTTAATTGAATTGTCTCATTAGCACTGACCCTCCACTTGGTAAGGCAACTCCCATCTTTTCATATGCTGTGTATTTATACCTCCTTACTGTATGTTCCACTCCATGCATTTGATGAAGTGGGTTTTAGCCCACGAAAGCTTATGCCCCAAAAAGTCTCTAATGTGCCACAAGGACTCCTGCTTGTTTTTGCTGATACAGACTAACACAGCTACCCCTCTGAAACCTGTTTAAATAATCATGTTCTGCAAATAATTTGTGGTTGGGCAGTATTAAAATTCCTGAAATTGCTATTTTCAGCTGCATTAGGTCCTGATCCTGCAACCCCTTATGTAGTTGCTTAACTTTTCTTGGGTGATTAGCTCCATTGAAATTAATGAGACTACTCATGGTAGTAAAATAAAACAAGTATGTAAGGTATTGTTAGTTCTGGTTGTACTGACAGGCCACGTATAACTCTTAGAATTACTGTTATTCTGCAAATTCCCACTTTTGGAAAACTAGAAATCAATTTTTCCAAGTATCTCCAATATTTATTTAAAATTCACACTATTGGTAAACATTCCTGCTTGTAAAATTGTTTCTTAGCATGTGCATGGAAAAGGAACACACATGGACTACAAACATAGTACAGAAAAATTATGTTTAAGCTTCCCTGGAAATTGTCTGAGGAATTGTCCCTCCTGGATTCATCTCTTGAAGCTATGTTGAATACAGCAGTTTCAAGGCACATCTCAAATGAAATACATAAAGGCTTAGAAAGGAATATGATGCCTATTGAAAGGTGAAAAGATCTCCCCTTCTTGTCTGACAATATTTCACATAACTTCTCTGACTTATCAGTAGAGGTAGTTGAAAATTTTCCAGTGGAAAGTTTTTACCCTCAGCAATCACTATATTGTTGAAGTTGAAACATTCTGCTGGAATGTGCCTATTTTCACAAAATTTCATTTAGAAAAAAAATATTAAATGAAGCATGTCAATACGGTTGAAACAGAATGTTTCACTTTTTATTTCAAATATGTCTTTTCAGTTAGAAATGTGTGTTATTATACAGTATATTTAAATTGGTGAAGGCAAATTTATTCCTCAGCTTCAGACAGGAAAAAGAAGACACTCCTAACACAAAATACACTAGTATGGTGTGAATTAAGGGTCTGACTAAAAGCCCATTAAAGTCAAAAGGAGATTTGCCATTTATTTCAATGTATTTTTGGATTAGGCCTCTAGTGAGAAACTAAGATGGGTGCAGAAAAAGTCAGCTGTTTTAGTAGATTCCATGCCAGTAAAGCGTTCAACACTAGAAATATGCAGCCTTTTTTCTTCTTTTATCGGTGCAGCTGGATGAGACAACTTAATTTAGCATCGGAGAGGTCTAGTTACTAGTTTAAATTTGACAGGAAATGAGTTATTACAGCATTTTCAAAGGGGGGAACATGTTTTTGGGGAAGATTGCACAGACTTGAGCAATTCAATTATAATTACACGGCTAGAAGGTATTGTCCGGAGCATGTTAGCAATCATTGTCTTGAAGTTTGCAATGAGCAAGATTGCTAGAAGACTGATGTGAGCAGACAGTTTCAGAGAGTTGTCAGTTCAGGGACAGACTCATCTTTAACTAGACTGAATAACTGTCTGTTTTCTGAGATTTACTGAGAGCAGGAACCTGCTGTGGCAGATTTTCAGCTTTTCCAGCACATCCAGTTGCCATATATATAGTGTCAGCTCAATGAGCTCCAAAGAACTTCTCTTCATCCTTCTCCAGGTTCTGATGAACTGCTCCGAAACAAAACCTTGTTTGGGGTCCTGCATTCATGACAAAACAGCCCGTTTGCATTCATTGGTCTCCTTCCTGACACGTGAGCCACTCACGGACTGTAGCTCTAAGAAAGTCTAAGAAATGCACATGGGTTCGTTGTAAGCTCTTTGGGGCACGGACTCTCTTTTTGTGTAATCTCTAGTGCTGGACACACTATCAGAGACAAAGCATCTGATCGCACATATCACAACACTCAGAATAAAACTAGGGCCTGGTTCAGCATTGAAAGCTTGTGGCTTCACACCAGTGCCACTCCTTTGATTTAAGTGAAAAACAGTTAAAATGTAGGTGGTGGGTCAGACCCCTAATTTACAGGACTGTCGTTGGATTTGGGCTTAATTAAATAAGCCAATATTGGTATTAGTATCACAGACAGATGATGTGCTTTGTATAATCAGCATGTTGAGAAGTTGCTTTGGGAAATGATCGGTATTATAAATGAACTTCCATCTGTGGAGCTACATTGGATAAATCCATACATTTATTCCAGTAAGAACTGCCACAAAGATGAAAAAGCCTAACTTTATCCCACTCAATAGACCACAAGTCAAGTAGATTGACATAAATGAACCTCAGGAATTAAGGACATGACGTTTCCTCATGTTAGGTCAAGTAAATAGCAGATTAGTAGCATCCTGGCTTGAAGGGCCACACATCTTGCCTCCTGAAAGGAATGGACAGCCACGCTCAATGTAAGGAATGTTGCACTTTTTTTAGCATCTGTTCTCTTTGCTGTCGGCTTCTGAAGCATGTAAGACACTAAACAAACACTTTGCAGGATCTTATGGCAGGACACAAATGAAACTTAAATATCACTCATCTGGAGAGAAAAGTGGAATAGCATTTCTAAACCTCAAAACATGCCAATCACCATGCAGGATGATGTATGCCAAAACCCTGGGCTATTCCCAGAAGAAGTGACCTTTCAGCTAAGTTTACCACACTGAGAGCCCATCAACGGTTAAGACAACAATAAAAAGGACCAAAAAATAGCTATGTAATGAGACACTTCTAAGGTTCTGTCAGGAGATGCTCATGAGAACAAAGACCCCAATGAAGCAGAGGTCAGCCTTGTTTTTATTTGATAACCTTCACATCACTGGAGGTGATAAAATTCTGATCTGTTGTGAGAATTCAGGATTAAAGTGCATGTAACTGACGTGCTTTGCAAGCGGTGCTTGCCTGGAGAACTCAGACCCATAAACACACTTACTTAAGGAAAAGGTTTATTAGAATTTAGAAATCAGTTTACAGCTCCTAACACAGCCCCAACCCTGTCATTTAGGGGTCAGCTGAGGAATCATTCCCACACACTGGAGAGCATGAACTCAACTGAGAAGACCCAACAAGGGCTTTTAAATGCTGAAGAGAATTCTATACACACAGGTATCCATCCACATAAATTTAAATTCAGGTTGGTTTAGAGCTGGTTAAACTATTGATTATTATTAATAATAATATTCATTACAAAGTACCCTGATTTTCTAGGAATGTTTATTATTTGTAAGTATCTGACAAATAGTATACATAATGTATACTATCTTTGGGTTGTTTATGAATTACTCTCATTGACTATAAATTATTAATTCATGGAATCATAGAAGATTAGGCTTGGAAGAGACCTCAGGAGGTCATCTAGTCAAACCCCCTGCTCAAAGCAGGCACAACCCCAACTAAATCTTCCCAGCCAGGGCTTTGTCAAGCTGGGCCTTAAAAACCTCCACCACCTCCCCAGGTAACCCATTCCAGTGCTTCACCACCCTCCTAGTGAAATAGTTTTCCCTAATATCCAACCTAGACCTCCCCCACTGCAACTTGAGACCATTGCTCCTTGTTCTGTCATCTGCCACCACTGAGAACAGTCTAGATTCATCCTCTTTGGAACCCCATTTTCAGGTAGTTGAAAGCAGCTATCAAATCCCCCCTCATTCTTCTCTTCTGCAGACTGAATAAGCCCAGTTCCCTCAGCCTCTCCTCGTAAATCATGTGCTCCAGCCCCCTAATCATTTTCATTGCCCTCCACTGGACTCTTTCCAATTTTTCCACATCCTTCTTGCAGTGTGGGGCCCAAAACTGGACAAAATACTCCAGATGAGGCCTCACCAGTGCCGAATAGAGGGGAATGATCATGTCCCTCGATCTGCTGGCAATGTTCCTACGAATGCAGCCCAAAATGCTGTTAGCCTTCTTGGCAACAAGGGCACACTGTTGACTCATATCCAGCTTCTCATCCACTGTAACCCCTAGGTCCTTTCCTACAGAACTGCTGCTTAGCCAGTCGGTCCCCAGCCTGCAGCTGTGCATGGGATTCTTCCGTCCTAAGTGCAGGACTCTGCACTTGTCCTTGTTGAACCTTATCATATTTCTTTTGGCCCAATCCTCTAATTTGTCTAGGTCACTCTGGACCCTATCTCTACCCTCCAGCATATCTACCTTTCCCCCCAGCTAGTGTCATCTGCAAACTTGCTGAGGGTGCAATCCATCCCATCATCCAGATCATTAATGAAGATGTTGAACAAAACTGGCCCCAGGACCGACCCCTGGGACACTCCGCTTGATACCAGCTTCCAACTAGACATCGAGTCATTGATCACTACTCTTTGAGCCCAACAATCTAGCCAGCTTTCTATCTACCTTACAGTCCATTCAACCAATCCATACTTTAACTTGCTGGCAAGAATACTGTGGGAGACCATATAAGAAGCTTTGCTAAAGTCAAGGGATATCACATCCACCGCTTTCCCGGTATCCACAGAGACAGTTATCTCATCATAGAAGGCAATCAGGTTGGTCAGGCATGATTTGCCCTTGGTGAATCCATGTTCACTGTTCCTGATCACCTTCCTCTCCTCCAAGTGCTTCAAAATGGATTCCTTGAGGACCTGCTCCATGATTTTTCCGGGGACTGAGGTGAGGCTGACCAGTCTATAGTCCCCCGGATTCTCCTTCTTCCTCTTTTTTAATGATGGGAACTATATTTGCCTTTTTCCAATCGTCCGGGACCTTCCCCTGATCACCACGAATTTTCAAAGATAATGGCCAATGGTTCTGCAATCTCATCAGCCAACTCCCTCTGCACCCTTGGATGCACTGCATCCAGCCCCATGGACTTGTAGATGTCCAGATTTTCTAATAGCGTTGTGTGATTGGCTACATAAGACACATGGTATTATCTCTGTTCACTGATTGGCTAACAATTTTAAAAGCTACAGAATAACTAACAAGAAACATATCTTTGGTAAAAATTTTCAGATAAATAATATGATAAAATTCTTAAAACTGGAAGCTTCCCAAATATTTGTGAATAATCATAGTGAGATTTAATTTTTGGAACTTTAATTGACATAATTATTTGAAAATCAGTTATTTTCTAACTATTCAGCCAGCTCTAGCTCTAATGACAATGAAGATATTCCTCCAATTATTGTATTTCGAGAGCTTACACAATATTGGGGAAAATCTGTTTTCACTGATTATTTTTACCATACCTGAGAATGGTAGGGCAGAGAGATACCAGGGTCCACACTAAAGTAAATTTGCTTGAACTATTTCACCATATTAAAGCACCATTTATGTCAGAAGACTACAGAATTTTCACTTAGTACACTACCTCCTATCATTTCATAAATAAAATCTCTAGCCCCAGTGCTTGTCAGAAATGTAGGTTGCATGTGCTGGCCTGTATTCCAAAATTAGGAATGTCCACACATCCAGTTAACTGGGATAAAGGTCTCTACAGTGCCCCATGCCCACATCAGTCCATGTCTGATGGTCAGATGGGATTATACATATAAATGATTCTCTGTCTGAGCAATTTGCTTTGCTGTCAGAACCATAGACTCTCAGGGTTGGAAGGGACCTCAGGAGGTCATCTAGTCCAACCCCTGCTCAAAGCAGGACCAACCCCAACTAGATCATCCCAGCCAGGGCTTTGTCAAGCCTGACCTTAAAAACCTCTAAGGAAGGAGATTCCACCACCTCCCTAGGGAACCCATTCCAGTGCTTCACCACCCTAATAGCCAGACAATTCATTCCTTGCAATGAGCTGGCACCAGTTGCTCCAGTGTGGACAGAGGTGATACAAAAGGTGGAATGGTTAAAAAAAAGGGTCTTAGTGTGTTCTGCACAAAATAACTATTGATGGTACTATGGTGTGATATTGGACTGGTTTCTCCTGCAAAAGGGATTGGAGACTCTGCAGGTTTCACTCCTGAACCTTTGTCCCTGTTCTGCTGTTGGAGAGCGGGCTCTGCCAGCACGCCACCATCCCGAAGGTCTTTTCCCTTTCACCCCCAAAACCAGCAGTCCTTGAGAAAAGAAGACTGAAAGGGGGCTGATAATAGTCCTTTTCACATGTGAAGACTATTATAGATAGGACAGCGATGAATTGTTCTTCAAGTCCACTGAAAATAGGACAAGAAGTAATGGGCTTAATCTGCAGCAAGGGAGATTTAGGTTAGATATTAGGAAAAAACTTACTAACTCTAAGGGTAGTTACACTCTGGAATAGGCGTCTGAGGGAGTCTATGAGTCCTCATCATTGAAGGTTTTTAGGAATAGGCTGGACAAATGCCTGACAGGGATGGTCTAGGGTTACTTGGTCCTGTCTCAGTGCAGTGCGACTCAGTGCGACATGATCACCTCTCAATGTCCCTTCCAGCTCAGCATTTCTGTTATTCTATGAACACGGAAAAATAAAGTTCTGACTGTAATAAAACGACTCCAAGTCTTTTCCTGGCTCTTTACTTGTTTCCAAGATGACAAATAGGTTTAATTCCAAAGCTTTCTAGGAAATCTCTTCAATATTTAAACTAATCTCCTAGGGTAACTTTGCAAATGTAAATCTCCTTTCCCCCTGTATCTGTAGTGAACAACACATTGAATTAAAATAAATGATGATTCAAACCTCAGAAAAAGTTTGGTTATTAAAAACTCGTCAAAT
Source organism: Macrochelys suwanniensis (assembly GCA_033296515.1). Lineage (NCBI taxonomy): Eukaryota > Metazoa > Chordata > Testudines > Chelydridae > Macrochelys > Macrochelys suwanniensis. The sequence continues at coordinate 1,673,915 of CM065781.1, read as the reverse complement.
TCAGATTGTTGGAATAAATTTTAGCTGAATTTGACGTCATTTCAAGATCTTTGAAACCAGCGAGCAGGTCATATTTTATAAACCAAGTAACTCTTAGTTACTAAGGTTACAAAAAAAAGTTGTGCATCAGTGTTAGAGTATTGTGCGGTGAACTCACCCCCACTCTTGTACATGAGTATACAGTGTAAGATCATCAGATGGTGTAAATCAGTGTTGCTCCATTTCAATCATCTGCAGCTTATTTCTTCCAGTAAATTAAGATTAAGACCAGAAAAGTGAGAACCTCTGATAGGCTACTATATGAAACAAGCCTAAGTAAGTCCACCGACAACATAGGATAAAACATGTACCACTGCCACAAGGACATTTTCAAAACCTCCCATTGTACTCAAAAGAACATAAGAATGGCCATACCTCAATCTGGACAGTTCCTCAGATCTGTCACCTAAAATGAATGGCTCAGGTTTGGGAATCTCCCGCAAATCCTCAACCATGAAGACCAATGCAAAGAATTTATGTAGTTTCTCCGCAATAGCCTTATCATCCTTGAGTGCTCCTTTAGTGCCTCGATTGTCCAGTAGCCCCACTGGTTGTTTATCAGGCTTCCTGCTTCTGATGTAATTAAAAATGTTTTGCTGTTACATTGAGTCTTTGGCTAGCTGTTTTTCAAATTCTTTTTTGGCCTTCCTAATTATATTTTTACATGTAATTTGCCAGAGTTCATGCTCCTTTCTATTTTCCTCACTTGGATTTAACTTCCACTTTTTAAAAGATGCCTTTTTGCCTCTCACTGCTTCTTTTACTTTGTTGTTTAGCCCCGGTGGTATTTTTTTGGTTCTCTTACTATGTTTTTTAATTTGGGGGATACATTTAAGTTGAGCCTCTATGATGGTGTCTGTGGTGGGGCGAGATTGGGCTACAGCAGGCCAGAGTGGCTGTGTGGGTGGGCAGCCAATCAAGAAGGACCTGTGGGGGAGCAAATCAGGGTCAGGATAGGCACTATATAAAGGCTGCCCAGGAGGACAGCAGGGAGTCTCTCCCAGGCCTTCAAGGGGGAGGTATGTCTCCTGAAGTAAGGAGACCAGCACTCTGGACAGCGCAGCACAGTGCTGGGCAGGCTTGCGGGAGTGGAGTAGAGCTTCAGCCCAATACCTGCCAGACTGCAGGCCCTGAGAAAAGGGGTCAGTGGAGACGTGACCCAGGGAGAACGGACAGATGAGGGGAGAGAAGGAGGGCAAAGAGGCAGCCACTAGAGAGTCTCCAGGTCGGGACCCAGAGTAGTGGACAGGCCTGGGTCCCCCCGTTCTCCCTTGTGCTGCACCTGGCCATGGGAAAGTGGCCGTATCAGACTGCAACATACCCCTGCAGAGAGGGGTGAGACTTTGGGTTGTGGTTGGCCATTGCGGCAGGGGTGAGCTGGAAGACTGCTGTTAACACCCTTCCCCCAGAAGCGGGCGAGTGTGGACTAGGGGGCACTGCCGGAGGGAATTGTCCTGAAACAGATGTCGCCAAGCGGGGAGCAACGCGGGTCTGGAGATCAGCACAGCAGGCAACAGATGGGGCAACAGCAGCAGGGGTGTCCATGAAAAGACGCCCTCTGAGTTCAGTTGGATCTAGGTCTGGCACTAACTGAATAGGCTAGAAATTAAGTAATTACTATGCTTTGCCCTCACTGCTCTGCGGAGGGGATTTACCAAACACTGTTGTATCCACCTCACTCTTTGATGTAGCACTGTAAGATGTCCAAGGTGCGGCTAGGAAAGGCCACATCTGGTGGTAATGCAGAGGGAGCACAAATGTTATAAGAGTTTGCTATGCAGACAAGAGTCTGTTTTTTCTAACCTACCTGCTTCTGCCAGAGCTGTTCTGCTCTGTGGCCACAATAAGGGCCCTATCAGAGACTAAATTAATGGGGGGAAATGTGAAATATTACTCCCATCAGGTGGCTGCTTCTGATTATTTATCACAATGAGATATCAGAGGGGCTCCGGGGGCCCCGGCGCTCACATACCAGTATTAATTACAAACCTTATTAAGACACATTTAAAACCCATATTAAATACAATCAAGTCTGATTTAGAGAGACTGGGAAGGTAAACATAATTAAAATGAATGCAGTGCCTAGAATATAAATTCCCTCTCACCCAGCACTTGCAAGTTATATTTTGAGAGGATCAGCAACACTTCCCAGTAATCCTTGTGCCGCACGGTGAGAAAAGAAAAGGCTAGGTTATCTGTGAAACTTTGTGGCTTCTTCCAAAGGGGAATTCGAACCCCTGTGTGATTTTGTGTGGTGACCCCTTCTCCCCAGGAGACAAGAATACAGGAGGGCATTTAAAAAGAGAGGTCTGGTCTGATCAATGATGGCTGACTAGGGAGTATCAAAAGAGAGGGATGGGAAGATTTAACACTGAGGAACTCTATTGCCACGGGTTTAGTTGACACAGTTTGTATCGACAGCATCTACTGAAGCCTAGCAAACCTTACAGGAGCTGGACAAACCCTGCAAATGTCTTTCGATGACTTTGTGGAATAGTTTGAAGACAGGCATGCTGAGTGCCCCTGCCTGCAAGAGAGAGAGTGCATTTCCCAGGGCCCCGTTGGACCAGGACTTTGCAGGGAGGGTTGCTCACAGACACAGCACATTTTCAGGGCTAGATTGTGTCTTTCGGCCTTGCCCTCAGTGTGGGATGATGGAGCAGCCCTGAGAGGAACGGGGATTCAGACACACCCCTCTGACCCACAATTCCCTCTTGGCTCCCCATTGATCAGGGGGTGCAGACAGCGGTAGCCATTTTTAGCTGCCTATATAAGCAAATTTAATCACCTGTGTTGGCTCAGCTGCCCTTCCCTGTGGATGGGGAGTACTCACGTGCTCCTGCACATACAGAATTAAGGTGTGTGTGTATGTGTGTGCGGGCGAGAGGGGGTGGGGGGGTTATTCCCCTGGCTCCCCAGCACAGGCATGTAGTGCAAATCACAACCTAGACTGAAGTCAATACTGGAGAATATTTGTGGAAAGCTAATTCTGAAGGCACAAGTATTTGCACAGGAAGCTTACATTCACCCAATCAAGGGCCAAAAGGAGAGCATTCAACGTATCTAGAAGATCGGCGTAACCAGCCTGGCTCAGGTATGGAACAGCAGACGTTGACTAGGACCAACTTGCAAGTCATCTCTAGACCAAGCATTATTCACCAAGATGATTGTAATAATTTCAAATACACCAGAGCAAAATAAAAACTATAATTTGCTTTTGGCCAATTTGGGAACAGAAATAGAAAAAAACTCAACCAGTACATTATTCCTTATGATTCCCCCTCCCCGCTCAGCTGCAGTCTTTGTGGAGACTTGATTATTTAAAAATAGCAAAGCAGAAATTCCAGCAAAACTGCTTAACATTAGAGATGTTGAGAAGCTCACAAAGTCATTTCATGGTAGAGTACACGGAGTCCTTTGTCTTGCCTTTAAATCCAATATCCAAATCCTGCTACCTGAAAAATGATCTAGGTCAGTATTAGAGGGGTAGCTGTGTTAATCTGGATCTGTAGAAGCGACAAAGACTCTGTCGCTTCTAGGTCAGTTTTGACATTAGTGATGGGTGACTCCTTACCAGAGTGTTTGATCTTGTGGGCACTCTTGGAAAGCGGAAGAGAGAACTCGATAGAGTTGTGGAGTGGAGGGTTACAAAGCCCAATGAAGAGTAATAAGAGCTGACAGGACTTTGACCAGCCTGCTATTTCCTGCGCACACCCGCATAATAAGTTTTGCAAGCAAGTTGCTCCTTGGTAATACTTTTGTGTTATTGTTTTATTTTCCTGGTTATAAAAGCGGCAACAGTTGGCAGATGGCTGTGAAGACAAAAAAATCTACTTCCACTGATAACAAGTTAATTTCTTAGCTCTTTAAAAACATGTTATTTTCTGGAAAGCGGTTAAATACAAAGTGTTAATCTCTCCTTAATCCATCATAATCCCATTTGTGTAAAATCCTATTTCCAGTGCTAATTGTATTTTTGAAACTAACCGCTGACACCTTCAGTCAGCATCATTTTCAAGGGACCACAACAAATCCAGGGTTAATCTCTCAAAGCTGGTTTAATGCCCCCGCTACTGCTACCATTTTATTACTATTAGCATTTCCCCTTTCTTTCATGTACTAAACATACTCACATATAAGGTCAAGTGGAGAAAGGACACCCCATAGATAGCACTATTTGGGATGTTTCAGCCTATTCTTTGGGCAAAACTACAAATGACATGTACCATATCAAAGAGAGTTTGGTGAGTTTTCTCAGGATTTCTCTGTGTACCCTGTGATTCTAAAGCAAGAATTCTTCAATTTGCTACTTAGAACTAAATGCAAAGTAGATTTAAGCTGTGGAGATTACATTTAGAGAAGATATAATTCCCTCCTAATTCATATGTATGCACAAAACAAGAGGCTGATTTAGCTAATTTTATGTTCAAGGAAGTGAGAAACTTCAATGATCTGCATATGTAAAATATCAATAAACAGTTTTTAAACAATATTAAATTGATCTAAAATGAAAGCTTAAACCACGAGGGGTTTATTGGTTTCTGTTGGTGAAAGAGGCAAGCTTTCTGGCCACACAAAGCTCTTCTTCAGCTCTGTGTAGCTTGAAAGCTTGCCAATTTCACCACCAGAAGTTGGTCCAATGAAAGATATTACCTCACCCACCATCTCTCTAATATTCTGGGACCAACACAGCTACAACAATACCACAAAGTGTAAACCGTGACATTTAGTTTAGGTAGTTTAGTAATTATATCAATATGGACATAGAATGGGTGAGGGAAATTCTGAACATAAGAACGGCCAGACTGGGTCAGACCAAAGGTCCGTCTAGCCCAGTATTCTGTCTTCTGACAGTGGCCAATGCCTGGTGCCCCAGAAGGAATGAACAGAACAGGTAACCATCAAGTGATCTATCCCCTGTTGCCCATTCCCAGCTTCTGGTGAACAGAGGCTAGGGACACCATCCCTGCCCATCCTGGCTAATAGCCATCGATGGACCTATCCTCCATGAATTTATCTAGTTCTTTTTTGAACTCTGTTATAGTCTTGGCCTTCACAACATCCTCTGGCAAGGAGTTCCATAAATTAACTTTGTGTTGTGTGAAGAAATACTTCCTTTTGTTTGTTTTAAATCTGCTGCCTATTAATTCCATTTGGTGTCCCCTAGTTCTTGTGTTATGTGAAGGAGTAAATAACACTTCCTCATTTACTTTCTCCACACCACTCATGATTTTATAGACCTTTATCATATCCCCCCTTAGTCGTCTCTTTTCCAAGCTGAAAAGTCCCAGTATTATTATTAATCTGTCCTCATGTGGAAGCTGTTCCATATCACTAATCATTTTTGTTGCCCTTTTCTGTATCTTTTCCAATTCCAATATATCTTCTTGAGATGGGGTGACAAGATCTGCACGCACTATTCAAGGTGTGGGCGTACCATGGATTTATATAGATACAATATGATCTTTTCTGTTTTATTATCTATCCTTTTCCTAATGATTCCCAACAATCAACATGGACTTGTAATGGGGAAGGGAAATACTAAGGCAACATTATATATAACTATTACACTCCCCTTCTTCCTGCACCAAATCTTAACTCTTTCCTAAGGCATAGGCCAGAGTTCTGGCTTTTCAAACTTTGTAGAAAGCATTACACAGAATTAAATCTCAGGATTATTATATGTAAAATCCTGAGAAGAAGGTGTTAATACTTCCCAGTCAGCTTCAAAGACAGAGTACCACACAGATTCTTAGTACATAAAACATAAGAACAGACAGACTAGGTCAGATTAATGGTCCTTCTAGCTCAATATCCTCTCGTCCAACAGTGGCCAGTGCCAGGTGCTTCAGAGGGAATGAACCAAACAGGGTAATTTATCAAGTGATCCATCCCCTGTCGTTTGGTCCCAGTTTCTGGCAGTCAGAGGCTTGGGGACGCCCAGAGCATGAGGTTGCATCCCTGACCATCTTGGCTAATAGCCATTGCTGGACCTATCCTCCGTGAACTTCTCTAATTCTTTTTGAACCCTGTTATAGTTTTGGCCTTCACAACATCCCCTGGCAATGACTTCCACAGGCTGACTGTGCGTTGCATGAAATACTTTGTTATGTATTTTTTAAACCTGCTACCTATTAATTTCATTGGGTAACTTCTGGTTCAGGTGTTCTGTGAAGGGGTAAATAACACTTTTGTTTTCTCAGATGAACAGTCCCAGTCTTTATAATCTCTCCTCACCTGGAAGTTGTTCCATACGCCAATCATTTCTGTTGCCCTTTGCTGTACATTTTTTCTAATTCTAAGATGTCTTTTTTTTGAGGTGGGGTGACCAGAACTGTATGCAGTATTCATGGTGTCGGCAAACCCTGGATTTATGTAGTGGCATTACAATATTTTCTATCTTATTATTTATCCCTTTTCTAATGTTTCCTAACACTCTATTAGCTTTTTTAACAGCTGCTGCACATTGAGCAAATGTTTTCAGAGAACTATCCACGATGACTCCAAGAGCTTTCTTGATTGTGACAGCTAATTTAGACCCCATCAATTTGTTTGTAGAGTTGTGATTATGTTTTCCAGTGTGCATTACTTTGCATTTATCAGCATTGAATTTCATCTGCATTTTGTCACCCAGTTTTGTGAGATCCGTTTCTACCTCTTCATAGTCAGCTTTGTATTTTACTATCTTGAGTAATTTTTTTTTATTATCTGCAAACGTTGCTACCTCACTGCTTTCCCCTTTTTCCAGATCACTTATGAATTTGGTGAACACCATTGGTCCCTGTACAGATCTTTGAGACACTCTGCTATTGACCTGTCTCCAACTGTGAAAACTGACCATTTGTTCCTGCTTTTGTTTTCTATCTTTTAACCAGCTATTGATCCATGAGAGGAACTTCCCTCTTATCCTATGACTGCTTACTTTGCTTAAGAGCTTTTGGTGAGGGACCTTGTCAAAGGCTTTCTGAAAGTCCAAGTTCACTATATCCACTGGATCCCCCTTTTTCCACGTGTTTGTTGAAACCCTCAAAGAATTGTAATAGATTGGTGAGGTATGATTTCCCTTCACAAAAGCCATGTTGACTCTTCCCCCAACATATTATGTTCATCTATGTGTCTCGTAATTCTGTTCTTTACTATAATTTCAATCCAGTTATCTGGTACTGAAATTAGGCCTGTAATTCCTCTGATACATTTTTTAAAAATTAGCATTACATTAGCTATCCTCCAGTCATCTCTTATAGAGTCTGATTTAAGTGACAAGTTACATACCACCATAAGTAGTTCTGCAATTTCGTATTTAATTTCCTTCAACTCTTGGGTGAATATCTTCTGGTCCTGGTATCTTATTGCTGTTTAATTTATCAAGTTGTTTCAAAATCTCCTTTAGTAAACAGACATTTAATGCTCATAGAAAACATTGTAAATAGTATTTGGAATACTATGAAAACCTTTTAAACAAAATCTACTAAACAGTAAATCTACGTGTTCCTAATACAAACTTTTGTTGTTGTTGTTACAGAGCAAATATAAGCTTTCAACATAGTGTTTTCTGCTTAGTGTTTTCTGTACTTTAGCACACCCATCTAACAACACATTCCCTGCTGATCTTCTCTCAGACAAGATTTCTTAATCTTTATAGCATGATAACAATGTGTACTGTGTGTCACCTGGGCTCTTCAGAGCTAGGAAAACGGCAGCAGATACTCTGGAATCTCCACAGCTATCAGTATTCCAGCCCTTGGCTTAATAGCTGACTGGCCCTCTCAGTTATTGATGAAACCGAAGTCTGTAGCCTATGGGATACATTAAAGATTTTAATTTAGCTTAAGTATAGAGATAAGATATAGCATAGAGCAGTAATGCAAGGAATCTGCAGGCCCAAGCCTGTAGGATATTGGCTAAAGCAGTTAGCATAAGGATGTCAGGCCTATTGGCGTTGGGGACATTGCTGATCAACTTACTTATGCTAAGTCTCAAGATGATATGTTATTTTGTTTATTTTGAATCTTTTTTTCCTGAGATCTTGCATAAAATGCTGACAGGTAACAACAACAAGTCAGTTGATGCCAGTTTGGGTATTTGGGGATAAGAACATCAGCAGATGCATAACAACAAGATTGCCATAGTAACCAAGTGATGTATATGCTAATACATTTGGGATACTTAATATACCAAACTATAGGAAAATGAAACCCCAGTGTTAGGGGTGAGGAAGTTAGTTTTGGGAAAAGGAGGCCAAACATTCTTATGAATAAGGCTACATTTTAGTCACAGGTATTTTTAGTAAGAGTCATGGACAGGTCACGGGCAGTGAACAAAACTTCACAGCCCGTGTCCTGTCCATGACTTGTAGTATATACCCTTGACTAAAACTTGGGTGATCTGGGGCAGGGCAGTGTGGCCCAGGGGCACCGCTGTTACTGGGGGAGGTGCAGGTGGCGGTGCATGACCTGGCCCCCCCGCTGGTGCTGGGAGGGGAGGGGGGGGGGCTGTCAGGCTCCCTAGCCAGCTCCCTGAAGTGGCCAGCATATCCCTGTGGCCCCTAGGCGGAGGCATGGTCAGGGGAGCTCCGCGTGCTGCCCCCGCTCCGCAGCTCCCATTGGCTGGGAACTGGCCAATGGGAGCTGGGAGGTGGCGCCTGCGGATGGAGGCAGTGTGCGGAGCCACCTGGCTGTGCCTCCGCCTAGGAGCCAGACATGACAGCCGCTTCTGGGGAACTCCTCTGAGGTAAGTGCCGCCCGGAGCCCTCGCCCCCTCCCACACCCTAACCCCTTGCCTCAGCCCTGAGCCCCCTCCCACACCCAAACTCCTGCTGGGTGGGAGGGGCGAGGTGGCCCGAGACTGCCCCGGCAGCAGCTGATGCGGCTGGCCCAGAGGCTGCCCGAGCTGCTCAGATGGCCCCCAGGCCAGCCGCACCAGCCACTGCAGAAGTCACAAAACACACCATTGTGGAGCGAACCTTGCTCGGATGGAGCACTTCCCTGGCACGTAAAGCTGGAGCAGCACCCACCTGTCTCCAACATGGCCCAGGGATTGGGACCCAGCCCTGACAGCAGACCAGCCACTAGGTGCACAGGTCTGTCTTTAATGCCTATATTTAGTAACCTCCCCTGGCCCCTCCCATACTCTGACTGGCTGAGCGCTCAGAGGCGGACTGCCAGGAAGATTGCCCACCATGAAAACTCTCTATACAGTCCCAGAAACAAGTACTGGGTAATGGTCACAGCCTATTTCTGGATGTTTCTTGGCCCTTGTAGATGAGTTACCATGACCTGCACTCAGCACATGTGCAGAGTCAAAGAGTATCCAACTAAACCCCATGTCTCCTCCACACTGCTTTTCTCTCCGTCTCCAAATGCCTCAGGACAAAGCTTGCGGGTTACACACATAGAAATGCATCAGAGACAAACTAATAACGTCAGGCAGGGTGTTGTGGATATACCTATTGCCAGTTATAGAATCATAGAATCTCAGGGATAGAAGGGACCTTAGGAGGTCATCTAGTCCAACCCCCTGCTCAAAGCAGGACCAATCCCCAATTTTTGCCCCAGATCCCTAAATGGCCCCCTCAAGGATTGAACTCACAACCCTGGGTTTAGCAGGCCAATGCTCAAACCACTGAGCTATCCCTCACCCCCTTATGTGCATTTGATTCAAAAGAAATATTTTTAAAAACTCATTTCAAAGTTTTTCATCAGGAAATGACAAATGTTGACGTCTCCACTGGTTTGTTTTCAAATTTTTCATGAAACACACATTTTGACCAGCTGTATTATTGACTAAATGACGCCTTGCCACAGGTGCTTAGTAAAATAGTATTATTTTCACAAAGCAGTGGTGTTAAACATGTTGACATTACACTGCTTGGCTGTACTTTTTGTCTGTATTATGTATGCAACACAAAAGAGTTCAGTTGAAATGGTCTTGGCCTATAACAGACTCATTCTTAATTCTGTTTTCCTTTGTCCTCTGCTTCTCCTGGCTCAGAGAATAAGCTGCCAAACTTTCCAAATGGGACAGTTAGTGTGAGCCTGCTTTTGAGACCTGACAGTCCTCTGCACGCAGCAGGCAGCTGGGTGCATGTGTGACAGCCAGCACCTTGGCCCACGCCACAGATTAAAACAGGCATCTACAGAGCTGAGTGCAAGGTCCGCTCAGGAGCCAGGCTTTGGGACTGGGGGCTGTGACAGAGTCACGTTGCTGTTCCAGCTTCGGTGGTCGGGCACGGAGCGGGACATACCGACCAGTGGGTATCATGGACATGGAGCGTTCTGGCACCTCAAGGCCAATCTGCAAATGCAGTTACCTGGTTTACATGCTCCTTAATTCTGGTGGCAAACACATTCAGGCAAATCTTGCCCCTGGCTCTGGGGTCAGATGTGGTCCTAGCAACAGAACCGGTGCAAATCTGCTGTGCTGCACAGGTCATGGGAAGCTGTGGACTTTGCCCTACTGGGGGTGCCACAGAGTCAAACGTGGGAGGCTCCAGATACACTCTTCAATCTGGGAAGAGAATCCATCCCCTCTACCCAGATCTTTGCTCTGGGTACTGGCAAGAGGATTTTGAATTAAGAATATATCTCTCCCCCACCCTGAGTCCCTGGTTTTCAATAGCACAGAAATGTTTCTCCATTATAGAAACTGTGGTCAAGAAAACCACTGTTTTCCCAAAGAGTTAACCTAGCACCAATATTCCCCAGGCAGCCTCTTGAGCAAAAACGAATTGTCATTTCCTGATGATGTATAACAGCAAACGGAGAGGGATTTAGATCACGGAGAGAGTTGCCACATGGTTCCGCATGATTTTGATGTAGTTGCAAGGTCACTGAAGTTGTTGTGCTGTGGTTAAGGAATTCATTGGACTAGAAATGTAACAACATCAGTCACACCCAGAGAAATGATGGCTAGGAGAGTTGTGGCAGAAGCTACAGCCATCGTGCTTTAGGTACGATTGTGAGGCAAGTTCGTGTCCTAGTGGAACATGTAACTGTGTGAGTGATTGCCACATGATCTAATTAGCAATACCAGTATTTCAGTAGCATGCGCTCTGCAGAGGGGGCTTGAAGACTGATAGCCACCCAAAATATCAAAGGAACACAATATTTTTCATATGCTAGGTACCAAGCAATTCAGGCTTTCTTCATACAGTTCCTCTCTGCTCCTTTTCTTCTGAAAATCCAAGTGTAAGCGAAGCCATCAGCACAAGGGGAAAGAAACCATGATACAGCAATAAGAACGCTTAGGACAGTGGGAAATTCCAGCTACTCTAATACTCCACTTTATTCTCCTGCCCATTTTAAAATGAAGCCATTTATTCCAGGCATCTGTTGTATATCAGGGTAGCTCAGTCGCTTGTGACTATGAAAGGATCCAGATGTTTGTGTCTCAAATCATCTGTTGCCAGGACTCATCAGAAGCCTATTTTCTTTATAAAGGCTGATCACGACCTGACATCGATGTAGTGTCACCAGACTCCCCTGCAACCCACCGACATCTGTGTGGAACGACCCGCAGGAAATCACGGACAGGTGTTCCAATCTCACCAGAGCTCATCACCACACTGTGTCGGAAGCAGCTCTGGTTCACGTGTGAGTGCAAGACAGACGCCGAGTGGGATTCTTTTCCATTACATGCATCATTGCAACCCTGCCCTGAAAAAACTTGTCAGTTGCCTTAGTTCGTGACTTAGCTAAATAAATAACTTTGCTTTGGTGCTGTTGTCATCATGAACAGATCTGACTACCAAAAGGAGGCTGCCAGACAACTCTCCAATACCAGATTCTACAGGCCACTCTTCTCAGATCCCACTGAGGGATACACTAAGAAACTGCACCATCTACTCAGGACATTCCCTACAGTAACACAGGAACAGATCAACATACCCTTAGAGCCCCGACCGGGGTTATTCTACCTACTATCCAAGATCCACAAACCTGGGAATCCTGGACGCCCCATCATCTCGGGCATTGGCACTCTCACTGAAGAACTGTCCGGATATGTGGACTCTCTACTCAGACCCTATGCCACCAGCACTCCCAGCTATCTTCGTGACACCACTGATTTCCTGAGAAAACTACAATGCATTGGTAATCTTCCAGAACACACCATCCTAGCCACCATGGATGTAGAGGCTCTCTACACAAACATCCCACACACAGATGGGATACAAGCTGTCAGGAACAGTATCCCTGATGATGCCACAGCACAACTGGTTGCTGACCTCTGTGATTTTATCCTCACGCACAATTATTTCAAATTTGGTGACAATATATACCTCCAGACCAGTGGCACCGCTATGGGCACCCGCATGGCCCCACAATATGCCAACATTTTTATGGCTGACCTGGAACAACGCTTCCTCAGCTCTCGTCCACTCACACCCCTTCTCTATCTACACTACATTGATGACATCTTCATCATCTGGACCCATGGGAAAGAAAGTCTGGAAGAATTCCACCACGATTTCAACAGCTTCCACCCCACCATCAACCTCAGCCTGGACCAGTCTACACGGGAAGTCCACTTCCTAGACACCATGGTGCAAGTAAGCGATGGTCACATTAACACCACCCTATACCGAAAACCCACCGACCGCTATGCCTACCTACATGCCTCCAGCTTCCATCCCGGACACACCACATGATCCATTGTCTACAGCCAAGCACTGAGGTACAAACGTATTTGCTCCAACCCCTCTGACAGAGACCAACTCCTACAAGATCTTCACCAAGCATTCTCAAAACTACGATACCCACATGAGGAAATAAGAAAACAGGTCAACAGGGCCAGACGTGTACCCAGAAGCCTCCTGCTGCAAGAGAAACCGAAGAAAGAAACCAACAGAACTCCTCTGGCCATCACTTACAGTCCTCAGCTAAAACCTCTCCAACGGATCATCAGTGATCTACAACCCATCCTGAACAACGACCCCTCACTTTCACAGGCCTTGGGAGGCAGGCCAGTCCTCGCCCACAGACAACCCGCCAACCTGAAGCATATTCTCACCTGCAACTACACACCGCACCATAATAACTCTAACTCAGGAACCAATCCATGCAACAAACCTCGATGCCAACTTTGCCCACATATCTACACCAGGAACACCATCACAGGACCTAACCAGATCAGCCACACCATCACCGGTTCATTCACCTGCACATCCACCAATGTAATATATGCCATAATGTGCCAGCAATGCCCCTCTGCTGTGTACATCGGTCAAACTGGACAGTCCTTACGCAAAAGGATAAATGGACACAAATCAGATATAAGGAATGGCAATATTCAAAAACCTGTAGGAGAACACTTCAATCTCCCTGGACACACAATAGCAGATTTAAAGGTAGCCATCCTGCAGCAAAAAAACTTCAGGACCAGACTCCAAAGAGAAACTGTAGAGCTTCAGTTCATTTGCAAATTTGACACCATCAGCTCAGGACTAAACAAAGACTATGAATGGCTAGCCAATTACAAAAGCAGTTTCTCCTCCCTTGGTGTTCACACCTCAGCTGCTAGAAGAGGGCCTCACCCTCCCTGATTGAGCTAACCTCGTTATCTCTAGCCTGACTCTTCCCTGCATATTTATACCTGCCCAGGGACATTTCCACTGCTTGAATCCAAAGAAGTGGGTATTCACCCACGAAAGCTTATGCTTCAATACCTCTGTTAGTCTATAAGGTGCCACAGGACCATTTGTCGCCTTTGCTTTGCTACTTTCAATAGTCTAGGTATTCCCCATAAAAGGCAGATGAGAGTTTAATACTGCAAATAACAAGGTGGTATCAATTATTTATTTGTAGAAAGGAAACATGGTGATTTTTAAGGCTGATTACTTTGTATTTTCTGGTTTTTTTATTTAAAAAATACAGGTTTTCTTTAAGAATATAAGGAAACACTTGGTGAAAGAGAGGCTTATGAGCCCTTTCATTAGCTAGTGTCCAAAACATGGCCAGATCAGCCTAGCTTCACTGATTTACACTAATTTACACCAGCTCAGGATCTGCTCTGTAGACTGAAAGCTTTGGTTCTGTAGTACATTTTCTTTGTCACATTTTTGAACATTGCCTTGTTTGGTGGCTTTGCATAGATGTCCTGGATGCTCTTCAAAAATAAGTATACGAAATTCTACTTTAAATCTTGCTTCTTCTGCTATTATCTTATATTTAAAGTTTGTGGTTCTCTTATTATCGTTAGCTCCACACTGTTCCCTGTAACTCCCTGAAGATTTCAGTCACATCCTCCTGCTAAGTGTTTAACATGTGTTGACTCTTCTAGCCCTTGTATTATTATTTTAGTTTGCTGTTACTTTGCCTTTTTCTGCTGTGCCCCCCTTATTCATCTGGAGTGACTTCCCAGACCTATCGATGGCCAGGGGAGTGTTGCCATTGGTGTCAATGGGGCCAGGATTTCAGTAACTTTCTCTGTGCGTAGTTCCTTTGAGTTCTCACAGAATACGAGGCTACTCGAAGTGAGCAATGGTGAGGCATCTAGTGACAGGCCTGACATGGCGACAGCACAGGAGGGAGGTAAGGAAGGCAGGAATATGTGTCATCTCTTTAAGGGGGCAGCACACTCGGCCGGCGTGTGGGGAGCACATTCGCCTCGCTTCATTCCAGTCTGGGCTCCCCGGGAGGAGGAGTTTGGCAGCTTCTGAGCTACCCCTAGAGCAGGGACACGATTGCCCTGTAAGATAAAGGAAGGCTGCTCCCCATCCACAGGGATCCAGCCTGCTCCAGCTGTGTTATCAGGGGAACATGGACTGTGCTGTCTGCCCTGTCTCAGCCAGCCTGGTATCCGGCCTTCCTCTTTCGAGTCCAGCAGCCCCTGGTGCGGATCCGTTCTTGTCTGGCCCAGGGTGCCCCCGCTCTGTCCGGCAGGATCTGCTCATCCCAGGCCTGCCCCTCTCTCTCCTCTTTTGAGTTCCAGCTCGACGGTTACAAAGGATGTAAATTCTGAGCCATCCTTCCATCCACACTTTTGCCCCCCTCTCCTGGATCCATTTCCTCTTCCTTATTTGCTGGCCTGCTTAGTTTTGTGTCGTCTGCAGAGGCGATACTATCCTTTGCCAGTGAAAAGCATCCATCCTACGGCTGATGTCTGTGATACCCCACTGATTGTTTCTCTCCTCTCTGAATGATAAGATGTTACGGTTACTAATGCCTTTGTCCTTTCTGCTGCACCTTTGGCCTCTCAAAAAGAGCTGTGTATCCCGGACATTCTGACTCTATAAGCGAATGTACCTCGCTGCCTCTGCTATTTACTGAGAGAGCCAAGCACGCTGCCAGCATAGCTTTCTTTCCGATTTCAAGCATATTTTACCTGTCGCAATCCCCTCTTCAAGAAGACAGGACAGTTTTTCCCATTAGCCTTATATTCTGTAGCTTTTTATGATCATACAGTTCCTCTCTCCCAAAAGAACAGATTTGACCTGGATTCTGGATTTCTATTAGTATGTTAGGCACCGCCTGTCCTATGGCGCTATCTCCTCTCCTCTCTTTGGTATCTCCGTCTAATTATATTCTTATGCAACTCTGTATTTTGGCACATTTTTGTGGATTGGCATTTTAAAAATATGAGAGACAGACAGACTCCTGCCCGGATTCTTCCTTGTAGTTAAAGATGCAGCACCCAGGTGTTAAAATCAACGTTTTTCTTTCATTCTTAGAAAAACAGAGCCCACAAATGCAGCATACAATTAACAGTACATCTTCTGACAGAGCATAATGGTCACTTTTACTTATTGTACGTATGTGCTTGAGCTACAGATGAACAGGCCTATAGCACCTCTGGGCCTTCTGCTAGCGCATACATTCACATATGTAGAGTTTTACATTATCCACATCTTTTCTGCTGGAAAATGGAATTAATGTTAATTGCACATCAATTGTCTTTCAGAACTAATGAAAAGCACCAACATTTTTAGAAAGAAAAGAGTTGTCACTTTTTTAGTTTTGAAATGACTTTTTGTTAAAAAAATTATATTAATTATATTATATTATACTTTATATTTATTATATTTATTAAAAAGTTGACATTGAAACCAAACTTTTGAATTGGTCCAAAAAAAATTTTCCTCCTAGAATTTTCCTTCATGAAAAAATTGAATTTTTCAGATTTTCTTCCACTTTGCAACAAAGTCAAATTTTGAAATCTCAAAATCCTTCATGACTCAGAATTTCTGTCCACTGCCCAGCTCTATAAAAGCTGGTCTGAGGTGTATAGTTTTTTTTCTCTCTCTCCATGTTGGGTGCATAAACATAAGCCCACATTTTTCTCTTGAGTCAGTAGCCATGTCCTACGAAGTCAACAAGAAAGACAGTTTTCACTGTCATACAAAAGCAGAACATTTCCCTCTCTCTGGCTATGGATAAAAACACATATTTTCCCAGAACATGTGACTAGAAAAAGATACTTTTATTTCCTTCACTTTTACAGACCCATTTCCACGTATAGCTGCCTCCCCCTCCGTATTTCCCTTTTCTATGGGGAAACCTCTTTCTTCAGATGAATTCCTGGATATCTTTTTTGTCTACCCTTATTTATTTTTAATTACTAAAAACTGTGGGTCTGATCATGGCAAATTCTGCTTAAGAATTGATAGCACAATATGGCTTTTGTTGCTCTTCTGTTCAGTCCAATTCCACCTCTTCTGCTGGATTTTGCCTGGCATGCACGACCAGGGAATAGTCATTTTATTTTCCCAGTTGTTCCTGCACCCTTCACTGTAACATTAACAAAACCATCCTCATAGTGCTCATTTAGCACTATGGCCAATGGGATTCTCCAGAGGATACTGCTCACAGTACAGCAATTGGGAGTTGGGGGTGAGTGTCCATTGCAATTATTATAGGGCCAGGTTCTGATCTCACTTCAACCTGCGTAAATGCAAAATCAGAGGAGTTGCTTTGGATTTACTCCAGCATAACTGAGTCCAAAGTCTGGTGCACGCCTTTTTGTTTGGGTTTAAACTTTCTGCTTTCTCGTTTTTCATTTTTAAATCTATTTCATTCATTTAGGATAGTGATTGCTTGGAAAGCTTTGTAATATGCATGAGCCACCTTGTTTCCATGGGGTCCTAGAGTAGCACTTGTAGCAATTAAACTTGGATTGAACCTGACTCCTTCCTTTTGCCCATGGCTAGCGACACCACAGATGCCAAGGAGAAGTTTGCAATGCCAATTAGCTTTATTTAATGCCAGTTATCAATTCACAGTGCAAGGGCTGCTACTGCAGATATGCTTCTGCACTGTGGGCTGCCAGTCACTGGCTGCTATCTGCTACCACCTTGCAGGGTAGCACGCCCAGGGCTTCCATTTGCTGAGAGTGTCGCTACTGTCAGATGTCAGTGCTGACTGCCTACTAGTTCATTGCTGAAAGCAATTCCAGTGGGTGCTCCCCATGTGCACCCCTCGGCTTGACTGCCCTGTCGGGTGCCAGCAGCGGCAATCTCGGCTGCTCTCTGGGAAGTGGTGAAGAAATGATTGTTGCTTTCAAACAGAATTTGCGTTTCCTTTGAGAAATTAAAAAGCGCATTTTTAGGTGATCATGGAGCGTAACATATTGTGGCACTGATTCTGAACCCGAGAATCCCATTAGCAGGCGAATTCGCCGCTGTGCACAATCCAAGAGAATGAATTATGCTGTTACAATCATGCTTATCTGATTGCACAATGAGAAAGCCGTTTGGAAATAGAATTACATTTTAATGACTTAAGTACATAAACACACGAAGAGACAATTTTCAAGTAACAGGTTTGCATCTTCCCTTTTATGTGCAACCTGCTTGCAGACTGTATACTAGGCAGGAGAGTGACACCTCACGTGTGAGTTACTGGGCTTCTCTCTTCAAAGGGGAAGACAAAGGTCATAGTATTCGTCAGCAGTAATTATTACACCATGCATGTGTACATATGTACCATGTTTTTATACAGACACACACACACACACTGTATTTATTACGTGGTGATGAGGGATAACAGTTGTCTCAGCATGAGTTGGAGACACGTTACTCATGAGTAAGGGTTAAGATTTTGTCATGGTTATTTTTAGTAAGTCTTGGACAGGTCGCGGGCAATAAACAGAAATTCACAGACGCCCATGACCTGCCTGTGACTTGTTCTAAAAATAAGGAGTGGGGCTGGCTGCTGGGGGGAGGTTTAATGGCTCCAGCCCTCGCTGCCTGTGAAGATGGCTGAGAGCTGTGGGGCCCTTCGCCTGCAGCGGCTGAGAGCTCCAGAGGCAGATGACGGCTCCGGGGCCCCAGTTGGGAGCTCCAGGGCGCCCATCACCCCCCTCCGGTGACTGAGAGCTTCACTCCCACCACCCCAGGGCATGGGGCTGAAGCAGAAAATGTTGTGGCGGTCTCTGAAAGTCACAGAATCCATGACCTCCACGATAAAATCTTATCCTTTCTCATGAGTGCCAACATCAAAATAATGTCCACCCAAACAAGTGCCAACAAAGCTTTAGTCTTCAGTTCAACTGCATATTTTTCCGTTTTTCACATAAATTACAGGGAGTTTGTTTTCCCCAAATTTTCACCTGTGACTATATTTTGTATTTCTTCATCTATAAAATTGTGTCTTGGATAACATGAAACCAACTGTACAGATCTTGGAGGACATCTGAAAAAATAACCTGAAATATTATACGTAAAAGTACCCCACAGGTATGATCTGCAGGATTTCCCAGGGCTGAGTGTCAATGTTGTCACATGCTAAGGGGCAATTAATGATTTACAAATCCCAAATGAGGGTCACAGGATATGAGACCTCAAACTCATCACTGCTTGAAGACCGGATATTACCTATGCTGGGATTCTGGCCAGCATCATTTGGGGAAGAAAGTAACATTTCCAGGGCAGGATTTTTGTTGTTGTTGAGATCATGAAACTTGTGACCTTATTTTTCAACTTCTCTCAGTTTTCCCACGTTCTCCTCACAGCATACTTTGCTGACAGTGATGTAACCTTGCTATGGTGTTTGTAAGGTGCTCACCTCTAACAGAAGAGTCTCTGTTTTCCCAGAGCTGTGACGCTTTCATCCAAGCGAGCAACATTAGTTCCTCTCCCCACAACATTTTATTTTAATGGTAGGGCTTTTCTCAGGTACACCTGGCCAGTAGGGAGACCCATAGCATTTCCCAGTAACCAAGGGGCAATCCCCTGCTTGGTGCAGGGTTGGGCCCTGGGGCATCCAGAGAAAATTGGAGCATAGAATCATAGAATCATAGAATCTCAGGGTTGGAAGGGACCTCAGGAGGTCATCTAGTCCAACCCCCTGCTCAAAGCAGGACCAACCCCAACTAGATCATCCCAGCCAGGGCTTTGTCAAGCCTGACCTTAAAAACCTCGAAGGAAGGAGATTCCACCACCTCCCTAGGTAACCCATTCCAGTGCTTCACCACCCTACTAGTGAAAAAGGTTTTCCTAATATCCAACCTAAACCTCCCACTCTGCAACTTGAGACCATTATTCCTTGTTCTGTCATCTTCTACCACTGAGAACAGTCTAGATCCATCTTCTTTGGAACCCCCTTTTAGGTAGTTGAAAGCAGCTATCAAATCCCCCCTCACTCTTCTCTTCTGCAGGCTAAACAATCCCAGTTCCCTCTGCCTCTCCTCATAAGTCATGTGCTCCAGCCCCCTAATCATTTTTGTTGCCCTCCGTTGGACTCTTTCCAATTTATCCACATCCTTCTTGTAGCGTGGGGCCCAAAACTGGACACAGTACTCCAAATGAGGCCTCACCAGTGCCGAATAGAGGGGAATAATCACGTCCCTCGATCTGCTGGAAATGCCCCTACTTATACAGCCCAAAATGCCGTTAGCCTTCTTGGCAACAAGGGCACACTGTTGACTCATATTCAGCTTTTCGTCCACTGTAACCCCTAGGTCCTTTTCTGCAGAACTGCTGCCCAGCCATTCGGTCCCTAGTCTGTAGCAGTGCATGGGATTCTTCCGTCCTAAGTGCAGGACTCTGCACTTGTCCTTGTTGAACCTCATCAGATTTCTTTTGGCCCAATCCTCTAATTTGTCTAGGTCCCTCTGTATCCTGTCCCTACCCTCCAGCGTATCAACCACTCCTCCCAGTTTAGTGTCATCTGCAAACTTGCTAAGGTGCAGTCCACACCATCCTCCAGATCGTTGATGAAGATATTGAACAAAACCGGCCCCAGCACCGACCCTTGGGGCACTCCACTTGATACCGGCTGCCAACTAGACATGGAGCCATTGATCACTACCCGTTGAGCATGACCATCCAGCCAGTTTTCTATCCACCTTACCGTCCATTCATCCAGCCCATACTTCCTTAACTTGCTGGCAAGAACACTGTGGGAGACTGTATCAAAAGCTTTGCTAAAGTCAAGAAATAGCACATCCACTGCTTTCCCCTCATCCACAGAGCCAGTTATCTCATCATAGAAGGCAATTAGGTTAGTCAGGCATGACTTGCCCTTGGTGAATCCATGCTGACTGTTCCTGATCACTTTCCCCTCCTTTAAGTGGTTCAGAATTGATTCCTTGAGGATCTGTTCCATGATTTTCCCAGTGGAGAAAGAAAGGGAGAAGGCTGTATCTGCCGCTGCGGGGCACACGGAGAGATGGTGGGGCCCTGCTCTCATTGCTAGCTATGCCTCAGGGGGAACGAGAGGCCTCAGAAACTCTGAAGCTTTTGCTTTAATAGATTCATAGAGTTTCATAGAGTTTAAGGCCAGAAGGGACCATTAGATCACCCAGTGTGACCTCCTGTATAACACATTACACTTCGCCCAGTTACCCCTGTACTGATCTCAACAAGTTGTGTTTAACTAAAGCATGGCTTACAGAAAGACATCAAATCTCGATGTGAAGACACCCAGAGCTGGAGACTCCACCAATGTCCTTGGTAATTTGTTCCAATGGTTTATCACCTTCATACAAAAATATGTATTATTTCTACTTTGAATTTTTCTGGCTTCACCTTCCAGCCATTGCTTCTAACTGTGCCTTTCTCCATGCGATTAAAGAGCCCGTTAGTACCTGGTATTTTCTCCCCATGAAGGTACTTACTTATACAATGGAACCAAGTCACTTCTCAGTCTTCTTTTGTGATCAATTAACAGATTGAGATCTTTATGTCTCTCACTGTGAGGTATTTTGCTCCAACCCTTGAATCATTTTCTGAGGTTCTTTTCTGCACCCTCTCCAATAGTTCAGTATCTGTTTTCAAACGTGGCCCCCAGAACTGGATGCAGTATTCCAGTATCAGTCTCACCAATGCTGTATGCAGAAGTACAATCACCTCCTGTTACCTATTCACTCCTCCCCTGTTTATACATCCAAAGATCACATTGACTGTCTCTGCAGAGCCTTGCACTGGCAGTTCATCTTGGGACGCCTTTCACCTCAAATATGAATTTTCTACACCTCATGCTTGTAATTTATAATTCACATTGATTGATATCTAATTTCCACTTGTTCACGTGTTATATATTACTTTATCATTTATAATTGCTGCCCCAACATCACCACTGAGCCAGGTTGGCCTTTCAGCTAAAGTTGTCCTCTTTCTTAATTATAGACTCGTGGATTTTTGGCCATCTCATAAATTCCCCTTAAAGAACTCCCAACTGTCATTCATAGTTCTCTGAGTAAATGTTTTTCTTCCAATCAATTTCTTTCATAATTTACCCCAGCTATGGGACATTAGCCCTTTTGATGCACCCAGTGTATAGATTACTGGTTGGGACTGTCCTCTGCTTGTCCATATTAGATATAATCAGGTCATGATCACTGGTCCCCAGGAAACTCTGTCCCATGATTAATTCATCTTTATCCATCATCGCGAGGTTCCAGGCAGTCACGTCACAGTGCATGCAGCCTTTGTGTTAGAAAATTATCATCCATAATCTTTAGAAATTCAAATGATGTTTTACTACTGGCTGCATGCAACCTCCATCATATGTCTCCCAGATTTAAGTCCCCCCCAAAAAACAAAATTTTCCTTTCCACACATTACAGACAGGTGCTCAAAGAGTAATACATCCTGTTCTCTAGTTTGATTTGATGGTCTCTAGCACATCCCTTCCAGTACCCCCTCCTAGACATTGTTAGTTAGCACATTGATCCATATGCATTCAAGATTCTCTGGGTTCTCAGTTACCAGTAACTATAAAACTGGCAATGGTGTCTTTAATATAGAGTTTCACCCCCCTTTTACCCACTCTATCCTTCATGAACAGTTTATAAGTGGTGATTATAACACTCCAAGCATGTGAATCATCCCACCAGGTTTCTGTAATGCCAATTATATCTGATTTCTTCTCATCAGTGAGAATTTCCAGTTTCTCTTGCTTGTTTCCTAGACTCTCAGCACTGGTGTATAGGGAACTCAAAAGATTCTTCACTTCACATTCTTTGTTACATCAGTTCAATTTGTTCATGACATCCTGAGTTGGAGTTTGTACCACATTTGCCCTTTTAGCATGTGTTCCTGGCATTGTTAGTTTAACACTTTCCTGGCTGTTCCAGCTTGTCTTCAATCAACAAGATTAGTTCTCCTACCCGAGAGATGGAACCCATCCCATGAATGCAGCCCTCTTTCCCACTGCAGTGTGTCTCATTGTGCTGCCAAACCCAAACTGTCCGTTTCACATTAGCTTTGTGGCCAATGGGCACCAGTATTCTTTGCCTTCTCCCTTCCCTCAGCTGTGGGACTCGAAGGATCTCCCAGAATGCCACCTGGACTCTCTGCTATTTCAGCTCCCTTCCAAGGTCCCTGAAGTCTCTATCGTTGTGTGTGATGTAAAACCACTGGTTCCAGTGTATTTCATCACCAAGGAGATTTGCCAGACTGCATAATCCCATCCAGTCCTGGGTTTACATCTTGCTTTTTTTGCTCCAGGGAAACAGCATACTGTCCTGTTGTTCTTGTGTCCCTTGTGAATGTTCTGCCCACTCTCCTTACTACGGAGTCGGCAATGGTGATTGCTTGCCTTTTTAGGATGGTTGAAGAACCTCTCTTGGCAGCTGATTACTACATATCACAAAGACACCCATCAGATATGTCCCTGTAGTGTTGTGTTGTGCTCCTCCAAAGACAGGCTCCTCAGTAGTTGTCTTGCTGAAGGTCTGATAATGATTTGATGTTTTTAGCTGGGTTGAATGGGAATTATTGGTTAAATTGGAAAAGATGGGGATCAATATGAAAATTGAGAGGTGGATAAGGAACTGGTTAAAGGGGAGACTACAGCGGGTCATACTGAAAGGTGAACTATCAGGTTGGAGGGAGGTTACTAGTGGAGTTCCTCAAGGTTCAGTTTTGGGACCAATTTTATTTAATCTGTTTATTACTGACCTCGGCACCAAAAGTGGGAGTGTGCTAATAAAGTTTGCAGATGACACAAAGTTGGGAGGTATTGCCAATTCAGAAAAGGATCGGGATATCCTACAGGAAGATCTGGATGACCTTGTAAACTGGAGTAATATTAATAGGATGAAATTTAATAGTGAGAAGTGTAAGGTTATGCATTTAGGGATTAATAACAAGAATTTTAGTTATAAGCTGGGGACGCATCAGTTGGAAGTAACAGAAGAGGAGAAGGACCTCAGAGTCCTGGTTGATCACAGAATGACTATGAGTCGCCAATGTGATGTGGCCATGAAAAAAGCTAATGCGGTCTTGGGATGCATTAGGCGAGGTATTTCTAGTAGAGATAAGGAGGTGTTAGTACCGTTATACAAGGCATTGGTGAGACCTCATTTGGAATACTGTGTGCAGTTCTGGTCTCCCATGTTTAAGAAGGATGAATTCAAACTGGAACAAGTACAAAGAAGGGCCACTAGGATGATCCAAGGAATGGAAAACCTGTCGTATGAAAGGAGACTCAAGGAGCTTGGTTTGTTTACCTTAACCAAAAGAAGGCTGAGGGGAGATATGATTGCTCTCTTTAAATATATCAGAGGGATAAATACCAGGGAGGGAGAGGAATTATTTCAGCTCAGTACCAATGTGGACACAAGAACAAATGGATATAAACTGGCCATCAGGAAGTTTAGACTTGAAATTAGACGAAGGTTTCTAACCATCAGAGGAGTGAAGTTCTGGAACAGCCTTCCAAGGGAAACAGTGGGGGCAAAAGACCTAACTGGCTTCAAGATTAAGCTAGATAAATTTATGGAGGGGATGGTTTGATGGGATAACATGATCTTAGTCAAAGGTCAATTAATTGCCATCAGTGGTAAATAGGACCAATGGTCAATGATGGGATGTTAGAAGTTACTACAGAGAACTTTTTCCTGGGTGTCTGGCTGGTGAGTCTTGCCCACATGCTCGGGGTTCAGCTGATCACCATATTTGGGGTTGGGAAGGAATTTTCCTCCAGGGTAGATTGGCAGAGGCCCTGGAGGTTTTTTGCCTTCCTCTGCAGCATGTGGCATGGGTCACTTACTGGAGGATTCTCTGCATCTTGAGGTCTTTAGACCATGATTTGAGGACTTCAATAGCTGAGACATAGGTGAGAGGATTATTCCAGGAGTGGGTGGGTGAGATTCTGTGGCCTGCATTGTGCAGGAGGTCAGACTAGATGATCATAATGGTCCCTTCTGACCTTAAAGTCTATGAGTCTATGAGTCTATGAATGGCTCCTGGTTCCCTTTCCACTCACAGTCACAAGCCACAGGTCTGCTTCTTTGGTGTCGACTCTCTCCCCTTCCCTTGCTGGTGATCGTTCACCCAGTGGCATGTGTGGCAACTGTTGTCAGACAGGTACCGGTGTGGTGCTCTGCTCTGTTCAATGTTGATCTCAGTCGGCTGCGTGCGTGTTCCCTCTGTGTGCTGCCCCAGCTCTGCGCAGACCCCGAGAGAACCCCCAAAGACCACAGACTCTAGTAAGGTACGAAGGCACCCGGCCAGGTTTATTGTTCAAACGAAGCACAGTGATAGTTCCTGATAGACTCTACCAGGCATACTACGAATGTATGCTCCCTGACAATGGACTGGCTCAGTCACTGGCGGGACTTTCCACTGCCCCCTAGGCCGGACAAATACAACTCCTAGGGGGTGAATTCTTATACGCAGATACAAACAAGTAACTCATCACTCCTGACGTATTGAGGTGCAGCCCTTCTACGTAACAAGGTACAACCCCTCTACGCAGTGAGGTGCCGCCTCGCACCTTCTACATGTTGGTTCGAACAAAATAACTCTATCCATCATATTACCCTTTTGCCCCTGTCTTTAGGATGGGTCAGCCTGTTCCTTGTTATCTGTGTGGAATGTACAAGTGTTCTGGTACCTTTTAGGTTTGTGTACTTTTGCAACATCAGCCCTTTCCTTGCCAGCTTCTGTGAGCAGGGCCTGCCTTTGGCTCACGGCTTATCTTTGCTTTATGTTAGCAAAGTCTTGACCATTACTTCAGCTCAGGCCTTAGGCCTCATACTGGGCCTCATCTTACTACAGCAATAATTTCTGAAGGTCATTGTCCATGAAGTCTTTGTTTTCTTGCATACCGCACAGTGTTTGAACTTGTGTTTCCACCCCAGATTTGTTCTCCTCCACTGTGGCCACCAGCTTGCTTCTCAGACAGCAGAACTCTCTTCTGTCTTCCCCGAGAAAGGAGAACATTGCACGTCTTTTAATCTTCCCCAAATCATAAGTCCTGATCCTGCAACTAGTCCATGATGGGCAGATGCCTGAAGCCAGGCCAAGGCCCCTAGGCATACAGAGCTAGCTCCAGGATCGGGACTGCAGTTATCTTGCTAGATCCCCCTTGTTCAGCGAGAAGATGCTCATATATAGATGATACTCAGGGCACAAACAATATAAAGCAATGAAGTGGGTTCTATATGTTATGAAAACAAACATAATCGGAAATGACTTGGAGTAAAGAGATCT
This sequence comes from Macrochelys suwanniensis, assembly GCA_033296515.1. Classification (NCBI taxonomy): domain Eukaryota; kingdom Metazoa; phylum Chordata; order Testudines; family Chelydridae; genus Macrochelys; species Macrochelys suwanniensis. The sequence continues at coordinate 1,648,000 of CM065781.1, read as the reverse complement.
CATTATATTTGGAAACAGAATCAGAGACATCTGGGACAGCTAGTCCTTGCTTGGATTTTCTTTAACAATTTATTTTGAGAGTTGTTTTTTTAGCTTTACAGGCATTTCTACTAAATGTGGGCATTATGCACGTGTAGGACAACGTGTCTCTTGGTGTCAATGCATTGTTTGAGGTGTCGGGGTGCAAAGATTCTGCTTTAAAGAGAACTGGATGGAATGTCACGGCAAGGTTTCTCAGTGCCCTAAAAGGACATGGATCTGGTGGGCAAGGTGTGATTTCAGCAGCAAAGTATCAAGCTCCTGGACAGCACTGCCAGCGTGGGGCTGGGACAAGTTGGGAGTATTGCTCTTATTTATTTATTTGTGTCTGTCAGAAAACTTAATCAAATGCTCCCGGTTGAAGCTGCACCCGGATCGGTGAGTGTAACCCCTCCCCTAGAATGAGAGAGGCAGAGAGTTAAGTGATAGGTTCCGATAAATACGTGAGTAACCCTTTCAAATGTTAGTGGTTTCAGCTAGTTCTTATGTAGAAACTGGAAGAGAAAAGGGGGAGGGGCTGTCTAAACAATGCAACAGGGAAACCTGAAATAAGTGACAGTCCAAAATCAAATCAGTGTTCATGCCAACCACAAACATCCATCTTTCTTTCTTTCTTTCTTTCTTTCTTTCTTTCTTTCTTTCTTTCTTTCTTTCTTTCTTTCTTTCTTTTACCTCAGAGAGAAATAACTCGGATGTCAGTATGATGCAATGGGGAGAAATGAAATCATTGGCCGTGCACAACCTGCCAAAATATTTAATGTTAATTATACCTGGGTGGCTAAATCTTTGTGCACTACACTTAATATTTACCCACATACTCTTCTGTCTCATTAACTTTGCTTAGCCTGCTGACTTCAGCATACTGCAAATGATGTATGAAATTAAATACTCCTGCCCACCCCAAGGGCTTCCCTATCACTGCTCACAGCGGTAATACTTAGCTCAGGACAGACATAGCTAGAAAGAAATTCCTCAAGCATAGACGTGTCAATGGAAGGGACTACTGTAGCAGAGCAGCAGCTTGGTAATAATCCATTATTATTATCTGACTACCTACAGCATGCATGGCACTGTACAAGGATTCCAGAAGATGTAGCCCATGGTTCAGATATCATTCCGGTGGTTAATTACTCTCTCCTGCCAGTGCTGTGCCTGGCCTGGGGTTAAGGAGAGGAATTCCATCTTTCACAAGCACCAGCAACTTGAACATTAAAAATAGAATGAAGTCGCAGTGCCAAAATGAATCAATTTTCAAAAATATTGGGCCAGGCTCTCCGCCGGTGTCAGCTTTGTTGAGGTCAATGGAGTGGCTGATTCACACAGCTAAGTGTTAGGGCCACTATTTTTAAATGTCCGTCTGTATTCTTCTTGTCTTACCCTAGTTTGCTCCCCTCCTTCCAGAGAACAATAGCAGCTTTGGGCTGAAAATACCCCAGCTCACAAACAATCCTCACCATCATCCCCCCAAAAAATATATATCCATTATTTTAACAGAACCCCAGGAATAGACCCTTCTTTAGAATTTCTCTTTGTCCCATTTTTATAAGTCTTTGTGAGTGATTAGGTGTCTGGTGTGCAAAGCTCACTACCCATCATGCTGGCCAATATTGTCTCCTTGTGTTCCCCCCGTCTGTCTGTCTGGGTCCATCTGTTGTCTCTTGTCCTATTCTTAGACAGAGAGTTCTTTGGGGCAGGCACTGTGGTTTTGTTCTGTGTCTGTGCAGCACCTACCCCTGTGGGGTTCTGGTCCATGATTTGGGCTCCTAGGTGCTATGGTGATACCAATAATAATGTTGAAAATCCTGGGACTTTTCTATCCATTATGTCAGAGGCAACCTGCAATGGTAATCTGTGAAGCCCTCTTACAGGGGGCTCAGGACCTCAGCCAATGAGAAGCCTTGGCAGGTTTCAGGCAGAATAGTCGTGATAATGTTTGTTCTTCCCAAGCTAGTTTGGGAGAGAGTTTTTCTGTTAAACATTCTAACCTGGTGATGATAATGGGTAGGCAGTGTGTTGGTCATGAAATACCCATTGCATTCTCAGGTAGCCAGGGAGTTCAATGGTGTTAATTTTTTTTAACCATTTCATTTCACATCATCACGGGTCTGCTTCCAATTATGAGCAAACCTTAATGACAACGTGCTAGAGTGTGATACAATTGCTCACACTCAGAAGTATTCTGCGCCATCAACAACCTTATGGACTTCAATGGACGGCTCAAGGCGTAACATGCTATTCGACGTGGATACAAATATCACAGTCTGGCCCTTGAGAACTAGGTGAAGTAGAGCGGGTGTACTTGCACAAGAGAGATGCCTGTACAATGGTTTGTACCATTAACACCAGTTAATGAGATATGATCAGCTATACCATCTGTGACTATTTGGTGGATCTGTCCACGTATGACTTATGAGTTCTGGTTGATTTTATTAAATTGCTGTATCACTGAATGTCTCGGTGCATGAGAGGTCAGCCATTTGCCATCCGGACTGGTATCACATCCCTTCCACACCAGGGACAATGGAGAATCAGTAACATGAAGAGCTGCCATTCAATAGGGAGTGAACACCTTAGGACAATGGGATGGCTGAAACCCCAGGAAAACAGTTGGCCCAAAGTTGTCTGCAGAGGGTGTCTTGGAGCAATGGAATTTCCCCAGAAAAAACAGGTGTTAGTGCTAGCATTGAAAGAATTCACAGGGACTCTCAAAGGTGCCGGGGGAAAGGAGCAAAGAGACCAGCTTGTGGAGGGAGAAGGAACTTGTGACTGCAAGGCTAACCAAGGCTCGAGGAAGCTGACTGCAATGGTCCAAGAATGACACCATGATCCCACTGAACAGCTTGACCTGGAGGACTGGAGTCCTGGGGAAGCCCTGGCAGCCTGAGAGGACAATGATCCTAACTCACCAAGAGTGGTGAGAACCTGAGGCAGGGAGCCACATGCAGGTGTGTCTTGTTTTCCTAGAGCTGCATCTCTCTTCTGCTGGCTCCAGCAAAGAGTGACTTTGTTAATACCCTGTGCAAAGAGTGTGTCTGTTTGCTTCAGCTATGATGGGTCCCAGAAGGGGTAAACTGTAATCCAGAGGGCCCACACGATGGAGCCCTGCGGACAGTGCGCTTAGCTACTGTGGAGCTGGGGGAGCCAGCCAGGGCCAGCGCTATCACTAGGTGCCCATAGGCAGTCGCCTAGGGAGCCAGGATTTGGGGGGCGGCTGCCTCCTGCCTCCTGGCTTCACGATCAAGCCAGGAGGCAGGAGGCAGCCACCCGCTTCCTCATGAAGCCCTGCCGCAGCGAGGGCTGTTGCCCTGCAGCTGGGGCTCAGCAGGGCTTCGCAAGGAGGGCGGCTCGCCACGGCTGCCTCCTGCCTCCTAGCTCCACGCTCAGCTGCCGTGACCCGCGGGAGTGGGGGCTGAGCTGCCGCGGGTGGGATGGAGAACCGCCTGACGAGGGAGGGGGAGCTGGCTGGAGGGGGGCGGCATTGGGCGGGGCAGGGCTGGTGCAAGGAAGTTTCGCCTAGGGCGCGAAACTTCCTTGCACCGTCCCTGGAGCCAGAAGAGGTTGCTAGTTGGAGTATCTACACCCCAGGAGTGGGCCGAGAGATCCACAACAGAGGCAGTACCTGGATTCTTCTCCTACTCAGAGAGCCAAGAGTGCCCAGGTCCAGTGCTGGGATCCACACACAGCCGCCTGGTGGCGGGTGACAGCGGGAGACCAATGAGGCCTGGGACAGCATCCGACGTTGTTCCATTGTTACTGCCGCTTGCAAAGAGAAATGGTCAGGCTGAAATGCCACGTTAGAGGCCTTAATGCTAGGGAGTCTGCAGAGGACTGGAAATAAACAGGGAGGCTTGTCTGAAGACTACAGAGTGAAACGCTGTAATATATTTACATGGGCCTGGCTCCTTAGGCTTTGCTGAACTCTGTGTGTTTGCAGAGAAGGGCGGCGGGGGGAGACAGGGAATCTATTTGTTTGTTTTCCTAAATGCCTTCTTGTAAGCATAGCTCAGGAGAAGAGCAGCACCCACCGGCAAACAGCCACTTTGTACACGAACTGTTGGAGGAGTTTGGATGTTGTCCCTGATCAGTGTGCCCACATACATGTGAAAGGTGCAAAAATGGGAACAAACAAGCCCTGTGCTTCAGTGCTGCACTGTGTTGTTTCTCTTTTGAAGTGTATCCTCCTCCAATCCTACGGCAAAACCAGGGACACAGGTATGTTCAGGTCAGCACAAATCTCCTGAGCATCCTGACAGTTACAGCACAAAGGTTATTTATCTCCCCAGGCTGCAAAGTTGCAGGAGGCAGTTATTGATCTAATTTTCTCTTCTTTAAGGAATGCCTGCCTTTTTAACCCGGTTAGAAACTGGAGTGGAGACAAGCAGATGGGATTTGACAAATTTAGGGTATTCCACTATAAGAAAAAAGATGTCCGCATGGAAACAAAACATGTCTGCGGAGGTGATTGCTTTGCTCAGGGGAGATTTTAAATGTCATGAACAGGGAGCCCAGTAGCATTGGTTCCTGAAGGGCCCAAGCCGGATGCAGCTTCTGCTGTGTAAGTTCTCTGCAGATACAGTTCCTGCCCCTCAAGGCAAAACTCAGATGAAGGATGGAGGTGGAGGGTGAGAATGGCAGGACATTCTCTGCCTTTCCTTAACCTTGGAGCTAGCTATTTCTATAGCAGGGGCTAGCTTTAGTGTGGGGACGGGGGTGGTTTTTACTTGGGGTTGAAGTAGGGAGAGAGGAAGGCTTATTGGAGAACATACGAACAACCATACCTAGGGTTGCCAACCCTCCAGGATTGGCCTAGAGTCTCCAGGAATTGAAGATGAATCTTTAATTAAAGATTATGTCATGTGATAAAATTATGTCATGTGATTAATTGACAGCCCTATTTTAAACCTGCTGCCTATTCATTTCATTTGGTGACCCCTAGTTCTTGTGTCATGAGAAGGAGTAAATAACACTTCCTTATTTACTTTCTCCACACCAGTCATGATTTTATAGACCTCTATCATATCCCCCCATAGTCATCTCTTTTCCAAGATGAAAAGTCCCAGTCTTATTAATCGCTCTGCACGTGGAAGCTGATAGAGACATTGTGGGTAAAGGGAGAGGGACATGGGACAGAGACAGAAAGGAGAAAGGATGGAGAGGCGGGTGAGGGGCATGATGGGCAGGGAGCGGGGGGCTGGGCAGATGGAGGCCTACTGTGTTAGAAGAGTGGGGTGCCGTGATAGGGGGCCAGTGTCCATTGGCAATGCAGCATGTGAAAAGGAGACTCCAGCTGCTCCCAGGTCTCGGGGTATGGGCTGGGTGTCCTACCGTCTCCTGTGTGTGTTTGGCTGCAGCTGGGGCTGGCTGCAATGCGGAACCCTGGGCGTCTGACGGGTCCCAGATAGGGCTGGCCAAAATCTTTCCACCAAAGCCAGTTTTCGATGGAATTTTTTTTTTTTTTTTTTTTTTTTTACCAAGTGAAATTTTCTGCCGAATGTGGCAGCATTCTATGGAAAATTCCATGGATTTGGTTGAAAATTTGAAACTTGCTGTATTTCAGTTTGCAGGCAATTGTTCACATGTTTTTTTGTCTGAAATATTTCACAGAAAAGTACAAATGTTCCACGGATGACTCCCCCCTCACCCCCCCCCTTATTTTCTGAGTGGCTCTCGTTCCATACCCTGCTAGAGCTTCCCATGGCCGGCTCTGCCGCACATTAGCTCATCCCTACAGACTCACTGCTGGCCTTGCACTGGGACTCAGTCCATAGGCGCCAACTTCCGGCGGCGCAGGTGGGGGCTCATGCTTGGCGTCAGGGGTGGGGCCCCGCCCCCGATGCCGGGCGACATGGTGGGGCCCCGCCCCCGATGCCAGGCCCCGCCCCCGACGCCGGGTGATGTTGCGGGGCCCCGCCCCCGACGCCGGGTGACGTTGCGGGGCCCCACCCCCGACGCCGATGCAACGTTGCCCAGCGTCGGGGGCGGGGCCCCACAACGTCTCCCGGTGCTGAGGTGAACTTGCCACGGGTCCAGGGCGGGCAGGGAGCTGCCGGTGGGTGCTCTGCACCCACCAATTTTTCCCCATGGGTGCTCCAGCCCCGGAGCACCCACGGAGTCAGTCGAATAGAGAGAGCTGGTCTTTGGGGATTGGCTCTTTGTCTTTGCACAGCAGGTCACCAGTCTCCGGTGGGGCATCTCGGTGCTGTCATAATAAATTACCTTTGCCGCCTTTCTCCCGAGGAGCTGGCTGGGTGCACAATGGCCATACCTGAGGACCTGAGCACTGTTCGCTTGAACTATGTATATGCAAACTCTGCTGGAGCTTTTCACTCTTTGTCCGTGTCTGAGCAAAACAATAGCATTATGTGTCCAGAGACCACGCTGAGTCTGTACCGCTCCTTTCTCTGTCCACCTGGAGGTCACTCACCTTTTCACTGCTGGCCAGCCGAGAATGCTCCTCTGTGCCCAGTTTACAACAGGAGCTAGACACATGGCTGGTGTCGGACAATTCATTCAAGTCAAGGTTCTGGAGAGGAATTTGGCTGCAGAAGTTTAAACATTTAACAGGGTGTTTTCAATAGTCAGAACAGAGACTATTGAACCTGTTGTTCCCTGTCTTTATTGTCCTTTCATGTCCCTGTAAAGGGATTACCCCCTGCAATTCTAGTTCAACACTCCAATAGTGTTTTCTCTTCAATTAGAATGTCTTAGCTTGTGTTTTATGGTCACAGCTCCATCTATCAAGAGCTTTTATGCCACTTGAAGCAAAAGCTTCTTCAGCCGGACTCCTGCCATCATGCAGCTCAATCAGGAATACCTCCAGCCTTGGACAATCAATGTTGCTGAGGTCATGACACGGCTCGCCAAATGTATCTTCTTATAGAAGGACTGTGATGTTGTTTTTTTCAATGTGAAATCTAAGCATAACTTCTGAGTCAGCAAGACAGCTTACATGTGTGTCCATATAGAGGAAATCCTGGCCTAAGAATTGTATCTAGCCAACCTTTAATAATTTATTGCCAAATTTGGCTTTTGAAGCCGGTGAGAATTGTATGCACCTATCCAATAGGACCTATGTTTGTGTAACTCAGAAATAATTTAGCCCAGCGAGTATCATATTTGCTGCTAGAATAACAGAGCTAACAACACTCCTCAGCTCTGCTAGCAATTCATTCCACATTTGGGGATGAGTTTATCTCCACTTTAAGTTGCATCGTGCTGGGAGTTGATGCCAAATGCTTGTTTTCTGCTTCCGAAGGAATGTTTTCACTCCGTTATGTAGCACCTGTTGATCGCCGAGAATCCCACACAGAAAACCAAAGGGAAATGCAATAAATGAACCTACCCAGGTCCCTCCTATACAATTCTAATTGTAATGTGCATGTGCGTCTCCATTGTATTTATTTTTGCTACACATCAGTAAAAACGTAATCCTGATCCCAATCCAAACGCTTTGGTTTTGGTAGAGGATGGTAGATCAGACCCTTCCGTAGCTGCTGAGCACCTTTGTACCATGGGAGCTTGGCAAATAAAGAGGGTGTTGACCTACCTCTTTCCCAGCACAACTTGGAGATGGTGCGCTGGGGATGGAAGATCCTGCACTGTCGCCAGCCATTGCATTTATAGCTGCATCTCTGCAGAGGGCAGGACTCTCATGTCTCCTTTCAGAACGCTCCTCTGCAGGTGGTTTCTGTTTCAAAGCCTCTTTTGTTACGGACCTGGGGTGTCTGAAATTTCAGCTTGCATTCCTGGGCATCACTTTGATTTCTCATCGCTGTAGGTCTTAGTCATAGAGAAGCTGTCTCCATGTATTGTCATATCCAGGCCATCAGCTTGTTCACCAACTTCTTACCCTCCATGACAAAAGAATATTTCAGATGTCCCCCTAACCCCAAACAAAGTCATTGTGGCCTGCTTTGTGTCCTACTTTTCACTAATAGCTGCTGACAACTTACAGGTCCTGGATCAGTTACTAACTTAAATCCCGTAGTTCCTGATGGTGCATCCTATAGTCACAACCACCAGAAAGGGATGAAGGAGATATATTACCCTCAATGGCCCATCTGTTTCCCTAGTGCAATGTCTCACCTCCAGATTCCACAGCTTAGCTGGAGGGGTAGAGGGTGCATGTTGAGTTTTCAGGAGAGAGAACTTGGGGAGGGGCGTGGAGCCTGTGAGCATGAGCAGTCCACAGGAATGGCCAGATTAGATCAGACCCAAGGCCCATCTAGCCCAGTATCAAGTCTCAGACAATGGCCAGTGCCAGATAATTCAGAGGAAGGTGCAAGAGCTTGGCAGGAGAAGAAGTGAGACAATATGCCTCCCCCACCCCAATTAGGTCTCACCTGGATCTTGAATAGTTAGGGTTCGGGTAAAGCCCTGAAGCACCAGATTTAATATCCCTTCCAAAATGCGCTAGCATTAACTGGTATAACTCTGGATAGAAACCTCTGATCCCTTTTTGAATCTTGCTAAGTACTTGGCCTCAAAGACTTCATGTGGTGGTGAGTTCCACTGTCTAATTACCCAATGTGTGAAAAAAACACTTTTCTACATTTTGAATTTCCCATCTTTTTAATTTCCTTGGCAGTATGTGTCTTCTTGTGTTTTAGGACAGGGAGAAGAGAAGTTCCTGGCCTACGTTCTCTGTGGCATTAATTCTTTTATATACTTATAGCACGTCCCTCTTACCCAATCCCCTTTCCAAGGGACCATCCCAGCCTTTTCAATCTCTCTTCAGATGAATGATCTGGAGGATGGCATGGATTGCACCCTCAGCAAGTTTGCAGATGACACTAAGCTGGGGGGCGAGGTAGATATGATGGAGGGTAGGGATAAGGTCCAGAGTGACCTAGACAAATTAGAGGATTGGGCCAAAAGAAATCTGATGAGGTTCAACAAGGACAAGTGCAGAGTCCTGCACTTTGGACAGAAGAATCCCATGCACCGATACAGTCTGGGGACTGACTGGCTAAGCAGTAGTTCTTCAGAAAAGGACCTGGGGATTACAGTGGACGAGAAGCTGGATATGAGTCAGCAGTGTGCCCTTGTTGCCAAGAAGGCCAATGGCATATTGGGCTGTATTAGTAGGAGCATTTCCAGCAGATCGAGGGAAGTGATCATTCCCCTCTATTCGGCACTGGTGAGGCCACATCTGGAGTGTTGCATCTAGTTTTGGTCCCCCCACTACAGGAAGGAGGTGGACAAATTGGAGAGAGTCCAGTAGAGGGCAACGAAAATGATCACACAATTGGGTGATCATTGACTTACGAGGAGAGGCTGAGAGAACTGGGCTTATTTAGTCTGCAGAAGAGAAGAGTGAGGGGGGATTTGATAGCAGCCTTCAACTACCTGAAGGGGGGTTCCAAAGAGGATGGAGCTCGGCTGTTCTCAGTGGTGGCAGATGACAGAACAAGGAGCAATGGTCTCAAGTTGCAGTGGGGAGGTCTAGATTGGATATTAGGAAACACTATTTCACTAGGAGGGCGGTGAAGCACTGGAATGGGTTCCCTAGGGAGGTGGTTGAATCGCCATCCTTAGAGGTTTTTAAGGCCCGGTTTCACAATGCCCTGGCTGGGATGATTTAGTTGGGGTTGGTCCTGGTTTGAGCTAGATGACCTCCTGAGGTCTCTTCCAATCCTAATCTTCTATGATTCTATTCTATGGGAGGTTTCTCCTGGCCCCTAATCATTCTCCTCATTTTTATTTGAACTCTCTCTAGTTCTGCAGTGTTCTTCTTGAGTTGGGGGGAAACAAGAATGCAGTGTTGGTCAGGGGAGAGAATCCGGGGCTGGGTGGGTGTGTGTGTATGGGGTGGAGACCCTGGCAGCAGCTGAAGGTGTATGTGTGTGGGGGAGAGAGGGCAGAGGGCACCAGGACGGGGGGCAGGTTCTGGGGTAAAGGAGGGCCATCCATCCTGTGGCACAGAAGATATTATGTATGTGCATCTTCACAGCACTGAATGAGATTTTAGCTTTAATCCTCCCATTTCAGTAAATGGGAGTCATGCTGTTAGATCCCTGCCTCTCTGAGGATTCACTTTCTTAGTGTTGTTAATGCATAAAACAGAGGAGCTTAAAATCATCCTGCACTGTAAATAGACAACACAGTGAGCTGCGCTGCTCTAACTTGCATGTTAAAGTTAGAGAGCGTCTCCAGAGCTTCAAGTAATTGACATTATGCATATTCTTGACAAGTCGCTATTAATTCCCACGTGAAAGCTCCATTTTAATTAAATCTGTAACCCCTGTTAGTCCAGTAGTCAGGGGGTTCAAACAGTGATCACTCACTGTGTCAGTTATTATTCATTAAAGGCCATACAAAGGAAAACTGATTGGGAAATACCCTTTGGATTTCAATTAAATTAAGAGTAAAGAAGGTGTTAGTGAATTATAAAAAACCAACCCACTTCAGCAAGTGTGGAGCAGGGCTGGAGAACAAGACGACGAGGATGATTTATTTATTTTATTACAGTAGTGTCTACAGACGATATTGTGGCCCAGTGCTGAGTGAGAAAGATAGTTTTCCTGATCCTATGTTTATCTTTTTCCCTTGGAGCAACAGACTGATACCCAAGCTGTGCTGTGCTAACATATAGCAAGAGACAGTCCCTGCCCCAAAGCACTTCCCATCCAAATAGACCAGATGTGAGAGGTGAAACAGAAGTGAAATAACTTGCCACAGATCAGAAGGAGGGATGAGATAGAACCGAGGTCACCCGAATCCCAAGGCAATGCACTACCCATTAGGCCACAGTGCCTATTTCGTAGGCAAATTGAATTTTCCATGCAGCACTGGTACAATGCCAGTGACTTCACTGATTAGTCCTGATTTGCACCAGTGTACTCAGGTCCCTTGTCATCAGTATAGTTTTTCTCTGATTATTTTATAACTTGCCTTTGCTTTTCTCCTGTGGGTTTGTCAGCAATGTTCCTAAATCTAGTGACACGCCAGAAAAACAGACGGCCCAAAAGGTGTCATGTTGTGGCAGTTCCTATTCGGTAACTGCTCTTCACTGGTGCTGCAGAGTCTAAGATTGAGCTAGGTGGGAAGAGATGCACTAATGCCTGCCTGAATGTGCAGAGAGCCTGAAATCATGGTTCTGAGGATGTGCCCCTCCCTTTCTCTCGGGGGTGGGAGGGTGCTCTGAAACCTAGCAACCACAATGAGTGATTATTTTTCACAGCCCACGGGAAGGAACAAGCACCATGCCATGATTAAGATCTGCTCAGTCTGTGGGGAAAAGTGTCTCGTTTGATAGAGCTTATGCTGTGACCAAGGTCTGGGCAAATACCATCACTTCCCTTCAAAATCAGATCCCCTGGGGGAAACGTATCAGTTCAAATTCACACCATCCTGGTACCAGCAAATCAGCTCCTTGGTGAATCTCATGGAGTGCAGATTTCATGTTAATTATCATCAGCACGAAGGATCTATGGGGGTGCCAGGAGGGCTATGAAACGTCTCCCGCGTACCTATGTAATAGCAGTGCCTCAATGGAGCAATTCTTCAGCTTGTTAGAAGTTGTGCTTTGTGAAATAACGTCTTTCCTCTGGCAGGCGCAGAGTCCAGTCAGCATTTTCTCCAGCGTGCTGAGTGATAACTTTACTGATCTTGACTATGTTTAACTTTTCCCCTTGGAGCAACAGATTGATACATGAACTTTTTATCGGTTTGAAAAGGGAGTGGTGCCTGGCTTGGAGTCTGAGCTGCACCACAGAAGTGTCTGTGATCACAGTACCAAAAAAGAGACCTGTCCCAGTTTCCCTGAGAATCTTCCCTGTTGTTATTTGTCAGTCAGAGAGAAGCAGTTTAAAAGGAAAGAGAGAGACTTAAAAAATAAATTATTGTTCCTCCCTCCTTCCAACAAAACCCAAATCAAAGCAGATTATAAATAGCCTGCCAGAATTTCTATTGTTACAAATGATTGCAGTGAAAAATCAATGGCCAGGGTGCATAAATGTATGTTTAAGAAGCTAGGCTATTGTTAGAGTTTGGGGTGGAATCCTCCTGTCACTTCTCTAGCATGGAGCTGCAGGGTTAGCTCAATGTGAAGGCTCAGATGTGCAAGCGAAAAGCATCCTGGGTTTTCCCTAGTGGTTAACACAAATGTTTGAAGCAGTTTGATTTATGATACAACCTTGTATGTGACAGGCTCCCAGCTTTACAACGAGTTCAGCAGCTAAACACTCGTAGGAGACTGACTGAGAGAGACAGTTCTTAGTTCACCATTCCAATGGTCAGTCATGTTGTGGGGTTACATTTTACCAGCAGACTGTTCAGCTAATACGACGCATTTCCTGTGCTTGGGCTATTAAACACCATCAGTCATCTACACAGATCTATTCTCATAAGTTCTGCTGGAGAAACAAGAGCACGGCTTCTAAAAATAAAATAAAATTACATTAGTGCTGCCAAAGCTGGAAGCCGTGTAATATGTTATATGATATAACGAGGCTCAGAAGGATTAGCTTTTTAAGGGTAAATGTCGTTAAACGTCGATTTCACTGCATACACACAAACTGACGAAGCAAATTTCAATCGATAATAATCGAAATGTACAGCGAGGCAAAGGAAGAAAATTGCTGCTTGAGAACTTATGAGAGTTTGCCTACAGGATATTTACTCTGTACGTTTTGACATGTGATGCTTTGTGTTTAAAGCTTTAACTTTTTGAATCTCAACAAATTGTCTGACTCCCCCTATTGTCTGATCCCCCCTAATTTCCCACAATCAGTCATTTAAAAAAAACGCTGAAAAGCAAACATCAATATTTCCATATAAATTATAAAAAAAAATTAAAATTTAATTCTGGCAAGTGTGACTATACCTGTCCATGCGATTTAGTCAGACAGGAATAGTGCTAGTTCCCATTCATGAAGTAGAGTTTATAGTCCCTTTCTCTCACCCTTTTTCTTTCTTGGCTATAAGGAGCATAATCTTTTTCAGAGCAGAGACAATCTAGCATGATATGTATGTACAGGGCCGAGCTAAATGGGGCCCCAATATAAGTTTGGGATCTCTAGTGCAATACAAATAATAACAAAAACTCTTAATAAAGGAGCCACGTAATCACAGTGTTACCAGGGAAACTAGAGGAAATTTGATTTCACTGGAAATAAAGCAAAAACACATCTCCAGGCCAACATTTTCATGTGATCAAAAGCAATAAACTGCTTGTTGCCTATAAAATGCCCCATCCCATCCCGAAGAAAGGTTATTTTTGTTTTCTAAGCTGAAACAAAGGTCCAATGAAATATTAATTGCACAAAGGAAAGCGGAGAGGATGTTTCATAATAGCAAAGCTAAGAACCAAAGAAGACAAGTATCTATCCAGTGATGGGGCCTCTTATTCTAAAAGCATAGCCAGCAGGCAGCTGACAATGAGATGCTATTCAATAAAGTGCTTGCATTTGGTCTGTTTTAGCATTAAATTCTGAGGGCTTGATTTAAAAAAAAAAAACCCTTGAAGGGAGAGGGAAACGAAATAGACTCAAATAGGCTGGCTCCCAGCTGGTTTGAAAGTGCAAGCGCAGCAGCTCCACAGACACAAATTAATCTCAGCTGAAGGACTGCGGAGTTGAAATGTAGCCCGATATCCTGCCAGCGGGTCATGACCACTTGAACCCCCGACATTTATTATATCTTCTGTAATGGAGAAAGGAGGACAGAGGCTAAGCCAGTGGGTGGGGAAAAGAAAGCGAACATTTTAATGATACTCTGTTTGTGTTTGGCACAGAGCGGGAGCAGTTTGGATGGAAATGCTGTAAATGAAGGATGTATTTTAATTGCAAAGCAATGTATGAATAAGGAAGGACACAAATGCATTAAGGTTTTGCTACACTGAGTATCCAAAGCAAACCAACCAAAAGAAAGACATTACGACAAACTCTCTTCATACCACACCCTACTGTGCAGCGCGATCACAACCCCGCCAGGCAGATGGGTGCCTCTGGAAATATCTCAGTACACTAGGGCATTTGGAAGGGAGTTTCACTCATACCAATACTGCAACCCTCTGTGGTGTATGACCAATTGCCCTGTTTCCTCAATTCAAAGTGTTAAAATTAACAGCGTAAAGCCATGCCAACGCAGTGAGGACGTGTGTGCTTAAAGTCCATTGGCCAAGAATCACGATCCCCCCAACACCTCCGCAGTGCACAGGGAGGAAGCTGGCTGCTGGTTACTCCTGGCGGCAGGCAGTGCTCCACCCCTGCTCCAACCCACCGCAGAGAGAGAAAAACCCCGTATGCTGCCCTGGCAATGAGGAATGAGATATTGCCCCCAAAGGTGAAAGGGGAGAAGCCATGTAGCCCAAGGCTGGGAGGATGGTGGCCACCACTCCCATGAGGAAACGAAGGGTGGTGATGGTCGGTGACTCCTTTCTAGGGGAGACTGGGGGATGGTACCTTTAAGGGCTGAGCTTCCCAGACAGAGAGCCTGGGCTGGGCTCTGTGACTGTCTTGTCGTTCACAGCTGCTGAATGAGGCAGAGCTGTCTGAGCGATTACTGAACACCGCAGAGTAGGAGCAAGCCCAGTGCACGCTCCCGGGGGACACCACAGACAGTTCTGCCTAGAGCGCCAGGCTACTGCTGTGTCTCCTTCCTGCATCTCCCTGCCCTCTTCATGGGAATCCATAGCCCTGTGGGTGTACACAGCCCCTGTGCTCTTGGGAGCGCAGGAGACTGGATCGTCCCAGGCATGCGCCTTTGCCCTCCCTGCACTCCAGGGCTAAGGACAGTCTGGCTCCAGGGGCAGTACCTGGTACCCTCCTGTGCAGTCAGGGCAGGGCAGGGCGAGTGGGCCCCTGTCATTACCTCAGGGCCTTCTGATTGTCGCAGATGTCTGCTCCATCACTAGCTCCCTCTGTTCTCTCACATCCTCAGACTCTGGGGGGTGAGTACTTCTGAGACACGGGGCCGCGTGCGTTCAGCCCTTTCCCTGTGGGACACAGAACACCTAGCCCTTCGGGCATTCCCTTTGTGAGAATCACCCCACCGAGGTGCATAGACCCCCCCCCCCAACTGCAGGGATTCCTGGGGGACGTTCTCTGGACTGTGCGAGGCTGGAGGCTAGAGGGGGCGATCACAGTCCTCCCTTCTGGCCTTAAATCTCTGTGGATCTTTGACCGAGTTTCAGTTGTGTCCCCAGAGTCACTTAGGAGCATGCCCAGCTCACCACTGCCCCAGTGCATTTGTGCACACGTGGGCACCGATATTCCTCCATTCGTTTATTATGGATAATCCAATACACTATTTGATTGGTCCTCTGTTGCAGTCTTCTCTCTTGCGGCTCTGCTCCCAGTGACCACCAAGGGAGTTTTGCCATTGGCTTCGTTGGGAGCAGGGTTGGGCTCTGGATCGGCCCTCATGGGGTGACAGGTCTGGAATAAAGTGGCTCCGCACCAACGTACACGAGAGGTCCTTCCTTATCAGTTTTCTCACAACACCTGCGCAGCTGCCCCATGCAAACACGGTCTCAGTTAGCATTAGCATTATAATTGGTTTTTAGTTCTGTTATTAATGATCAGTACCAGCTCCAATCATGCTCATTAGCTGAATGAGCAGTGATGCACATTAGGCCTCTATCTGTTCATAATATTCTCCAATGGATTAAATATGTGTCATTTGACATTGATAAACTAGGCAATATTATGAGCGGGGTGTCTTAAATGCTACACAGACAGGGAGTGTATTAACGTACGGAAACATTATTAAGTGTTTAAGGAGGGTAATTATGAGCAGCCTTCTCACTTGACACCTGTGTGGCGTCTTTATTTCTGAGATAAAGTTAAGGGAAAAGAGAACAGGAAAATGGCTTTCAAACTGACCATTTTTTATTTTCCCTACTTCTCTTTTGATTTCCGTCTAGATTCATTTATTTCAAACACAGAACTCATGAGTCTGAAGCAATGCTACCTGAAAACAATCTCTGACATGCAGGATTGAAGAATCCCAGATTTAATATTTTCAGTCTCTAGCAATGCCCATTTCCTTGAGCAAGACCTTAATCTCAAGCTTGTGTGATATGGTGGTGAACACTTACCCATGTAACTCCTTTGGAGTCAATGGGACCACTCCTGTGAACGAGGACTCTCCAGTGGAAGGGGTCTATCTTGTCCTTAATTATAGATTCATAGATTAGAAGACTAGAAGTGGTCCCTGAGACCATGTAGTCTGTTCTTCTGTATGACACAGGCCCCTGGACTTCCCTGAATTAATTCCTGCTTCAACTAGCACATCAGTTAGAGTGACTCTTAGTTCAAACTCTCCCTTCGAAATGTAAAATCCAGTTCTTATCCCTTTGTGCATAAATTTGCCATCTGTTCTTTTGATTAATTTTGGATAAGAAGTTTTCTATTCTTCATTCTGAAAAAAAATGTCACACGAATGGGACTGGATGTCCAGCTATGCGTCTGGATGTCCAGCTATTCATCTGGATGTCCAGCTATTCGTTGCAGTCGGTAGTTATCATTGTTAGAAATGAAATCGCTGCCTTTCTATTATCGACTTGTTGTGATTGATTTGCCCTGGGTGTGACCATCAGCATGGAAACTGTGGAGTGAGCACGTGCAGAAGACGTCTGTATGCTGTTATCAGCATCTACAGGCCATAATTAAGATCCCAACCACATAGTGCTAGGTGCTTCCCATAGACGCCACAAGAAACAATCCTTTCTCTGAGGAGTTTACAGTTTAAATAGACAAGACAGACGAAGGGTGGGAGAAAGGAAGATCAATTGCCGTGGATCACACAGAATGTGTGGTAGAGCCAGGAACTGAAGCCAGCTCTCCAGAGTCCCAAGACTGTCCTTCCTCCCCATTAAATGCTCCAGTGCCACTTCATAGACAGATTGTGGTCAGTAACCTAATATGCAACAGGTAGAACCCTACTGAGTCATTCTGGGGCTGCATCGTGGAATTGATACACATTGTACCATACCACATGGTGCATATATAATAAAAAGTGCGGGAGGAGGAGGGGAGGCTGACAGAATAATGAGAATATATGTACCTCTGCAGCAGCTTTCTGCAAAAGAAGGCTTGACCTTCTCCCATGATTATTTTGAGGTTTTATTTTAAAATGCCTTTTTCCCCTTAATTGCAACTCCCCGGCTAGCATGGTAGGACTCCGCGGTCTGGTGTGGGAGGAGTTTCTGAGGAGGTTTAACATACCAAGAAGCAGTCTGAAGGCCTGAGAAGCAATTTCCAAAAACATGCAGCTTTGGAGAACTTTGACTAATGAGAAAAACTCAAACTTTAGAGGTCATGTGGCAGCAAATCAAGATTTTGTGACTGTCAGTCACAATCCTGGTAAGACGTTTGTGGCTTCTGAACTGAACACTCCAGCAGCAGCTCTTTCCCTTTAAAATTCCTCCTGTCCTGTGCTGTGTCATTAATTCAGAAACACAATGCTACTCAAGGGAGTTGGCTGGAAGGGGGAATCCCTTGTAACACAGAGGCAGTTTTAAAAATCTAGCAAAAAACCACCATTTTTATAATCTTTGTCCATACCACATAAACATGCTGGATCCCATGGTGTTCATGCAACCAATATCCTGGATTTACAGAAGGATGATCGTCAAAACACATTGCCATCTCTAAAATTAAAATGGCTTTGCTAAATGCCAGGCTTCTTGTGAATAAACCTTTAGTGAATCTACGACAGTCATTAATTTAGTCTCACATCAGAACCCTGGGCCAGGGAAGCATCATTGTCTCTATCTGCAAGTGAGGACAGTATGGTACAGAGTAAAACCCAAACCCAAGTTTTTCAAACCTGGATTTCTAAGGTTGAACACCTGAGTCGTGATTCAGTCTTCTAAATTGAAGGAACCGATTGTCCAAAATGTGGAACACCCCTCACTCCCTTTGAACTCTCTTCTATTGGGAAAAGGGGGGGTTATTTCAAAGGAAAGTCAGGTGAATGGGGCACAAGGAAGGTCGGAAGCAGAACTATCAAGCAGTTGGCATTGGTGACTGGGAAGTACTAAAGTTCACAGCAAAGTGCCAAAGGTTTTCCTGACGTATCTGGCCTTCAAGAATCTGTAAAACTGGCCTGCACATTTCAGGAGAGCAGGCTCCCTCTGGAGACTGCCTGTATTCTCTGTACTCTGGATGTTGCTTTTTATACCAAAGCCTTAGGTAATTTGGCAGGACACTATAAATTACTTCTTTGTGGGTGTCATTCCTGCAGAGAAGTGCTGTAGCAGTGAGGGTCAGGGCCCTCCCATGTCAATCACTGCTCGTCCCTGAGATGCTGTTTTCTATTGTTTTGTACTAAGGGCCTGATTGAAAGCCCAAAGTAACCAATGTTAGTTTAATGCCATGGACTTCACTGGGATCTGGCTCAGGCCTCCACTGGGCAACGTGCACATTTATCTTCAGAACATAAGAATGGCCCTACTGGGTCAGACCATCTAGCCCAGTATCCTGCCTTCCAACAGTGGCCAGTGCCAGGTGCCCCAGAGGGAATGAACAGAGCAGGGAATCATCAAGTGATCCATCCCCTGTCACCCATTCCCAGCTTCTGGGCGTCACTGCCATTCTGTCTCTGTCATCATCAGCATTGACTGGTCTATACCTAGACATTGTAAAAGTGCATCCTGCAAAAGCTATTGTTTAATTCCTAACTTCTCTGGAAGCCCAGAAACTCCAGCTTGTTTCTTGGTAGATGATTTTCCACATCGGAAAACTTCCTCCAGCTTCAAAGGCCCTGTCTTCTCCACAGCCTCTACTGTGGTTATGTTTCCCCATCATCTCGATGCGCTCGGTAAAGCTATCAGCACTTTACAGGGAGATTGTCAATTGAATCCCATCAGAACACACATTTTAATAGCTGTAAAATATCTTCATAGCTGGATGGGTGGCGGTGTTCATCTCCACGTGGTTAGCAGTTCTTTCCAAAACGCTTTTCTCCTCCTCCAGCACTTCTCAGGAGAGAAAATGAGGCTCTTCACTGCAGGAACAACCTTCCAATTACAGAGTTAGCATTGTGGGATGGAGAGGGAGGGGAGGTCCCCCCCACGATGTGTTTCCCATATATAAGTAGCCGTTCTACAGTGCTTTCCAAGATGTGCCAAGAAATCACGCCCATTCAACTTTCATGGATCATTCTGTTGCTAAATGGTTTTAAATCTTTTTTTTAAGACTCTCTTTACATTATAAAACTGTGAAGGTTGATAACTTTATACAACTTGCTTTCCAAAAAATGTTCACACATGATTTCAGATATCTTTACACCCACACACACGCACACAGTGCTACTCTCCCTACCAAATATTTGCTGTAATATACAGGAAAACCTGCTCCCAACAGTTGCCAGATAATACGCCTGATTCATGCCTGTGTTACTCCAGTTGTATGGTGCTGTAGATCCATATCAACCAAGGGATTTACACCACCATAATACTGGAGTAATGCACTGGTCACTCAGGCATTATGTACCATTTTCATATATGCCCCAATTCAGGACAGTAGTTAAGTGCAGGATTAACTTTAAGAACATGCTTAAGTCCTGTGGACTTTAATTGGACCTAAGCATGTGCTTTAAGTTAAGCAAAGGTCTAAACTCCTCTTCCTGAATGGAGATGCTTTTCGGAATCTGGGCCAAAATCAGGAAATGTTTTGTGGAAGCTCTTTATAAGCCCGCTGCACAAACACCTCAACCTGCCTGCATTTTCTATTAATGCAATATTCCCTTTGATCTTCGGACCCACCGTTTCTCATGTAGAAATGCCCTGTTATAATTGTCTGAATTAGACAGAGTTGTAAAGGAGTCTGGGGACGAAGGCAGTTTTAATCAACGTTGAAATGCAAAGTGAAATGAGACAGTCAGCAGCCCAGTGACCCTTGGAATCCAAGCACATGCACCAGAAGCATTCTGTCTCGTTACCTTTATTTTTTCTTCAGAATTATCTATTTGCTTGGGCTGCTTGTGATCATCTTAAACTGAACCGTATGCAGTTGAGTTGTTTGGAAGAGTTATAATAATAGAATCAAACACATGTGACCCCGATCCAGTGTTGAATTTACACCTAATTACGAGAAACAGGCCCCAGGTGGCCTTAGCTCTGTAAGGTTGGCAGCATGATACAAGCCAAGCTTTAGCTTTGCTTCACATAGAGCTTCAAGAGCCATATTGAAATGCAGTCAAATCCCCAAACAAGAGACCCCCTGACCGTTTGTACAAACTGCTACCCTGAGCTCTTGTACATCCACCTGCATCTCTCCACAGCATATCACCCCCAAGTGGAAGGACAGTCAGAATGGGAGAATCAAAATTTGGAGCAGTATTGGTGCTGTTTTATTTATGAATATGATTAATTATTTAATGTTTAGTTATCACCAGGATGACTGGGACCAACTTTTACCCTTTTCAGAATTTGCTTATAACAATTCTGATCACAAATCTACCCACTGGAGTGCATTCTTCTCCAGCCTTCGCTCCCTGGTTCCACCCATCCCTGTGACCAACTTCCCACATCCCTGCAGCCTCTGCACCGGTTAAATTCCTCCACTACATCCCGGAGGACCTGGAATCCCAGCGAGATGCCACCCAGGAGGACTACAGGCACTTTGCTGATCGCCATCACCAGGCTGACCTTCCAGTCACTGTCGGGGACAAGGTGTGGCTCTCCACATGACACTTGAACACTTCCTGTCCCAACTACAAACTGGACTACCAGTACTTTGGCCCCTTGACAGTCATTCAGCCAATTAACCCGGTCACCTTCCATCTCCGACTACCCCCATGATGTGAGTGCACCCTGTGTTTCATGCCTCCCTTCCGAAAAAAATACACATCCAACTCCATTCTGCCTGCACACAGCCTCCTCCCTCTCCAGCCAGGGTGCAAGGACAGGAGCATCACCTCATAAGGCAGAACCTTGATTCCAAGACCCTCCAGGGAAAGCTCTGGCATCCTGTTGCCTGGGGAGGGTATAGCCCGGAGGAAGGCATGTGGGAACAAGCTAGTAATAACCTGCACTGTGAGTTCCATCAACCCCATTCCAAATAGCCTGGCTTGAAAACTCCTGGAAGGCACCCTTGGGTGGGGCGGGGGGCGTAAAGTGAGGTAAGCCCTCAGCCAGAGCCGGTGCTGACTCAACCCTCAGAGGTGCTGCAGCAGCCAATCCATGAGCAAGAACAGGGTCAGATGACCTCCAGGGACAGCTATTTAATCAGGCAGCCTGTGCAATATTACAGCTTGCCTGGGAACTCTCCCTGTGCCTCGTGGGGTTACACACTGCCCGAATTCCTGGCCTCCTCCTCTCCCCCGCCGCAGGCGTCTGGCCTCCTCCTCTCCCCTGCCGCAGCGTCTGGCCTCCTCCTGTCCCCTGCCGTAGCGTCTGGCCTCCTCCTGTCCCCCGCCGCAGGCTTCTAGCCTCTTCCTGTCTCCTGCCGCAGGCGTCTGGCCTCCTCCTGTCCCCTGCCTCAGGCTTCTGGCCTCCTCCTGTCTCCTGCCGCAGGTGTCTGGCCTCCTCCTGTCCCCTGCCTCAGGCTTCTGGCCTCCTCCTGTCCCCTGCCGCAGGTGTCTGGCCTGCTCCTGTCCCTGCCGCAGGTGTCTGGCCTCTTCCTGTCCCTGCCGCAGCGTCTGGCCTCCTCCTGTCCCTGCCGCAGGCTTCTGGCCTCCTCCTGTCTCCTGCCGCAGGCGTCTGGCCTCCTCCTGTCCCCTGCCGCAGCGTCTGGCCTCCTCCTGTCCCTGCCGCAGGCTTCTGGCCTCCTCCTGTCCCCTGCCGCAGGTGTCTGGCCTGCTCCTGTCCCTGCCGCAGGCGTCTGGCCTCCTTCTGTCCCCTGCCGCAGGTGTCTGGCCTGCTCCTGTCCCTGCCGCAGGCGTCTGGCCTCCTCCTGTCCCCTGCCGCAGGTGTCTGGCCTGCTCCTGTCCCTGCCGCAGGCGTCTGGCCTCCTCCTGTCCCTGCCGCAGGCGTCTGGCCTCCTCCTGTCCCCTGCTGCAGGCGTCTGGCCTCCTCCTGTCCCCCGCCGCAGGTGTCTGGCCTCCTCCTGTCCCTGCCGCAGGCGTCTGGCCTCCTCCTGTCCCCTGCCGCAGGTGTCTGGCCTGCTCCTGTCCCTGCCGCAGGCGTCTGGCCTCCTCCTGTCCCCTGCCGTAGCGTCTGGCCTCCTCCTGTCCCCCGCCGCAGGCTTCTAGCCTCTTCCTGTCTCCTGCCGCAGGCGTCTGGCCTCCTCCTGTCCCCTGCCTCAGGCTTCTGGCCTCCTCCTGTCCCTGCCGCAGGCGTCTGGCCTCCTCCTCTCCCCCGCCGCAGGCTTCTGGCCTCCTCCTGTCCCTGCCGCAGGCTTCTAGCCTCCTCCTGTACCTGCCGCAGGCGTCTGGCCTCCTCCTGTCCCTGCCGCAGGCTTCTAGCCTCCTCCTGTCCCTGCCGCAGGCGTCTGGCCTCCTCCTGTCCCCTGCTGCAGGCGTCTGGCCTCCTCCTGTCCCTGCCGCAGGCGTCTGGCCTCCTCCTGTCCCTGCCGCAGGCTTCTGGCCTGCTCTAGGCATCCAACCTTGCACTGACACCCAGCTGCACTTGGCCGAGCCGTCTCCACCCCTGCCATGCTGAGTTACCCAGCAACCCCCTGACAGGACTGATTGACGTTTGCTCTCCAGCGGCCATAAGTTAAATTGTAAACTGTAGCTGAATGAAACATCCTTTTTTAAAGAGGTCGAGTGCGCATGAAGTATAGAAACGTCCTTCCCCTCTGAACATCACCTGCAGAGTTCTCGAGAACTACACGCTGGCTTCCCGCTTTCCAACACATAGCACCATACACGGGCAGGACGAGGGGATCACATAAAGCTACCCCTGGCACCATGTACAGGGGATGTTTAAGGGAAGGCCAGGGCTGGGTATGGGAATGCCTAATGTACTTGAGATGACTTGGATCTACTGGCCAGCCCACCTTCCCCCCACCCCTCCCATGCATAGGTGAAAAGAGGTTAAAAAAAACCTGGACACGTTTAGTATTAAGAAAAGAAAATGGGGGAACGGGGAACTGATAACAGTCTTCAGATATGTTAAAGGCTGTTGTAAAGAAGAGTGTGATCAATTGTTCTCCATGTCCTCTGATGTTCGGACAAGAAGTGAAGGGGTTTATCTGCAGCAAGGGAGATTTGCATTAGGAAAATCTGTCTAACGCTCAGGGGAGTTAAGCTCTGGAACAGGATTCCAAGCGAGGTGGTGGAATCTCCATCATTCGGAGATTTTAAGAGCAGGTTGGGCAAGCACCTGCCAGGGATGATCTAGGGTTACCTGGTCGTGCCTCAGAGCAGGGGGCTGGACTAGATGACGTCTCGAGGGCCCTTCCAGGCCAGCATTGCTATGAATCTATACAGGAGCTGAGCAGGGAGAGCAGTGGCTGCTCTACACTGCCCCAGAGATGTAGAGGCAGCTGTGCTGGTGTTCCAGTTTCTGTGGGGACGGAGAATGCTCTCTCCGGTTTACTCCAAGATACAATAAGAACATAAGAACATAAGAAAGGCCGTACTGGGTCAGACCAAAGGTCCATCCAGCCCAGTATTCTGTCCACTGACAGTGGCCAATGCCAGGTGCCCCGGAGTGAGTGGACCTAACAGGTATTGATCAAGTGATCTCTCTCCTGCCATCCATCACCACCCTCTGACAAACAGAGGCTAAGGACACCATTCCTGACCCATCCTGGATAATAGCCATTAATGGACTTCATCTCCATGAATTTATCCAGTTCTCTTTTAAACCCTGTTATAGTCCTAGCATTCACAGCCTCCTCAGGCAAGGAGTTCCACAGGTTGACTGTGCACTGTGGAGTCTGTTTCTAGGCCTTTATCTAGGGTACCAGATTTGACCCAATGTGTTTAGAATTTAAAATACGAAGGGTATTTACACATCAGACTCCGAAGAGATACTTCCTCTTCCTTTAGGCTCTGATTCAGAATAGCACTAGCACGTGCTAAATTCATCTGTTTTCAAAACAGCACGAATGCATGTGTTGAAGTTTACGTGGGTGCTGAAATCCCATTGACGTCATGGGGACTTTAACCATGTGCTTAAAAGCTGCACTAACTAGCCACTGCTTCTTGACTGGGCCTGGGTGCTCATCTCAAACTTTCCCAGCATGGAGAAACTCCTTCGCAACAGGGGAGCAGTTCACTTCAAGGTACTTTCTGGTGGTTTCGGTTGGAAAG
The DNA here is from genome assembly GCA_033296515.1 of Macrochelys suwanniensis. Classification (NCBI taxonomy): domain Eukaryota; kingdom Metazoa; phylum Chordata; order Testudines; family Chelydridae; genus Macrochelys; species Macrochelys suwanniensis. The sequence goes on along the minus strand of CM065781.1, from coordinate 1,623,808 downwards.
TTGGCCACTTTTGTCTGTCGGAGATGAGCGTTCATGCCCTAGGGTTATGTTAAATAAAACAAATAAACTCACTGTTCGTCCTTAGGGCCTTGAAATAGTGGTGAAAATGATTGTCAAAAGCAACAATTCCTCACTGTTGCTGTCCGTTTTATGGAGAGGTTTCCAAATTTCAACGATGAGGTCTGGCTCTAAACTTACTGAAGTTTGCTGGGGCTCAGACCAAGTATGTGCTAGTCGGGGTCCATCTCTGGGGGATTCCAAGGGTCTTTCCAGCTCCTGTGGTGACCTGCACTGAGAGATGACAACTGAACTATAGAAGGCCATCTGCACAGTAGTGGAAAGGATAAAAGAGGAACATGGGTTATTATGGGTCATTGTAGGCAAATGGAGACTCACTTGACATTCATCTTCACTTCTGAAAGGGGCAGTGACAGTCTTTGTTCAGACCAGGCCACGCAAAGAGAAAGCTAAGCACTGGCTATGCTGGAAAGTGCCCACACTAATCCAACGTCACTAAATCCTTGAAGTTTGGGCACTACAGCCAAAGCAATCAGACACAGTCACAAAACCACCAAGGGAAGTCAGACTGTTCAGTGAAACCTGAGGGCAGGCACCTTACAGCATACATAAGGACACTGGGATAAAGGCAACAGAACAAAAATAAATGGCAGACTCAATTGCTCTACTTTATTAGATGCTGACAAGGGAACATAAATCCCTATCTGCAAAAATCTGCTCTGTGCATTCGGACAACTGAATAAGAAGGGCTGAAATACCGTTCTGTTTTCTTGCAAGGCATAGAACCAAGACGACTCTTTGTTACATGATAAAATGCACCATGGTGAAGTTAATATGTCTCTGACAAAATCTTTCTGTAGCCACAGACATCCTCCAATTCTGAGGCTGCATCATCACCCCAGCAGTTACCACAAGCTGAGTTTGTAGGCATGTGTGTCTTCTGGATCCATGAGAGAGAAAAAACATAGATCAGCCCAGGTACTGACCTGTGACCTAGCGGCACTCTGCACCATTCAGGTGAGGTGAGGGTTGCAAAGGTGACTTTAAACTACCTCTTTGACCCATCTCCCACCAGCACAATCCTGTTCCCAGAGTCCCAAGGCTATCCCAGGTAAGCATGGGATCTGCTGAAGTGGTTGTATGCCGCTGGAAGAGTCGCCTGAGCAGGGAAATAAGCCTCATCTGGCCAGACCGGCTAAGTGGCACTCTGCACCACTGGAGGGTGCTTACAGATCTGGCTGGGAGACAAGGACGGAATCTAAGGAATGCCTGTTCCTTTTTGTTTTCCACCCCTCGCTTTGCTGATGCATTTCTGGGTCTTTTGCAGCTGCACTTTTTGTTGTAAGGGCTCGTGACAGCTGAATAACCATGACAATCAACTGCACTTTTGCGATTTTGGTCCCTGCTCTATCTTCATTTCCCAGTGTTAGCTCTGACTCACTCTCACTTGAATACCAGACCAAAGGCCTTTCACAGAGTGTAAATTAAACAGGAGAACCTGGTAAAAGTTCTCTCTCCAATCTTACTCTGATGAGACCCAGTACTGGGAACTTCAGAGCTGGGTGATTGATTCATAGCCAACGATTTGTCCAACAAATCTGATCTAATTTTCTGTTTGCTTAATAACTGTGAGAAGAACTTCAGTTCCCCCAGCCCACAAAATCTGGGATTATTTAACTTTGAGCATTGATTGGGAATATTCAGTGTCTGAGAAGGGTTGGCTGGGAAGATAAGTCACAGGGCATTGTTTCTGTTCTATAGTGGGATGAGCACACAAGCCTGCCAGAATTTATCAGCCAGCGTCTCGCGCCAAAAGCTGATTCACACGAATGCTCCTGGAAAGTGACCATAAAATGGCGTGAACATGGCACAGCCAATTAACTTGGAAATTCAGACAAATAGCCCTGGAGAGTTTTTCTGCCTTATTTTCTCAGCTGTAGGAAAAGCTCTTTGTATGCAATGGGATCATAGACTCATAGAATATCAGAGTTGGAAGGGAGCTCAGGAGGTTCTAGTCCAACCCCCTGCTCAAAGCAGGACCAACCCCAACTAAATCATCCCTGCCAGGGCTTTGTCAAGCCTGACCTTAAAAACCTCTAAGGAAGGAGATTCCACCACCTCCCTAGGTAACCCATTCCAGTGCTTCACCACCCTACTAGTGAAATAGTTTTTCCTAATATCCAACCTAAACCTCCCCCTCTGCAACTTGAGACCATTACTCCTTGTTCTGTCATCTTCTACCACTGAGAACAGTCTAGATCCATCCTCTTTGGAACCCCCTTTCAGGTAGTTGAAAGCAGCTATCAAATCCCCCCTCACTCTTCTCTTCTGCAAACTAAATAACCCCAGTTCCCTCAGCCTCTCCTCATACGTCATGTGCCCCAGCCCTCTAATCATTTTTGTTGCCCTCCGCTGGACTCTTTCCAATTTGTCCACATCCCTTCTGTAGTGGTGGGTGGGGGAGGGCAAAACTGGATGCAATACTTCAAATGTGGCCTCACTGGCGCCAAATGGAGGAGAATAATCACGTCCCTCGATCTGCTGGCAATGCTCCTACTAATGCAGCCCAATGTGCCGTTAGCCTTCTTGGCAACAAGGGCACAGTGTTGACTCATATTCAGACTTGCCCTGTTGAATCGATGCTGACTGTTCCTGATCACCTTCCTCTCCTCCAAGTGCTTCAAAATTGATTCCTTGAGAACCTGCTCCATGATTTTTCCAGGGACTAAGATGAGGCTGACCAGTCTGTCGTTTCTCAGATTTTCCTTTTTCTCTTTTTTAAAGGTGGGCACTATATCTGCCTTTTTCCAATCGCCTGGGACCTCCCCCAATCACCACGAGTTTTCAAAGATAATGGCCAGTGGCTCTGCAATCACATCAGCCAACTCCCTCAGCACTCTCGGATGAATTAGATCTGGCCCCATGGACTTGTGCACGTCCAGCTTTTCTAAATAGTCCTTAACCTGTTCTTTCGCCACTGAGGGCTGCTCACCTCCTGCCCATGCTGTGTTGCCCAGTGTAGCAGTCTGGGAGCTGACCTTGTCTGTGAAGACAGAGACAAAGAAAGCATTGAGTACTTCAGCTTTTTCCACATCATCTGTCACTAGGTTGCCTCCCCCATTCAGTAGGGGTCCCACACTTTGCCTGACCTTCTTCTTGTTGCTAAAATACCCTTAGAAACCCTTCTTGTTACCCTTAACATCCCTTGATAGCTACAACTCCAATTGTGCTTTGGCCTTCCTGATTACACCCCTGCATACTCGAGCAATATTTGTTATACTCCTCCCTAGTCATCTGTCCAAGTTTCCACTTCTTGTAAGCTTCCTTTCTGAGTTTAAGCTCACGGAAGATTTCACTGTTAAGCCAAGCTGGTCGCCTGCCATATTTACTATTCTTTCTGCACATCGGGATGGTTTGTTTCTGTGCCTTCAATAAGGCTTCTCTCTCCTGGACTCCTTTGCCCCTCATATTAGCCTCCCAGGAGATGATATGGGGAAGTAAGAACAATTATACCCCAGCCAACAACAGAGAAGTTACTCTAATTCTTTGATTTGAGCAGACAAGTTACCCAAGATGTGTAAAATATGCTCCGCTGGTGGTCCAGTCTATCTGACTCCTTTCTCTATCATTCCCTCCAATTATAATCCCTCTCTTTTTTCTCAGTACCACACACATCGGACCAAGTAAACATAAAAAGCATGGATTGGCCCGACAATCTATTGTAAATTATTCATACTGAAGTACTGCACAAACATCATATATGCCAAGCACCATGTAGTTATGAGCACAGGAAAAACTGAGCCTACATTACAAGATCTAAACATTCAATTTGGACACAACAGTTTGCATAATTCCTTAATTGAAATTTTGCTAAACTTCACTCATCAGTTTTCATTGATTCTTGAAAGCATGAAGCATAGCTAGTGCTTCCAAAACCTCCGAATTGCTATCTCATTAGCAGCTCAGCATGTTAGATCTTATGCATAATAAATGAGGCAGCATTGTGCATGCATCACGCTCCCTTCACATCGACACATTAAAACCACAGTTATTTTTGTGAATTTTCCCCCCATTGTTTTCCTCGCCTCTCTTCCTACAACTACCTCGTGATTATAGGATGCACGTACACTGGCACTCTCCCTATGTACTGATTCCCAACTGTGTCAGATCTTCAAGTGAAATGGGTGAGTTTATAGAAACTTCGGAAGATGGTATAGCATATTAATACAAACAACAAAAATAACGACATTTCTTCAATTAAAATACTAATCTCAGGGTCAGACCCCGCCCTGACACAATAATCAAACACTTAGAGACAGATTTTCAAAAGTTCCTAAACCACCTAGGTGCCCAAATCTCTTTGATTTCAATAGGAGTTGAAATTTAGATTGACATGGGCACACCCTGCGTGCTAAGGCACTTTTGTAAATTCTGCTAGTTTCCTCTGCTTCTTTAGGTGCCTAAACACCTTTGAAAAATCTTGCCCTGAGGACCTGGTCCTACAAACAGCCTCCCCGCTGGGGGTGGGCAAACTGGGTAAATGAAGCAAGAACCCCACTGCTTCCCTGTTCTCCACCTTCAGCAATTTTCAGAATAAAGCTGCTGAGCTTAGGGTCCATTTTATTCCCTCCTAGTTCTACTATGAGCCAGAAGTGATAAGATCATAGAAATAAGATGGGATTTGAACCAGCTGCCTCTGCCAGGTTGTGTTTCATGGATTCAGACTCAATGCTCTCCATTGCTTTTGATTCTGGACTGGAACCGGTGCATGGCAGAGGCCGGCATCTTCCTATTCCAGTTTAGTCCAGCCCATAGTTCAAGAGATCAGAGGGTTTTCAGACATTTCTGTTCTGTTTATTGTTTAGCTTGGTGCCTACTGTGGTAGGTGCTGTCTGAGCACCCAGTGAAGGACAGTCCTCGCCCCAGGGCGTTCACGTTCTAACAGACGAGACATAGCAGGCTGATGAGACAGGAGCTGACTCTGAGCATGCTGGGGAGGGCTGGGGGGGCTCCAACTTGCTCAGCCGTTGTCCCAGAAGCCAAGCCCGGGCGGGAGGCATCCCGCTGCTTCTGCTGCCAGACACTCTCCCAGTCTGGGGCTGTGCTGCACTGGGCAGCATCCAGGGGCCTGGCTGCCAGGAAGAGCATCCGAACATGCCAGGGGGGAGCCAGCGCAGTGGGAGGACAGAGCCCCCCCTCCAGGGAACGTGGGATGGGCAGAGCGTGGTGGCCTTGTGCTGGGGGTGGGATGGGGAGGAGTCACGTGGGGAGGTCACATGTCCTCACCTTTAGCTGGTGTCCCCCAGTCTGGGGAGGCACCAGGCATCTATAGATGCATGTTGCGATGGCCGCAGGGTGTAGGTTTCCTAACCCGGCATCCCTGGATGGGAGGAACAGACTCTCCTCTTGCAGCCTGTTCTTTATGTCCCCCTGTTCTCTCCGGGCTTCCAGCTTTCACTGCCCCTCACTCAGCGCCCCTCTTCTCCACGGTCCTCTGAGGCCCTGGTGTTCCCCCAGGCTGCTCCCCTATCAGCACTGGCCCAACAGCCACGCCGCCAGGGTCGAGATGGGCCAGCCTTTCCCTCGGGCTAGAAGCCGGGCTGTGTGTCTGAGCGTTCGCGGGGTGGCTCCGTTTCGAGGCCGTTCTTGTACCTTTCCTACCCGGCTCCTCACAACCTCTTGTGGCCTAACTCCGGACTAATAACCCAGCCTGCGCACACTCACTGAGGCATGCCCCATCCTCCTAACAAATAATACAGACACTCCCTAGCATGGCACATCGGTGCTTCACTTTACTCACGCGAGTAGTTACACTGGAGTCCAGTGAGTAAAGTGCTGGCAGGGGAGGGGACTCATACTGCACTTTACGGCAGCGTATCCTTTACAAAGCACCACCCCCGCCCCCTTTCTAGGTGACACCAGGGGGGTAAGTGTTGCAGTGGACTAGGCAAGAACAGAACCCACAGCTCCTCACATGCAGTCCAGTGCCATCAGCCACAGCGCTGCCCAGCCGGCACCAGCCATGAGCTGAAATAAGCCGTGTTCTGTTACTGCTAGAATCTGCCAGTGACACCGGGCTGGATTCTCCTTGGGCCCAACATGGAGAGTGGGGACTCCATGCATAGAGGGCTCCTTCCCCACCCCCTTTCTGCCCTGGGCCAAGTCAGGCTAGCCTGGGGCCAATATCTCTGTGCTAAGGGGTGGGTCACTCCTTACTGCTCTGCACAGCAGGGCAAGGATCTGACCACAGGGTTACAAGGATCTTTGATGCTCAGCGTGAGTTGATTATGTTCAGGCCGTGTTGCTTCCCTGTCCAGTAGGGATAATTTCACCAAAGAGCCACAGTTGGGGGACCGAGGTAGGTTGCGCCCTGTGCCCAGGATGTGCCGGCAGGTTGGAGGGAAGGCTCGGTGAGAGCGCGAATAACTTAGGCCATTCTGTAATTAAATCTTCGGTGTCTAACTTTGTCGCGCTTGCTCTTCCCAACCTTGAGGTGTTTTTTGACCATTGACCCCAACCGGACCGTGGAAAGTATATTCTCAGGCATAGCAATAATCTATTTGCCAAGCCCACTTGAAGTTGGCGGCTGGCATAAGTTAGCATGAGTATTATGTGCTTGACCTAGGGTTATAAAATGTAGCAATATGTATCTTGTGATAGTTTAGCAATGCATTGTGTCATCAGTTGGTAAACCGCAAACATATGGAAGCATCTTAGGATACTTCTGCAATAAGGTGACAAAAGAGCTGACTGCACTGATGTATCAAAACTATCGGGATGTTAATTGAGGCAAGTGAGGTATAAATAGTCAGAAGTTTAACTATGGTTAGCCAGAATAGCACACATGAGCAGGGGCTGAAACCTTTACTCCTGGGGGCATTCCATGCCAAAAAATTCTGCACCAAAAAATTAAAAATTCTGTGCACAATATTTTCAAATTCTGCAAACTTTATTTGTAAAATAACAGTACATAATCAAACCAGTTTCCATTATGTTGGTAATTTATTTCAAAATACCTGTCAGCAAGTATGTCTGTAAGAGTATGGACACACACAAATTCCTCCAGGAGTAGAGAGTTAAAGAAACCCCTATGACAACCCAGTTCCTGTTTCTCTGTCCTCTTGTCCCCCTAGAGCCTAGCTGGGGGGCCAGACACCCACAACCTGTGCCCCCAGAGCCCACCTGTGGGCCCCCCCAGCCAATACACCTGAAACACCTTTCCCGCCCCCAGAGCCCGGCCCAGATACCCATCCCTTTCCCCACCCCAGAGTCCAGGGATGCAGAGGGAGAAACAGGCTGATGCTCGGTCCCAGGCTTGCATGGAGTTTCCTCTGCACTGCCCTCTCCTTCCCGCAGGGCATGCTGGGAACTGCAGCTGCCAGGAACCCTCTAGTTCCCTCTCCCTGCTGCAGCAGTGTCTTCTATGTGCCGGCTGGGCTCTGCAGAGTCCAGTGGCAGCTAGCAGCTCTGCAGACCATTTCTGCGGGGGCAAGGAAATTCTGCACGCACAATGTTAATTTCTGCAAAATTCTGCATTGTGCAGTGGCGCAGAATTCCCCCAGGAGTAAACCTTATCATATATGGTCCTGGACATGTGTGAGTGGAATGGGAAAATGTGTATAAAAGATGAGGTTATTCAGCCTGTTATTGGGACACCAGGACAATGACATGGGACAACTGGGTAGGAAACCTGGCACAGCGCCTTCCTTTTGGGGTGATCTCCCCTTTTCCTTCTATCTTTGCTTCAAGAGGTCTCCATAAGGTTGTAGGTATGCACAATGTAAGATTGTAAGTATGAACAATGCAGGAAATCACTTTACTGTACCTACCTTATTCTTATACTTCGGTATATTGATTTTTCCTTTGATTTCAATTAACTTTGTCTTTATTAACTAAAGATTATAAAGTGTCTGTGTGTGCTTCACCAAGTTCATCTTCTTAATTGACCCTGAGTAGCTGCCTGAGAAAGAATGTGTTGTTTGTGACAGATGCACCTTAAATTAATCCAAGACTACATAACACAGTGCTTTGCATGCAATATTCTTTGTACCATAGTGGAACTGAGAGGACCAATATCAGATCAGGGACCTCCTGTGCCATACTGAAGGTAATTAAAGATAACTGCTCAGTCTTACTTTTTATAACATATGGTAATCACCGTCTGTTACATCTCAGGCAGCTACTCCTGTAGTGGGTGTGTGTTGGTATATGCCACAATGTTGCTGTAGAAAGATTGTGGATTACTGGAGCTTTGCCACTTTACCATTATATTATGCTTATTTCCCCTCCCTTTTATCCTTTTCTGTGTCTTTTAGGCCCCCTGCTATACCCCCACAGATCTCAATTCAGGAACGGGGCTCTAGGGAAGCCACTGTGCTGTCTGTTGTGTTTGACGAGCACGGGTGGGTACGAGGAGAAATGGACACTAAATACATCAAGACAGAGTTATTCTAGTAGTGCTCATTGCAAGTCAGAGCAATAGCACACTGTGTGAAAAGACTCCTCTGAAAAATATCCCGTGTATAACTAATACATCACATCACCATGTGTGGACGCTTTCAATGGAGATTGTATCTAGGTACTGAGTTAAGCATACACTAGCTAATCGGGAAATGCGTATGCTTCATTTTCTTTCTCGTTAATGTTTTACAATATTTGGCGCGTGGGAAGACGGAATCCCCTTTCCAGAATATGAATTTGAAACATCAGTTTGGCTACTAGCTCACAAGCTCCAGAAAGTTAATTTGCTTTACATAATTAGAAATGTCATATTAAATAGCACTTTCTGATCCTTTTTAAAAGAGTATTAAACATAATTTGTTGTAATATATTCCTATTGATTCTTATTTGGAACTATAGATCAGGCAATTAGACCTAATGGAAAGCAGAGGAGAGAGAGAAGGAAACAAGATTACTGGAGCGCTTGGGTCTTATACAGCAATGCTTCTATCGATCGCCTTTACTTTCCTGGAGCCCTCCATTGCAAGGAGGTGCAGAATAATGGCATTGCATAGACCCGTCAGCCTTCCTGCGCCTGTCGGTGGAAAAGGGTCAAGCAGGAGAAGACGAGTGGAGGCCAGCCTGGACCAGCAGGGTGTGAAGGTGTCAATCGTGGCGAGAGGCAGTGAGAGCAGGGAAGGCTCCCCCAGCCCAGAGCAGGTCTTTTCCCACTTCGTAAATGAACCCATGTGTGGGCTGATGCCATAACAGGGGGGAAGGAGCAGGTGGCTCCTTCAAAGCAGCATCCCATGGTGCGAGCGTCGGTGAGCAGGCAGCTCCCTGCCATCTCTGTGCTGGGAGTATACAGCTCCCTACGCTTCCCAAGCTCTTCTGCCTCGAGAGCCACCCGTGGACATGGTGGGTGGGGGATGTGGGAGGGTCACCCATGGAGCTACCGGGGAGAAAGGGGGAGTGACGGGGAGCTGTCGGGCACTGAAGGGACAATAAGGGAACTAGCGGGGTGGGAGTAGTGGGGTTAGGCTGGGCTGGGAATGACAGAGGAGTCATCTGAGAACAAGGAGAGGAGGGGACAAGGTGGCCTGGGCTATCACAGCTCCGTGGCTCTATCATGTATGAGGCAGGGCACGGGAAGGAGGCACTTTGAAGTTATGTAGGAAAGGGGCCCATTCTCAGCTCATTGCCCCTCGAACATCAGAGCAGAGAACAGAACTTCATCTGGATGGGCTCTGCGGGCAGGGCAGAGTGGCACTGGGGTTCACCCCGAACCAGGACTGCGCTGGAGGGAACGTGCCGTGGGGCTGCATCTGCCGGAGGTGCCCCGGTCCTGTCGTGAATCGGCTGCGGGGCACTCCCACTCGGGCTGTTTCCCTCCTGCGGGATAGTCCCAAAGCAGCACATCGAGGGCTAGAGGCTGCTGTCAGATGTGGGCTGCGTGTGTGTGTTCTCTCTGTCTGCCGTCCCAGCTCTGCGCAGACAGCCGGCATGGGCAGACCTCGAGCGAACCACCCAATGACCACAAGATCCGTTTAGGTCCTGAAGGCACGTGGTAAGATTTATTGTCAATGAAGCACGGTCCAGATGCCCTGGCTCAGTGGTTACAGGTACACTCACACATGTAGACCCCTTGCAATGGAGTAGCTCAGTCAGTGGTGGGACCTTCCACTATCCCCTAGGCCAGCCAGAGAGACTCCCTTTGAGATACCACTTTATACACCGATACAAACAAGTCATGCATTGCCCCTCTGAGGTGGTTACTTACCAGCCAGCCCCTTGTACGTGTTGGTTCAATCAAAACATCTCTATCCATCACCTTGTCACCCTACCTCATGTTTAGAAGGGGTCCGTGAGTTCTCGTTACCTTGGGGGGTGGTGGGGAGGGTTGTACCATACTCGGTCTGGGGTGTTCTGGTACCGCCCTTCTGGAGTGTGTCTGTGTGAGTGTCCTGTGCTTAGCACTTCTCAGAAGTGTGTGCGTTTTTGCAATACCAGCCCTGTTCTCTCCAGGTTCTGGGAGCCTGATGTCTGCTCACTTTGCTGCTTTGCTTTCTATCAGCAAAGCTTAACCGCTACCTTTGTGCAGGCCTCAGGCCTCACAGCAGGCCTTCTGCTACAAGGCCTTGTGTTTCAGGCTCCCGTCCTACCACAGATGCTGTCCGCATGGGTGGTGTGAAAGCACCAGGAAGTGCTGTGATCACCCCTTATTGCCTGTAATCCCTGTGTGGGGCAACAAGGGATCATGATGCTTCCTACACCCATTCAGCTGGGCTACCCAGTGTGGTAGGTGAGGGGACACACCTGTCTCTGCTTCTCTCCCACCACCTCTGTACACATCACACCTGGACTCGAGGCCTGGTTATCCCGAGCAGGGCGGTAAACAAGGGTCCCGTTTCCCCCCGGTGCAGAATATAGTCTCAGGGACTGGAGAGTAAATGAAATTGCCCTGCTGAGCTGCAGCAGAAGTGGGCAGGAAGCTGCCATTGATGGTGGATGCGACAATTGCCTGGCCATGCTTTGCATGAACAAGAATCCCCTGGAATGTCGCAGTGTCATGGCCACGGCGCTCCGGCTCTCCAAACGGGGGTTATGTGGAGCTGCAATTACTCTACTTCGACCCTTATAAACTAGATAAAAGGTGACATGTTTTCTAAAGTAATTCGTTTTCTTCCTTTACTGAGTGCCTCAGAGGAAAACCCCGACCACATTACAATACCGTAGAGTGTTACTAAAAATAGACCCTACCATCCAAATGTACTTACATTAAGGAGCTTGGTTGTATCCGAGCATGTGTTGCTTTGGAATTTTAGCTCTAAGTAGCACTTAAGAGTCCTAGGCACAATCCCATTATTTGTTAACAGGATTTGTGCATTTAACTTGCATGCACTACTTTGAATATTTCCCATGAGTCTCTCTGTTTCTGCCATCAGAATTGGGCAGCCTCTCTCTTCCCTTTCTTCTTTTCTACAGTCTATTTCCTCTAAGTGACCTAGAAAGAAAAAATAAGCTCAGATACTCGGCTTCCTTTCTCAGGTCTGGAAAAAGAGCTCTGTGTAGCTTGACAATTTGTACCTTCCACCAAGAGAAGTTGGTTCAATAAAAGATATTACCTGCCCCACCTTGTTTTTCTCATATCCTGGGAAACAGCATGGCTACAACACCACTGCAAACTACAGGGGAAAAGGCTGTTTCAAAAGTGTCTCCTAGCCGGCTGTTATGCTCAAGTATTAAAGAACTGGTCTGTCACTGGCTGAGCCACTAGGGTGACCAGAGAGCAAATGTGAAAAATCGGGATGGGGTGGAGGGTAATAGGAGCCTATATAAGATAAAGACCCCAAAATCGGGACTGTCCCTATAAAATTGGGACATCTGGTCCCCCTATGAGCCGCTCTCATTTCAATGTGCATTAGACTGAATAAAAATGATTCATAAAAGAAAGGGAAACCCAGAAGCATCCGTATTTGTGTATATTGGAAACTGCTTCAAGTGGGAAACAAATATGTGCAGGATGCTTCACCAGGTCATTGCATGAACCCCGCTGTGCAGATGAGTTTAACTAGGAAAAGACCCTGATCCTAGCCTCAGGCACATCCTCATACCTCAGGGCTTAAACCAACCTCTAACTAATGGAACTAATGAAAACATTTCCCCTGGCAGCACATTATTGCATAATTCATAGAGCCAAAGATTATAAACCAAAAGGGGCCATCTGGCCTGACCTCCCGTGTAACTATAATTCCAATTTGAACTACAGCATATCTTTTAAAAGAAAAACATTCAATTGTGATTTAAGAAATGGTCAGTGATGGAGAATCCATCACAATCCTTTGTAAGTTGTTCCAATGGGTCATTACCCTCACACGTCTGAATTTGTCTCATTTCAGCTCCCCACCCTTGGATATTGTTATGCCTTTGCTAGACTGAAAAGCCCATTATCACATTTTAATTCTCCATGTAGGTACTTATAAACTGTGATCAAGGCAAATTTAACCTAAGCTAAATATATTGAGTTCCTTTAATCTTTCATTATAAGGCATGTTTTACAAGCCTTTAATCATTCTCGTGGCTCATCTCTGAACCCTCTCCAACTTATCAACATCTTTCTTGAATTATAGAAACCAGAACTGGACCAGTAAACACCTCGGCCAACTCTTTTAAAACTCTTGAATGAGAGATGTCTGGATCTGCTGATTTAAAAAAGTCTAAGCTTAGTAGCTGCTGTTTAACATCCCCCAGAGATATTAGCGTAATGGAAAGAGTGTTATCACCATATCATATGATGAAACTATATCATCTGTTTTTTCTCCCAAATACAGAACAGAAGTTATTGAATACTTCTGCCTTTTCTGCATTATAATTGATAATTCTGTCATTTCCATCTAGTAATGGACCAATACTAGTTAGGATTATTTTTGTTCCTAATACACTTTAAAAAGTCCTTCTTGTTGTCCTTAATTCTGCTATCCACGGATGTATCCGTGTATCTTTCTGCTTCCCTTATCAAATTTCTACAATTCTTAGCTTGGGATTTATATGTACTTATTACTATCAACTTCTCCTTTGCTTCCTTTACTTCCCATCTAAGCCAGGTTTTTTCCTTAATCAGTGTAGCCTTCTTTTGTGAATGTGGGATTGTGGTTTGGGGGCATCTAATAAAATGTTCTTAAACAATTCCCAATTATCATTTATATTTTTCTGTTTAAATTAGTTCTCCTGGCTGATTTGGCTCATACTTGTTTTCAGCTTTATGAAATTGTTCCGTTTCAAGTCAACTATATATACAGTATTACCAGTTGGGAATTCATTCTGTTTGCAGATAACAGTGGGATCAAGTCATGATCACTTGTACCTAAGCTATCACAATTTTTTTGTTCTGTGATCAGTTCCTCTTTATTTGTGACGATCGGGTCTAATATAATTACCTCTACACTTTCTGAGCTATTATCTTTGGTAAATCATGGGAGACAGGAGAGATTCCAGAAGACTGGAAAAGGGCAAATATAGTGCCCATCTATAAAAAGGGAAATAAAAACAACCCAGGAAACTAGAGACCAGTTAGTTTAACTTCTGTGCCGGGGAAAATAATGGAGCAAATAATTAAGGAAATCATCTGCAAACACTTGGAAGGTGGTAAGGTGATAGGGAATAACCAGCATGGATTTGTAAAGAACAAATCTTGTCAAACCAATCTGATAGCTTTCTTTGATAGGATAACGAGTCTTGTGGATAAGGGAGAAGCGGTGGATGTGGTATACCTAGACTTTAGTAAGGCATTTGATACGGTCTCGCATGATATTCTTATCAATAAACTAGGGAAATACAACTTAGATGGGGCTACTATAAGGTGGGTGCGCAACTGGCTGGATAACCGTACTCAGAGAGTAGTTATTAATGGTTCCCAATCGTGCTGGAAAGGTATAACGAGTGGGGTTCCGCAAGGGTCTGTTTTGGGACCGGCTCTGTTCAATATCTTCATCAACGACTTGGATATTGGCATAGAAAGTACGCTTATTAAGTTTGCAGATGATACCAAACTGGGAGGGATTGCAACTGCTTTGGAGGATAGGGTCATAATTCAAAATGATCTGGACAAATTGGAGAAATGGTCAGAGGTAAACAGGATGAAGTTTAATAAGGACAAATGCAAAGTGCTCCACTTAGGTAGGAACAATCAGTTTCACACATAGAGAATGGGAGGAGACTGTCTAGGAAGGAGTACGGCAGAAAGGGATCTAGGGGTTATAGTGGACCACAAGCTAAATATGAGTCAACAGTGTGATGCTGTTGCAAAAAAAGCAAACATGATTCTGGGCTGCATTAACAGGTGTGTGGTGAGCAAGACACGAGAAGTCATTCTTCCGCTCTACTCTGCGCTGGTTAGGCCTCAACTGGAGTATTGTGTCCAGTTCTGGGCACCGCATTTCAAGAAAGATGTGGAGAAATTGGAGAGGGTCCAGAGAAGAGCAACAAGAATGATTAAGGGTCTAGAGAACATGACCTGTGAAGGAAGGCTGAAGGAATTGGGTTTGTTTAGTTTGGAAAAGAGAAGACTGAGAGGGGACATGATAGCAGTCTTCAGGTATCTAAAAGGGTGTTATAAGGAGGAGGGAGAAAACTTGTTCATCTTAGCATCTGAGGATAGAACAAGAAGCAATGGGCTTAAACTGCAGCAAGGGAGGTTTAGGTTGGACATTAGGAAAACGTTCCTAACTGTCAGGGTGGTTAAACACTGGAATAAACTGCCCAGGGAGGTTGTGGAATCTCCATCTCTGGAGATATTTAAGAGTAGGTTAGATAAATGTCTATCAGGGATGGTCTAGACAGTAATTGGTCCTGCCATGAGGGCAGGGGGCTGGACTCGATGACCTCTCGAGGTCCCTTCCAGCCCTAGAATCTATGAATCTATGAATCTATGAAATTGCTATAAATAGAAATTCCAAGGATGTTTTAGTACCGGCAACATGAGGCTTCCAGAATGTGTCACTCACATTGAAACCCCCCATGATCACACAGCTTTTTTCCCTACTCATATCGATAGTTTATTAAGGAGCCGGTCAGTCATCCTGTTCTCTAGTGTGATTTGGTGGTCTGTAGCAGGCACCAGCGAATAACCCATCTTGTGCTTTATCTGTTAGGACATTGATCCATAAGCATTCAGGATCACTTGCTTCCAGATTGTCCACTATGGCATTTCTTGCACCTTCCTCTAAAGAACCTAGTGCTGGCCGCTGCTTGAGACAGGATATGGGACTAGATAGATCCCTGGGCTGACCTGGTCTAGCTATTCCTATATTTAAAGCAAGATCCCCAAGGATGTTTCTGCTGCAGAACCTGAAATACAGAGTATAACTGCACACTGTATCATCACTTAAACTATATCTCCATATTCAAAGCAATTTTTTTTTAAAGTATTTCCTATGATAGCAATTTTGTTGCTCAGTCTGTTCCTGGCAGGGAGCCTATCCCAGGAGAGACATGGCTGGAGCTGCTGGGTCTTGCATCTCTTGCTGCGTACTGCCTGCGTATGGCGCTCTCAGTTATTCATCAGAATAATAGCGGGCCGAATCCCAACCGAGGCGCTCCATTGGTGCAGAGCCCTGCCCCACCCCTGCAGCCTCGCTGGGCGCTAAGCCTCTGTCAGCAGCCTGGAGAAGGAGGCCTCTCCTGGGAAGCAGCTACAGAGCTGTTCTGCAGCCGCCCACCACCTTTATCTCCCTCAAAGGCAGAGTCCTGGACTCTCCCCCCCTGTGGCCTGCAGGCCCGGCTGCATAGGGCAGGGGGTCAGTGGGGAGTGACAGGAGGGGACAGTGCCCAGGAATTAGGGGTGGGAGCTGAGTGACAACTGGAGAGCCACTGGAAGGCCGAGCAGTCCCCGCAGCCCCTTGCCCTCAGCCCCAAAGAGTCAGCTGACAAGGACAGTACCCATCAGGGTCTGAGGTACCCCTTGTCCTGCAAGCTCAGGTGTGGGCACAGCAAAGCCCCCATCACACCTCACAGCCTGGCCATAAGTGCCACACGAAGGCTCCTGCCATGCCCTGCGGTCACCAGGCACAGAAAGGTAGCTGGGGTAGGCAGTAGAACCCCTTAGACTGCCCCCTCCAGTCTTAGCTCCCGCAGTCCCCCTGCCCCAGCCATCTGCCCCAGGCCTGGGATTTTTTCCCCTGGGACTGTTTTGTTTTCTGAAGCAGGGTGTACAAACCAGGGGCCAGATCCTCAGCTGGAGTAAATTAGTTTATCCTCAGCTGGCAGAGCTGCTCTGACTCCCCAGGAGTAACGTGGATCCACACCAGCCGAGGCTGTGGCCCTTCAATGGTTGGGGGTCGTATGATGGTGTCTGCTGAACACGCAGTGCCCAGGTCACAACTCTCTTCTCCTCCGACATCGGCTTGGTGGTGGGGTAACCCTATGGATTCCAGAGGTCCGGCTCCTGAGCTAAACAGCTGTAAGTGAGCTCACAGAACTGCCTCCTGTGATTTCACACCTGCAGAATGGTTTGCATGCTTTCTAGGAAATGCTTCGTACTATTGCACTTAATTGTTGAAGGAAAATATCTTTTTAGGGGAAGAGAGGAATGAATCGGCTTCAGTGGTTGAATTGGTGATTGTGAAAGTAGCTAAAAATAAATATTTATTTCTATTTGTTTGCAAATGATAAGCACATGATGCAAAGCATATGTGAAAAGAAAATTACTTTGATAAATATATCTTCCCAGCCCAGATTCACAGGGAATTCCTCTTGAAGTCTTCCGTTTTTGCATGCAAACTTTGTTTTCTGAGTTCATCTAATACAAAACCTATCAAAGTATTTTAAACTGTTTAAATATTCAGTGCAAGACTTCACATTAGGAATGCAGGGTGTGTGGAGCTAGCTGAAATAGTACAAAAAAAACAGTTTCTGTTCTCTCAGGTTGCCATAACATTTTGTAAGCCTGGAACTTTTCAACTGTTAATTAATACTGAATATTATAAATATTCATATAGATGTTCATATTGAAATAAAATTAAATGAGCTCATTATGATTTTTTTTTACTGCAATGAATTTAGGAAATAAGGAGAACCTAAAGAAATTAGGTTGTGTTTGTTTCCTCTAGAATGTTCCAAAAGGATCTGTCTGGATGTTGCTTTTGTGAACTTTATTACATTATAACTTCTAAAACTTCATTTGAAAAGCTTTTTATGGAAAGGGAAATACACGGTGTTTACTCCAAGATGAGAAACAGTTCCTGCCTGGTCTAAATTAAACCGGAGAAGGAGAATGCCTTGGAGATGTGAATACAGCAACTTCTCATTGGCTGGGTAGACAAGCCACTTTGGGTATGTCTGCACAGCGAATGTCTATGCTCTGGTCTACACTAGGGGCAGGGGCCGATGTAAGGTACGCAACTTCAGCTACGTGAATAATGTAGCTGAAGTCGATGTACCTCACTCGATTTACCGCGCTGTGAGGACGCCACAGGGTTGACTGCCGCTGCTCCCCCGTCGACTCTGCTTCCGCCTCTCGCCGGGGTGGATTACCGGAGTCGACAGCAGAGCGATCAGGGATCGATTTATCGCATCTACACTAGACGTGAAAAATCGATCCCCGAAAGATTGATCACTACCCGTGTCATAAATATGAAGGGAAGGGGGAGAGGGTCGGATGCAGTGCTATAAAATCCTCTTTCCAGTAAAGGGTTAAGAAATGCAGGTAGCCAGACTGACACCTGACCTGGCTGGCATCTGACCAATAAGGGGACAAGATACTTTCAAATCTTAGGAGGGGGAAGGCTGTGCGAGTGTCTCTTTGGGTCAGAGTGATCTGGGAAGACAGAAAGAACCTACAGAAAATCAAACCTCCCTTTTCTGAAGTAAGTTTAGATAGCATAGCGTATAGATTTCTGTTTAATTTTGCTTGGTGTATCCCCTGTGTTAGAAGGGGCGGGGGAGGGGGTTATTCATGGTTTTCTGGAACTTTAAGGCTTTGTCCAGAGGGGGAAATCTCTCTGAGTTTGGAAATAGTGTCCTGTGAAATAGTTACCATCCTGATTTTACAGAGATGATTTTACCTTCTTTATTTTTAATAAAACCCTTCTTTTAAGAAGCTGACTGTTTTCTATGGTGTTAAAACCCAGGGGGTGGGTTTTTAGATCACTGTGTAACCAATTGGTTGGGAGATTGTTCTCAAGCTTCCCCAGGAAAGGGGGTGTACGGCTTGAGGGGGTATTTTGGGGGGGAGGGAAGTTCAAGTGATTCCTTTCCTGGATTCCTGTTAGATACTTGATGGTGGCAGCAAGAAGCATTTCTCAGGGTGCAGGAATTTTGTACCTTGGGGGTTTTAACCTAAGCTGGTAAAAATAAGCTTAGGGGCTCTGAATGCGGGTCCCCACGTCTTTCCCCTAGAGTTTAGAGTGGGGAGGGAACCCTGACAACCCGCCGATTCGGCGGGTAGTGAAGACATCCCCTATGAGTCTCAGGGTCCGGCTCAACAGACTCAGGCTTGTGGATGTTACACTACGGTGCTAAAAATACCTGTGCAGATGTGGCTCAGACTCAGAAGCCCACCCCTCTCCTGTGTCTACACTGAGCAACTGGCTCTTCTGGGGTTTCATTCTTCACCCCCAATCTGGAATGGTTAAAAAAAAAAAGGAATCTCAAAAGTTTTGTTGGGTGGGAAAACCATTCCATCCCCGCTGTGGACTGCTGCTGAGTCCTATTTTCCAGGGAGCTGGGAGTGACTATACATGATAACTAGCCATTCTGCTATTTATAGCCAACCAGGAAGAAAAGGCGTAGCCTTAGGTCCCAAACGAAGGCCGCACACAGATGGGTAACTGATGAAGTTTTAATTGAAGTCCTTGGTCACTTTTATTGGACTATTTTTAATTCACTTTTATTTTGGAGTAGTTGTCTGAAACTGTGAATGGTGAAAATCCAAGAACCCAAGGTAATCCCAAAATATATAAAGATAGGCTGTTAGACAGAAAATGGAGGAACAAAGGAACACCACCAAAGCAAAATTATGGCCTCAGTTGTCTTTCTTCGATTTAGTTGGGAGAGAGGAGATTAGGGACACCTCCCCCAATGATATTAGCCCGAAATAGATTCAAATATACAGAGCGAAATCTGCACACATCCTGGGCCTGAATTTGTCTTGTGCTTATATCAGAGTTGTGTTGCTATGCAACTCATCAGAAGTTTGTTTTGTTTTGCACCCAAGAGATCTAACTTTCAGATTATGGATAATTTTTCAAAACCAAATAAGACTGAAGGCTGATGTCCGCCGGGGCAGAGTTATAGACTGTTCTCGTCATGCTCTGGGAAGAGGGGTAAGAACACAAAAAAGAATTCACATTCAAGACATCTGAAAGGGAGATTAGCATGAGACTGCATAGGAAAAGCATTGCTGGTGACACTGAAATTGAGTTATTTTTCTTAGGTCCTATTACTTCCTATCTGTCAGCTTTAAAAAAAGTAGACTTTGCTCCTGAGGCCAAAGCCCAGAACTGCCATCTCCCATTGGTTTATGATTAGTTTTTGTTTTTTCCATGTGACGTAACCTATGTACTAGATGCAGTGCACTCAGTCTGGGAGTGCGTTGAATCATAAATTAGGAATACCTTTTTTAATAGTAATTGTGAGTTGCCAAAGGTAGCTAAATGCCCTTCTTGTCAACTCCATGCAGGGTCAATGCCTATTAACTCTAATTTGCTAGTTATACTCAATACAGAAAAACTGTTTATGGTCTAAGAATAAAACTTAAATCCAATAAGAAACAATATATTTAAGTATCACACTGAAAAAGTACTTTATTTATGAATATGTGGCATCTTGTTTGTTTTTACATGAACAAATATGAATATGTCATGATAAGTTATTCCAAGCGATATTTCCCCATGTTTCAAATGCATTTACTTATAAAGATGTATTCTGTGTTTTCATCCTTCATCTTTAAAGTTGCTAGCCTGAATTCTGATTAGCATCAGCCTGGTTCTAGTTTAGGCTGAAGTGGAAAGACCAGTACATTTGGAGAAAGTGAAACAACATCTGCCAAATATTTTACAGACCTGATTGGTAAAATAGTGGAACTATTCATAGATTCCAAGGCCAGAAAGGATCCTTGTGATCATCTAGTCTGACCCCCCTGTTTAACACAGGCCAGGGGAGCTCATCAAGTGATTCCTGCACCCAGCCCAGAACTTTGGGTTGAACTAGAGTGTCTCTTTTAGAAAATCATCCAGTCTTGATTTAAATACTTTAAGTGATGGAAAATCTATCTCATGTAACAGGTAAGTCATTCCAGTGGCTAACTGCCCTCACTGGTAAAAATGTGCACTTGATTTCTAGTCAGAACTTGTCTTCTTGGAGCTTCCAGCCACTGGATCTGCTACGTTAAAGAGCCTTCTTCTATCAGAACCTTGTCCCCAAATAATTAGTTCTAGACTATAATAAAGTAATCTCTTAACCTTCTCTTTGGTGACCTAAAGAGATTGCACTTCTGGAAAACCTGCCTTAGTGAGACTAAAGATCTTGAATCATTCTTGTAGCTCTTCTTTGAGCCCTTTCCAATTTTCCAACGTCCCTTTTGAAGTGTGGACACCAGTGTGGACACCTGGATATTGGCAGTGGTCTCCCTAGTGCTGTATGCAGCAGTAATAACACTTCCCTGCTCCTGCGTTTCATTCCCATTTGTACCTCTGAGAATCACGTTACTCTCTTAGCTGTTGCATTACGCTAGGAACTCATGCTCAGTGAGTTTCCACCATGACCTACTATATTTTCCTGTCATTGGCAATGCGTAGCCAGAGTCTCCTGGGCCGGCTCCCCCAGGGATGTGCAGGTAGAAGGGACGGCATTGTCTGGGTTGTGGGCTTGGGCTGAGCCCAAATATGAGTGCAACAGGGCTGAGTCAGAACAGAGCTCGTTCAGGGCACCGGTGTCCAAGGGGACGTTCAGACACAAAATCCCATTGTGAGTAAGGGATCAGAGGACTTTGGCTGGGGATGCCCTGTTCTTTATCTTGGTCTCTTGGGGAGAGACTGGGAGAACTTTCATGTGCTTCTGGGCTCCAGGGGAACTGAGGGGGTGCACGGGAGTAACTCCTGGCTGCAGAAAGGGACCTGTCAAAGGCAGCAAAGACACCACAACTCCAGGCAGTTTGGGAATGGGGTCCTGACTGAGAGACACCCCCTCTTGGCAGCTCATCACCCCTCCATCCCCACTCATTGCACTGGCTCCCCATGGATTGTAGGGGTTAACCCTCAAGGCCCTCCATGGAAGTGACCTAAGATGCCTCACAAAGCGGCCCTCTCTTCGCCAGGATGAGCTCCCTCCCTGGGGACTTGGAAGCGGTGCGGGGCCTGGGCTTTGGATCTCCTCAGCAGAGATGATAACGAATGCGAGTCTCACAGCCTTCAGAGCCAAAGGCAGCCCCCACTACTTCACCTCTGCTTCCCCCACAGCTGCAGGTCAGAGCTGAAGACAAGAAGAGAGGGAGAAAAAAGGGGGAGGCAAGAAGGAAGAGAGACAAGGAGGACAGAAGAAATCAATGACTACAAGAGTAACAGTGCTGGCCTTGAGGGAAGTGCTGCTGACCTAGAGGGATTTTAGTTTTGTACTTTCGGAGGAGCTCAAACACTACAATGATGGGAGTAGGGACCTCGATGGAGTGGACTGGGAAGGCCTCTCCCAGCTCCCCAGGGTGCACTCAGGGCAATACCCGCGCCACATTCACTTGAGCAGTGGCAATGGATTTTTCTCTCAAATCTTTTTTAGTTGATTTCTTTTTGCTTGGTCTGCTAGGGACCATGGTCCCATCAACCGCAGACATTGTATTGGAAGTGAAATCACAGGAGAGTGGGGTTTTTGTTGTTTTTTTTAAACGAGTTTAAAGAGGCAGGAAATCCAAATGCCTGTGAAGAGTCATTTACTGCCACCCCACGTAGCGGTGGTTTTTTTG
Source organism: Macrochelys suwanniensis (assembly GCA_033296515.1). Classification (NCBI taxonomy): domain Eukaryota; kingdom Metazoa; phylum Chordata; order Testudines; family Chelydridae; genus Macrochelys; species Macrochelys suwanniensis. Next base: position 1,601,901 of record CM065781.1, on the reverse strand, counting down.
TTAAACACAATCACTCTGTTTCATATCCGAATGGCTCTGCAAGAGGGATGTGTTGTGTTCAGCTCTTAACAAACCAACAAACCAGCCTCTGTGTAAATGTTTTATCCTAACAAGAGGACAAAGCTAGTAGAACGACCATATCCCAGTGTTAGCAGGTAGCAGGTAATATAGCCCCTTCTTAGCCAGCAGCACACATGGCACCGCCGTTAGCCAGCCATGCTCACCCCGCTCTACACAGCTAAGCTCAAACGGCCCCAAATATGACTTTTGTATCACACGGACGATCGCTCCTGCGGGGTTTATACTATTCCATTCTATTGGGGTTCTTATCCCACCCTGGTCAGCACAATGTCTGATCACTTCCAGCAGTGCATTCTGGGATGTGACTCATATCTGTCACACGTGGTTCATTCTTTCCGTCAGTGGCTCCCCAGGGGTATAACTGGATGTGCAGTAGTGTTCTGTTTTGAGGGTTCTTTATTCCATGAATATGTACGTCTTGTTCTGGTCATGTTGTTCTGTATCTGCACTAGCCAAGGCAAGTGAAAGAAATGTGCCTCGCACTTTGAGCCGTAGGTTGTGATGTTTGTGAAGGTGCTTGGCGGGTTCATTCTGCAGTCTCAGGCCGATCCCTGTGACAGGACTCTTGTGCAGATGAGCGTTACCCTTCTTGCAGAGTGTTCCTTTGGGCCAGAGGAGCAAAGCTGCCTGCGCTTTAGGTCTTTGTCCCAAAGCGTCAGGTTCTTTAGATGCACTGTGCCCAGGCCTTTACACACCTTGAAGATAAAGTTCACTCCCTATTCTATGGGGAGCCAGCATAGAGAGTGGGGGACAGGAGTGACGTGCTCCTGGTAGTTTCTGCTACTGAGGAGATGCGCTGCAGCATACTATACGCGTTGGCGTTTCCTAAGAGCTGATGGCATCATGCCCAGGTATGTTCGTTGCTCCAGTCCAGAGGGTGGTCACAAAAGTGTGTATAAGCCAGGCCAGGTCAGCATCCGCCAGGATTGGACGGGCTCTCCTAAACCAACCAGGGATGGTACAAATCACTAATCCCAGATGCTGATTAGTCATTAATATGAACGATGAAACAGATTAGTACTGTTCTGTTGCATTTGAAATAGAAGCTATATAATGGAAGACTTTAGCACAATATTATGTTGTACGATAAAACAAGTCAGACTGTAAAACATGCAATCACCATGCTTATTACATAATACTTCTTATTTTAAAAGAAAATATAATTTCCAGATAATCTCATACATTTTTAATACAAACTATTAGGAAAGAGTGATTATAACCAATTGACATTTGCAGTTCATATCTATCTTCCTTAAAAACGGATTGTGCAAATGCAATAGAAATTCACTCCATTATGGTAAATACTGGACACATTTCACCTACAGGGGCTTACATTAAAAAGGAGCCGTTTATTGTATTGCACTCACACTAGCTGTCTCAGATACTAAAGGAAAAGGACAAACACTATGCTATTATGATATTGAACTCATTGTGAGAATTTGTGGCACTCTAACCTTCTCCTGGAAGGTAGCATCCCCCACAGATGATATCAGTGAAATAAAATGATGGCTTCCTGTATAGTGTATGCTAATGTCATGTAGGCCCTCTCACATCCTGACCCGGAATTTGGGACAACCCAAACCAAGATTTTCAAAAATAGGAACCTAAAATGAGGCTCTTAAAGCCATATTTAGGCATTTAAATAAGTGACCAGATTTTCAAAAGGGAAGAGCACCCAGAATTTCACACTGGTTACTTTTCAAAAGACAAGTGAATTCCAGAACAGAACTTTGGCAGTTTTGATTCAAGCTGGCCCCTGTGCAGAGAGGCATATGTGCCACTCATGTTCTACCTGACGCTGCAAAATATGCTTGGATTTGGGCAGCTTTCAGTCACCTGAGACATCACCTACCCCTGATAATGGGCGGGCCAGATGGTGCTATTGCTTTTCTCATGCCAGGTTCAATTCAAGTTACTCAGAAGAGAGCCCATAAATCCACTAAGACAGAGAAGAGCACTGTACTGCTAACTGACTGAAGTCCAGGCTTGCTTTCCAGTAAGGTCAAAGGATGTTATTTGTGGCTTGACATTTCTGTTTGAGTCTTGCTGTTGTCAATGCTACCAGATCACTCCATGGTGGGTTTATGAAAAATGAACATTTGTCATTTTTGCCTCAAATTCTGTTCTAAAGGAAAGATTTTTTTGCAGGCAGGGAAGTGTTATTTGGCCACGACAAGCTATTTTCAATACAAAACCATGGCAAGTGTCCAGCTGGGGATAATACCTGAAAAATCACAGAGGTGCCCACAGGGCAGAGAGCTGTGCAAATGACAGATTCTTCCTTTGGGGCTCCCTCTGCAGCTGCTCTCAGATGAGCCCGTTGGCCCGGCACAAGGTTTAAGTACTGCACGGCGCGAGCAAAGGGGTACAGAAGCATGCTCCGGTTCCCCCTGCAAAATGAGCTTGTTACAACCTGCTTCTACTGGAGACGTATTGATCAGCCTTAGCGTGGACTTAGAGCTGGGGCACTGTGCCCACCGGATGTGCTTTTCACAAAGATCTTTTTATTAATTGAATTACTCTTTCAACGGATTTTGAGATCTTTACAGCTTAATTTCTTGAAAAATAAATAAAACTGAAGGCTAATCATGACATACAGCAAAGCTGAAGGAGCCACACAAAGGTTCACCTCAGGTAGTAGAGAAATCACATGGCATATGTGTTGATAAGGGCAGCATTATTCAAGTGACAGCGTCGTCACTGAAGTCCTCTTCAATTAGTGAAGTCTGTACTATCAGACAAAGCCTGAAGTAGCTTGGGTCCTGCATCACTAGCAGATAATGGTTGCATTTCCATAGCATTGCTAGGAAGGGTTACTCTGGGGGATGAGATGTAGAATTCTCAGAGGTTTTGTTTAAGTTTAAAGAGAATGTTTCCCCTAATTCCATAAATACTTTCCCACTGTGTACTATAGAATCCAAGACAGGGCTAAAGTTAACTGGATTTCACCATGTGTGGGTCACCCCCTCTTAACGAACAGAAGTGATGCCTGGATGACTCATTACCTGAACATCTGATCCTGGCTGTTCTCAAAGACAGGATACTGAATTAGATGGAACTCGGATCTGATCCAATCTGGCCATTCCCATGTTTCTATGACTCACCAGCGTCAACAATCACTTTAAAAGAAGATAAAATCTCCAATGCTTAGTGAGTAGGAAGCAGGTTCTCACGGGGCAGGCGTAAAGGGAAGGACAAAGCCACTGAAGTCAAAATAAGGCTTTCCATTGACTTCAATGGCTTTTGTATCAGACTTTTAAACTCCTGCCTTTGCCATCTGTAACTGTTTAAATGATTACTGATTATTAGTGTAAGCAGAGTCAGGATGAGCCCCATCCTGACATCTGGTGGTGAGTCATGGCAAAGAACTTCAGGGGCTGATCTCATTTGCATAGGCACACCCACCCCACCTAGCATGAGCCCATAATAGCCCAAATGGTCACTTTGGGCTGCTGTAGGATCCCCAGTGGAGCGGCTTGCTGTGAAGGCTGCAGTAGAACCCCCAGAGAGGTGGGGCGGTTGGCCTTAGACCACACAAGGTGCTCTTTTACCTCCCCCCACCATTTCCACTTGGGGGGAGGGGCTCTGCAAATGAACTTTTGAACTCTGGGGCTGCACTGACCAGGGACAGAGACTTTTGGGTGCTGGACTTTGGGGTTGTTGGACTTTTGGGACTTTGGGTGACTTTTGGGTTGCTGGACTCAAGAACCCAAGGGACAGGACATGGCCCAATTTGCTGGGGTGGCTCTTGGCACTCATGGTTTGGTTATGAATCCTGTTTGTGATGTTTTCCCAACATAATGCTGCATTGTTTCTCTCTGTCATTAAAAAGCTTTTGCTACACTCAGACTCTGTGCTTGCGAGAGGGGAAGTATTGCCTCTTAGAGGCACCCAGGGGGGTGATATATATTTGTCCCAGGTCATGGGGGGGGGAGAGGCTCAAGCTGGTTTTGCATTGTGTTATTGGAACGGAACCCCTAGATACTGAACCCGGCCCTTGTTGCTGCCAACTCTGACTTGCAGAAGGGTTACAATAGCAATAATGTTTTGTATGTATATAGAGAATACGATAAATATCCTAAACACAGTAAATGACAAGTGTTTACAGGTACTCGCTATAAGCAGATAATTCATTGCAAAAATATACACAGGTGATTTGTCAATACTATTTTTCTTGTGAAGTAGAGCATCTACTGATAGAGTGAATTTTATCTGTGGGTTTTGTTACTTTTTCCAGCACCTAGAGTGTTCTTTTCAGTGCCTGGGCTTTTGTCTGTGAAAACAGCCTGCTGTCCCAGCCAGTCTGCAGCCAGTCAGACCAAATCAAAAAAGGGAATGAACAGCACACAGTCACCTACGTAGGGTGTAAATTGGAAGTGTGGTTGGGAGTGCTGTCCCAGATGGGGGTGGAAACAAGACTTGTGTCAACTTGTGGTCTATGAGACATCCAAAAGAGGTCTAATTTGGACAAGGCAGCATTCACACCAGGCCCTGAAATGAATGATGAACAAATGAGAGTTTGTACAGATGTTGGAATTGCTTCTACCTTGCTGGTCCATGGGTTATATAGCTTATCAAGAAAAAGAAAAAAGCCCTCCACATGTCAGAAGCAGCGGAGGGTGCTCAGCACTGCGCAGGATCGAGCCCTATGTGAAATGCCGGTAAAATGTCCCAGGGGTGAGTGAAATTCTCCCTGCTGTGCAGGGCCCCTCGTAGCAGGTGCTCAGGTGGCCCTGGTGCTCCCAGTGTCCTGCTGAGGCCGGCCCTGCTGTGCTGGTTCTGAGCATTCGGACAGTGACTGGACAGTGAAGAGGACGTTGAACCTGGGCTCACCTCACAGGCAGATCTAGTAACTGCAGCTCCCGCCATGAGGGCATGGACGTTTTCCTCCCAGCCTCCACGGACACGGAGCCTGAGTACTCAGCCTGTCGGTCGGGTTCCTGACTCTCGTCCCAGTAGAATCCTATAATGCTGGGACGGTGGGAACAGGGGGGAAAGTAGAGAGACGCACAGAGAGATCTCCTTAACAGGAGACCTCTCTTGGGTCAGATTTGTAGGGGGCCTCTAGAGATGGAACCTTTGCAAACTCACCTGTTTGTGGGCATCAAACTCCACCTTTTGGGTTGGAAAAGCTGCAATTGTCACAGGAACTCAGCGGGATGAAAATTTGTTGGATGTGATGGGGTGTATAAGCCCCACACTGGGTCTGATGGGGTTAAGAAACTATTCTGGGCCATGGGGTTCCACCTGCAGAGATGAAGGATGAGCCTAAACGAGAGCCAGGCAGCTCAGAAGAGGAGCAGACAGGAGGAGGAGAGATCTGTTTTGGGAGTGCCTGAGTAATGACACAGCTGCCGTCCTGGCTGCAGGGGAACAGGTCAGCAAGCAGCAGCTACCCCAGAACCCAGAGGAGGGACTAGTCTTTCCCTTTGACTAGGGAATCCTTCACTAACTCCTGGTGGGTCATTTGCTCTTGGTCACGCCCTGGCCTGGAAGAGTAAGTGGTAGCAAGAGGCCCACGGAGGCCGTCCTGGAGTGCTCTGGGTGGTGGCTGTTGCTGCCTCTCATCGGGTCCTGGGCCAGGGGCTGGTGGAGTGGGAGGGCCCTGGTTCCCCTACCAACCAGTCCCTCAGGAAAGGGGCACAAACCCTTTCTTCCTTTCCCACAGCACATCCTCCGGGGGACGAGAGATTGTATTGTTTCTGGTGTCACGATGGGCAGTCATGAATGTGTGTTCAAATTACTGAAGACCAGGTGCAGAAACACAAGAATGTTGTAACCTATAGTTGCACTGGAAATTGTGTATACACAATTAGGGGAGTCTTTTGCATCACAAATAGATGAGAAAATTATCAGTTTTTCTTAATATATTTTACATATAAACATTTTTTATGAACGTTCATATACAAATGCCTCTTTTTGGGGGGGGAAATGGAGCAAGCTGGAAAATTTCACATATTTACCCAGGAAAAACAGGTTTTCAAGACAAAATGTAACTAAAAAGCAATACAAGACAAAACCATAAACCCCTGAGACTTTGATTACAATCATTGCAAAAAGTCCTATCAATTCCTTTGTTTTAATAGCAATGAGAAGTTATTCTTCAATCACTCTCTCCTATTGAAGCTATAGTGTTGTGATAAATTAGCAGCTATTAAAATACTCTTCACGTATTCTATTGGTGAACTCAACAATTAATGGGCTTGATTGTATTCAAAATAGTGGCAATCTTCAGGGTATATACAATATATATATAAGATGAAGGTTCAATACAATTGAAAAACTTTCTAAATTATGTTTGGCTAATTAATTCACCCCATAATTGCAAAATTAGCTTCTTTGTGTTCAGTCATAGTGTAATATCACTTACTTGGCACCACAGAGACTTGGTGGGATAAATCTCATGACTGGAGTATTGTATAGAAGGATCTCACTTGTTCAGGAAGGACAGAGAGGTAAAAAAGGGAGGAACTGTTATACATATTCTGAGATACAAAAGGAGGTGAGACACAGACTAGTTGAAAGTTTCTGGATAAAGTTAAAAGGGGAGAAAATATAGGTCATGTCATGGTAGGCCTCTACTCACCCAAATCAGGAAGAGAAGGTGAATGAGGCATTTCTAGAACAAATAACAGAAATATCCAAAATACAATGGAGGACTTTAACTACCTAGATAGCTGCTGGAGAAGAAACATGGCAAAAAACAAAATGCCCAATAAGTTATTGGAATGTGTTAGAGGCAACAGCTTCTTTCAGAATGTGGAGGAAGTAATCGGGGGGCAGCCATTTACAGTTTGATTCTAACAGGGAGGAATTGGGTATGAATCCGAGGATGGAAGGCAATTCGGGTGAAAGTGGTCAAGAAATGAGAGATTTCATGATTCTAGGGAAAGGAAGGAGCAACAGCAAGAAATTAAAAGACAATGGACTTCAAAAAGGCAGACTTTAAAAATGCAGAGAACTGATAGGTAACGAACCATGGGCATAAAATCTAAGGGGTAAAGGATTTAATCAGAGATGCCAGTTTCAAAGAGACAATGTTAAATCAAAGGAAGAAAGAGAACCAGGGGAACTACAGAGCAGTCAGCCTCACCTCAGTCCCTGGCAAAATCATGGAGCAGGTCCTCAAGGAATCCATTTTGAAGCACTTGCAGGAGAGAAAGGTGATCAGGAACAGTCAACATGGATTCACCAATGGCAAGTCATGCCTGACCAACCTGACTGACTTCTATGATGAGATAACTGGCTCTGTGGATATGGGGAAAGTGGTGGACATGATGTATCTATTTTTAAAAGGGGGAACAAAGAGGACCCAAGGAATTATAAACCAGTCAGCCTAACTTTAATACCTGGAAAGATACTGGCACAGATGATTAAATAATCAATTTGTAAGCACCTAAAGGATAATAGGGTTATAATGAATAGCCAGTCTGGATTTGTCAAGAACAAATCATGCCAAACCAACTTAATCTCCTTCTTTGACAGAGTTACTGGACGAATGGATAGGGGGAAAGCAGTAGACATGATATAGGCTGATTTTTTGCTAAGGCTTTTGACTATTTATTTAGAAAAGCTGGACATGCATAAGTCCATGGGTCCAGATCTAGTGCATCAGAGGGTACTGTGGGAATTGGCTGATGTGACTGCAGAGACATCGGCCATTATCTCTGAAAACTTGTGGTGATCGGGGGAGGTCCCGGATGATTGAAAAAAGGCAAATATAGTGCTCATCTTTAAAAAAGGGAAGAAGGAGAACCCGAGGAACTACAGACCGGTCAGCCTCACCTCAGTCCCTGGAAAAATCATGGAGCAGGACCTAAAGGAATCCATTTTGAAGCACTTGGAGGAGAGGAAGGTGATCTGGAACAGTCAACATAGATTCACCAAGGGCAAATCATGCCTGACCAACCTAATTTCCTTCTTTGATGAGATAACTGGTGCTGCGGATATGGGGAAAGTGATGGATGTGATATATTTTGACTTTAGCAAAGATCTGATATGGTCTCTCACAGTATTCTTGCCAGCAAGTTAAAAAAGTATGGATTGGATGAATTGACTATAATGTGGATAGAAATCTGGCTGGATTGTCGTGATCAACGGGTAGTGATCAACGGCTCGATGTCTAGTTGGCAGCCGGTATCAAGTGGAGTGCCCCAGGGGTCAGTACTGGGGTCGGTTTTGTTCAATATCTTTATTAATGATCTGAATGATGGGATGAATTGCACCCTCAGCAAGTTTGCGGATGACACTAAGTTTGGGGGAGAGGTAGATATGCTGGAGGGTAGGGATAGGGTCCAGAGTGACCTAGACAAATTGGAGGTAGTGGAATCTCCATCCTTAGAGGTTTTTAAGGCCCGACTTGAGAAAGCCCTGGATGGAATGATTTAGTTGGGGTTGGTCCTTCTTTGAGCAGGGGGTTGGACTAGATGACCTCCTGAGGTCTCTTCCAACCCTGATACTCTATGATTCTATGGTCCTACATGAGATTCTCATAAGCAAGCTGGGGAAATGTGACCTAGATGAAATTATTCTAAAATGAGTGCATAACTGTTTGAAAGACTACTCAAAGAGTAATTATCAATGGTTTGCTAGCATACTGGGAGGGCATATCTGGTGGGGCCCACAGGGGTCAGTCCTGGGTCTGGAACTATTCAGTATTATCATTAATGACCTGGGTGATGGAGTGTAGAGTACACTTATCAAATTTGTAGATGACACCAAGTTGGGAGAGGTTGCAAGCACTTTGGAGGATTACAACCTCAACCTGAGTCAACAATGTGATGCTGTTGCAGAAAAAACAAATGGAATTTTGGGTTGCATTAACAGAGCCATAGCATGCTATTCATGGGAGGTGATAGTACCACTCTACTAGGCGCTGGTTAGACCTCAGTTGGAGTACTGTGTCCAATTTTGGTACCAATGTATAGAAAGGATGTAGAGAAACTGGAAAGATCCAGAGGTAAGTGACAAAGATGATCAAACCATACAAGCAGAGGCTGAAGCAACTGGGTATGTTTAGTCTGGAAAAAAAGGAGATTAAGTGGGACATGATAGAGGTATTCAAATACTTGAAAAACTGCCCAAAAAAAGATGGAGAACAGTTGTTCTCTCTCGCCACAGAAAGAGCAGGACAAGAGGCAAAGGGTTCACACTACAGCATAGCAGATTTAGATTAAATTTTAGGAGAAACTTCCTAACTGTAAGCACAGTAGGACAATGGAACAGATGCCTAGGGAGATGGTGGAATCTTCCTTCAGCAAAGTTTTTCCAAAGGATCCTGGATAGCCACCTGTCTTGGCTGGTTTAGACCAGTGGTTCTCAAACTTCATTGCACCGCAATCCCCTTCTGACAACAAAAATTACTACACGACCCCAGGAGGGGAACCGAAGTCTGAGCCCACCCAAGCCCTGCTGCCCTGGGCGGGGGACCCAAAGCCCAAGGGATTCACCTCTGGGCAGGGGGGCTGTAATTTGAGCCCTGGCACCCAGGGCTGAAGCCCTCAGGCCTGTGCTTCAGCCCCAGGTGGTGGGGCTCGGGCTTCGGCTTTGGCCCCAGGTCCCAGCAAGTCTAATGCCAGCCCTGGTGACTCAATCAAAACAGAGTCGCGACCCAGTTTGGGGTCCCAACCCGAAGTCTGAGAACCGCTGGCTTAGACACAACAAATCCTACATCTTGGCAGGGGGTTAGACTAGATGACCCTTGCAGTCCCTGCTAACCCTGTGATTCTATGATTCTATGTATATGGGGGGAAATATCATGACTAATAAAAGGAGTCCAACTTTTTCCTGGCTTTTTACTTGTTTCCAGAATGACAAACAGGTTTAATTTCAAAGCTTTCTAGAAAATCTCTTCAATATTTAAACTGATCTCCTAGGGTAACTTTGCAAATGTAAATCTTCTCCTTTTCCCATTTATCAGTGGTGAACACCCCATTGAAATAAAATGAGGGATGACTCAAACCTCAGGAAATAATTCTAGTTATTAAAAACTCAGCCCATTCAAATTGTTGGAATGAATTTTTGACATAATTTCCAGAGATGTTAAACCAGCAGTAAGTCCCTATTTCAAACAGATGGACCATTTGGTTACTAGGTTACAAAAAACCCCACCAATGACAAAGTTAGAGAGCTAGAGAATGGTGCCCTGAAGTCCTCCCCCGCACACACACACCACTCTTGTACATGAGTATAGAGGGGAAGGTCATCCGCTGATGTAAATCAGTGTTGCTCCATTTCAATCATCTGCATATGTTCTCTAATTTCTTATAGTAAATTAAGATGAAGACCAGGAAATTGAGAATCTCTGGAAGGCTACTATAAGTAACACACATAAGTGAGCCTACCCACAGCATAGGATGCACCATTTAACAGGGCCACATGGGACATGTTCAAAAATTCCCCTAGTAGCCCAGAGAAGACTGACATTTTCCCCATCACAGACTCTTTCTGCTCATTGTTGCGGCAACATTCCTCTTCGATCAGTCCTTCAGCAAAGGCATGACTCTGCTGGGGGAACCAGGTGCTTGGATTCCCCTCTCAGCCTTCCTAGTGGTGGCCAGGAGGGGGCTCTCGCTAGGATCTATGACAGGCTCTAACAAGGCTATGCCATATGCAGTGGGTCGAGGAGTAAAAGTTGTCTGACAAAATCCTCAGTTCCTTGTTCTATTGCTCAACACCATGAGTATAGCAAATATGTTCAAAAGGCATAAACTATATCAACTTCCCCATCTTAAAAGATTGTATCTGAATATTTTGACAAAGGTATAATTGCTATTTTTGTTCTATGGACACTGACGTCATGTGAAATACACTCAAACTGGTGAATCACCTTCCTTAGGGATTCTTCAGAGTGCTTAACACGTCCATGGGGGTTTTCAGGGACTGTTATATCAATGAACGGGAGGTGTCTATTGTACAATGACAATGGAACACCCATGGATATCTTCCTCCCCGTGGGAGCCGCAGAGGCAGTGTTCAATCCGTTCCATTTATTCACGACAAGGTCTCATGTGGTAGCTACTCTGCCACCTCAATAAAGGAGCTATAGCATTTTCAAACAATGAATGTCTCTGGGGTTTAGTACGTGTTTCTTATTAATTTGCACCGAAGCTGATAGGATGCTAACGTTTAAGAAACAACACAGATATTCATCTACCTTCCTCCAAAGGAAAAACAAATAAAAAATCTAATTCCTTTTAATGGTGAGAGGCATATCCTCTGCCATTGTCCCGGTCGGACCTCAGTAATGTCTCTCCTACTTTCACTCCACATTGCAGATAGCAAAGGAAATGTAGCAGGGAAAACAGGGCTGTATTTCACTGTTAAGTACCTTAGCTCTTTAAAATTCAAATGACTTAATTATTTGCCAAATGTAATTAGTGCAACTAAGCCCCTTTTCAGTTAGAATGTGTAAAAAGGTGTTAGGAATATCTTAGCGCCTGCATGTTGGTGCTGGGGAGTGATAATCTTCAGCCATTCGCCCTGTTTCTCGGGGAATCTTTTATGCCATGGTTTAGTCTGTCGAGATTTCCAGCAGCTGATAAATTAAGAGCCCCTAAAATGAGGGGTTTAGGCTGCAAAGACTGAAATAACCCAGTACTGACCATCCCCCTGGATCAACACCTGGACGAGCGTTTAAGTGGGTCTGGGGGGAAGCCCCAGGCAGGTGTTACTGTGGGAAGGGGCAAACAGGCCTGTTGCTCTTAACACAATTCCATCCCTTGGGGGCCAGAGTCCCGCTCTGCCCTGTTACTTAGGTCCTACCAAATTCATGATCCATTTCGGTCAATTTCATGGTCATAGAATTTAAAAATTGTAAATTTCACTATTTCAGCGATTATATATGAAATGTCACTGTGTTATAAGTGTAGGGGTCCTGACCCGTAAAGGAGTTGTGGGGGGGAGAGGGTCACAAGGTTATTGTAGGGGGGTTGCGGTACTGCTACCCTTACCTCTGTGCTGCTGGCAGGGCGCTGCCTTCAGAGCTGGGCATCTGGCCAACAGGCGCCACTCTCCAGCCACCCAGCTCTGAAGGCAGCAGCGCAGAAGTAAGGGTGGCAATACCATGAGCCCCCCCGAAATAACCTTGCAAGCCCCCTGCAACTAGGGTGACCAGATAGCAAGTGTGAAAAATCGGGATGGGGGTGGGAGGTAATAGGAGCCCATGTAAACAAAAGCCCCAAATATCAGGACTGTCCCTATTGAATCGGAACAGCTGGTCACCCTACCTGAAACTCCCTTTTGGGTCAGCGCCCCCCCCCCCCCCCCATTTGATAAATGCTGGTCTCCTCTGTGAAATCTGCATAATATAGATAAAAGCACACAAAAGACCAGATTTCACAGGGGGAGACCAGATTTCATGGTCCGTGACGTGTTTTTCATGGCTGTGAATTTGATAGGGCCCTACCTATTACCCCTAAGTGCAGCTGAGCTTTGAGAGAGGGATCCTTGTGCCCACCAGATCACGGGGCCAATTCTGCATCAGCCTAGTCCCCAGAATAGACAGAGCAGCCTCAAGACCAACAGCCATCTGATGGCTGGAGATGCATCAACAGCCTGACCACATCTGCCTTTTTCTAACTATGCCTCTTATGCTGGGGGCTGGGGAGGGAAATGCCCTACAAATCCCCAGTGGCTGGACACTACCAAAGGGTTACCCTACAGATTGAGAATTCTCCACTGTCCGGAGCCTCTGGCTTTAGAGCATCCATGGTCTGCCAGAGTCATGCATGGTTGCCCTGAAGGACCAGCTCAGTAGTTTTAGAGTCATTAAAGCCAATGAGCAAAGCAAGTTCACCCACCATGCGATAAAAAAAATCAGAGCAAGGTTTCTATTGCAAGATGCTGGCAGTGGGGAAGTTAGCATAACACCAGGAAAAATGTGATCATGGTGTCCTGTACTGCGTCCACTGATCAGACTGTTGCTATAGAGGATGTAGTGTCTCTCTCTGGGTACGTCTATACTTACTTCCTGGTTCGGCGGGAAGCAATCGATCTTCTGGGATTGATTTATCGCGTCTTGTCTAGACGCGATAAATCGATCCCGGAAGTGCTCGCCGTCGACGCCGGTAATCCTGCTCCGCGAGAGGAGTACGCGGAGTCGACGGGGCAGCCTGCCTGCCGCGTCTGGACCCGCGGTAAGTACCTTTTAGTTCGAACTAAGATACTTCGACTTCAGCTACGTTATTCATGTAGCTGAAGTTGTGTGTCTTAGTTCGAACCGGGGAGTTAGTGTGGACCAGCCCTTAGATAGGTAAGATAAACACATTTATAAAAAATACCAACGCGGATTCCCCCATTCCCCAGTACATTTTGAAGTCATAAAGGGCTTATGATGCAAATACTGAGACAATCCTACCAATTGTGGTACAATTTCATGAACTTGTTTGGCTCATCATTGCAAAAACTCAAAGCATGGCTGTTGCTGGGAGGGGGGTTTCCATCACTGAAGAAGAAAATGTATATTCATATATAATGTCTGTAGGAGCCAAGCTGACAACAGATGAGTTTTTTAAATCTGGGGTAATTATATGAATGAGAATATATCTCAATTTTTACCTTTTCCGAACATAGATTCCTTATCTGATTCCAAAATGTAATTAGTGCAACTAAGCCACTTTTCAGCTAGAACATGTAAAAAGGTGTTAGGAATATCTTAGCACCTGAATGCTGGTGCTGTGGAATGATAATACTCAGACATTCCCCTTGTTCCTGTAGGTATCTTGTATCTTTTATGCCCTGGCTATACATGGCTTCACTGAAGTGACAAAATCCAATTGACCTGACTGAAGCTGGAATTTAACCCATAGTGAACAGCAGAGACAACAAAAATGTGAATTAAAGAAAATAGCACAATTTCTCACCAAAATATATATGATATGAAATGAGATATATTATAACAGAAAGAAATACATGTTTTAGTTCTGTTTTTTACTAATTAAACCATATTTATCTTTACAGACTCTTTATGAGAGTATGGCAGCTGTCCCTATGAAGCATATGACTCATGTAGGTAAAATAGTCCACACAGTTAGACTTTGACTTTTAAAGGGCAGCAGTGTCTAGAACAGGGTGTGCATACTGGGGGAAATGCCCCCCTTATTCCCACAAACAGTACGGTGTGGGCGGGGCAAAGGCCCCGTGCTGGCCCTCTGCACAAGGAGGAATTTCACCCAGGGTCTCCTAGTGAACGTATTTGCCTGTGCACAGCTCACTGAAGAGTGAAGAGAAGGACCAAGCCCTAATGCTGCCCTAATAGTGTTGTTGGGGGGGGGGTGTGCATCTTAAATATTTTATTGTATATAAACTAGATACAGACTCAGTGCCACATAGTCTAGAAATTGTATAAATCAGTGTCATAGTTTTGTCGTGTTCCTTTCCTGGGCTCCTGCCTTTGAATGGTCTCAGGAGACAATGAATAAAACCAGCACTTTGGGATCCAGACCAAGAAAAGGGAAAAATCCATAACGAGGAGGGCGCTTTGCTGGAGTAACAGATGCATTGCTGCACACATTTTATCCCACCTTTAAAAACCATCAATGCTTTCTCAGTGATGGAACATCAGTAAAGCAATAACTGTTCCACAACCAGCACACAAGAAGCTGTTCTGCATACCACATAAATGGCTGATTACATCCAGAAAATCTTCCTTAGTGCAAAATGGTTAGAGTTTGCTGTGCTCCTGTTTTGTCCAATAAATATTGCCAGTGTAGTGACTTGTGCAGTGACACATCCGCAGGCATAGAAAGAGCGGCATTTAAAAGAGAACACACCCTCATTAAGGAGAATTCAGAAACGATACATTTTCTATCCCAGGCTGGTTGCCCTTATGTGGGTAACACACCCAGGCTGTCGACAGACTGATATTGGGGAAAACCAGAAATAACATTTGCAAGGTTTCAAGAGTCGCCTTCTCTTCATCCTGTCTTAGAAAACGAGCAGGGTGGAGCTATGAAGAGAATGGCCCAGGGCAAATGGGGACCTCAGCATTTACCTAGGACACCTATATTAGCACCCTGGTGTGCTCTCAATTGTGCTGCCTCACCCTGCTCTCACGGGCCGGAGAGGAGAGGGTGACTTAACAGTTCCCCATTTCTTCTGCTGTTCCATAAATGGGGTCCAATGGCAGTTTTGGTCTGTTCTGGTGTAGTCTCTCTCTCCTGCTGGACTAACACAATTCACATGCCCACACCAGTCTGTGGACAGCGACAGCTACCTGACATACAACCAAACCTGGAACTTATCTGGCCTTTTATAAGGCCGATCAAATAACCCAGTGTTTTAGTGCCATGCGGAAGGGGGACGGGGATTCGTTATTTTCTAGAATGATGAGCATTGACCTAATTCTGCCCCCTTTCAAGGCAATGGTAAAATCCCCAAGGACTCCAGAATCTGACCAATGCCGAGCATCTTTGAACAGCCCCCTCTGTGCCCAGCTCAGCCCCAGTCTATCTCCTGTGGCCTGCTCCTGGCACATACAAGGCAGAACAAGCTACCCTCACAGCCCTGCTGGGAATACCCCTGGCATAAGGGGGCATGCCAGGACAGGATGAACTGGGGCTGCCGTGTATCGCATAGGGGGCCATTACAAACATGAATGAGTTAAAGCAGCCCGGGGGCAGCTTGAAGTTGTGCAAAGACCAAACTGACCTTTGGCGCCCCCAGGACTGCCAGACCCCCTGCCCTACTCCTCACCGGTCTGCAAGCACTGCTCAAGTGTCCTGGTGGGTCTGTCGCCTTGCCACAGGCCTCGCTCACAAAGGGATGGAGACTTCCAGGTGGTGAAGGAACCACTTCAAGGCCACAGCCAGGAAACTCCAAGCGAGAAGACAAGAGAACAGCTAATAATACCACCTGACAAAGGGATTGATATGTAATGGGAGCCACAGCTTCAGAAAACAGACTCCATAATAAAGAGGAAATTGCTGCAGATTCTAATATAACCAATGATCAACTATAGGGAGACAAAAAATCGCAGACAGTAATAATCTAGGCAGAACAGACGAAAAGAGAAATTGTCAGACTTTCTGTCAGCACAGTTATGGCTCTTTACAACCAGCCCATTCAATCGGATAGCGGCACCGGGCACTCTTAGGCAAAAGCACTGCCTCTGCCCGGCAGCTGGGGGGATTGTATAAACGTCCACAGAAATACTCGGATCCCACCTGCACCCGACTCATCCTCAGAGGAACGTATTGATCTGTGGGCGTTCAGAGCAGAGGCGATACGTCCTGACAGGGAACATCGCACGGATGCATACGCCCGACAATAGCACTTGCTCGAGTTCACCAAGTCTGGCACCTGGCTGCGGAGCAGCAGCATTGTCGTGTTTCTTAAGGGCAGCGAGACCTTCCTGGTGGAACGGGTTAAGCTCAGGGGGACTGGTGGGCACTGAAAAGCTGGACAGTCCCTAGTTGTCTGGGTGGAGTCTCACCCAAGAGCAGACTCTCGCCCCGTCCTCTGAACTGCTTGAGACTCTAGAGCCACGGGGCACCTGCCCTCTGTGAATTCAAGGCAGAAAGAAGGTCATCTGTCCAGCTTGGGCCCCACACTACAAGAAGGATGTGGATACATTGGAAAGAGTCCAACGGAGGGCAACAAAAATGATTAGGGGGCTGGAGCACATGACTTATGAGGAGAGGCTGAGGGAACTGGGATTGTTTAGCCTGCAGAAGAGAAGAGTGAGGGGGGATTTGATGGCTGCTTTCAACTACCTGAAAGGGGGTTCCAAAGAGGATGGATCTAGACTGTTCTCAGTGGTGGCAGATGACAGAACAAGGAGTAATGGTCTCAAGTTGCAGAGGGGGAGGTTTAGGTTGGATATTAGGAAAAACTTTTTCACTAGTAGGGTGGTGAAGCACTGGAATGGGTTCCCTAGGGAGGTGGTGGAATCTCCTTCCTTAGAGGTTTTTAAGGTCAGGCTTGACAAAGCCCTGGCTGGGATGATTTAGTGGGGATTAGGTCCTGCTTTGAGCAGGGGGTTGGATTAGATACCTCCTGAGGTCCCTTCCAACCCTGATATTCTATGATTCTATGAAAACAAGACACAGCCCCTGTCCTGAAAAGCTGTTATCTAAATCAACAACACAGACACAGATAGAGGGGAAACAGAGGCACAGACTGGGGAAGTATCTTGACCAAGGTCTCTGGTAGGCCTTGCTGGAGCCCTAGGCATAATTACGAGTGTAAACCAAAGTCTGTTAACCAGAGTAGGCCTGGCCTTAGCAGAATAGTGACACACAAGGTGTCAGCTCCCCAAGTAAGCACACCTTACCAGAGAGAATGGTACAAGGATACACAGATCTCTCAAGTAACTGCATAAATGGATTCCTAAGAGATAACACAGGAACACACCATCCCCTTGTAAGATAAGGAGGGGATGACAGGATAACGGATGAGGAATTTTTATTCGAACTAGCACGTACGAGCATAAGGGTGGTACCTAACCACATCTGGAGTGTGATACGTAACTCCTTTGGATCATCATATAAAAGGAGAAGTCCTAGGAGGGGCCTCAGTGTGCTGGTCATGGGGACAGGATCGTGGTGTGCTGAGTGAGCTGGCACCATTGTCCTGGACACACGTGCATTAGTGTATCTCTAGCTCCTACAGTGCACTAGTACCGTATCTGGCTGGTGTCTTCGCCAGCAAACCAAGCCTATGGTCTTTCTAATGACTAACATCAAGGTCTGTGAAATAACAGGCTGCCCTGTCTGCTGGCGCTGCTGACACTAGACCTCCAAGAACAGCAACACTAACAGCATTAGCATCACTGCGCTCGGAAACATCACCCCACCAGGTAAAGTGCAGGGACAGGGCTAGAACCCAGCCGCCCTGACTGCCAGCCCAGAGCCCTGACCTATGCAGCTCCCTTGCCCCGGCAATAAAACAACAGCACTGGTTTTATGAGTGAAAGTAGCTTTTAGCCCAGCTAGCTAGGGGTGAGCAGTTTAAAAGTATGCGATCAAGTACTAAAAATATCTGTTCTGCTAATTAGCATTATAGAAGCAGAATCGCAGAAGTGTCAGCAGTAGTTTTTATATAGATCATTTGCAATTTAAAAAAAAAGTTTGGTGTTACATTTGTCATAAAGAATAAATCTATATTCCCAAACAATGCTTAATCAGAACATTGATAATGGTTAATGAGCTGTGACTTATAATAAAAGTCATTTTTTAAACATGATGATGACACCCTGAGTTGAGAAAAATTTTGCTTGTCTTTTCCAATGACTAATGCAGCTTCTGTTCAGATTATTTATGGAAAAATGAGATAAGATAAATGTTAGGATTAAAAAAGGAGGTTGGAGGGAGGTTATTAATGGCGTTACTCAGGAGCTATCTTGGGACCAACCTTATTTAACATTTTCATTAACATCCTTGGCACAAAAAGTGGGAGTGTGCTAATAAACTTTGTAGATGACACGAAGTTGGAAGGTATTGCCAATATGGAGGAGGACCAGAACATCATACAAGAAGATCTGGATGACCAGGAAAATTTGAATAATAGAAATGGGATGAAATTTAGTAGTGCAAAGTCATGCATTTAGGGACTAACAACAAGAAATTTTACTGTAAGCCGGGGACTTATCAGTTGGAAATGACAGAGGAGGAAAAAACCTGGTATATTGGTCGATCACAGGATGGCTATGATGAGTTGCCAATGTGATGCGGCCGTGAAAAAGGCTAATGGAGTCCTACAATGCATCAGGCAAGGTATTTCCAGTGAAAACAGGGAAGTGTTAGTATCATTATACAAGTGAGACCTCACCTGGACTATTGTGTGGAATTCTGGTCTCCCATGTTAAAGAAAGATGAATTCAAACCAGAAGAGGTGCAGAGAGGGGACCTAGGCTGATCAAAGGATGGAGACTGAAAGGATGGAGACTCAAGGAGCTTGGCTTGTTTAGTCTAACCAAATGAAGGCTGAGGGGAACTATGATTGCTCTCTATAAATACATCAGAGGAATAAACAGCGGGGAGGGGGAGGAGTTATTTAAGTTAAGGGCTGATGCTGCACGGGAACAAATGGATATAAACTGGCCACCAGTAAATTTAGGCTTGAAATTAAATGAAGGTTTCTAACCATCAGAGGAGTGAAGTTCTGGAACAGTCTTCCAAGGGGAGCAATGGGGGCAAAAAAACTACAATGGTATTGCCTGCAGGGAGATATGGCCCATCTGCAACTATTATTTGCAAATATTTCCAATGGCCTGTGATGGGACACTAGATGGGGAGGGCTCTGAGCTACTACAGAGAATTCTGTCCCAGGTGTCTGTCTGGGTGGGTCTCGCCCACGTACTCAGAATCTAACCGACTGCCATATTTGGGGATGGGAAGGAATTTTCCCCCAGGTCAGATTGGCAGAGACTGACGGGGGGACGACAGGGTTTTGCCTTCCTCGACAGCATGGGTCACAGGTCACTTGCTGGTTTGAACTAGATTAAATGGTGGATTTTTTGTTATTTCAAGTCTTTAAATCAAGGTTTGAGGACGTCAGTAACTCAGACAGAGGTTAAGGGTCTATTACGGGAGTGGGTGGGTGAGGTTCTGTGGCCTGTGATGTGTGGGAGGTCAGACGAGATGATCATGATGATCCCTTCTGGCCTTAAAATCTCTGACTCTATAATGCAACAGTGAACCCGATCCTCTTTCATTTATCTGAGTTAGTTATTAGTGGTGAGCTGGACTGTACCATAGCTAATGCACCAAAACAGTCTCCAGTACAAAACCTTGTTTCCACACCCTTGTAACTTTTGGAAACATTCATCTGTTTCCCTAGAAAATCATGAAAAAACAACCGTTGAGTTATTACTGTTTTTGCCAAGTGTTGGCAGCATAGTTGGAGCTCTGTGCGATGTAGAGGCAGACATGATCCTTTCCTAGGGGAGTTTATAATTTACACAGATGATACCTGGGACATTGTCTAATTAAAATATAACCATGGAAGCCATTATTTCTACCACTGTTATAGACTTGCAACGAATCTTATACAAAATATAACGTATACAAAATATAACTTTTTTTAAACGGGGGAAAGAAAATATTCTCCCATTTTTTTAAACCCCCTCCCCTACACCTTTTCCAGTGGAGAAAAGGAGAAAAATGGGTGGGATTTTCCCTCCACCAATATGAAACCTCTTTTAAATAATAAAATAAAATCCAAAGACTGAATTGAAAAAATGAAAACATTTCATGAAGAGATTTTGAAAAAAAAACCAATAACAAAATCAATTATTAGAATTTTTGGGTGAGGGGTAGTTAGCATTTTGACTGTTCATTTTGCATTTGGGTTTATATATTTTTCTCCTAACCCCAAACATTTCTTTGCTTTTAACTTCACTGGACAGTTGTAACTCTTCCTGAAATTTCTTTTTTTGCCAGTTCTTTATTATTTTAGCAACCAATTGTCACATAGACACTCGAGTCTGATATTTTAATGCTTGATGCCATTTGAAAGATCGTATTGTGTGCTGTCATCAGGGATCACAGATTGGTGCGAACTCTAACAGATTTTCAGATAATGGTCAAGAAAGAGAAATAGAATTGAAGAGGCTGAAGAACAACAACAACATTGTCTGAAGAATGTGCACGTGGGATCCGATATCTTGTCAACTCTTAAGGCTCAGAAAATGCTCTATACATCTTTGGAAAGTGAGGGCTCCCAATGTGCCAGCGGCGTATCGCATTAGCTCCTATCCTTGGGGGTCCATAAGTACAAGCTGGTCAAAACTCTGAATTTCCATTCTGTGGGGATTCTGACATTTCAGGAAAAAAATGTTCGGAACATTTTCATTGTCAGATTATTAATTTTTGTTTTATCATTTTTATATTATTTTATTTTTTAGTATTTGAATTTTATTTTACATTATCCGTGCTGATTCCTGCCCTCCTCTCTTCCTGACTCACCGAGAGCAGTTCCAGACACAACAGCCTGCCAACGCCTAACGTCGAACCTTTAGAGAGTGTCGAGTGGTGGAGTCATACTGCTGTCCCTGATCCACAGCAGGCTCACGCCAACTCATTCCGTCTTGCGGTTACCATCTTCCGAATCATCCCACCCAGTTTCAAACCTCTCCAGAGATTCATCGAATCCTGCACATTCCTTCTCCCCGGCCCTCAGTCCCTTGGCGCTGCTGCCCAGCCTGACTGGAACGTTTTCTTTCACTGCCTCCCATTCCCAGACCGCTGTGTCCACTTTGTCCTGCAGTTAATTTGCAATAAAGTTTAGATGCTAACACCACCCTCTTTCCCGTTCCTTTCATTGGTGCATCTTTCCATTGCCCCAGTATAACCCCCCATCCCAATGTAATACATCCCCAGTTTAGCGCTCTCTCATTTTTATTCTTCCGTGCACAGATGACTGGCATGAAGGGTGAGGGTGTACCGAGGGAGACAGCCTGGTGCTAAGGGCAGGGTGCTTCTGCATCACCCCAGGGGTAGCTCAGAGACGGAATGTGCTTCGGGAGGCACAATTCTTCCTCTGTTTCCTCTTCCCTGACCATGAGGAAGATGCAGGCCATGATGCACCTATGCAGGCATTTCCATAGGCCTTAGCAGGGTGACAGCAAGAGCAGTGACATTTGTATCTTTACTGCTTTTAAATGTTGGCGTCTTTCATTCTCCCACCCGTCTTTACAGGCTGGGCTTTCCTTCCTGTAGAAAGCTGCTGCACCCAGGTCCATAAAGTGTTTTCTCTCTGCTCTGCCTCTGCAAAGTGTCTTATGACGGATAAGATGAAAGACTCTGCATAAAAAAACAAACCACTTTGTCATTCTCTGTTGTCTTTCTCTACAAGGCGTTTGTGGAGGAGGTACATCAGGGTCCCCATCAGCTAGAGGAATCCACTTCCTCGTGGATCAAACATGAAATCATGCACTTTTAGCCATGGGATGACACCATCTTTTTGTGGTACTTGGAGGTACAGGAATTGACGAGCATACAGGTAAGCAGCTGTACATTTAGCATGCAACACTTCTACGCGTACGGCATTCATAGATGTTATGCACAGACCGGGGAAATGAATAGGGGTGTCAGAAAGATCTTAGAAAGTGGGGACAAAAATTAACTTTGTCTGCAGGGGGACTTTATGGATGCCAATCAAATGTGAACTGGCTTGTAGTGAACAGTATTTAGGACATAGTCGTTCAGTGGTGAAGTGTCACATTGTGAGGGTCATGAAAATGCTGCTTGAAGCAAAACCAAACCAAACCAAACCATGCAACAATAACCTCTGTATATAGGGGAAAGGTTGAGAGAGGGTGAGAGTTCCTGGCAATACCTGTTGAACTTAGAGGAGAGTTTTTACACAACAACTAATGGGTCACTTTGCCTAATTCAACCACCTGTCTGAAGTCCTCAGCAAACAGCAATGCAAGAATTCCAGGTGGTTTAATATTTACTTTATATTAGTTCCTTCTATCAGTTTCCCTTCACCCCTCCCCCCCAAAAAATTGTCCGAGTGAAAAGGAGGCTGCTAGAGCTGTGTAAAGAATGTTTTTGGTTTGTTGGTTTTGGGGTTTTTTTGTTAGCTGGCAAATCTGAAAAAAAAATGGAAAAAAAAATACCGGTTAACCCTCAAATGAAATTTTTCAAAATTTTTGGTGAATCATAAAATAGGGAAAAAATGTTGTTATGGGTCAGACAAAACGTTTTGTTCAATCTGAAATGAAATGTTTTATTTCAATTTTGACCATTTTAAAAGATTTTGTATCATTTTTAATAAATGAAAGGAAATTTTAAAGTGAAAAGTCATTCTGAACCAAAAAATAAAAATGTTTTGTTTTGGAAATGTCAGAACAAAATGTTTCATTTCTTTAGACTTTTTTTAAACTAAACAAATCAGCAAAACTGACACGAATACACAAAATGGTTCTATGTCACCAAATCTGCATCATAAGATGCTTTTTGGAACAGGATTCAGCCATCTGGCCCAGAACGCCTCGCCTTTATTAATGTATTTCACCTCTGCATTCCTGATTTTTGATCATATGCTCCAGTTCTCTGCCTTAACAGAAATAAATCTGTTGAAATCAGTTTTGCTCTTTGCTTCAGTCACTTTCACTGGAACGTCAGCCCATGTTCCTCTGTGTGAATCACTTCTCACTGAGTTTCCTATTTACTTCCTGTTCCCCAGTTTTCACATTTTAGTCCTTATTGGACCACCTTGATCTGAAGTCAGGTGTCTTCATTGCTTATGCTGAAACGCTTGCCTGGATGAGAACTGCCCCCCACATCCCCAAGGAGTGGAAATCCATGTGCTTTCACTTGGCCTCATGCTCAGTTCTAGTTGAGAAGGGCTCAATGTAGCTCAGACGAGCGTGTGTGTGTGAGCGTTTCTCTGTGTGTGTGTGTGTGTGTGTTTGTGCGCACATACACACAAACGTATCTTTAAACCCTCTTTTCTCTTTAAAGGAAATAAGTGAATGTAGGTCTTTTTTCACCAGCACTGATTACATTCATTTATTTATCAGAGATAAGACACTAAAAGATGACAAATGAAACGTACGGAACATACCCTGTCCATAGCCTCGTTTGGAACATGTTCCGTTTGCTGTTATTTTTATTTTTATTTTTTAAATATGACTTTGCTGCATTATGGATTAAGGAAATCTAAGATTTTATTTTAAAACAAGTATTTTGATCTCTAAAGGAATAAAACACACCCCCCTTGGCCAAAGCCGTACGGTACGTGTGTCACATTTACAGAATTAAAAGGAAAAGAGTTCAATTTGAGAGGAGGGATTATGTTTTTAAAAGATTTCTTAAAATCATTTCACTGCCAGACTGCACCACCAAGCTGAGTTAACCCTTTCAAAGCCCGGTTGCTTTGGAGGAGCATCCTGCATGCCAACACTTTACAATCTCATATGCAAAGCTTGGCACCCAGTTATCTCCCTCTTAGGAGCATCGGGTGCAGCCAGGAAGCAGACTGTGGTCCAGCTGGCATGCGGGAGCTGTCTCTCGAGCATCATTTAATGTGCAGGTGAGCTATGTGAGCACTCTTCCCATTCCTGGGTGTTCCTCTTCCACAGCCCAAGGACTCCTACTGACACTCGTGGGCTCTGGATCCAACCCTACGTTCCTGATGTCACAGCTAGGACTGGGCAGCGGGGGTGGGGAGCAGGTTTTTATTATTATTATTTATGAAAGTTAATGCATGTTTCTCACTGGTTCACTTTGTGGAAATTCACAAGCCTCTGGCATGCTGATAAGGTAAATTCCGATTGCAAGTAAGGTACATTTTTAACAGCGAGGGTAATTAACCATTGAAACAATTTACTCAGGGTCACAGTGGATTCTCTATCATGGATCATTTTTAAATCAAGACTGGACGCTTTGCTAAAAGCTCTGCTGTAGGAATTTGGGGGCGGGGAGTCTCTGGCCTGTGTTGTGCAGCAGGTCTGACTAGATGGTCATGATGGTCCCTTCCGGCCTTGCAATCTGTAACGTAGGACATCTACAGCCTTTGGGGGAAATGACACTGGGAAAACACAAAGCAACATGAAAGCCTGAAAGCCGCAGGGAGCTGGTGTTGTTCGTAGGCGCTGGCCCCGTTCCCCACCTCTGGAAAGCCACTTGGCTCAGGGGGTTAAGAGTAGAGCTGGGAGTCCTGATTCCTAGGGCCAGCATCCGGTGCTGATAACCCTTGGCACTGACACTGGGAGCTTGTTGCAATGTGAGTCAGAGGGTAAAGAGCATTGTCACCATTGCACGGATGGCCCAGAAAGCATGAGGCCTGCACTGGGCGTGGAGCCTTCCCCCTCCTTCTCACACGAGCGTGCCAGGGTCACTCACAATAGCACCCCGTGTTCGGCAGGGAACTCGCCCCAAGAGCAGGTGGGGTGGCCAGGCCCTGCCCCCTGGGCTGTAGTCGGCCATGGGGAGGGGAATCTGCTCCATCCTACTGCCTGGTTCACCAACAGAGGTCGCGCTTGCCTGAGGCAGAGTCTCTGCGGTGGTGCTCCGGGGGCACCCTGAGTCCCGCTCAGGAATGGGCTTTAACAGCCACAACCCAGCCCTACATGGCTCAACTGGGACAGGCTGTGGCCCTGAGGCGGGGAATGAGCAGGCCTGAGCTCCAAGGCTATTTGTACTGAAAACTGCATACAAATATCAAGCTGTCACTCAAATCCTAAGGGGTTTCCTGGTCCTGCCTGCAGCCTAGGGGCTCTGTAGGGAAGCATGCGGCGTGGATCTCCTGCAGTCAGTCGGCACAGAGCCGGCCTAGAGCAAGGCGAGTCCAGCTGTGCCTGAGGAAGCAGCCTGCGCTCGCACTCTCTCTGTATTTGGTTGTCTTGTGTTAGAATCCGGGATTCCTGGGGGCAGGGTTATGCTGCAACAGTCTAACTCTGTGTGTGTGTGCCGGGAACACAGCGGGTCTCACGCTGACCTTTGGCCCATCATTAAACTTCTCTTTGCCACTGCTGCAAAGTGATGATTTTCCAAGCTCCCAGGGCAGGTGCCCAGCAGAAGCAATTCCAGAGCCCCCCACTCGTGTCACATACTCCAGGCCCTTAGCCACAAGGCAAACTTCCCTCCTTCTCAGCCTTGACATTTTTATGTGTCCTTTGCTTTATTAACCATTCTGTCTATTTGAGCACACCAGGGCTGCATTTTAACTAGTGTAAGTGACTCGCAGATTGCCAATTTATACAGTGGCATGGAACCACTTTTCTTAAAGTGACAGCTTGGTAGTTCTAATAATACAGCAAACCCTCTGTGGGGAGCAGACTGCAATGTCGTTGTTTCAATCTATCGCTAATAAAGAATCTCTTAGCCTATCTGGCTAGGACTTAACATAGGAAATCCCAAAGGGTAGCAAATATACTAACTGTTCTCACCATTCAAAGCAACCCCTTAATCATAGAATCATTGAATCATAGAATCATAGAATCTCAGGGTTGGAAGGGACCTCAGGAGGTCATCTAGTCCAACCCCCTGCTCAAAGCAGGACCAACCCCAACTAAATCATCCCAGCCAGGGCTTTGTCAAGCCTGACCTTAAAAACCTCTAAGGAAGGAGATTCCACCACCTCCCTAGGGAACCCATTCCAGTGCTTCACCACCCTACTAGTGAAATAGCATTTTCTAATATCCAACCTAGACCTCCCCACTTCAACTTGAGACCATTACTCCTTGTTCTGTCATCTTCTACCACTGAGAACAGTCTAGATCCATCCTCTTTGGAACCCCCTTTCAGGTAGTTGAAAGCAGCTATCAAATCCCCCCTCATTCTTCTCTTCTGCAGGCTAAACAATCCCAGTTCCCTCAGCCTCTCCTCATAAGTCATGTGCTCCAGCCCCCTAATCATTTTTGTTGCCCTCCGTTGGACTCTTTCCAATTTATCCACATCCTTCTTGTAGCGTGGGGCCCAAAACTGGACACAGTACTCCAAATGAGGCCTCACCAGTGGAGTAGCCCCTGGAGAGTGTACTATTTAAGTGTGCCATGCCACATAATTAGCTTCCAGAGCTCAATTGAGGAGGAGATTTTTTTTTATTATTTGTTGCAAAACAGACATGTAGTTTGTTTTGCTTTGTTTTACAACTTTGCAATTAGTCAGAGGAGAAACAGATCTTTACCTGAGTAAAAAATATGCCTGCTGAAGATTCAATCTGTCATATCTCCCAAAAATGAGATGGGAGAGTTCCTAATTTGTAACTCAATATCTATTGCAAAATGAAAGCAACAGGGAAGAGTCCTTTGTTCTCACATCCGGAGGCTCTGGCTATGCCCTTCAGCTACAGCCAGGGACCAAAGGTCATGCTTTTCCCTTTTCAGTCTACTTTAGCTCACAGCTCACCCACATTTCAGGAGTGCTGAAAATACACTTTTTAATTTGCATTCTTTGTCACTGTTAAATCTCATATTCAGACTGAATGAAAATGATGGATCTTAAATGTGTGTGTTGCCATTTATTATAGGGCTGTTGATGAACTGCAGTTAAATCACACGAATAACTCAAAAAATTGATCGTGATTAAAAAAATAATTGCAATAAATTGCAGTTGTAATCAATCAGCAGTGTTGAACAATAGAATACCAAGTGAAAGTTATGAAATATTTTGGGTGTTTTTCTACATTTTCAAATATATTGATTTCAACTACAATACAGAATACAAAGTGTACAGTGCTCACTTTATATTAGTTTTATTACAAATATTTGCACTGTAAAAATGATACACAAAATAAATAGTATTTTTCAATTCCCCTCATACAAGTACTGTAGTGCAATCTCTCTATCATGAAAGTGCAACTTACAAAGGTAGATTTTTTTTGTTACATAACTTCATTCAAAAACAAAACAAATTAAAACTTTAGAGCCTACAAATCAACTCAGTCCTACTTCTTGTTCAACCACTTGCTAAGAGAAAGAAGTTTGTTTACATTTACAGGAAACAGGGGCGGCTCTAACGTTTCTGCCGCTCCAAACAAACAAACAAAAAACCAAAAAAACAAAAAAACAAATGCCGCCCCCCCAAACAAAAAAAACACCCTCCCAAAAACAATGCCTGTCTCTCGAAGCGCAGGCGGCATGCCCGCGGCCCCCGCTCTCCCCGGCCGGCGGGGAGCGAGCGCAGCATGCCAGTAGCCCTGCTCTCCCCAGCCGGAGCGCCAGCCGGGAGCGAGGGCAGGGAGCAAGCAAGGCATGCCGGCTGCCCCGCTCTCCCCGGCCGGAGCGCCGGGGCGAGTGGGGCATGCCTGGGAGGGAGGGGGAGACGCGCGCCATGGCCGCTCGGGTTCTCTTCTCCCCCTCCCTCCCTAAGCCTGGGAGGGAGGGATAGAACCAGCGCGCAAAACAGCTGTTTTGCGCGCGCGAAAGCGGCACAGAGCAGAGGTGAGCTGGAGCGGCCGGCCGGGGCACATTTCTAGGTGCAGCATGGCCGGTGCCAGAATGCCGCCCCTAGAAATGTGCCGCCCCAAGCACCAGCTTGTTTTCCTGGTGCCTGGAGCCGGCCCTGACAGGAAATAATGTTGCCCGCTTCTTATTTACAATGGCACCTGAATGTGAGAACAGGCATTCTCATGGCACTTTTGTAGCTGGCATTGCAAGGTATTTACATGCCAGATATGCTTTATGCTTTGTCCACCATTCTAGAGGAAATTCCATGCTGATGACGCTCATTAAAAAAATAATGCGTTAATTAAATTTGTGACTGAACTCCTTGGGGGAGAACTGTATGTCTCCTGCTGTTTTACCAGCATTCTGCCATATAGTTCATGTTATAGCAGTCTCGGATGATGACCCAGCACATGTTGTTTGTCTTAAGAACACTTTCACTGCAGATTTGACAAAACACAAAGAAGGTACCAATGTGAGATTTCTAAAGATAGCTACAGCACTCGACCCAAGGTTTAAGAATCTGAAGTGCCTTCCAAAATCTGAGAGGGACGAGGTGTGGAGCATGCTTTCAAAAGTCTTAAAAAAGCAACACTCTGATGTGGAAACTACAGAACTCAAACCACCAAAAAGGAAATCAACTTTCTGCTGGTGGCATCTGACTCAGATGATGAAAGTGGACATGCGTCGGTCTGCACTGCTTTGGATCGTTATCGAGCAGAACCCGTCATCAACATGGATGCATGTCCTCTGGAATGGTGGTTGAAGTACGAAGGGACATATGAATTTTTAGCACATCTGGCATGTAAATATCTTGCCACGCCATCTACAACAGTGCCATGCGAATGCCTGTTCTCACTTTCAGGTGCCATTGTGAACAAGAAGCGGGCAGCATTATCTCCTGCAAATGTCAACTAACTTGTTTGTCTGAGCATTTGGCTGAAGAAGAAGTAGGACTGAGTGGACTTGTGGGCTCTAAAGTTTTGCATTGTTTTATTTTTGAATGCAGGTTTTTTTGTACATAATTCTACATTTGTAAGTTCAACTTTCATGATAAAGAGATTGCACTACAGTACTTGTACTAGGTGAATTGAAAAAAAAATACAATTTCTTTTGTTTTATAGTGCAAATATTTATAATAAAAATAACTATAAAGTGAGTTTTGTGTTCTATGTTGTCATTGTAATCAATATATTTGAAAATGTAGAAAACATCCAAAATATTTAAATAAAGAATATTCTATTATTGTTTAACAGACCTATTAATCAACAATTAATTTAATTCATTGCGATGTGTGTGTTTAATACATTTTGTACGGTTCAGGCACTCAAAGATGTTGCTGGGTTTATTGTCTACATTTAGATAATTAAATAGCTGGAAAGGGGCATGGATGAATGAGAAGGATTACTGACCGTGGGGGATGGACTAAGGTTAATTCTCTCTAACCTATGTCAGCCTAGGTTTATGTATACACCAGGCCTGTGTAACTTGACTTACTTAAGAATAGAGCGAGCTCTGCAGACCATGATACAGAGACACTGGAAAAATCTGCTCTAGAAAGAAGATCGCAGTAAATGGAAGGACTTTGTGTAATCCTGAAAGGTTTGTTCCAGCAGCAATGAATCCCCAATGCCAGTAAAGTCAGATTATGGGTTCTTGGGGACCTTCCCAGAGATTGTGATAAAGACCAAATGCAAGCAAAGCTAAATATGCAGTGGAATTTTACTGACAGATAAAGCTTGTGACTTCCACCTTCTGCCCTCTGACCGACTAAGGATTGAAGGATCCATTCTTTTGTTCCATCCATTCCTCAGACTAAGAAAAGGGCATTCCCTCCAGCACTGGCCAATTTTTCAAAATGAGCAGATATGTTTAATCTCCATGTTACATGAGAAGCAGATATGTTGTGTGAACATACATCGTTATTTCAAATGCTCTGGACTGAATGTAACGTATGGAAAGACTTACTCTAGTTTACCAAAGGTTTCGAAAGCTCCTTAAACAGCACGTGACCTGCTTTGCAAACTGGCAGCTGCTACAGTATCCTTGGCCCTATATGCTCAGTGGGCCTTAAACTTATTCTCTTTTCCAGCCTTCAAAGCTAACAATCCATGGCCCTTGGGAATTGATTATTACCTCCACAAAACATATTCCATAAAACTTCACCAGCATTCTCAGCCAGAAGTCTTACTACATTTATTTTTTGCTTTCATTTTCCTGTGTTATTTGAAGCCCCTTCCTTCAATTCTTGAATGATTTATAGGCCTATGAATACTATGCTCACAGGGCAAGAATTATGTAGAGGCAGTAGTCACTGTGAAGCAAGGTCTTGGTCATGAACAGAAAAACAACACACTAAAAGATCAGACAGACAGTCACAGTCTTCAAGCAGCATTACCAAGGGAAGTATATTTCAAGCTGGGAGCCTGCTGTTGAAGGAGGTCTTAATCTGTGCTAGTGCTTTCACTAGTCTGGTCTAAGACAATATATTTAAGTCTTAACTGATGACTAAGGTATAAGAGCTGGGGTATTGTGGGTGACCACCTGTGGTGCTGGTCTATGTGATAAAAAGCAATATTTTATGTGTATTAGGATCACAAGCAATCCTAGCAATGAGCATAGGCCCATGACTGGAGAGAGATGGTAACATTGCTAATAATGATGCAGAAAAGGAAAAATCTTCACTAAATATTTCTGTTCTGTATTTGGGAAGAAACAAGGTGATGTACACCTATCACATGAGGGTGATGGAGTATTTGAGTGAAGTTCTGGAACGGCCTTCCAAGGGAAGCAGTGTGGGCAAAAGACCTATCGGGCTTCAAGATTAAGCTAGATACATTTATGGAGGGGATGGTTTGATGGGATAACATGATCTTAGTCAAAGGTCAATTAATTGCCATCAGTGGTAAATAGGACCAATGGTCAGTGATGGGATGTTAGAAATTACTACATGGAACTTTTTCCTGGGTGTCTGGCTGGTGAGTCTTGCCCACATGCTCAGGGTTCAGCTGATCGCCATATTTGGGGTCGGGAAGGAATTTTCCTCCAGGGTAGATTGGCAGAGGCCCTGGAGGTTTTTTGCCTTCCTCTGCAGCATGGGGCATGGGTCACTTGCTGGAGGATTCTCTGCATCTTGAAGTCTTTAAACCATGATTTGAGGCCTTCAATAGCTGAGACATTAGTGAGGGGATTATTGCAGGAGTGGGTGGGTGAGATTCTGTGGCCTGCGTTGTGCAGGAGGTCAGTCTAGATGATCATAATGGTCCCTTCTGACCTTAAAGTCAATGAGTCTATTTTCAAGCCCTTTTGTGACCAAAGAGAAAACTAAGTAGAATATCTACTAAGGATAACCATGTTTAAGTCAGCAGGCTCAAGATTCCTAGAAGAACGGGCTGAGGAGCTCTTCTACCTGCTGATGTTCACTTGTAATACATCTTGGAATACTGGGGAAAATCCAGAAGACTGGAAGAGGGCTAATAATGTGCCAATATTCAGAAAGGGCAAGTGGATAACAGGAAAAATAAAGGGCATGCTGATAAAGATACAACTGATAACAAATTAAAGGATAGCCATATAATTAATGCCAGTCAACCTGGTTTTATAGGAAACAGGTCTTGTCAAACCACCTAATTTCATTCGTTGATGAAGCGACACATTTGGTTGATGAAGATAGCTGGGTAGATATAATATGATTCAAATGTTGTCAGGTGTTGGACATGTTAAATGGATTAAGATCTGGCTGGCAGACCTCAGAAAACACTTGTCAGTGGGGAATCATCACTGAATGGGAGGCGGTTTCTCGTGGGGTTCACAGGGATCAGTTCTACATCTGATGTCATTCAACATTTTATCAACCATCTGGAAATAAATATATCAGCGCCGCTGATGAAATATGACACAAAGGCTGGCAGAGTGGTAACTAATGAGGAGGCCCCAGAAGTCATATGGAGTGATATGGATTGCTGGGCCCATTCAAGCAAAATGCATTTTAATACAGACACATGCAAAGTTCTGTAAAGCATAACGTAGGCCAAACCTCCCGACCTGCCTCCTGGAAAGCAGAGATTCTGGAAAGGATTTTTGGCTTATAGAGGACAAACAATCAAACATGAGCTCCCAGTGCGATGTTGTTGTAACAATGGCTAATGTGATCTATGGATGTATATAAACAGGGGTGTCATGAGTAAGAATAGGGAGGTGATTTTATGTCTGGACATGGCATTAACGAGACAACTACCATGTAGAGTTCTGGTGACACATTTTAACAACAGAGTTGTGAAATTGGAGAGGGTACAGAAAAGAACCAGACAATGATTCAAGGGGTGGGAATAATGTCTTGCAATGAGAGGCATACAGAATTTAATCTGTTTATTTTATAAAGAAGAAGTGTTAGAGGTGTAAGGACGTTTGCAGGGGGAGAAAATACCAGGTACTAAAGGGCTCTTCAATCTAGCAAAGACAGGCAGAAAAAGAACCAGTGTGTGGAAGCCGAAGCCAGATGAACTCAAAGGAGAAATAAGGCGACATGTTTGAGCATGAGGGTGACTAACCACTCCCAAGGGACGTGGTGGATTCTGCATCTCTTGATGTCTCAGATCAAGACCGGATGCCTTCCTGGAAGACGGGCTTTAGCCCAGCAGGACAGTCGATTTACCTGGCCAACAGCACATACTGGTGCCTTAAGGATGCATTGTACAGCCTAATACGGTGGTTCTCAACCTGTTTACCATTGTGGGCCACAGACAGAACCACTGCCCCCCCCCAACCCCTCCACAATCCCTTATGCCCAGCACCCCCGCCCAGAGGCGGGCCAGGAGCAGAGCCCTGGGCGCTGGGCCGGGCAGCCGGGACTGGGATCCCTGCGTGGGAGCAGGCCGTGGACCCCACCGCCGCCGGAGGCCGGGCGTCTGGGCACCGGGACCCTGCCAAGCAAGGCCTGTGGGGCCGGGCAGCTGGACCCGACCCCTGGAGCTGAGCCCCACCTAAAACCTGGGAGTTCTGCAGCCCCCCCTCACTGCCCAGAGCCGCCCCCACCCCCAAACCTACCCACAGAGATGCTCTCTCCCACCCCCTGCAGGAAGCAGCACTCCTGCAGGGTGCCTCATTCGCGCTCTCTCCCCCTCAGCCAGCCCCGCCCCCCGCCAGACCAGCGCAGCACATTTCAAATAGTTTTTTAGCACACAGCTAGGCTGCAGCTGTGTGCTAATTGGGTCACATGCGGCCCGTGGGCCGCAGGTTGAGAACCGCTGGTCTAATACAATGGAAAGGCAATCTAACCTCTGGGCGTCAGCTGCACGTCCGCAGGGCCAGAAAGGAGCCACTCCTCTGGTGTGCACCAGACGCAGTGTAGAGTAATTGCTCTGAAGAGGCTAAAATGAACGGCTTCCCACAGCACTGCTCTAGCACGTCCATCATTCCCTGAAATGAAACGCTGCACAATGCAGCAGATGCCCTGAGAAGTGAGGTGGCATTGTAGAGAAATCTCTGTATTAAGTATCTTTATGACGTTGCATTGTGTTATTTTGTATTTCATATGACTTGGCATTGTGCCTCTATTTTCATACAACTTTGTATTAGATCCCTATATAGAAAACTTGTAGAAAACTTTGTATCCGATGTTATAGCCCCTAAGGATAGTATAGTTAAAGTAGAAGAAACATGTGCCTTTTTGCTAAGAGTAGAATCAGATCTTCCCCCACTCTGTAATCAATTGCCCTGTTGAGGTGTGAATGAGTGAGGCTTGGAAGACACCCACCTCCAGACAGCTGCAACCCTTGGAGAGGGGATGGGAGCCAGACCCAAGGACAATACAACTTGTCAAGTGGGTTCAGTAAAGAAGAGCAGACATATTGACCCTTGGAGGTTAGAAGCTGGCACCTTCTTTGGGACAACACCCAGAGAGAAGCAGCCCAAAGAACCAATGAACACAGACCCAGATTTTGAATCTGGAATAGATTCGCATGAGAGGGAAGGTGCTATAAAAGTGAGGTGTCTGGCAGAAGACCCCGGGTCTCGTCTTGTCACCATCGGAGCATCGATCCGGATCGGCAGAAGCCCGGCTCCCCCACTCCCCCATCTAACTCACCTGGCCAGTGAAGTTAAGGGGAGCAACTAGTTGGTAACAACAGCAAGACGGAGTGTGTTTGTGTGTGAATGTGTTTGAGTGCATGAGTGTGATATATATATATTATATATATATATATATATATATATATATATACGATAAAGTATTAATTGATACCTGTATTACTAATAAATGTGGTGTTTTGCCTTAATCCCCCTGAAAAGATCCTATATAGTACTGTGAGTACAACACCGTTCCGCGTGTGCACTGAATGTGGTGCTCAAAGGGTTACAGAGTTAGAAAATATTACTTTGGGTTTTTGTCAGTATTTGACTAAACAAACCATGGCTTCCCCATTCGGCAGATCAGTGTTTAGTCCAAGTATAAGGTTAAATGACTGAGCCTTCCTTCACCTAAGAGGGGGGTGGAAAATCTATTTTTTCCACTTTTTATCCACTCGATTAGAGCTATAGTCAGGCACCTATGACTCAGGGATATTT
Source organism: Macrochelys suwanniensis (assembly GCA_033296515.1). Lineage (NCBI taxonomy): Eukaryota > Metazoa > Chordata > Testudines > Chelydridae > Macrochelys > Macrochelys suwanniensis. The sequence goes on along the minus strand of CM065781.1, from coordinate 1,567,418 downwards.
AATACTGTTATTTTCCTCACAGTTAAATCTATTGTGGTTTTATCTGTCTTTTGCCGAAGATTTCTGCACCAGTCGAGAAGAATTACCTATTGCCCTATAGGCGCGTTGAAGAAAATTTTTAATTCTAGCAATTGTATTTGTAATCGATATAGACAGTATGTAAGCTGCAGGAGCTTGTCTTTGGACTCTGCTCCTTTATTTGAGGTTGATTGGTGGGAGGGTTTTGTCTTTTAACAGACATGTGAAAACTCATTTATGGGCCTTCGCCAATCAGCATGCATGAGAGATGAACAATGTAACAGATGTAACGATGTAACAGACGTTTGACAATAAAAGAGCAAGAAAAATACAACAATAATTAGTTCCTCTTCATTATAACCAACCAAACTGACAGAGCTGAGCCTGGCTAGGGGAGTTGGGAACGTAGCATACATGGAGCTAATAACTTACGTAAGATTAATCCTTACACTGACAAGACCAGGTTATATGGCCTGGCTCTCCTCTCTCGTGTATTGGTGTAAATCAGGAATAACTCCACAGAAGTCAATGGAGTTACACTGTTGTAAAACTGGAGTATGTAAAAAAAGAACCATAGTCCCTTGACAGATGTGTTGCTGGGTCTTTACAGAGCAAAAAAGGCAACTTCTGTTACACGACTCACATTTTACCAACAGGACACTGTCGTATCATTGCGCTGTTATCTTCAGCTCACCCTGTGCTCTTGAGCCCCAGGAGTTTGGGCACTGAGATTGGCTACTGCAAGATTAGGGCCCCACGTCTGAGACCCAGGCTTCTAGTCCATTTTATTGCTAGCATCTTTTCTCCTTCCGCTGCTACTCATGGGCACCATTGGATCCCGTTTCCCTGCATGGTTTCAGCCATTAGAACATGTGCTTTTGCATTATATACACTCTGTTCATTCCTCATCGGTGTATTTCAACTTCAGAGCAATTTTCATATTCAACTCTATGGGGCCTGATTCTACTCTCACTTATAGAATCTTAGGGTTGGAAGGGACCTCAGGAGGTCATCTAGTCCAACCCCCACAGGCCAATGCTCAAAACACTGAGCTATCCCTCCCCCCCAGAGTACAACTAAATAAAAACCATATTGTGCCCATGTGAATTCAGCTTTCCTTTGGGAATGATAGAGGATAAATATATATGCATTCTAACTCAGGCTGGGGTGAAAAGGGCAAAAGGGAAGAGCGGCGTTTGGGTAACTAATGCACGGCAGCTCAGATTTCAAATTCAGTGGCCATCAAGGAAATGTGATTACCAGTGTGATCTCATTAAATTAAAATAAAGAACAGTAGCTGCTGTGATTCCCTGTAACTCCTAAATAACAGAGAAGCCTGAGACAATTTTATCCTTGGCTGAAATAAAAAACATATTGTACCCATGTGAATTCAGCTTTCCTTTGGGAATGATAGAGGATAAATATATATGCATTACAGGTAGTTCACCCAACGCAGAGATTAGCGAAGTGTTTTCTGACTGTGTGGAAAACAGGATTAGGGGCTCATCTCTACGTCCCTGGGAAAATCAGAGCATGTAATTTCAAAACAGCAGTGAGCTATACATAAGAGCAGCAAGATTTATTCCAGATTTGACCCTATATTTTTCAGGAATTATGCTGTGCAGTTCTGCCGAGTGTGGTACACACACTGAATACGTAGCATTTTGAAGTTCTAGGAAGCAGATACAGATGGAAATAGGAACCGGGAATTGCATTAGCGGAGGCTTTTCCATGTTTATCTCCCCCTCAAGTATCAGAACAAGCCACGATAGCAATGCCCCTGAGTGCCGTGTGTGGAAGAAGTTCTCTCAGTCTCTGTGGCCGAAGTTCACCAGTCGTATCAGGGCCTGTCATAAGACTATTCCCAGGCAGTGGCTGCAGCGGGGAACTGCTTGCTGGACGTGCAGAAGCACCAGAACTCTGCCCTTTAACGGATGATTGTGCCAGCCCCACCCAGGCTGGGACAGAAATCTGCGATGGGATTGTGCTAATGGAGGAGAACGTCAGAACATAAGAACGGCCAGACTGGGTCAGACCAAAGGTCCATGTAGCCCAGTATCCTGTCCGCCGACAGGCCAATGCCTGGTGCCCCAGAGGGAATGAGCTGAACGGGCAATCACAGAGTGATCCATCCCCTCTCTCCCATTCCCAGCTTCTGGCAAACAGAGGCTTGGGACACCATCCCTGCCCATCCTGGCTAATTAATGGACCTATCCTCCATGAATTTATCTAGTTCTTTTTTTGAACCCTGTTATAGTCTTGGCCTTCACAACATCCTCTGGCAAGGAGTTCCACAGGTGACTGTGCGAAGAAATACTTCCTTTTATTTGTTTTAAACCTGCTGCCTATTCATTTCATTTGGTGACCCCTAGTTCTTGTGTTAGGAGAAGGAGTAAATAACACTTCCTTATTTTCTTTCTCCACACCAGTCATGATTTTATAGACCTGTATCATATCCCCCGTAGTCATCTTTTTCCAAGCTGAAAAGTCCCAGTTTTATTAATCTCTCCTCACATGGAAGATGTCCCATTCCCCTTATCATTTTTGTTGCCCTTTTAGAGGCTGCAACACCCTGCATAACTGGCCTGGAGGATATGCAGGAAGCTAAGGTCCTGAGCTTGTTATACAACCTGTTCCCCTCAATATCTGAAGGGCCAAATTTGTTGAATGATTGTATCCAGCCAAGTTGGAAAAGCTTGGCTCACATGTCTGAACAGTTCTCCGTCTGCCTGTCTGTAGCTTACACCATTATGACAGCCCAAGAGCTGCCTAGCACCATATGAACATTTTATGCATTTGGCTAAATCTGCTGCCTTTTGGTCAATCCACACCAACTGGAAATCTGCCATCAGAAATTAGTAGTCCTGACAGATATGTTGACATGCCCTTCTGGGAGAAGGGCAGAATCTAGGCCCATAAGCCATTCAGGGCTGGCATCCCTTCTACTACATACCTTATTCCAGTGTCTAGCGCCCCCAGTGGACCTACGGGGAGGATAACGCCAGAGAACATTTTGAAAAAGAATCTTTAAAACTAATCTGTTTAAGAATGAATATTGGACACTGTCCCCATTCTTCCCTCCAGCAGCCCAGATCTGACAAAAGTTGAAAAGGACAAGTTAACAATAGCCCCTTTTCCTGGGGTTTGCAGCTAATAGATATGAAAATCATCACAACCTGCTACTGAAATTCATATTCTTTTCTGTCAGACAAAATATAGAACTGTGCCTTCAAATGATGATATATTGGCACATAGCATCCAAATCAATTCTCCCTTGTCGGAAGCATACCTTATCACACAGATTCAGTCCAATCTGTTGCTATGAATTTGACATATTCTTTGATCCCGGCTATCTTTATTGTTTCCTAGGCATGATATTGTGCTGCATGTTTGTTTGCTATTTCATAGCAGTGACACGGCATAGATTCAGAACTTTTATAATGAAACAAACAAGACATAGGTCCTGGGTAGCTGTAAATATGAATCAAGGAAACTATCTGAGATGTAAAATTCTTTGCAATAGTCTTCAAGTTAAGCACCATCAATTGCACCTTCATTTTTCTGCTTTTCTTTCCTGTGCAGATTTACTGGTCAGAATTCATCAACAATAGCATCACTTGAAAAAAAGATTTGCTTCAGATATAGTTAGCACTTTTGGTATTTAGTGAAGTCATTTCATGTGGTAAAACACAATGGAATTGGGATATGCTCAGTATTAAAGCAATCCTTTTCAATGCTTGTGTATAATTAAATATTGAAACAGGGCTTCAAATGAGTATAAACAAACACAGCTACCACCAGCAATGATGTTCAGATCAGAGAGGACATTGAGGACAGAACCTCAGCTGGTGGATTTCAAAACTGCTTCTGCAAAAACTCTACAAAAATCAGCAGACCACCTGGAAGTCTTCCACACCAGGGGCATGTTGGCAAAGACTTGCTGGAGCCTTCAAATTGGAAGCTATTGAGAGCAGGTCAGAGATTTAGCATTGGAGGGAAAAAAAAGAAAAATGCCAATTTGTTGAAACCCAAACTTTGTGCAGGAAAAGGTTGTTTTCAATGAATTTCTGAAACCAACTTTTTTGAAAATGTTTTTTTCTGGTTTCCTATTCCCCAGTTAGGCTGCTGATGTTCGGACACCACTGCTGATCTTGCTGCCCAATATTGGCTCGTTTTGTTCTTGTGCTGTCCTGTGTTTGTATTCCTCTGTTGTCTCTTGTTTTTTTGTCTGCTGCGATTGTAAGATCTTTGGGGCAGAGGTTGCCTTGCTGGTCTGTTTGTGCAGCACCTAGCACAATGGGGACTGGTCTATGACTGGGTTTCCTAAGCGGTACAACAGTATATATATAATACAATGTACGCTAAATATAGTGAAAACAAAACAAAAATGGGTTAAAATTGAAATGAAATGTTTTGAAATTATGACAAAATGTTTCAATTGACCTGAACCATTTTTATTTTATTTTTGGTTTGAAAAAAAAAAAAGATTTTGGTTTCTCTTCCTGATTCATGATGGGGAAAGATTTGTATCTCTCAACATTTCCCCCTGGACATGAAAGCCATTCCTTCCCCATCCCTGACCTTGGAGCACCTCACTAGGCTCTAGGCTAGATTTTAAACAACAGGAATAAGTTGTGCAAGTCAACCCTCGGACAACAGATGAATTCTAAAGAACCCATTGGTGGTGTGAAAAGAAGCAGAACATTCATGCCTAGCAAAACAAGGAAGAAGACATAACTTTGGTGAATGTGCTGTGTAGTGCATATTGAGAATTTTGTTGAAGCATTGTAGGATATTTAGCTCCTATTGATGGCAGAAGTGTGGCAAAGTCCTATGTATTGCTGTAAGATTACAGCTCACATGGTTTTAACCAGTTTATTTTCAGGTGGAAATATTTTCAAGGGTAAACATTTTATTTTCTTGTGAAAATGGCGTAGTCTGATTAAAGCAATTCACTTCATCAGAATATTGTTGAAATGCAGAATTGTGATTTTTTTTCCTGTTAAAAAATAAAACAGGCTTTTCTGTGAGATCAGTCACACTTTTTCTCTCAGTGGGCAGTGTAGCGGGGTGGCACCCCGCTCCTGCCCTGAGGGGCTGAAAACAGCCCAGGAGAGGGCTGGTTATAGAGCAAGCAGCCCCAGGCTGAGTGGGAAGGCAGCCTCAGCTGGGGCCATGCCCCAATTAAGGCACAGGGGCCCAGGGCTTTATAAAGCAGTGAGCAAGCGACCAGGGAGCTTTGCCAACAGGAGCTGCAAACAGGGGAGTTTGAGAGGGAGTTTGGAAGGGGAGTGCGAAGGGGGCAAGCTATCCTTGCCATTCCTAACTCCTTTAACCCAAACTAAAGGCAGAGGCAGAGCAACCAGGGGGCTGCAGACGGGGGAGTGAGTATGTGTTGAGGGGACAGATTGGCAGTTTGACCATGTGCTTGATTGTTTGATTTCCTGTTTGCATAGTGTGATTTGGGAGTGCTTTGTTCCAGGCTCTTCTAAAAAGACAGTCAGTCAGCTGCGAACCAGCTGAGTGAGGAAACTCTTCGAAGGAAGGGACTATGGATGCTGAGCGATCCGCTGTCGTGACCTGCACAGGATGTGCCATGTTTGTCTTTCTTCCACAGGATAGAAGTGACTTTGTCTGTACAAAGTGCAAGCTGATCTCCATATTGGAGGAGAAGATTCAAGGTCTGGAGAAACGAGTATCAACCCTGAGTTCCATAAAAGAAAATGAGGAGTTCCTGGATAGACATCAGGATAGGCTTCAGCGGGCACAGTGTTCTGAGGATTCAGAGCAGGCTACGCAGTGGGGACAGAAGGCCAGTGAGGATAATTGGCGGCATGTGACCTCCAGAAGAGGAAAGAGTATGAGACAAGTCCATGTACCAGAAACGCATATTCAGATGAGCAACCGTTTTCATGTTCTCTCCACAGGTACTAGTGCAGAAAGTGGAGTGAATGATACATCTGAGGGAACAGAGCAGAAGGAGACTCCACTGACTGGAAGGCATGAGATGCACAGTCCTAGGGATGGGGGTTCCACGACCACCACTCCCAAGAGGAGAAGGAGGAGGGTGGTGGTGGTCGGGGACTCTCTCCTCAGGGGGACTGAGTCATCTATCTGCCGCCCTGACCGGGAAAACCGAGAGGTGTGCTGCTTGCCAGGGGCTAGGATTCGTGATGTGACGGAGAGACTGCCGAGACTCATCAAGCCCTCAGATCGCTACCCCTTCCTGCTTCTCCACGTGGGCACCAATGATACTGCCAAGAATGACCTTGAGCGTATTACTGCAGACTACGTGGCTCTGGGAAGAAGGATAAAGGAGTTTGAGGTGCAAGTGGTGTTCTCGTCCATTCTCCCTGTGGCAGGAAAAGGCCGGGGTAGAGACCGTCGAATCGTGGAAGTCAACGAATGGCTACGCAGATGGTGTCGAAGAGAAGGGTTCGGATTCTTTGACCATGGGATGGTGTTCCAAGAAGGAGTGCTAGGCAGAGATGGGCTCCACCTGACGAAGAGAGGGAAGAGCATCTTTGGAAGCAGGCTGGCTAACCTAGTGAGGAGGGCTTTAAACTAGGTTCACCGGGGGAAGGAGACCAAAGCCCCGAGGTAAGTGGGGAAGTGGGATACCGGGAGGAAGCACAAGTAGGTGAGTGCAAGAGGGGAGGGCTCCTCCCATACTCCGACAGCAGGGCGATCCGTGAGTTATCTTAAATGCCTATACACAAATGCAAGAAGCCTGGGGAACAAGCAGGGAGAACTGGAAGTCCTGGCACAGTCAAGGAATTATGATGTAATTGGAATAACAGAGACTTGGTGGGATAACTCACATGATTGGAGTACTGTCATGGATGGATATAAACTGTTCAGGAAGGATAGGCAGGGCAGAAAAGGTGGGGGAGTTGCGTTGTATGTAAGAGCGCAGTATGACTGCTCAGAGCTCCAGTATGAAACTGCAGAAAAACCTGAGAGTCTCTGGATTAAATTTAGAAGTGGGAGCAACAAGGGTAACGTCGTGGTGGGAGTCTGCTACAGACCACCAGACCAGGGGGATGAGGTGGACGAGGCTTTCTTCCAGCAACTAACAGAAGTTACTAGATCACAGGCCCTGGTTCTCATGGGTGACTTTAATCACCCCGACATCTGCTGGGAGAGCAATACAGCGGTCCACAGACAATCCAGGAAGTTTTTGGAAAGTGTAGGGGAAAATTTCCTGGTGTAAGTGCTGGAGGAACCAACTAGGGGAAAAGCTCTTCTTGACCTGCTGCTCACAAACAGGGAAGAAATAGTAGAGGAAGCAATAGTGGATGGGAACCTGGGAGGCAGTGACCATGAGATGGTCGAGTTCAGGATCCTGACACAAGGAAGAAAGGAGAGCAGTAGAATACAGAGCCTAGACTTCAGAAAAGCAGACTTTGACTCCCTCAGGGAACTGATGGGCAAGGTCCCCTGGGAGAATAACATGAGGGGGAAAGGAGTCGAGGAAAGCTGGCTGTATTTTAAAGAATCCTTATTGAGGTTGCAGGAACAAACCATCCCGATGTGTAGAAAGAAAAGTAAATATGGCAGGCGACCAGCTTGGCTTAACAGTGAAATCCTTGCTCGTCTTAAACACAAAAAAGCAGCTTACAAGAAGTGGAAGATTGGACAAATGACCAGGGAGGAGTATATAAATATTGTTCAGGCATGCAGGAGTGAAATTAGGAAGGCCAAATCACACTTGGAGTTGCAGCTAGCCGGAGATGTTAGGAGTAACAAGAAGGGTTTCTTCAGGTATGTGAGCAACAAGAAGAAAGTCAAGGAAAGTGTGGGCCCCTTGCTGAATGAGGGAGGGAACCTAGTGACAGAGGATGTGGAGAAAGCTAGTGTACTCAATGCTTTTTTTGCGTCTGTCTTCACAGACAAGGTCAGCTCCCAGGCGGCTGCACTCCGCAGCACGGTATGGGGAGGAGGTAACCAGCCCTCTGTGGAGAAAGAAGTAGTTTGGGACTATTTAGAAAAGCTGGACGAGCACAAGTCCATGGGGCCGGATGCACTGCATCCGAGGGTGCTAAAGGAGTTGGCCGATGTGATTGCAGAGCCATTGGCCATTATCTTTGACAAATCATGGCAATCGGGGGAGGTCCCGGATGACTGGAAAAAAGCTAATGTAGTGCCCATCTTTAAAAAAAGGAAGAAGGAGGATCCGGGGAACTACAGGCCAGTCAGCCTCACCTCAGTCCCTGGACAAATCATGGAACAGGTCCTCAAGGAATCAATTCTGAACCACTTAAAGGAGGGGAAAGTGATCAGGAACAGTCAGCATGGATTCACCAAGGGCAAGTCATGCCTGACTAACCTAATTGCCTTCTATGATGAGATAACTGGCTCTGTGGATGAGGGGAAAGCAGTGGATGTGCTATTTCTTGACTTTAGCAAAGCTTTTGATACAGTCTCCCACAGTGTTCTTGCCAGCAAGTTAAAGAAGTATGGGCTGGATGAATGGACGGTAAGGTGGGTAGAAAACTGGCTGGATGGTTGTGCTCAACGGGTAGTGATCAATGGCTCCATGTCTAGTTGGCAGCCGGTATCAAGTGGAGTGCCCCAAGGGTCGGTGCTGGGGCCGGTTTTGTTCAATATCTTCATCAACCATCTGGAGGATGGTGTGGACTGCACCCTTAGCAAGTTTGCAGATGACACTAAACTGGGAGGAGTGGTTGATACGCTGGAGGGTAGGGACAGGATACAGAGGGACCTAGACAAATTAGAGGATTGGGCCAAAAGAAATCTGATGAGGTTCAACAAGGACAAGCGCAGAGTCCTGCACTTAGGACGCAAGAATCCCATGCACTGCTACAGACTAGGGACTGAATGGCTGGGTAGCAGTTCTGCAGAAAAGGACCTAGGGGTTACGGTGGACGAAAAGCTGAATATGAGTCAACAGTGTGCCCTGATTGCCAAGAAGGCTAACGGCATTTTGGGCTGTATAAGTAGGGGCATTTCCAGCAGATCGAGGGACGTGATTATTCCCCTCTACTCAGCACTGGTGAGGCCTCATTTGGAGTACTGTGTCCAGTTTTGGGCCCCACGCTACAAGAAGGATGTGGATAAATTGGAAAGAGTCCAAGGGAGGGCAACAAAAATGATTAGGGGGCTGGAGCACATGACTTATGAGGAGAGGCTGAGGGAACTGGGATTGTTTAGCCTGCAGAAGAGAAGAGTGAGGGGGGATTTGATAGCTGCTTTCAACTACCTGAAAGGGGGTTCCAAAGAGGATGGATCTAGACTGTTCTCAGTGGTAGAAGATGACAGAACAAGGAGTAATGGTCTCAAGTTGCAGAGGGGGAGGTTTAGGTTGGATATTAGGAAAACCTTTTTCACTAGTAGGGTGGTGAAGCACTGGAATGGGTTACCTAGGGAGGTGGTGGAATCTCCTTCCTTAGAGGTTTTTAAGGTCAGGCTTGACAAAGCCCTGGCTGGGATGATCTAGTTGGGGTTGGTCCTGCTTTGAGCAGGGGGTTGGACTAGATGACCTCCTGAGGTCCCTTCCAACCCTGAGATTCTATGATTCTATGATAATTAATTTTGGCAGAACCTCAAGACAGTGACTTTGGAGAAGATTCCCAAACTCCCACTGCTTATTTGAAATTGAATTGAGCCTTTTTGGTCAAAAAATCCTGCTGGAAACTCTCATGAGACGTGTCTTTGTGGCCCATTGTTCCATTCACTCTGATTTTGGTTGCACTGGGAATGCTGAGACTGGTTTTCCCCTGGTGTTCAGATGTGCCTGATCCGGCCACTGGCAGGCTTGTGTGAATGCACATAAAAAGATAATCTTGCACATTGTTTCTATTGTAATATTTTAAAGCTAAGTTTCATTATTCACATCTATTAACTCCTGTTCAGCTATGCAGGTATTCTATAATGCTTTCACTACACAGCCAGAAAACTCAGTCCCAGGTTTCACGGCAATCAAAGATAACTTTGGATCAGACTCGGGGTATAAACTATTCAAGATTTGAATGCCTATTAATTGGGCTGGATGCAGTCTCCCGTCCTGTGATATTCCCTTTCAAAGGAGAAAATGAGGTACTTGGGAATATGGATTGCCAGGGAGTTAAAGGATATGTGTAAATATAACTTGGTACCTATTTTGGCCAATTCTATGGAATATCTCACTGTATGGAAATCCCCTCTCTATTGCTACTGGGAAATGAATCTCCTACCAGGTCTGTCATGTCCCCTTTAATTTAAAGCATCACGTTTTTCTCAGCCTACAAAGAATTGTCTGTGCAGTCTCACAGAGAGTGAAAAAATGAGGTATCGCTTGATGTTCAGTAGAGGAGAGAGGTACTGGATAACTGACTTCACAAAGGACATGGGGGTTACCTGGCTATAACACACTGTAGGCAGGACCAAGCAGCCAGTGTGCCTGGGAACCAAATATTATGTACCTGACCCTGGTTACTTAATGAACCCCTTATCTGATTATTGAGTTGGTCCATAAAAACATACATTGTATTTCCAGAATCACCATGCTTATACCAACCCAGAGTTTCACAATATACAGGAAGATGCTGGATTAGATCGTTTGACAGACTATGCAAAAAGAGCACAGAATTTGCAATAAATGTACATTTTTATGTAATATAGATTTGTAGATTTCAAGGCCAGAAGGGACCACTGTGATCATTTACTCTGACCTCCTTTATAACACAGATCAGAGGACTGCCTCAAAATAATTGTGAACTGGGCCGGCTCCAGCTTTTTGGCCGCCCCAAGTTAAAAAAAACAAACCCGTAGCAAACAAAAATGGCCACCACCGAAGTGCCGAAGCAAAAAAAAATAATAAACACCGCCTCAGAAAAATGCCGCCTCAGAAAAACGCTACCTCAGAATCCCCTGACTGCCGCCCCCTACAGGGCGCCGCCCCAGGTACTCGCTTGGCCATCTGGTGCCCGGAGCCGGCCCTGATTGTGAAAGCAGATCTTTTACAAAAAACATCCAATCTTGATTTTAAAATTGTCAGTGATGGAGAATCCACCGTGACCCCTGGTAAATTGTTCAAGTGGTTAGTTACTCTCACTGTTAAAAAATAATTCTTTAATTCCATTCTGAATTTGCCTGTCTTCAACTTCCAGCCAATGGAAGTTATACCTTTCTTTGCTAGATTGAAGAACCCTTTATGAAATAGTTGTTCCCCAACTACGTACTCATAGACTGTAATCAAGTCATCCCTTAACCTGCTTTTTGTTAAAGTAGATTGAGCTCTTTCAGTCTGTCACAATAACGCAGGGTTTCTAATCCTTCAGTCATTCTTGTGGCTCTTTGAATCCTCTCCAATTTATCAACATCCTTCTTGAATTATGGGCACCAGAACTGGACACAATATTCCAGCAGTGGTTGCCCCAGTGCCAAATATTGAGGTGAAGTAACCTGTCTACTCCTACTTGAGTCCCCTTTATAGGTCTCATGATCCTATGATCTTACACAACCCTTTTTGGAGATACAATATACATGTGTTGGAGATTATTGTTCCTAAAATACCACTTTGGTGCACCCTTGGCATTAGTGACATGTTCAAGCATCATGAAGTGGATATAAAGCACTGTGGCTATTGTTAACAGGTCAGTCCTAATGAACAGTATGGATGGATCCAGCGGGAGCACAACATCAATTATGGCTCCATCTGTTCAGAGTAAACCTCATCATGCCCCAAGTCTCAGCAAGAGCAACATGGGACTCGGACCAATCCAAAGGAAATGGGAAACGACACTCAGCTGTTTCAAACTGAATAGTCTGGACTCACCCTGAAGCATGGCTTTGTGCCTGTTTGGTGCAGGAATGGTACCACCTTTGCATTTGGTACTTTGTTGGGAAAAATGCTATACTGCCATATTTTAAAGGCCTGAGTGGGGCGGGGGGAAGATTCTTGTATTTGTGACAGCTGGAAGTTGCCAGAAATTGCTCTTTGCCTTCTCCTGGTGGTACACACAGTAAAAAAGACTCATTAAAAAGAAAGAAATGGCTTGTTGGTTTTGGTGAGACATTAGCAGATGGGTTTTGCATACGCACAGCTGAATAATCCCACGTGTCTTTAAATCCTATCCATAAAATATAAGTAGAATTTCTTACAGTTCCTCTGTACGTTGTTCCCTCTCCGCTTACACAGATGTCATTGCAACAGCGAGGGGATTGTTCCGTCTTTGAGCTGATCGGATCGATAGCTTCCCCTTATTTGCAATCTAGCTAGATGGGGGGGGAGGGAGCAGGCAGATATAGATATAAATATTTACAGATATGCAAAACAAATCATCCAATTGATTCTTTGACTTGCCAGCCGCTCTTTTAAACATTTCTCTGTAACTAGACTCCAGTCGTCCACGTCAGAAAGGGCCAGTTGGCATCTCAGTGACACTGGGGTAAGCTGGCAGTGAAGACAGCACCACCATCAATGGAGTTGTGCCACATTTATACGGATATAAGTGAGATCAGGATCTGGCCCACAGAAAGCAGAAGAGACAGAGTGACGTCCTTATGTCACTGTTTTCCTAATAAAATCCTAGTGTGAGACCCTATTTGTAGGGTGTAAGTAGTAACAGTAATGCTCCCTCCTCCATGGGCGGGATCTCCAAGCAGAGGTGAATATCTCCACAAAGAGAGATCCCTCAGCCTCATTTTCATTGGTTATGTTTTCTAAGTCCTCCCAATGTCAGCATGCCATGAGCCAGGGAAAAGCTCCGTTTTCATTCTGCGAAGAAACACAAATATCCTTTGGCATTCCAGATATTATTTCTATGTTAATGAATCCAACGAGGAGCTAAAGTGCAAAATGTGTTTACATAATTTGCGCTTTTTTAAAGCATTCATGAATACTTTTATAAAGAAATGAGTCACTAGCTTTTCTCAATCATGTGGGGCAAATGCTAGAAAACCTTGTAATATCAAGTTTTAGCCACTTCTAAAGCTTGGGCTATGTCTACACTACTGTGGTAAATCGACCTACGCTACACAACTCCAGCTATGTTAATAAAGTAGCTGTAGTCGACGTACCTTAGGTCGAGTTACCGAGGGGTCTACACCGCGGGAGGTCGACGGGAGATTTTCTCCCGTCGACTTACCTTACTCTTCTCATCGGGGTAGAGTTCAGGGGTTGACCGGAGAGCACTCTGCAGTCAATTTGGAGGGTCTTGCCTAGACCCGTTAAATCTACCGCCAGTGGATCAATCTCAGAGCGTCAATCCCGGCCATAGTGTAGACCTGCCCTTGGATTCCAGTTTTAGAGAAAGTCAAGTTTCACGTGCATTTCCTCTATGTAGAACGGGGAATATTGCTAGAACTCATCACACCTCTAGAACTGGAATGAACCTAGTGTTTCAATACCAGTGAGAATCTCTGCAGAGTCCAACCCCGCTTGCCTTATACAAACAGTGCCCTTTAGAAAGGCTTGCTGCATAACTGCCGAGAAAGGGGACGTGCTGTAAATCGTTTCAAGGTGGCTGTCACACACTAAGTAAAATTCTCTCCTGTGCTATCTAGGTTCTTTTGCTGCCCTCCTCACGCTAGTATCTGAGCACCTTCCAGTTGTGCATAAGTGATTTAACTAGCACCTGTCACATACAGTTCAATCTCTCGCTCCTCCTCTCCCCAGGGTGAGCTGTGCTCAATCACTCATGGAGACATACATGTGCCCTTTGTTTGTTATTCGGCTGAATGTGTAATAACGATCATTCAGGCTGAAAGTGCATGTTTTATAGTGAATGGAAAAGCAGCAGAGGAGCAGAACCGAGAGGTGCATTAATGAAGGGATCTCTACAGTTCTCGGCTTTGTGAATATTAACATACAAGGCAGTGTGTTGTTCGTCGTGATGTTCACAAAGGAGAAGCAACATTTAAGAGCATGAAGAAGCTGAGCATCAGCAACCTACGGGCCATGATACAATGGACAATTAGGATGATAAATATCATTTCACTTAATTCATTCCTGTCCTGGTAACATTAAAAGCTCAATGTCTTTGTGACTGAGGAAATATTCAACAAAGGAAACTGAGCAACTGGAGGCCTGAAGAAGAGTAGTAAAGTTGTTAAACATCAAAATCCCTCTCCCTCGGAAAATTGTGGTATTTGAAAATTTGTTTTGTCAAAATATCCAAACTTTTTGTGGAACAGAAAGAGCTGAAAAACTTCAATTCTGAATGGCAAAACATTTCATTTCCCTTTGTCAAACTGAAGAGAAACATTTTGTTTTGACTTGGTTCGACATCAACCTATGTCTCCCAGAGCCGGCGCAGTGCCTACGGCTTCCATTCTCCTCTTTGAGCCAGAATTCATCCTCCATGATACACTGTGGTCATGTGACTCACATGATGCACCGCGTTGGTTCAACCAGAGGGGACACTGCAGTGCATCATGGAAGATGCCTAGTAATCCAGCTAGGATGTCCAGCTCATAGAGGAGAATGGGGGCATCAGGCAGCCAAATCGCAACTCCCTTAAGGTACTGCAGCAGCTAAAGTAGGCACAAAATGACGTCAAACGGACCCCGGACAAAACATTTCTATTCCCTTTGACACAACAAAACGTTTCCATTCATGTCAACCTGACGCGTCATCACAATTTCATTTTTTGTCAAAAATGAGTTGACCAGCTCTCGGGACTAGGGTATCCAGATGTAATGGGAGGAGACAGAAAATTATGTACCAGTACTATTGCACTATCTTCTCCTGCACCTCACACAGAGATAGGGAGAGTGAACATAAGAACAGCCATACCGGGTCAGACAAACGTCCATCTAGCCCTGTCTTCCGACAATGGCCAATGCCAGGTGCCCCAGAGGGAATGAACAGAACAGGTAATCACCAAGTGATCCACCCCCTTCTCCTATTCCCAGCTTCTGGTAAACAGAGGCTAGGGACACCATCCCTGCCCTGTGGAGAAACAGAGCAGAATATCCATCTGGAGAATTCATAAGAAGTATTATTTGTGTGTTTATGAGGAACTGATAATACTGACCTGATTACAGAATGAACAGCAAAGATACAGAGGCAATCATAGGGCAGAATGATATTGGACAGAGACACGGGATAAGATTAATGTGATGGCTCACAAGACATGACAACGTCTGTGCTTGGAACATGAAGCTATGTGTATGTTAATGAAGAGCATAAGAAAGAGAAACCACGTCAAGAAGGGATGGCATTGATAAAAGTTAGGCTGCCCAAATGCAAACCTTACACAGTGTAATAATACAATTTATCTTTCGAGAGAAGGGAGAAACCAGCAGGTACAAAGGTAGCCACAAAATATGGATGGTGGTGTCCTTGACAAGGATGCAAACAATTAAGTAAGAAAGGAGATGAGGTGGCTGCGTTAGCAATGAAAACGAGATCTAGTAGAATGTAATTACCGCAAGGGATTGGCATCATCATTTGCATTGTCATGTTTGAAGGACTGACAATGAGCTTATGTGGAGAACATCAGAAATGAGAGCATTTCTAGTGCATTCCAGTGCATCTCAACCTGAGGATAACAGCAATGAACATGAACAAAGGACTTTAGCGAGTGTTCTGTCACCACCAAACCTGCAGTCACAGACACAGTGTGTGCTCCACTCTTCTTGGAGCTCTCTTTTGCTCTGACAACATGCCAAGCCGTAGATAGGGCCGGGTCTGTTGTAAGTCAGGGTGACCGTTGGGAATCGGTGACAGAACTGCAGAGCAGGCTCGGTGTGGCTGGACATCCATTGTCTCCTGTCTGAGAGTATTCCAAGCAAGCACACCTGGGTGTAGCTAGGGTCAACGTACAAACTTTGCTCTGTACTTTCCTCCATTTATTGCTCCATCTACACAAATAAATGCCTGCTGAGGGGACTGCCAGTAGCCTTTCCATGTATTATTGGTAAGAACCTGTTTGATGCATATTGGCAGCAACAGGTTTGGAAATCACTTGGCAAAAACACTTGTAGCCGCAGGCGAATATTTCTTAACCTTGCAAATGCAGGCGGTGGCCCTGCTGACTAGCTATTGTACCATAAACTGGAGAGCTGGCAATTAGATTGACGTGATTTTTTTCTCTGCATGCAGCATGAATATAATAGCATAGACAGGAAGATTAAATGTCTTCCAGCCACACGGAAAAGGGAATCGAGGCTTCTCGAGAAGAAAAAATGAACAGGATATTGAGAAGACATTACAGGTCTTGGTTTACAAGACTTTTGAAGGAGATTTCTCTCCTACTGTGCTTGTCCTTTTATATTTAAAACAATGACAATCTTTGTCTCCTATGTTCTAAAGAAAGCCAGAATGAGCATGACAGTTTTACTTAACAATCTACGTTTATATAACACCTTGTCATGCTGAAACATATTTGTTTATGTCTCCTCATAACTGATTGATGTCAAAACAGCTCTGGGAATAAGTGTGCTAGTTGAATGCTGCCACGAAGCCAGCAGAGGAGTACAAACCAGTGTGTGTGTGTGTGTGTATGTGTATGTGTTTTGTATCTACCAAAGTCACAATTTTATTCCCAGAACTGTATGTTTAAAAAACCCCACAAAACCAGCACCACAAATTGTAATTAATGACCAGACTGTCCAAGTTTTAACCGAAATCACATTTTGAATTTAAAAACCTTCCCAGCATCCCTTTGTATCTCATAGACTCATAGACTTTAAGGTCAGAAGGGACCATTATGATCATCTAGTCTGACCTCCTGCACAACGCAGGCCACAGAATCTCACCCACCCACTCCTGGAATAATCCTCCCACCTATGTCTCAGCTACTGAAGTCCTCAAATCATGGTTTAAAGACTTCAAAATGCAGAGAATCCTCCGGTAAGTGACCCGTGCCCCATGCTGCAGAGGAAGGCGAAAAAACCTCCAGGGCCTCTGCCTATCTACCCTAGAGGAAAATTCCTTCCCGACCCCAAATATGGCGATCAGCTGAACCCTGAGCATGTGGGCAAGACTCACCAGCCAGACACCCAGGAAAAAGTTCTCTGTAGTAACTTCTAACATCCCACCATTGGGCCTATTTCCCACTGATAGTCAAAGGTCAATTAATTGCCAATGAGCGGTTGGATGCTCTGCTCTGGCTATGATGCACTCAGAATGTGACCAAGGGGTTCAGGACACTTCTTCACTCCCCAGGACTCGTGGCCTACCCAGCGCCTTATGTGAAGCCTGGTCTGCTCTACAGTAAGGTCGACGCACGGCAGCTTACCTCCATCTCCTGATGCCAGTGTCCACACCACAGCCATGATCCTGCCAATGTAAGTGCCCTGCTGCACCCACATCATAACTCCACCTCCAGGAGAGGCGTAGGGTTCACGTCGGTGTCCTTAGGGTGACGGTCACTTATATCAGCTGTTGGCTGTCACTCTGGTGGTGGAGCATGAAATACACAAGAAAGCCGGCTCACAGCTCGGGCTGTCATGGGAGGCGAGGAAGGGCGGTGTGGGGGATTCCTGGCTCCCCGCTCCCCACTGGGAGCACAGCTGTGTCCAGGCTCCTGGTTCCCTGCTCCCCAGCTCTGGGCACGGAGCTCCTCGCTGAGAGCCCAGGCTGAGAACTGGTGGGGTGGGGGAGGCAGCTGGGCTCCTGGCGGGGAGCTCGGAGCCAAGACCCTTGGAAGGGGAGCCGGGCTTCTGGGAGCGAGCAGGGAGCCAAGAGCCCCGGGGGTGACCAAGCTCCTGATATGGAGTGGGGAGCTGGGAGCCTTGGTGCAGCCGGGCTCCCTGCGGGAAGCTGGTGCAGAGCTGAGAGCCTCCACCCAGCCCGTCTTGCGTCAGTGGACGTGCTCTTGGCGAGGACGAGCACCATTGGCAGAAGGAGGATAGTGTGGCCGTGAACCATTGCAGTAGTGGCTGTAAGTCAACCTAACAGAGGTCGACTTAGGTTGGTAGTGTATGTATATGCCCTAAATTAGAGCAGCCCAAGGTTGCTCTAAGATGTTGAAGTTGCCCATGGCCACCCCAGGGCAGTGAGCAGCTGAGACTATCCAAAATGGTGTTTTCTCCAGTCCCCCCACTTCCCCAGTAACACCGGCAGTACAGAAGCCACGAAAAAGCATGATTTGCTTTCTAAGCTCCGTCCTTGGAGCCTTTTCCTTCTGATCTCTGAAATGTCACCGTCAGACCTGGGCAACATTTTCAACCAAAACCTGTCAGTAAAAAAAATATATGCAGATTTGCTTTGACCAAAGCAGTTTGTGCATTCCTCTTGATTCTGGCAAAAAAGGATTTCAGTTGGAAAAGAACCTAAATACTTTTTAAGTCAAAATGTTTTGTTTTGAGATGTTTTGACTTTTCTGTTCAAAATGACTTTCCAGTTTGAAATTAACCTTCATTTTATTTTTAAAACTTTTAAGAAAAACAACATTGAAACAAAATGTTTAATTTTAAATGGAACTTTTTTACATTTTTAGTTTTTGGGGGGTTATTTTTCAAATCACCAAAATATTGATCCTCGCCCCCTCTCCGCCCCCCGCCGGAATTGTCAGCAACACCAAAATCCATTATTAAAACAGCTCAGAGGGTAGCAGGTGCTGGTTTAAGAGAATAAACACCCCCCACGTTACAGAAATGCCACGTCTTTATCATCCTTCATTCACATGTCTATCAATAGGGGGTGATAATTAGTAACAGAGGGAAGATGCCTGAAGCCCATGGCTGTGCAGTTAATATGGCTATGTAGAAAAGGGAGAGAGCAGAGATCAGAGCAGCACAGAGGAAAAGGACAATCGTTGTTGCTGGGGATTTGGGGCCGAATGCTGCTCTGAGTGACAGAGACGTAAACTCAGGGGATTCCGGATTTACCGCCTTAGCAGACATTGAACTTTTATTTCTAATGAAATCATCCTCCCTTGCCCTCCCATTGCAGTCTGAGTGAACGGGAGACGAGGGAGAGAGAACAACTGAGCTGAACTTCAATAATTATTGCTCTTCTGCTCTTCTCTGTTCCATTCATAATTTGCCTTATATTTGCATCCCCTTCAGTCTTCACTCACGCCTCGCTCAATCAAATAAATCTCTCATTAAAGCCAGTGGGTGTTTTGGCTGCGTAGGGAAGGGGTCCGAGGAGGAATTGCTCCTAGCTCTCTGTTCTATGAATGTTTACCCTTTCCTTGTATCACTTTACAAGACAGTTCTGAACTAATATGGCAGAAAACATCGTTTGCTTTCCATGGGATTAAACAATAATGAGGTTCAAAAATGCTCCTTCCTATTGAATACACCTTTTCTAGCTCCCCAGCTGTGTGTTGAAAATGCAATCTAGGCTTTTCGGTGTTAGTATACAGCCTGAAAATGCCTCTTAGGTCCTAATAATGAAGGGTCTCTGCTGATATTCTGTTCTGAATGACTGTTTTTGAAGGTTAGCTATTCACATGGTCACTGGTGTAGGCGATAAAAAAGAAAAATGACTTCAGCTTTCATCTGTGAACCCAGATATGCAATTTCATACTTATTTTAAATCACTTATACACACTATTCAGATGAAAGGGCAGATTGGGATTACACACACACACACACACACACACACACACACACACACACACACACACACGTAGTATAAATAAATGTGACTTTTTAAAAAGAAATCCCGGTATCAAATCTCTAACTCCTGTAAAAATCATGTTCTGTTTTTTTCTGTAATTCAGTCTGTAGGAAATACCAGGCTGGCTCAGACTCCAGGTCCTTCTAGTCTAGTTTCATGTGGCAAGAACCGGATGCTTTACATCAGCGTTTCTCAGCCTGGGGGTCCCGACCCAAGAGGGGGTAATGGTATTGCCACCCTTACTTCTGCACTGCCATCAGAGCTGAGTGGCCAGAGAGCAGCGACTGCTGGCCAGGCGCCCAGCTCTGAAGGTGGCACAGAAGTACGGTTGGCATGATGGGGGGTGGGTTGTCACTTTTTTTTGAGGGGGGGTTGTCACAGCCTGAAATATTTTCAAAGGGGGGGGACAGTAAAACAGTCCAAGAACCCCTGCTTTAGATTAGAGGAAGGGGCAAGAAGCCCCTTCGTGGACAATTATGGAATACCCTTCCCCTACGGGAAGTTTCTTCCATCAGTTAGTGGTTGGTTTATGCTGTGGCTTCATTTTTCTTCTAAAGAAACCCCAATTGCCTCTCTAATGTGACTGTGGACGGTCTCATTATCCATGTAAAGGTTGTATACCTTTTTGAATTCTTGCCTTTGAGAACGTCTTATGGAAATGAGTTCCCCAGGTTAATTTTAATTATATAAGAGAAGTATCTCTGTCTGTGAGTTTTAAGTTGCTGTCTTTCAGTGGCATAGAATATGGAACTGATTTAACTGATTTCCCGACTGTATACCATTTGTCATTTTTACGTCCATGCCATCTCTTTAAATTACCCCTTTCCAGTCTTTTTCATATCTCCTTATTTAGAGAAGTCATTCCATATCCATCACCCATCTCTAGGCCCCTTCTGTTTATTTCCCTGCATCTTTGAGATGGGATGACCAGAACTGAACACAGTATTAATAGACAAAGAGATTAGAAAGCCAAAAGAGACCATTGCAATCATTGAGTACAACCTCCTGTATAGCACAGGTCATAGAACAAAAACCAAAAACATCCAAGCTTGATGTAAAAATTGTGAGTGATGGAGAACCCACCATGGCCTTTGGTAAATTATTTCAATAGCTAATTGTTCTCACTATTAAAAATGCATGCCTTATTTCCAGTCTGAATTTGTATAGTTTCAACTCTTAGCCATTGGATCATGTTATACCTTATTGTCTTACATTATTAAATATGTGTTCCTGATGTAGGTACTTATAGACTATAATCAAGTCACCCCCTCAGCCTTCTCTGTGTTAAGCTAAATAGAATGAGCTCTTTGAGCCCATCGTTATATGAGGCAGGTTTTCTAACCCTTTACTCTGTCTCATAGCTCTTCTCTGAGCCCTCTGCACTTTATAAATATCCTTCTGGAATTGTGAGCACCAGAACTGGACATAGGATTCCAGCAGCGGTGAGCTTCCCCCCCTCCCCCTGCTCCCGACTTCCTGAATAACATTGCTAGAGTGAGAAGTGAATAGCAGGATGATATTTTCAGTAGTATTGTTCTTTATATTCTTTCTACATCCCAACATTGTGTTTGTTTTTGATCATTGCTGCACTTTGAGCAGAGATCTCCACTGAACTTTCCACACCCAGATCTTTCTATCTCAGGGATTGCCTTTAAGTTAGAACCCAGCAATGTGTCAGAAACAGTCAAGTTATTCCTTGCAGCCTGCTTTAATTTGCATTTTCCAGCACGGATTTTTGCCTACCATCCTGCTGCCCACTTTATTCAGTTCCTCTGAACTTCCTCAGTCTGCTCTGATTTTGACTGACCTAAATAACTTTGTGTCATCTGCAAGTGTTCACATCACGCTGCTCAGCCCCTTTTCCAGCTCGTTAATAAATATCACACTGGATAATAATCCTGTCTCACAGGCGCTGACCACTCAGTTCCAGAAATGCTCTTTTGCTGATGCTGAAATGTCACACAGATGCGGGAGGACCGGAAGGTGCAGGTCGACTGTTCCATTCCCTGCACCTCTCTGCAGTAGATATGAATATATTCCTAAAACCCTGTGATATTTATATACAGCACTCAGCAGGGAGTGGCTCTGAGCTTGAAGGGAATCCTGCCAAGCTTTGAATTTCTTGCCATGAAATGTGCTTAATTCATTATTATTTCCATCATTAAATATTCAGCTTCTAACAGAACACAGTTTGTCTCAAAACTTCCTCTTTGGCAGTTAGTACTAATGAAAGAGGGAGAACTAGACACACAGGGAGAGTCTATTGAGAGGGAGAGAGAACGCTGGCAGGAGTACAGCACATCACTTTCCTCCAGCAAAGGCAGACAACCTGCAGCAGAAATGCATCAGCTTTGTCTCAGGTGTTGGGATCCCTGGGTATTTTGTTTCCAAAAAAGACATCCTAGTTTGCTGCTCCTCCAGACGCACCGTTTCTGCTGATTTTCGTGAAATTACATTCCCTGAAAAGTTGAACTGCCAGGCATGTAACTTTCTAGCCCATTAGTCTAATCAGTGCAAAACATGGTTCTTCCAGAATACTAGCCCAGCTGACTAATGAAGCTGCACTCTCCTAGACAGGCACCCCACCAGGCTCCAGAGGCTTGCAAGAGGCAAAGACGGAGGATAATCTTCCTGCCCAAGAGCTGAAGATATGAAAACTCATTTGGCTCTTTTCTTTCAGCATCCATCACCCCTGGATTGTCGGCATTTCACATACCAAAAACCAGCTCCAGCCCCCTCGGGGGTGACTAATAGTGGGTTTAAACATGGGATTGCTGTCACTATTTGAAATAACGCTCCACTCTCTGGATACTGTTGCGAAAGGTGGGGACGGGGAGCTTTTGTTTAAATGTGAAAGCAATGAGGGATACTCGTTCAGGAACCACCTGCCCTCTTAGAAATGTGGTGTCAGGATATCCTGTGTCAATGGAAGCTTGTCCATTAAGGTAAGCTTACAATGAAACCCATGTAAGTAACTTTTCTCTATCAAGGTGAAATTTTCCAAAGATACGCTGTTTGACTTGCAGCCCAGCTTCAGAATACAAAGGTCACTGTTCATTGTCTTGTACGAGAGAAGAATGACAACATTTCTCATAAAATGTCCACATTAATTTGTAATTTTGCAGTTGGATGAGTGTTGAATGGTTGGTTGTTGCTAGGATCAGTTATTTGTATAGGGTTTGGGATTGAACATCCCTTAAACTGTTGACTCTGGGTAAATCTACCCCATGGCTGGTCTGGGTCAGATGACTCAGGTTGCAGGTCTAACAATTGCAGTGTACATGGCCAGGTTTGGCTGGAGGCCAGGCCGGGAGACCCCGAGGCTCCAGTCCAAGCCCGGAATGTGCACGACAAATTTTAGCCCTGCAGTTGTAGCCCTGTGAGCTCAGATCAATTGCCCTGTGCTCTCAGACTTGGTGCTGTAGGATTTATTGCAGTGTAGACGTACCTAGCATGTCCACTCAAGATCTGTTCACAAGTCTAAGGCCATGTCAACTTCCACAGACTTGGTCTTGTGTTCTGCATGTTTTATATTTGGGTGGATGGGGAAAATCACAGTCTTACAGTCTCTGGGAAGTGTAAAACATTGAATATTGTTACAAATTTAGCTTAACCATAACTTTTCCCCACACTGATGTTAGAGAAGGATGGCCTAGTTCAAACCGGATTAGACCATGCTGCATTACTCCCAGGGAGGCCTCAGAGCTGATGGGTCTGAAGGTCTTGAAGGGAGGTGCTGGAAGGTGAGTAAACAAAAATTGTGAAGCATGAAAGGTAAAGCTGAGAAGGCTTTCGGGTCAGTAGGCCACTGGAGGGGAGACGGACCAGCAACCGATCAAGAACCGGGCCACTCCAGCCCTTGACCTGTCTTCCCTGCACCCGAAGGATGCTTGCCAGTGACAAGCACTCTGCCGATAGCATCACCGTCTGTCTCCTTGACAGCAGACCCAGCTCCTACTTCAGAAGAGGACAGAGGACTGCAAGAGCTGAAGTTGTCAAGGACCCTATTATCTCAAGAGGCTTATTTTTCCTTTTTTCTATCTTTATTTTGTTTTAATGATCTGGAAGACATCCAAGCCTTTTTATCTCCTTTCATTTTAGAACATGAAAGCGTGGCTGAGTTCATGCCTGAGTGTATGGCACCAGATAAGACCACCCGAGGAAGGCATCAGAAAGAAAGATTCCCCATTTAAACTGCCCTATATATCATCTCATAAAACAAGTGGTTAGGGTGTGTTCTGGGCCCTGTGCTTGAACTGTCATGCGTACATGTTGGCACCTAAGGCTTGTCAAACATCTGCTATCAGGGTACTCTGGAGGAGGAAAGGGTTAGTCACCATGCAAGGCCAGAAATAGAGAAAGGAAGCTCTACTCTGGTTCTGCAGGTGGTGTTCAGCCTTTAGACAATAATTTTATGTCATTATTAAAATATTTAACCATCTCCAAGTTATGAATGTGATTTCCTCTGCTACAATTCTTTAGTTGGTGTTTGTAACCAAATGGACAGCCAACGCCTACCATTCCTTTTTAGGGGTCATAGGGATTGATATTTTTGTTGTTAATCTGAGTGATTTAACTAGTCTGATGATCTAATTCCAATCCAATACCGAGACCAACTTCTTGGGATGATTTGATTTGATAATTGTATTACTTTATGTTTAGTTTATTAATAATAGCTTAGCTTTACTGATGTGTTCTTGACTTTATTTTTGTTTCTTTACCAGCATTAATAATATTTACAGAACTAATGATGAGTCTTTCATCATTCATCATTGATCAATTCTTTCAATTGTCAGTTTGGGATCAGAACATTTGGGGTCCTGGGTCAATACCAGCCCATCAACCTAAAAGCCTGACCAGCTGTGGCCAGTTACCCTTTGGGTCTCACAAGAGGTTAGAAAGATCTCCCAGAATTTATTGCTTATGTCTGTTGTATCACATGGCTCCTAAAATAAGAACCTTTTGGTAATATGACATTTCTATTTAACAGGATTCTGCAGGTTCTATGCACCTTTAAATATTTTCAGTATCATTTTAAGTATATATCATGATTACTATGGTGTAGTTGAAGTGGTCAAATGTGCATGATGAGTTGTGGAACAGCAGCCTATCACACGGCTCTCTAATTTATTACATGGAGTCACAATGACCTGTATAGTAAGTGTCTATAGTGTTTATCGTTTTATTTTTCTTATTATTTTTGGTTTCAGAATTCTCTATGGCATCTGGAGGTCACGGAGTCATACATTCCAAGTCCAGAAGGGACCTTTGTGATCCTCCTGTCCGACGTCCTGTATAATACAGAGCATAGAATTTCACCCAGAGATTTCTACCTTGATCCTAATAACTGTGGTTGAACTAGATTAGAGGGGTGAGAACTAGATAAGTTGTTCCAATGGTTAGTTACCCTCACTGTTAAAAATGTGTGCCTTAATTTCCCATCTGAATTTGTCAAGTTTCTGCTTCCAGCCATTGGAACTTGTTCCTTTCGTTGCTGGATTTAAGAGCCCTTTCTTAGCAGAAATCTTCTCCGCATTTATGTATTATAAATCCCAATTGTGTCACCTCTTAACCTCCTCTTGGGTGACCTACAGAGACTGTTGTGTCCTTGCTTTCCACACAGCATTAAGCATGTGGGGAACCCATACGGATGCCATTGGACTCCAGGAGTACGTCTACACAGCAAAAAAAACAAACAAAACTTCCCTGGCCACAAGTCTCAGAGCTCCAGCCAGCTAGCTCGGGCTGTGGGGCTAAAAGCAGCAGGGTTTCCATTCAGGCTCAGGCTGGAGCCCATGATCTGAGCCCCTCCTCCCTTGCTGGGTTTCAGAGCCCAGGTTCTGAGGTCCCATGTGACAGGAGGGTCTCAGAGCCCACATGTCTACACTGTTATTTTTAGCCCCACACCCTGCACCTCATGAGTCTTAGTCAATTGATGAGGCTCTGACAGGCGCTGCCAGGGGGCTGTTTTTTTTTTTTCTGTGTAGACGTACTGTTAACCACCGTGTTTATTAACTATGTACAAATATACAAGGTTCAGCTACCTGTGAGCGCTGCAGCTTTGGCCCCTGGAACGGAAGGCAGGGGAACCATTACAGGGCTCCCAAACTATTTAAAGGGATGGTGCCCAATACACTATCCACTCCTCTCTCATTGTGTGGACAGGCATGCAAAGCACCACAAATGGACTATCAAAGCATTTCAACAGTGCCCAACATGGACTGAGCTCCTTCAGCTTCGCACTGTTCTTTCCTCAAGTCACAGCACGTGCACTGAAAAGAAACCGCCTGGCCTCACAACTGTTCTGCACCCAGCTCCCATTGACTTGGGTACCCCACTCCCTTAGGCGCCTTTGAAAATCCAATTCTAAAGCCACCCTATGGTGCCTCAAAGTGTTCCCTGAGGATTTTGCAGCATGACCGGCATGGGTCTCCCAGTACTAAAGCTTTATGCTGTTCTTTGAGGTGAATTGGACCCTGTGCTGAAGAAATATCCCATCTGTTGGTATCCTGTATGTGTGAAAGAGCAATCTAGACATCCCACATTACCGTTGTTCACTGTATACCAAAGCCTCAAACAATCCCTTGGCTAGAAGGACTCTGCAATACCCCAACACTCCTTAAGCTTATTCCATGGGATAGCAAATGTACTTTGTGATGAAACTCCCATCTGAATTACCCACACTCTCATAGGAAGTAGGGTCTTGCTTTCTGTGTCAAACATCAGAATCTTGGAGATGTCTGTTAACCAAAACGTTCACGTACAGTTTCAAGGCATCCCACTGATTCTGGCGAGTGTAAATCAGTGTTTGCTTGAATCCACCACATGTCAGCTTCAGCACTTTAGAGGACTATGCTGAGTCTTACGGTTGTGATTTTACAACTTTAGAGACACCGGAAGGGGAGCTCACACTAAAAATATGAATGCTGCGGTTTTATCAATTGCAACTAATAAAATAATCCATTTCTTGTCATCCATATTAGATTGAAGCAACATTATGGAAATATCCTTCAAGGCACCTAAGACAATGGACCTAAGTAGGTACAAGAGAAATTATTTCACCAAGTTTAGAGTCCACTTGCTAGGGGTTCCAGGTTTGCTAGACATATTGTTATCCCCTGCCTCAGCAAGAGAGAGAACGTTGTGCTTCTGATCAACTGGTCATCAGCTCCCGGACACCACAATTCCCTTAGCCACCCAAACAATCTCATCAGAGCTCTGCCATCCCTTACTTTCCTTGCAGGTTAACAATCCCCTCTGAAAGTGTCCCCCTGTAATATCTTGGCCTTAACCATGGGACGCTCAACAGAAATTACAGGTAAATTGTCCCCAAACAGACAGCGTACACACACAACTTGACTTTATAACTCAAAATCACGTCCTTTATAACATTACAGCACAAATATTTTATAGTGAATCAATCCTAAGGTTATTATCAAAGGTTACATTTAAAGAGATAGTAAAAAAGGATAAAGAAATGAAGCATTCTTTAGTGAGTGAAGACACAGAAATGATTGCACATATAAAACAAAACATAAAACACAGACTCAGTTTGCACTTTGTAATGGTTATGTTTTCTATTTCCTAGATTTTTCTCCCACGGACAAAGCTGATGGTTTCAGTCAAAACCAGGATCCAATTTTTCATGAATAACCCAAGCCCTTCAAGGTTTTTCCTCAATAAATGGAGACTAAAATGGCTTTCTTGTCCCTTAGTTATACTTGAGTAAACATTTGGAATACTCCATTGTTTGTTCTCCAGTGTGCTGACCCCATACTGTCTTCACATCCTCATGTTGACTTGCAATGCAAAGGTGGCTCCCGTTGTGTTTGACTTACAATGTTTAATTTACATCAGAGACAGGCAGAGGTGAATAGACCTGCTTTGTCCTCCAGAAAACTTGTTTGTCAACTCTGCCTTGTTACATAGTTTAAAACAGCTTTTTAGCAGTACACATAATTCTTTAAATATCATTAGTACATACATTTCACACTGATATTAATGGACCCGCATGATACCAGCTTTCATATGATACCTGACAAAACACAATTTATGGATAAATACCATGAAAGCAGTGTGTTAGGTGTAGTGAGTTTATCAGGCCTGTTAGGAGTTGCTGATACCATTGAAACGTTTGCCAGTTGGCACTGAAGGGTTGTTAGGATCATTCCATTCAAGAAACTCGGGTTCTGAATTTACAAGAATTTACTATCATTGGTTCATCTAGTCTGACCTTGGCCACAGCATTTCTCACAGTAATTACTGCATTAGGCCAATCACTTGAAAAACCTTTAAGGTTCAAATTTGCAAAACATGAGTGCTGACCCCACCTCTCTCGAATCTTTTGTATTTTACTCTCTTCATAGCCATAGAACCAGGTCCAGAATTACTTTCCTAGAACCTTTATTTCTTTGCACAGCACAGTCTGCCCATGCCATTTCTGACCACCCCATTCAGAAGGTTTGAAATTGAATTTCTCTTGAAAATAATGGCTCAATTTAAGAGAAAACACAGTGCATGGAACTCAATATGGCTTACAAAGCTTTCAGAAGGCCCGAGTTACTGTGGCTCTTCCATCCCTAATCACGGATGGTCCTTTAATGTAGGAACACTGTGCTGTTCGCTCTGGCTCGGTAGAACTCACTCTTAACTAATACCCCGCAGAATAGTTAAAGAGAGTGACTCGAGTGTAGCTTGAACACAAGCCAGGATATTAAATGAGGCAGGCAGGCAGAAGATTTCCCCATTCAGAAGAAAGGGGAAGACGCTAAATGGAAAATGGGCACCTGAGACCAGCCCCATGAAAAAATCCTCTTGACAGAGACGCGTGGGAGCAGCGCTGAGCCAGAGATCTTGCTCTTGGATGTTTGAATGTAGTGGAAGAGGGTATGAGTCATCCACACACACACCTGTGGCTCATTGTCCTGCTTCCTCCAGCATCTCAACACAATCGCTAGGGGGGAAGGATTCTAAAGTACAAGAGCCAACCCTTTCTTTTTATTTTTGTAGTTAAATTTAGCTAGTTCTTCCTGACAGTATCTTTGCAGTTAAGAGCAAGGTGTCTCTTAATGAGCAAGTGATTTAGATGACTTGTTTTCAGGATCATACAGGGCTGGGAAGTTCACCATTCAGACTAGCCTAATTTGCTAGAGACATGTTAATTTTGTTGCTCAGATATATGAGCCTATCCAAGCAAATGTAAATCAATGAGCAAGTTTTGTGTGTATGTCCACATGCAGTCAAGAATCTGATTTTCAGAGTGAGGTATCCCCTAAAAACATTCTGGGATCACAGCGTTAAACCTCCATTTAAATGTGGCCCCCTCGCTGAGATACTGTAAGTGGAAGAAATGAGAGCTGCAAACCAGACTGCTGGTTGTCTGGCTAGTCATCCTCAAAGGCAGCACACTTCCATGATTGCCTCATTGTTCTGAGAATGGCCTTCCCTGCTAGTGGTCATGCTCTGTGGATAACACATGTCTGAGATCTAGTGGGGGCAAGTCCCAGAGAGTTGACATAGGGGGCATTCAGTCCTATTGGGTTCTGGGAAGTGGAACTGATAAAGGTCCCTCCCCCAGCCTATGGGGAGAATATACTGATCCCGGGAACTCGCATGATTACGGGAGACAACAAAATATATAACAAGGGCAGGTGTGAAGCTCAAAGGGTCAAAACAAGGGAACCTGAAGGGGGTTTCATTGAGCAGCAGAAAGTAGAGGGGGGTTCATTGAAGAGAAAGTAGAGGGGGTGTTCATTGAGAAAGTAGAAGGGGGTTCATTAAGGGAAGTAGAGGGGGGGTTCATTGAGAAAGTAGAGGGGGGTTCATTGAGGATTGGAAAGCACCCATCAAGTGAAGGCACAAAAGGTTTAATCCCCTCTCCGTTCTCTGGCATGTGATGCTGCCAGCATGCGACTGACACTCAGCTCTGTGTCCTGCTCTGCAAATGGAGCTTCCACCATGACCAAGATGTCCAAATACTTGGAAGAGGTAAGCAGGTGAATGAAAAGGACTTGGCTCTCCATCCACCCAGGAGAAACACCATATGGCGAGAGTGGAAAGGCCAGCAGGGTAACCGCTCAGGGAACCCACCAATGCTCCCGCCTCTCCAGAGAGTCCAGGGGATTAGACCACCGATTGCCAAGGTGGTGTCAAGCTTCCTACCAGGCAGGAACACACTGTCTGCTTTCAGTGGAGTGGAACAGCTTCTTCCATTACGGACTGGGCCGAGAGTGTCCCTCTGTGTCTCACGGACGAGGGCCAAGATGCCCCAGTGCACACACGGTCTCCTCCAGAGTAGACACTGCTGATCACTCTGCTGCCGGCTGAAAACTAGAGAGGGTTGAAATGTTTTTAGCAAAGGCCTGGGAGGGACCTCCTGGCTCATCCAATCCAGGCTCCTGCAGGCCACATCATCACTATGGAATTGTTCTAACGAAACCTGTTTAGAAATGAAAATTGTCACAAAATAATGATTTTTTTTTAAATGAAAAACTGGAAAAAGAAAACTGAGCGTTTTTACCAAAAAGAGAGAATTTTACTGAAAAGAGTTTTCAAAAGTAGAACGTTCTTCTGGTTTTGGTTTCAGTTTTTCCTTGAAAACATTTCATTGTCTGTTTTTATTATTGCATGACATCAAGGGTAGGGGTGCCAACTTTCTACTGGCACAAAACTTAACGATCTAGCCCCACCCCTTCCCAAAGGCCCCACCCCTGACCTGCCTCTTCCCCGAGGTTGCGCCCCCCCCACTCACTGCATTCCCCCTCCCTCACCCTCACTCACTTTCACTGGGCTGGGGCTGGGGGTTGGGGTGAAGGAGGGGAAGAGGGCTCTAAATGGGGGTGTAAGCTCCGGGGTGGGGCCAGAAATGAGGGGTTCAGGGCACGGGAGGGGACTGCATGCTGGGGCAGGGAGTTGGGGTGAAGGAGGGTGTGAGGGCTCTCGGGTGGGGCTGGGGATGAGGGGTTGGGGTGCAGGATGAGGCTCCAGGCTGGGAAGTAGGGCCAAGGGATTTGGAATGTGGGAGGGGGCTACCGGTTGAGGCAGGGGGTTGGGGTGTGGAAGGGCTCTGGGGTTGGTCTGGGAATGAGGGGTTCAGGGTGTGGGCTGGGGCAGGGGGCTGATGCACAAGGGGAGTGAGGGCTCTGGGCTGGGGGTGCAGGCTCTGGAGCGGTGCCGGGGATGAGGGGTTTGTGGTGCAGGAGGGGGCTCCGGGTTTGGGGGGCTCAGGCCTGGGGCAGGGGATTGGGGGACAGGCTTACCTCGGGCGGCTCCTGGTCAGCGGCGCAACGGGGGGCTAAGGCAGGCTGCCTGCCTGTCCTGGGGCACTGCGCTGCACCCCGGAAGCAGCCAGCAGGTCCAGCTCCTAGGTGGGGGGGGGCAGGAGGGTCCACGGCTCACAATGGTCTCGCCCACAGACATCACCCCCCCAGCTCCCATTGGCCAGTTCCCGGACAATGGGAGTGTGGAGCCGGTGCTCGGGGTGGGGGCAGCTCACAGAGCCCCAAGGCCACCACCCCTCCACCCCCCCGCCTAGGAGCCGGACCTGCTGGTTGCTGCCGGGGCGCAGCACAGTGCCCCAGGACAGGTCGGGACTAGCCTGCCTTGGCTGCAGAGCTCCGCCAACCGGCCGTGGTGCTGACCGGAGCCGCCAGGGTCCCTTCTCGACCAGGTGTTCCAGTCGAAAACCGGACACCTGGTCCCCCGGATCGAGGGTTTGCTGACAGGCTCTCTATACATTCATATATGAGGACATGCTTTGGAGCCAAAGATATTTCCAATATTCTTTCTGCCTCAAGGAGCAGAATAACCTCAATATCACCTCTAAAGTGGATTTCTAGAACTGCTGCCACGACCTCATAATAATTCTTAAGCTCAATGCTTATGGTATTGTTACACTCTTGTATTTTCCCAGGCTGGCCCATAAAGCAGTAATGCTGCAATTTACATTCACTCAACTTTGTTTTCAAAGATTCTCATTCATTTTCTCTCTCTCTCTCTCTCTCTCTCGCTCCTGGAATTACACTGGTGTTTTGAACAATACTCTCAACATAGTGAAAAAACGTATGCTGAAAATGCATGGAAATCCTGAGAGCAATCAGGGCCCATGTAATGCAACTGTGGGACCATCCAGGAACTGTACCATTGTTACCCGGGGTTCTTTCAACCCGAAGCTCTTGGGGTAACTTTTACTCTGTGCGAGGTGGTGTCAGGAAATAAACCAGGGGAGACACGGCCGTCCGACCGATAGATGGCTGGCACAAACAGGACAACACAAGAGTGCTTTCACTTAAAGCTGAACTTTACTTAGTCTCAAGCACTTACACACGTCTGCAACAGGTTAATAAAACACCCCCAACCCTCGATAATTACCGAAGCTGAGTGTGGCTCTCGAGTGACACAGCGGCAGGCTTCCGGTGGCCAAATCTTCCGTCTGCCGGTGGGGACTGCAAGATGTATCCAGAGGGAGAGTCCAAAAAGAGTCCAACTACCTCAAACTTTCCCCCTTATTCATACATTAGTAATAGAATGACATGTCCCTTTGTTAAGCAAGCAGTTTCAATGGTCAAGCAAGAGGCTTTCTTCTGATTATTGATTAACCAGGTGTGGGTTTTTCCAGAGTTTGCAGCCTTGAGGCCCCAATAGACATTCTTGGGGCACATCCTGCTCTTCTAAAATGTAGGTATCAGCCACTTCAGCACAATTCTTATCAGGAAGGACGGGGGTCAAGCTGCCCTTTCTGAGGCACCCAAAGTTCCCCCTCCCCTCCTCCTGCCTTGGTCAAGCGGAGACTGCTGACAGGCCAATTTGCAGCTTGCTGACTTGGCTGCTTTTAACAATAAGCCATAGTGGTTTCAGGCATTTTACTGGTTTGCTAAAGTCTCCCCATACACCGGAAGCGTTCCCCTCCTTTGGCTGTGTACACAGCCTTCGCAGGGTCACTCCCTGCACTCCCATCTTCTGGAGGCTGCAGTCAGAGAGAGAAGGAAACAACAGAATCAAAAGTGTGAACTTCCACCATTTATCTGCACAGGGTGTTCTCTTCAAAGCCTGCTTTATCTCCAAGTGCTCACTCCCTCAGTCGCAAAGAATATTTACCTTCGTGTAATTTTTCTTTGTTGAAAAACTTCAGAAGAGGAGCTGTGAGCTGCAGAGCCTGCAGGTGTCCAGGAGTCTGTAGAGGGTTGCTCTCCTATCACACATGTCTCGGACGTGCTCCTTTTTACTAGGCCAGGATTAACAACCACCAGAACGTGTCTGTGCCAGGGCCAGCTCCAGGGGCGGCAGGCGAGAATGGGGCGGCAGTCCGAGTCCCGCGGTGGCAATTCGGCGGCAGGTCCGCTCTTCCCTCCGCCGAATTGCCACCGCAGGACTCGGACTGCCGCCCCATTCACACCCGCCGCCGCGGCAATGGGGCGGCAGGTCCGCAGCTCTCCCCATGTTGCCACGGACTGGGACTGCCTGCGTCGAGTGCAGGGCCGCCACCCCTGCTTGGGGCAGCAAAATTGTTACAGCCGCCCCTGGTCTGTGCTCATGAACAACCCCCTTCGGAGAGCACCGGAGTCCTCTGTATAGCCACAGAGCTTCTCCAGGCTGCCCTGCTAACTCACCCATCCTAATGCCCATTTCTAGCAGTTTCCTTCCGATGCCAAGCCTATTCGGGATGAGATTGGCTCAGTCCCTTAGAGAACCATGCAGAGGATAAGCCTGGACAGTAACAATCCCCTACCACAGCCCGTCTGTGCCCGTGTGAGTGCTACCTCTCTCCTGGCGCTCTGGACTCTCACTCCCCTGGGAGCAAGTGGGAAAGGATTTGTGGAGGCTGTACCATGCGCAGCGACTCCCTGCTCCGCTCTTATGGAGCCCGGTGTGGGGTGCCTCATTATGCCGATAGGCGTGTCCCCCGGACGACCTCTCCCCTCGGGGTACGCCCTGCGTGGGGAGCTCTACTGAGGTTTCACAAGTTCCATTTCTTATCTGAGATGAAGCTAATTACACATCTTCAATACCGACCACCTGAGAATCCAGCTGAAGGCGCTTGGTGGCCATCGATTACTTCCCTGCACCCCCACGGCACCGCACGGTGCCCTCGCTTGTCGTTACTTAGTCCTGTTTCCAAGATCTCTGCTCTTTTCTCTCTGTTTTTAACTCTTGGTACATTGGCAGCAAGGTCGGTTCACGCAGGGAGCAGGGAGCAGATGGAATCCCTGCAAGCTATCGACGTCAGTGCTTGGGCTCCCAACCTGAGTGTTGTGTGCATGAAGCGATTAAGGCGGAGATGCCCGTGGTAGACTCTGTTCTCCCGGCCCGGAGAGCACGTAATGACTGTGATTGGTGGGCTGGCTGTGGTAGCTGCTGTAATCCCTTAGCTCTGGTTATTGCAGCTCTCCTGTTGGGCTGTTTCACCTCCTCTGACAGATGGAGCCCCTCCCTCGAGTTTCACCGGGGCACTGTCAGCTGCATTGCCGAGCGGTCTCAGTGGGTCGCCAATAGAGGGGGAGGGGGAATGTCATACTTAGCCAGGCCCCGCCCCTGCAGATTCTTAGACGTTCAGATCCGGGCCTGGACGTGGCATTAGAATTGCTCTGGAGCCAGAGGAGGGCACTGTGGGGAATCGTCCCCGGGGAGCGGTTCTCCGACAAGTGGGGTGTCCACTGCATTCTGCACATGCTGCCTCGGCATGCAGCCCTGGGAAAAAGAGTCACCCCAGTGCTGCCGGCAGGTGATGGACTCAGAGGCCCCTGTGGCTCGATTCTCATCTGAAAGGAAGAAGCGTGACTTCCTGGCCAGTAATTCTCACCGTTTCTGCCACATGGCTGTCCCAGATCAATGAGAACCCGACTCTGCACTGCCGTAACAAGCACAGTGGAGATGCCTTCACTGACAGGAGAGACCAGCACTGTGATTACTTCGTCAGGGCCTTTCCCGTCCACCGGCATCGCAACAGAAAACGACACACACCGTGAGCTCAGACCTGGCACTTGTCTGGGGCCCTGATTCATAGATTCATAGATTCTAGGGCTGGAAGGGACCTCGAGAGGTCATCGAGTCCAGCCCCCTGCCCTCATGGCAGGACCAATTACTGTCTAGACCATCCCTGATAGACATTTATCTAACCTACTCTTAAATATCTCCAGAGATGGAGATTCCACAACCTCCCTGGGCAGTTTATTCCAGTGTTTAACCACCCTGACAGTTGGGAACTTTTTCCTAATGTCCAACCTAAACCTCCCTTGCTGCAGTTTAAGCCCATTGCTTCTTGTTCTATCCTCAGATGCTAAGATGAACAAGTTTTCTCCCTCCTCCTGATGACACCCTTTTAGATACCTGAAGACCGCTATCATGTCCCCTCTCAGTCTTCTCTTTTCCAAACTAAACAAACCCAATTCCTTCAGCCTTCCTTCATAGGTCATGTTCTCTAGATCCTTAATCATTCTTGTTGCTCTTCTCTGGACCCTCTCCAATTTCTCCACATCTTTCTTGAAATGCGGTGCCCAGAACTGGACACAATACTCCAGTTGAGGCCTGACCAGCACAGAGTAGAGCGGAAGAATGACTTCTCGTGTCTTGCTCACCACACACCTGTTAATGCAGCCCAGAATCATGTTTGCTTTTTTTGCAACAGCATCACACTGTTGACTCATATTTAGCTTGTGGTCCACTATAACCCCTAGATCCCTTTCTGCCGTACTCCATCCTAGACAGTCTCCTCCCATTCTGTATGTGTGAAACTGATTGTTCTTACCTAAGTGGAGCACTTTCCATTTGTCGTTATTAAACTTCATCCTGTTTACCTCTGACCATTTCTCCAATTTGTCCAGATCATTTTGAATTATGACCCTATCCTCCAAAGGAGTTGCAATCCCTCCCAGTTTGGTATCATCTGCAAACTTAATAAGCGTACTTTCTATGCCAATATCCAAGTCGTTGATGAAGATATTGAACAGAGCCGGTCCCAAAACAGACCCTTGCGGAACCCCACTCGTTATACCTTTCCAGCAGGATTGGGAACCATTAATAACTACTCTCTGATCCCACATGTGTCTGGGACCCCTCAGCTTGCAATAACTTGATTCTCAAGCTGTCATGGGGTCAGTGAAATGCCGTGCAGTGAAATGTCTTGCTGTCAAGCCACTGCTGTCTGGGTGCAGGGAAAGCCAGGGGAAGGGGGTTGGCTCAGAGGGTTTCATTCCAAAGTGCATTACTGTATTTAACGTCTGTCTGGGCTAATCTGGGCCAGGGCATTTTAGCGGTCAGAGATGTGACCCTGTGCACCTCTAAACCTGGATAACGAGGGGACGAGGGAGTGTGCCATGGCTGGCAGAGCGGCGAGCAGTGTCAGACACAGCTCTCCCAGAGTAGCTTGCTTGCAAAACGCAGCTCAGGCTAAACGAATACACTCTTGCACCTACAACTCTGCTGTGAATAGCAATATATAATTTCCGGAAAGGAGTCTGTATTTTTACCCTCACCTAATGTTTGCATTCAGGATGTCAGCGGTGAGGAAGAAATAACAACAAATGCAGGTGCGGAATGGTACAGAATCCATAGCTGGATAAAGCTGATAAGAGCCTCTGAGGGGATAATTGCCTCACTTCAGGGAGCGGCACATGTCAAGTGTCTTGGCACCCAGACATAGAGCCGAGGCTGCTATTGGTTATTGCCGTCTCACATTGACTCTGACTCTAAACTGGCCGTGTTTTCAAAATCACTAATATTAATGCACCACTTGCAGTGAGCAGTATCTCCTGTCAGAAGCCATGCTGGGCGGGCAGCTAGTTACACAACGTGGACAGTAGCACATTTAGCAATTTGTGGGTTATTTTCCACAGGGCACTTAGAACTCATCTTAACATGCATTTTGGAAAAAAAATATATAGAGATGTGAACCTTGCCTAAACTACTCTTTCTGTCCTAACAGACCGTTGCTTTTCTCATGTCTGATATGACGCTGTTTGTTTGATATGATAGGCTATTTGTGAAAGCCTAGAAGCTAACACATTCCTTTTCTAATTGTTTTTGTGATAATATTACAGAATTTTTAGGAGGGAGGTTCTCAAAGTCCCAGACAGCCGATTTGGGGGTAAAAAGTTGAGTCACAAGCCACCCAAGTTTTGCCTTTATTGATACAATTTCAGCCGTCTTGCCCCTTACAGTGTCCGGAGGCACATTTATGCCAGACACATAATAACTTCCCCTGAGTGATTCTGTAGTGTTACTGCTGGAGCTCCAGTCTCTGCACTGACAGCTCGAGGCTGATGGTTTGTCCTGCCTTAGGAACAGCACAGCACAGAAGACAGAATTGGTAAATAGGAGCAAGTTCCCTTGTTCTGGGGTACTAGGAACCTCTTCCACCTTCCATGGTAGTCATCCCCTTCTCTGATCTCTTGGTCTGGTTCTTCAGTCCCGTTTTTCAGTTTCTGCTCTGATCTTTCTCCAGATTGGGCCCATGTTTACTAAGGTCTTTTAGACATTTCTACATGACAGATTATTGAATCTTTATCCCAGCACCTTTTAGCATATCAACACTTTGGATTTTAGGTAGCCAGTGCATTATGCAATCTTCAATTACCCAACTTGCGTATTTTTCCTGCACAACGTTGTCTTTGTTCTGGCAGCAAGAACATTTTAAGCCGATTAGCAATTCTATCTCAACGAAGCATTGCCAAAACCCAACCTATGCTAGCAAGGAGTTGGCCTAAGTGTTACCTCATCTGTACTCATGCCCTGTCCATAAATTACAAATCATTAAAAACATAGCTCTCAATGCTTTTTATCTTGCCAGTAGCAATCCTTCATTTTATGTTTCAATGTAATAAGTCAGTATATGTTATTCTGTGCTACCCTTAACCTATTAGCAAGGGGAGGGGGAGTTATGGAAAACATCATGTTTCTTTAATGTCAACATTTCTTATCTTCTTTAAACATTTTTTTCATTCAAAGTCCAGTTTTGTTTTTATGACGCATACTAAAGAAACGTCATTAGAAATGTCCATGTGAATGCATTTGAGAGGTGTCTCAATTTTAGGACCTTCATATTTAGCTCTCTTTAATGACACCCCACCTCTCCCATTATCTTCCAGTGGAAGGGAGGCTCCTGACTTCCATCTGT
Organism: Macrochelys suwanniensis; assembly: GCA_033296515.1. Classification (NCBI taxonomy): domain Eukaryota; kingdom Metazoa; phylum Chordata; order Testudines; family Chelydridae; genus Macrochelys; species Macrochelys suwanniensis. The sequence goes on along the minus strand of CM065781.1, from coordinate 1,529,769 downwards.
GTCTTTTGAATATCTCCATTTAAATGCCTTGTGTCATTCAGGGTGTGCAGGAAGGGAGGATGAACTTGAGGTTAAAAGGCTGAACTGGAGAGATTTGGGTTCTGAGTGAATGCCTTGACAATGGCTATGTGAGCTAAAAGAGCTGTGGTGAACATCCGTGCAGATAGTTCCAATAGGAGTTGTGGATACTCTGCCTTTGGGAATTAAGCCGTGCCCTAGCTGTTTAACTTTAGTGCACAGCAGCAATCCTCCCTGAACGATTCTGTAACGTCACTGCTGGGGCTCCAGTTTCTGCACTCACAACTCGGGGCGGATGGTTTGTCCTACCTTAGGAACAGCACAGCGCACGCTACAGCTCCTTGTTTCACCAAACTGGGTCAATTCCAAGTAACAGGGTGACCCTGGATTTTATGAGGGTTCAGATATGTCCACCCTTTCAGCTAAATGCTGCCCTAACTTGCCCTCGTCTGTGGGATTCCATGGGACATAAATCAGAACAAAATGTGTCTCTCCCAGAGTAAAAATCTCAGCGACAAGGCAGCGCTGTGCTCAAACGGGGAAACGTGTTTGTTTCCAAATAATAACGCCAAGATCTAATTTACTGTGTGAAATTCTCTTCTGCTGCCCTGCATGTCTTCCTGGTCTCTCCTGGGCAGTCGGCAGCACCATGGCTGCTGAGTGTACAGAGGAATTCGTTCTATTCATGAATTGTGAATAGGCTGTGGTCACTACAACAAGCTCTGTCAAAGTTCAAGGTACCAGAAAAAATAGTTATTCTGTCTTGTGGGGATGTCTATAGATAATCCACCCGTGACTGCAGAGCAACACGCTGTACTACTTGTTCTGCGACTAGCGTGAACGACAAGCTGGGGTTTCTTTCCGCACTGGTGATTTCACTCTAATGGCTACTGGAGGAGACAGTGGTGGTTGTATTAATTGTGTTACAGCAGCACCTGAGACCCAGGCCCCATTGTGCTACCCGCTGCAGAGACGCAGAGGGTGTCCTGAAGATCTTACAGCCTAAAAATGACAAAGAGGGGAGAGGGGGGACAGATTCACAGGCAGGTGAAGTGACTTGAACAAGGTCACAGAACAGCTCAGTGGCGGACCTGGGAGTAGAACCCAGGGCCGGGCCTGAACCACAAGATCATCCTTCCTTTCTAAAGAAAGAAGAGACACTCAAGTGAGCTAGATTTGGTCCTACGGCCTCGCATCTATAGACACTGGCATCTCAACCCAGCTCCTTAGTGACTGACCCCTGCTGCCTCTACTAGGCAATATAATGAAATCACAATCACATGTAGAGTGATAAAGAGCTCTGCGGGCACCCATCTCAGAGTGATGTACACCTCAAATAAGATTATACAGAAAAGGTCACAAAAATGTTAATCACGCATATCCCATGCAAGTACTTAATAGTGAATAACTGCTGAATTGACAGGTCAGAGAAAAGGACCTTGAATTTAGGTTCTGAAATAAAAGTGAACTTTGCTTGGAGAAGTCACTTGAAACGTGACATTGGTGCTGGAGAGTGAAAAAGGAAAAAATGTGGATTTTGGAGACTTCAACTGTTCAGCCATTAATGAATGCTGAAAGACCAGGTAATATGTGTGTGATGGGGCAGCTGCCCCTTCCTGGCAGAAAAGGGGTTAAAAGCAGCCTACGGAGGCAGCCAATTAGAAAGGGGCTGAGAGGAGCAGCCAATTATGGCCCGGCAGGCTCATATAAGAAGGGCTGCAGAGCAGAGGACAGTAGCTGACTGGAGCTTGAGAGGAGAGGAGCAGGCTCCTAGCAGGAGGAAGAAGCACCAGCACTGGGGACAGAACAGTGCTGCAAGCAGGGACCGGGGGAGCTGGAGAGAGCTCCTGGCTGGCTGCTAGGGCCTGCAAGCTGAGGCAAGGGCAGAAGAGGGTCCTGGAGCTGCATGGGAAGCGGCCTGGAGACAATGGACTGCAAGTGCCCCTGGGGGAGTGGCTGGACAGAGATTGCAGGTCCCCTAGAAAGGGGGAACACGGAGTGTGGCACAGCCGAGAGCAGTGCCATGAAGAGGATGCCGCACTCCTGGGAGTGGCACAGGACCTGGAACAAAGGTGACAGTGGCGAGGCAGGGCCAGGGGAGGGTGCCCTGGAGAACAGAGCTAATTCCCATGGCAACCGGCAGGACAGGCCAGAGTGGTGAGTCCCACCCCATCATAGTGTGACATAAGGAACTTGCATAGCGGTGAATATAAAAGTCCAAGAACATGTAGATTGTCAAAACTTTCCAATTCATTTTTTTCCAGAGGCCCATGCAATTAAAGATTAAGAGTTATTCACTAATCACTTGGCACCTGCCAAGAGCATGTACAGTAGAATTTTAAAACAATTGTGATAGATGAGAAGAAGATTGTAATAAATAGTGCTAGAGGATACAAGGGCATTTTTTATCATTTTACCATCTCTTGGATTGCATAAAGTATAGTACAATAATTTAATTTGTTCAATTTAAGAAGTAAAAAATACTCCCAGAGCCTGAATCTCCACAGTCCTGTGATATCAGTATTATACTGGCAAAAATGTGTCTGAAACCAGTGAATTTTCCACTGGTGTATAGTGATATCATGAAGTGGAGCCTCAAAACACAAAAATTCTAAACAGAGCTAGAAGGGAGAGAATTTACCCTCTGGAATCTGAACGTTCTCCTCAAGAGTCTGAAAGGTGTGGAGGAAAGTAAAATTACACAGAGCTAATAAATAACAAATGAAGGAGATCCCTTTCTTTCTGAAAGACTGCATTGTGTGTGATACCACAGCATCAATCAATCAATCAGTGATGGTAGAAATTATTTTTCAAGAACCAGAAAAAACACACAGACATTTGCATGTTATCTGAATAACAATGATATCAGATGTTTCAGTGATTAAAAACAGAGCTGAAGGAAAGCCTAGACATTGGCAAGAACTATGGGACCTGGGGCTAAGCCCAAGTAAGTGAAGGCGTCTCGTAGGCCAGTTCACGGTGCGGTAGTTATGGCAACACACTGAAAACGGTGAGTCAGCAATCGGCTGACTAGAGTCTATAAGATTACGTACAAGGACCTCAACATTTCTAGTCCCATGGTTGACTGTGTCAAAAAGAGCTGACAAATCCAGGCCAATTAGTTCAAAGTTCATGCTCCTGTCATCCAGGAAGCTGAGAACTGCTGACGCCTGTGACTGGATTCAAAAGCTGACTGGAATTTTCATGGAGTAGCATTTTGAAAGTATATTTGAAGCTGGGCAGAAGTTTCCTTTCCCACAAAACCTATGCACAAAATGCGATGAAAACCCTGGCCAATACACTCACAAGCAGAAAAGGCAGCTGAGCAATGAGCTGAATAGCAGATGATATAAAAGGAAAAGGCCATTTGCGTGCTAAATGCTACCCGAAGTTCCCATTGAAGTCAATGGGGCTTGTGCATATGTGTCCGTGTGGACAAAATCTAGCACCAAGTGTGCCTGAGTATAATATTATTGCAACTTGTTCAGTCAACCGCTGCTGCTGAACATAAAGCAACATTTGCAATATAACTGGCAAACACTGTCCGGGTACATTTGGAGAGTCCAGCATGTACATATATTAGGCTAAATATATTTTAACCATTTGTTGTTGTTTTTCTTTTTCTGGACTTGGTGGGTCCAAGAGGTTAAGGTGAAGTTTTTTCCATGCTGTGACAAAGCAATTGGGGGGGCTCTCACAAAAGCACAATGTTCGCATTTTTATTTATTTATTTTGCTAAATCTTCTTGTGAGAAACAGATTCTCCAACCCGGATGAACCATTTTTGCTGAAACTTTCCAAAAATAATTCCACTTGAATCAGACACCTGATAAGGAAAATCACGGTCCAAATGGGTCAAGTTTGGCAAAGATATCAGCAACTGAAAATGGGGTCTGACAATGGAAAACCTCTGGGGATCCTAACTGTAGGGGCTAATTCCAGCACCACTTCTATGCAGCGATTTTCTACATAAAGCAGATGAACTCTAAATATCATGCAGACGAATCTGGCTTACCCATCCATTCCACATACTCACTGCTCCTTTGGCCTTGCCCAAGTACCCATTGGTCATTTGGGGGAAGGGGACACGTCTCCATTTTCTCAGCACCGATCTGTTTGCAAAGGAAACAGCAAGAGCATCTTTGATCATAGCCTTGACACTGAAAATCTTTTCCCTGCAACACAGTTGTTTCAGAGAGCAGTTCTTGATAATCCCAGCTCTCATTAGATATATCAGAGAGATGTTAGAGGGAGCCCATAACTAGAAAATACACCCGGCATAGCCCTAACCGACTCTTCCATCTCTGAACCCTCAGTTAAACAGGTGTGCTGGAATCCAGTAACTCCTCCACAATGCTTTCACTTGCATTAGCTTCACTTCTGTCTCCTTTGCAATCCCGCGTGTGAAGTCTTCAGTATGGCTTGCCACGCAAATGTGCGTTCAGTTCACTCTCCCGTCTCGCCCTCTGGGCCTGGCAGGCCGACCTTGGAGATGATCATTCAGGGAAGATCTAATGCAATCTTGGAGAGCAGAGTTCAGCTCCTCCACGTGTGCAAATGGCCCTGGCTCAGTTTCAGCGAATGGGGCTATGGACAGTGACACCAAAGTTGAGCCCTTTGCAGGAGATGCACCCTTTGGAAGTCGTCGTCTGCCTGTCCCAATGTTGGACTCAGGCTCTTCCATCTGTGCTTGTGCAGGAGGTGGGTCTTTCCCACAAACAAATCTGCTGGGAGGGAGGGGTATGGCCTTGTGGGGTGAGCCCAGGCAGCTGAGTTCTGTTCCTGGCTCTGCCTTTGCCCACCGTGCTGCCCTGCTGATGCCCTTTCTGGGAAAGTGATGCTCTGGCTGTGGCCCAGGGCCGGCAGCTGCCTTTGTGTGGCTCAGGAACGTTTGGGCAGATTAAGCTCGTCTGGGGTGGCGGGGCACCGTTGTACCAACACTCAGGAGCGGCCATGTTCAGAGAGGAACTCCCTCGATGAGGTCCTGGTGGCCCTCCCACAGCTCTTGCCATGCTGCCATCTCTTCATTTTCATCCTGGGACACTTAGGTGAACTCCTGGCCCTATTGAAGTCAATGGTAAAAAAGCCGATTTGCCTCCTATGTGACCCAGCTTTGCATTTGGACCCCTGGATTTTGCCCATTGCAAATCCCCAAGTTTCCTCGTCTGTAGTTTGCCGCTGCAGGACACTTGTCAAACAGCACCACTGAAGTCTCACTTCCCAAAGGGAGAGATCAGTGCGCTTGTGCATTGCCCGGATACTGTAATTGTGTTTCTCTCATGTTTCCTTCCACTCCCACTGTCGCGAAACAGTGTCTAGCGCTAAGCTTTATCCTTTTGTCCCACTTTCATCCACCCCCGGAGCGGTGCTGCCGGGCTCCTTTGTTTCAGCTGCCATGCCTTTAGATAAAGCCATCTCTAAGCACACCAGGAACCTAAACACATAAGCGTTTATAAAACATGCGAAGACTGGGTGACAGGGGACATATGGAATAGATATCTAGACTGAACTTCGTGCTGAAGAGCTTTTAATTGCCTTGGGTTTGAATGTAGCTCACAGTCTGATGTTCAATACACAACCTTTGTGTAAATTTTGCATGTCATTTGCACTTGTGCTGGACAACAGAATTGGCAAGTGTAAATTTGGTCACAAATGTATTTCCTGAAATCAGATGTAGGTCTCTGATTTCAGAAGCAATCCAGCTGCCTCTTATTCATACTTAATCGATTCAGCGAGGTCAGGGCCAGAAGGGAGCATGAGGTCATCTGGTCTGGCCTCCAGAATCATACAGGCCAATAACTGAGCCCACAAATAATGTTTGGCTACAGATCTCTTCCAGAAAGGTGCCCAGTTGAGATTTGAAGACAACAAGAGATGGAGGATGCACTGCTTCCCCTGGTAGTGGCTAATCACCCTCCTGTTACTAATTAGAATTTATCTGTCTTCAGCTTCCAGCCATTGATTCTTGTTCTGCTTTTCCCCTGTAAAGGGCCCTTTAGTACCAGTGTTTTCTCCCCATGAAGGTACTTGCACACTGGGATCAAGGCACCTCTCCAGCTTCCTTTTTGATAAACTAAACTGACTGAGCTCTTTAAGTCTGTCCCTGTGAGCTGTTTTCTCTGTCCTCAAATTATGTGTGTGGCTCTTCTCTGCACCCTCTCCAATTTTTCACCATTCTTTTTAAAATTTGGGTGCCAGAAATGGACACCGTATCAGTCTGGTACCCGTCTCACCAGTGCTATATACAGAGGTAAAATCGCCTCCCTGCTCCCTTGCTTATATTCATCCAAGAATCATATTTGCCTTTCATGCCACGGCATTGTCCTGGAAGTTCGTGTTCAGTTGTTTGTCCACTGTGACCCCTAAATCCTTTCCAGCATCCCTGCTTCCCAGGATACAGTCCCTGTCTTTTGGCACAGCCTGCATTCCTCGTTCCTAGATGTATAACTTTGCATTTGGCTGCGTTAAAATGCACTTTGTGTGAATAGGCCCAGCTTACGAAGAGATCCAGATGGCTCTGTCTGACTGCTCTGCACTTACCATTAATTACCAGTCCACCAATCTTTGTGTCATCTGCAAATGTTGTCAGCAGTGATATTATATTTCTGTGATATTTATTTTTGTAGCATCATGAAGGGAGACATACATATCACACACACAGCCATCAAAGAGTGGAATTAATGCATTAAAGCGAAGCTATGGTTCAGAAAGTGACATTGTAAAAATGGCACCTTCTTGACCAAACTCCTTATATCTATTACGGATTAGATTGGATTACTTTAGTGGCCAAAACCATGTCTCTCCTGTTGGAATAGTAGAACAACAGAGCTCTGGAAGCGTGAGCCGGCACCATTCTGCTGCTCTTAGCTGAGTTCCAGCTGCAGACAACTTCTTGGGTCACAAAGAACAGAGCTTGACTGTAACATCCCAGGTAGATTTCAGAGAAGTAGCTGTGTTAGTCTGTCAGCAAAAAGAAAAGGCATACTTGTGGCACCTTAGCCCTAGTCTACACTACGAGTTTAGGTCGAATTTATTAGCGTTATTTCGATTGATCCGTGCACCCGTGCACACGACAAAGCCCTTAACATCGACTTCTAGGGCTCTTAAAATCGATCTCGCCACTCCACCCCCAACGAGGGGATTAGCGCTTAAAGCGATATTGCCGAATCGATGTAGGCTTAGTGAGGACGCAATTCGACGGTATTGGCCTCCTGGATCTATCCCACAGTGCAACATTTGACCGCTCTGGACAGCAGTCTGAGCTCCAATGCTCCGCCCAGGTAGACAGGAAAAGCCCCGCGAACTTTTGAATTTCATTTCCTGTTTGGCCTGCGTGGTGAGCTGCAGGTGAGCGCAGATCTCATCAGCAGAGGTGACCATGATGGAGTCCCAGAACCGAAGACGAGCTCCAGCATGGACCGAGCGTGAGGTACGCGATCTGATCGCTGTATGGGGAGACGAAACCGTGCTAGCAGAGCTACGGTCCAAAAGAAGAAACGCCAATACATATGCCAAAGTCTCCAAGGGCATGCAGGACAGAGGCTACAACAGGGACGCGCAACAGTGCCGCGTGAAAATTAAGGAGCTCAGGCAAGCCTACCAAAAAACCAGAGATGCAAACAAACGCTCTGGGTCAGAGCCCCAGACATGCCGCTTCTATGATGAGCTGCATGCCATTCTAGGAGGTGCAGCCAGCACTGACCCACCCATGTGGTATGACTCCGTATGTGGATCATCAGAAACCACAGAGGAGCATGATGATGATAATGATGCTGAAAATAGCGCCCAGACACAGCAAGGAAGTGGAGAAGCCCTTTTCCCCGACAGCCAGGAACTCTTTGTCACCCTGGAGCCAGTACCCTACGAACCCACCCAAGGCGTGCTCGATGCAGGAGAAGGGACCTCTGGTGCCTCTGGTGAGTGTACCTCTGTTAATTAATACATGTTTTATAAGCAAGCGTGTTTAATGATTAATTCGCGGCCAGTACAGCTACAGCTACTGGAAAAGTCTGTTAACATGTTCGGGGATGGAGCAGAAATCCTCCGGGGACATCTCCAGAAAGATCTCCTGGATGTACTCCCAAAGCCTGTGCAAAAGGTTTCTGGGGAGGGCAGCCTTATCCTGTGCTCCGTGGTAACACACTCTACCACGCCAGGCCAGTAGCACGTAGTCTGGAATCATTGCTTTGCAAAGCATGGCGGCGTATGGTCCCGGTGTTTGCTGGCATTCAAGCAACATCCGTTCTTTATCTGTCTGTGTTATCCTCAGAAGAGTGATATCATTCATGGTCACCTGGTTGAAATAGGGGAATTTTATTAAGGGGGTATTCAGAGGGGCTCCGTCCCTGCTGGGCTGTTTGCCTGTGGCTGAACGGAAATCTTCCCCGCTGTGACCCACGCGGTGGGGGGAGGGGGAACAGCGAACATCTTGGATGTGTGTCTGTGTGTGTGGGGGGGTGTCGATTAGGTTCGCGCTGCACGTTAACCCGAAAACCGCCGCCCCTCCCTTTTCAATTGCCAACCAGTTTTAAATTGCCAGCCCAAAGGCTGTTTGTTATGGGAAATGAGGGGGTTGCTGTTTGAAAACATTCCCACGTGTTATGAAGGTTAAAGAAGCCTATAGACTGTGGCTTACCATGGCTGCCTGCAAGCCGAATTCTGTTGCCTGCCAGACCTGCTTGTGTGATCTCTCACACCAAACCGGCAGACCCTCAATATAACAGGCAAAGTGCAACCTTGGACCAAATGCATATGTGATATGTAATGTTTGGAGCATTGTTCTCGAATATGTGTCTTTTAAACTACTCCTCTCCTGTTTGTTTCCTCCCGCAGCTGCAAATGTTTCAACGCCACCCCTTTCATCACCGTCCCAGAGGCTAGCGAAGATTAGAAGTAAAAAAAAAAAGGAATCGAGACGATATGTTCTCAGAACTCATGGAATCCTCCCACACTGAAGCTGCCCAGCAGAATGCGTGGAGGCAGACACTGTCGGAGTCCAGGAAGGCAGAATTTGATCGTGCGGACAGGTGGCGTGCTGAAGACAATGACTGGCGGGATGAAGAGAGTAGGTGGCGTCAGCGTGCAGAGAGAAGGCAGGATGCAATTCTGAGGCTACTGGAGGATCAAACGCAAATCCTCCGGCTTATGGCTGAGGAAAGGCATAGGGTTCAGGAAAGGCCGCCTGAGCCCAGACCGCCGCTACAGCCCCTGTGTAACCAACAGCCCTCCTTCCCGAGTCCCATAACCTCATCCCCGAGACGCCCAAGAACGCGTTTGGGCGGCCTCCGTGCACCCAACCACTCAAGCCAAGAGAACAGTCCAAGCAAGAAAGGGCTGGCATTCAATAAGTTTTAAAGTGCTGTGTGTCCTTGTCCTTCCCTCATCCCCTCCTCCACCCCCCATCCTGGTGCTTCCCTTCCTCCACCAGCTATCCCGGGAGACTGTGGCAGTTACCCCCATAGTTCCCCCTCTTTGTTTTACGAATTAATAAAGAATGCATGATTTTTAAGCAACAATGACTTTATTTCCTCTGCGAGCGGTGATCGCGGGGGGGAGGGCAGGGTGGTTTGGGTAAAGGGAAGTAGAGTGAATGAAGGGGCGGGGCTTTTCATTAGAGGGGAAAAACAGAACTTTCACACAGCATCCTGGCCATTCATGAAACTGGTTTTCAAAGCTTCCCTGATGCACAACGCACCCTGCTGTACTCTTGTAATAGCCCTGGTGTCTGGCTGCGCATAAACAGTGGCCAGGCGATTTGCCTCAACCTCCCACCCCGCCATAAACGTCTCCCCCTTACTCTCACAGATATTGTGGAGCGCACAGCAAGCAGTAATAATAATGGGAATATTGTTTTCGCTGAGATCTAACCTAGTCAATAAACTTCACCAGCGAGCTTTTAAATGCCCAAATGCACATTCCACCACCATTCTGTACTTGCTCAGCCTATAGTTGAAAAGGTCCTGACTACTGTCCAGGCTACCTGGTCCTCAAGGAATCAATTCTGAACCACTTAAAGGAGGGGAAAGTGATCAGGAACAGTCAGCATGGATTCACCAAGGGCAAGTCATGCCTGACTAACCTAATTGCCTTCTATGATGAGATAACTGGCTCTGTGGATGAGGGGAAAGCAGTGGATGTGCTATTTCTTGACTTTAGCAAAGCTTTTGATACAGTCTCCCACAGTATTCTTGCCAGCAAGTTAAGGAAGTATGGGCTGGATGAATGGACGGTAAGGTGGATAGAAAACTGGCTGGATGGTTGTGCTCAACGGGTAGTGATCGATGGCTCCATGTCTAATTGGCAGCCGGTATCAAGTGGAGTGCCCCAAGGGTCGGTGCTGGGGCCGGTTTTGTTCAATATCTTCATCAACCATCTGGAGGATGGTGTGGACTGCACCCTTAGCAAGTTTGCAGATGACACTAAACTGGGAGGAGTGGTTGATACGCTGGAGGGTAGGGACAGGATACAGAGGGACCTAGACAAATTAGAGGATTGGGCCAAAAGAAATCTGATGAGGTTCAACAAGGACAAGTGCGGAGTCCTGCACTTAGGACGGAAGAATCCCATGCACTGCTACAGACTAGGGACCGAATGGCTGGGCAGCAGTTCTGCAGAAAAGGACCTAGGGGTTACGGTGGACGAAAAGCTGAATATGAGTCAACAGTGAGCCCTTGTTGCCAAGAAGGCTAACGGCATTTTGGGCTGTATAAGTAGGGGCATTTCCAGCAGATCGAGGGACGTGATTATTCCCCTGTATTCGGCACTGGTGAGGCCTCATTTGGAGTACTGTGTCCAGTTTTGGGCCCCACACTACAAGAAGGATGTGGATAAATTGGAAAGAGTCCAACGGAGGGCAACAAAAATGATTAGGGGGCTGGAACACATGACTTATGAGGAGAGGCTGAGGGAACTGGGATTGTTTAGCCTGCAGAAGAGAAGAATGAGGGGGGATTTGATAGCTGCTTTCAACTACCTGAAAGGGGGTTCCAAAGAGGATGGATCTAGACTGTTCTCAGTGGTAGAAGATGACAGAACAAGGAGCAATGGTCTCAAGTTGCAGAGGGGGAGGTTTAGATTGGATATTAGGAAAAACTTCCTAATAGGTAGGGTGGTGAGGCACTGGAATGGGTTGCCTGGGGAGGTGGTGGAGTCTCCTTCCTTGGAGGTTTTTAAGGTCAGGCTTGACAAAGCCCTGGCTGGGATGATTTAGTTGGGGTTGGTCCTGCTTTGAGCAGGGGGTTGGACTAGATGACCTCCTGAGGTCCCTTCCAACCCTGAGATTCTATGATTCTATGATGCCTGTGTATGGCTTCATGAGCCATGGCATTAAGGGGTAGGCTGGGTCCCCAAGGATAACTATAGGCATCTCAATATCCCCAACGGTTATTTTCTGGTCTGGGAAGAAAGTCCCTTGCTGCAGCAGCCGAAACAGACCAGAATTGCTGAAGATGCGAGCGTCATGTACCTTTCCCGGCCATCCCACGTTGATGTTGATGAAACGTCCCTTATGATCCACCAGTGCTTGCAGCACTATTGAAAAGTAACCCTTTCGGTTTATGTACTCGCTGGCTTGGTGGTCCGGTGCCAAGATAGGGATATGGGTTCCGTCTATCGCCCCACCACAGTTCGGGAACCCCATTGCTGCAAAGCCATCCAGTATGAGCTGCACATTTCCCAGACTCACAACCCTTGGTACCAGCAGCTTGGTGATCGCCCTGGCTACTTCCATCACAACAGCCCCCACTGTAGATTTTCCCACTCCGAATTGATTCGCGACTGACCGGTAGCTGTCTGGCGTTGCAAGCTTCCACAGGGCTATCGCCAGTCGCTTCTGTACTGTGAGGGCTGTTCTCATCTTGGTGTTCTGGCGCTTCAGGGCAGGGGAAAGTAACTCACAAAGTTCCATGAAAGTGCCCTTACGCATGCGAAAGTTTCGCAGCCACTGGGATTCATCCCAGACCTGCAGCACTATGTGGTCCCACCAGTCTGTGCTTGTTTCCCGTGCCCAGAATCAGCGTTCCACTGTATCAACAAGCCCCATTAACACCATGATGTCCACCTTGCGGGGGGGCCTTTTCTGAGAGAGGTCTGTGTCCATGTCCTCATCACTGTCCTCAGGGCGCTGCTGTCGCCTCCTCGCCTGCTGTAGCTGTAGCAGCTCCTGGTTCTCGTTCTCCATATACTCCTGGACAATGCGCGTGGTGTTCATAACGGCGAGAACAGCCGCGGTGATCTGATCATGCTCCATGCTTTCCCTGGTATGCAGTTTGCAGGACAGCAGAGTGGCAGCAGAAGCGGCGGGTGGATAACAATGGAGTCAGCAATATGTGCCCATATGAAAAAAGGCGCGAAAGGATTTTTTGCTCCCCCCTCAGTTGCTTTCACGGAGGGAGGGGGGGAGCAAGGGTTAGGCTCATTTCCTTCTAGCAGCAGATGGTACAATATGCGGTGAGCAAGGAGGCGCCTTCCCTTCTAGCAGCAGATGGTACAATATGCTTGATATCCATCATCATCTCCTGGCCCCCTCAAGGATTGAACTCGCAACCCCGGGTTTAGTGGGCCAACGCTCAGACCGCTGAGCTATCCCTCTGCCCATGTTCCAGGCAGTACTGAATCTCCCTTAAACAAAACGTAAAAAAGAGAATGACCAGAGTCACTCTCATTTATGTCCAAGCGCCCCCCAGCCAGCCACACCATAGGCCGCCGGCCAGGAGCACACGAATTTCAATCATATTGTACGATCTGCAGCTAGAAGGCAAGGAGCTTCTGCTGTGTAGTCCCGCAACTACCAGCCTCAGGCAGAATGGCCCCCTCAAGGATTGAACTCGCAACCCCGGGTTTAGCGGGCCAACGCTCAGAACGCTGAGCTATCCCTCTGCCCGTATTATAGTGTGACTGAATCCCCACTAGACCTAATGTCCAGGCGTACGCTGGAGATGTACGGTAATTGTGAGCTGAGCAGGCTTCCGTAGCAAACACGGAAACCCCGGAAAAAAGGCGCGAAAAAGATTGCTTTCACGGAGGGAGGGAGGGACGTTTGATGGCTTGACGACATGTACCCAGAACCACCAGCGACAATGTTTTCTGCCCCATCAGGCTCTGGGATCGCAACCCAGAATTCCAATGGGCGGCGGAGACTGCGGGAACTGTGGGATAGCTACCTGCAATGCAATGCTCCAAAAGTCGATGCTAGCCCCGCTACTGTGGACACAGTCAATCGACCTTGTGGTCTTAATGCTCTTTAGTGGGGACACACACAATCGATTCCATAAATTCGGGTTTTAAAATATCGACTTCTATAAATTCGACCTAATTCTGTAGTATAGACGTACCCTTAGAGACTAACAAATTTATTTCAGCATAAGCTTTCGTGGGCAACAGCTCACTTCATTGGATGCATGGAATGGATCACATAGTAAGCAAATATTTATACATACAGAGAAACATGAAAAGGTGGAAGTAACCATACCAACTGTAAAAGGCTAATTCATTGAAAGGAACTATTATCAGTGGCGGAAAGAAACTTTTGAAGTGATAATCAAGATGGCCCATTACGGATAGTTGACACAGAGGTGTAAGGGTACTTACTAGGATATTAATATAATATCCTAATTCATTGAAAGGAACTATTATTAGCAGGATATTATATTAATATTAATATTATATTAATATCCTAGTAAGTACCCTTACACCTCTGTGTCAACAATCCATAACAGGCCATCTTGATTATCACTTCAAAAGTTTCTTTCCCCTGCTGATGATAGTTCCTTTCAATGAATTAGCCTTTTACAGTTGGTATGGTTACTTCCACCTTTTCATGTTTCTCTGTATGTATAAATATTTGCTTACTATGTGATCCATTCCATGCATCCAATGAAGTGAGCTGTTGCCCACGAAAGCTTATGCTAAAATAAATTTGTTAGTCTCTGAGGTGCCACAAGTATTCCTTTTATTTTTATCCCAGGTAGAGTTGTTGTAGCCATGCCAGTCCGAGGATATTAGAGAGACAAGGTGGGTGAGGTAATATCTTGCATTGGTCCAACTTCTGCTGGTGAGACAGACACACTTTCGAGGCACGCGGGGCTCTTCTTCAGCTAAATGCAAGGTGGAACAGATAGTTTAGTGTGAGTAGTTGACACATATTTCAAGGGATCATTCAAAGTAAAGTGTTCCGTTAACACCCCTCCAGTCATAGGGAGGAAATGGAAGGAGAAGCAGCCACTAGAGGGGTTGTTAGTGGGTTAAGGTTGCTGTAATAAGCCATAAAGCCAGTGTTTCTGTTCAGTCCATGATTTTTGGAGTCTAGCAGAGCATGCATTTAAGCTCCTAGGCTTGTATTTTGAAGGTGTTGTGCAGGTTTCCTTTGAGGATGAGGATTGATGTGTCAGATACAAGGTGATTGCTTTGTGAAAGGTGCTTGCCCACAGGTGACATGGTGATTTGTCTTGTATCATTTTCCTGTGTGAGTTCATTCAAGAGCGTAGTGATTGTCTGGTTTCACCCACATAGTTGTTATCGGGGCATTCAGTGCACTAGATGAGGTACACCAAATGTTGTGATAGGCATATGTAGGACCCAGGGATCTTGAGAGGTGTTTTGTAGGGGTGTTGATCATTTCAGCAATAGAGATATGTCTGCAGTGAAGAGAGAGCAGAAGAAATTACTCCTATGCCCCAGAACAACATGGGACACAAGAAGGCCTTTCTCCTTGCTAACAATACAATGTTAGTAGTGGAGTGGGGAAAGACATGGTAACGACCTGCATCCCCTCTACATCAGCCACCAGAACTAGCCGGGAGCAGAGGGCAATGCATGTCGGACCCTCTGCAAGGTAGGGCTCTGGTTGAGTAATGATTCCTCCTGGGGACTCCGTGGCCCCCCCACCCCCCATCCCCTTCGTGTACCTCTTCCTGTGAGTGGTACCATCTGGTCTTTAACGTACAGAGCTGCATGCACTAGAAGTGGGAACAGTGTTTGGGGTTTGTCTGTTCCTATATTACATGAATCAAGCTATCAAGCAAATTTACATAAGGTGGAAGGATGGCCCAGTCATTAGCGTGCCTAGACTGGGACTCAACAACCCCAGTTCAATACCTTGCCCTTCCGCAGACATGCTGTGGGACACTGGGCAAATCACAGAGTCTCTGTGTGCCACCATTCCCATCTGCACAATGAGAAGAACAGCACAGGACAGATCTCGGGAGCAATACATTAATCATTGTATAGTGCTTAGAGGCTATGGTACTGTGAGCCCTGTATGAGCTATTTCACTATTTTCCATGGCAAAAGTCAAATCTAGTATATGGGCCACATTTTCCCCCTCGTTTGCATAAAGTCACTGAGTTCTTCTTCGGTTGAAATCAGTTGGAAAATTTGCATTGCTTTGACAGGACAATGATTTGGTTCAAAACATTTCAGGAGCAGTTCCTGAAAGAGATTTTTGGGGGTGACTCGGTTGGGTCCCCGAGCGGGGTGCTGAGTCGCAAGGAGAGTGCTCCTGGACTCGGGGTTCCAGACATAGTGGAGACAGCAGAAGGCGCATCCTACATCTCGATTACCTGGAGGAGACACAAGCTGCTGCAGAACACTCTGAAGAAATGACTTTACTGGAGAATCAAGCATCAATGGCTTTAGAATATCCAGGTAGAAATCGGCGTCTGCATTTGTGTGACTGAACTGGATTTTTTCCAGGTTTAATGCTCATTATTCAATAGGCCATGCCCGCTGACACCACCAATGAATGTGGCCAGTTCTCTCTCATTATAGGCTTGCTGATAGCATGTAGTTCATTTAATGATACATGTTTAAAAGACTCTCTCATTAGCCAGTAAAGAAGGCTGTCATTCAAGGTTGGAGCTGTGCAAACACGTTAGAACAATAGATACGAATATTTGTTTGAATTCAAAGCTAATTTCAA
The DNA here is from genome assembly GCA_033296515.1 of Macrochelys suwanniensis. Taxonomy (NCBI): domain Eukaryota; kingdom Metazoa; phylum Chordata; order Testudines; family Chelydridae; genus Macrochelys; species Macrochelys suwanniensis. The sequence goes on along the minus strand of CM065781.1, from coordinate 1,513,836 downwards.
TTAGAACCCATTTCCTGTTCCCCTTCCACGAACACTGGAGCTTTGCTAGTGAGAATGCTCAGAGAAAGCGAATGTTTCACGGTAATGCTCAAACCTGCGCCAAAAGAGAACAGCGATTTAAACTGTAAAATGTGCCGTTCAGAATGGCAGTTTGTGCTATGCAGGTTGGCTGCCACAGCTGGGTGTCAGTTACCTGAGGTGATGTCTAACCAACAGAGTGTGCATTGTGAACTGCACATATTACAAACCAACATTTAGGCTGTGTTTAGTTACATACTGTACATCTGCATACATTAATTATACAGGTTGCAATATGTTATATGATATATTCCGATCTTGCACTTGCAATTAACACTCCAGGTGACCTGGAGGCCAAGGTTCGTTTGCTGAAGCAATTTGTGAGTAGTTTTGTATAATAAGTAAACACTAGAAAACAGTTCCCTATATCCTCAGATTTCACAGCTTTTGCTAAGAAGGTTCAGTATCATTATCCCTATTTCCAGATGAGGAAACTGAGGCACAGAGCAGGAAGTGACCTTCCCAAGGTCACCCAGAAGCCTAATGGCACAGCTGGCAATTGAACCCAACTCGTCCGAGTCCCAGGCTAGTACCCAAACCATTAGGCTCCACTGCCTGCCGTGCAGTTATTTATGCAGTTGTATGCACCACCCAGCCAGCTTTATGTACGCCTCTAACGGCGTAAACTAGCAATCCTTTCCCAGCTGTGCTCAGCACTACTCACTGTTCTAATAATCCTGGAAACTCCACAGTTAGTGCCAAACACAATCGCTTAAGTGAAGTAAAAGTACCAACAAGAGGAAGTAGCAACTGCCAAACGGCATCATGGGCTCAGCGTTGCCCCGTACTCCACTTGCAGCATTTTCATCGCACTGAAACCCTTCCGAGCTGTGCAGCAGAGTGTCCGGCTTCATTGGCCCAGGACACGGGTTTCCTTTCTGCGTGCTGGTTTCTGATCCGATCGCGCGCCTGCTCCTGATGGATAGCCCAGGAGATCAACCTTCCAAAGCCTGTCCTTTGCCAGTTCTCAGAAGGAAGAGCCATTCATATCTGGGAGATGGATTAAGCTAGACTTTGTTCTGACTGAATGCTTGAGGAACAAAGAAAAAACGAAGAAACTTAGCATTTGGGTCTTTTTATTTTTAATTAAAAATAAATCACACTGATCTCTGATAATCTTCTGCATTTGATTAAATATCTTAGCTGCAATTATCTAAACTAAGAAAACAGTATCTCTTGGGGTAATTATGGTGAAGAAATAATTGTCATTGATGCCTATACTGTGTATTCAGTTACAGTTCCTTCTGGCCCTTTCTCGTGGTGCCTCCTTACAGCACTGAACACTCTAGGTCTTAGGTGAATGCATTTTCCTATTAGAAATGATTTCTGGTTACGTTTAGAACTCCCTAGCCACTGACAGTCTGCAATTTTCAGCACTAGCATCTTAAAATAAAAACTCAGTTTAGGGTCCTGTAACTCTGGAGGATAACAGCTGCTTCATTCCAGGAGCATCTGTGTAGTTCCAGTTTCAAACAGACTATTTACAACAGTTGTAAAAGAACACAATCAGTGCTAGAAATTGTATCGTATCAATCCCGCAGGCTCTATTATGCGCCTTGCTCTGATCTCATGAAACAGTCTGTAAATCTGCTTTTGTGTACCCATTAGAATCAGAGGAGGACACATATCCGGGCAGTTTATTATACCGCCTCCTAGGATCTGATGTGGAGGCTGGAGACATTGTCAGGTGAGCTGGGAAAAGGGAGAACATATCTGAAAAGGTTAGTGGGGAAAATAAGACAAGTTTTACCCAATGCATAACTAACTAGCGGAGCTCATTGTCACAAGATATTGCTGAGGTAAAGAGTTCCAAAGGGTTCAGGAAAGGAACAGACATTTATACTCAGGAGGATAAAATGCACAGATGCACTCTTTGACAATAATAATAATAATGAATAGGGGAATCTCATCTAACATTCTTCAGGACATCAACCAACCACTAACGTTCTGAGAGAAGGAAGAGTCTTCTCCCAAACACGTTGCATCTGATACCTGACCATTCACTACTGGGTGTAACGCGGATCAAAACCTGGCCCAATATACTTTCTCAGACTTGTAGAAATCTTGAAAACTCTGATAGCCAAATGCTCTACTCCAGTGAGTATTTCTTCTTATTCAGCACAATGTGAGCTACAGAGCCACAGTCTAGGACAGAACTTGGCCGTGAGTATTTAATTGAAAGGAGCATTTCCAGGTCCCAGTGCTATAGGATGGTGGAGTAGGACACTGTGTGTTCCTCAGAAGGGGCCTCACTTTGGATATTTATTCTATTACGGTGACTGGTCTAACTTCCAGGTCCTGCAAAGAAGCAAATAGGGAAGTGGAAGAGCTGGCTTCCTTCTGAGGTGCCAGGAGCAAAGAGGCAGCTCATTTAGCCACCCTTGCAGATGGTGAGATTGTGGAGAAAAGAACCAGACTACACCACAGAGGACAGCTAGACGTTAGGGGCGCATCTGGCCAGGCAGGGTCTGGGGATCTGGTACATGGGTAGGAAGTGGCAAAGCAATCCACCCAGTGTTCAAACCCATGTGGATTGAACCAGCCAGCAAAGTTGGCTGGGGGGGAGGGATAGCTCAGTGATTTGAGCACTGGCCTGCTAAACCCAGGGTTGTGAGTTCAATCCTTGAGGGGGCCATTTAGGGATCTGGGGCAAAAATCTGTCAGGGGACAATACTTGGTCTTGCTAGTGAAGGCAGGGGACTGGACTCGATGACCTTTCAAGGTCCTTCCAGTTCTAGGAGATAGGCATATCTCCATTTTATATATTTTTTTATTATAAAGTTCACCAAAACACACACAGACACTTGTAGATTTCTCACAGCCGTAACACAAGCCTCCTAATAATGCACCCAGACAATTGTGTAATGCTTTTCAGTGTAAGGAAACTTTCCTACCCTTGATATGGATCAGCTCATGCCCCAAGCACTCCAAGCATAAAGTGTTCTGCAGAACATCTCTAAGACATGGCCTTTCCTATCCATCCACCGAGCGAAAACGCTCATCCAGACTCTCATCAACTCGCAGCTCGATTACTGCAGCCTTGTGCCACTCTGATATTTTCAGTTCTTTGATTTTATGACACAGGTTTATATGACCAGCCCTCAGCCAACAACTCACTGGTCAGCAGTTAAATCATTTAGACGGTGAACAGCGCAAAACTATTTTAGGTCCTGTGATCCTGTAACAGACAATTCAATTGTGTTTCGCAATCATAGAATATCAGGGTTGGAAGGGACCTTAGAAGGTCATCTAGTCAAACCCCCTGCTCAAAGCAGGACCAATCCCCAATTTTTGCCCCAGATCCCTAAATGACCCCCTCAAGGATTGAATTTACAACCCTGGGTTTAGCAGGCCAATGCTCAAACCACTGAGCTATCCCTCCCCGAAAGGTACCATGCAGATATTGTTTTGATTCATATAGATGTTCTTCACCTTCCTGTTCGGGGTCATTCCCTTTGCCCGCTCCCTTAGTTCTTGTCACTCTGACAGACAGCAGAAGACCAGAAGTCCGAGGTGCTGGCAATGCGATGTTTATTGGGGTGTGTCCATAACTCTGACGCTGCAGAGCCTTGTTTCCCAGTGTCTTATTCTTCCCCCTCCATAGCAGACATAATTATACCTGAAATACAGGCCCTCAGGCCCACTCCTTCATCTTATGGTCATGTTCTGTTTTGGGGGGTCGTGAGTCTGGGGTCTCCGTCCCACCTCTTTGTGCCCCATGGGAGGGGTAAGGAGTGAGGTTGTGCTGTGGTCAGGGGCAGGCATTTCTCTGGCCTTCTAGTGTTTAATACCTTCCGCCAACCCCCCCGCTCCCTCCCGACTGGTTGCTTGACCTTGAGATAGGAGCTGAGGCAGTCTTCAATTGTGCGCACGTATGTTATTCTCCCCCCATGCCCAGTAACACTTTAACGGCTCTTATCCATTCCCATAATACTAATGAACCCACCTGGCCAGGCAGAAGCAACACACACAGTGTCTTTGTCCTTTGTTCACACATCGTGGTAAGGATCCTTTTGTTCACACATATTAGTGAAAATAGAAGTGTATCAAAAATCAAACGGGCAAACAAGACCTAAAATTCTATCTCAGGCAAAAAGCCAGGCCTGGATCCTACATCATTACTAGCACTCCTGCCACTTCCTTTTGTCACTGAGCAGTCTGTTCTGTTCTTTGGCATTCCAGTTTTAAACTACCTCCGTGACCTTTTCAAACATAATGATTCTCATTTCCCAAGGAAAGTTCTGAGACTTTTGGACAGATGAATAGATTTGCCCTTATCCCTCCTCTGTAGGGTAAATATGATCAATATGAACATTCTTCCCCATTTTCATTTTTCTGGTACATCTTCATGCTCATGAATACCCAACTCAGGATACAGAACTGTCACATGCCGTATACTTCAAACACCAGGATGCACACGGAAAGGTGTTTGGCATTATTTGGCTTTACCTTTAGGGCTAAAGACCTATTCTGAGCTAGTAAAATACAGCCACTAATGGTGCCGTCCCATGCCAATAAGGTCACAAACAACCAGGATTTAGTTGCTGCAGTGTAATCGACCTGTTGTCTAAACTACCCAATTTATCCTTGTGCTAGTGCCCTTATTCTTACTCAGGAGCAACTCCCTCAGCAGCATCCCCATGGTGTTTGTAACCCTTCTGACCGGTGGGGATTGGGCTCAAACAAACATCTGGGAGCCTATTTCTAAAATAAATACGTTTGGCTCGAACACCAGCTTAAATCTGATCCCCTCCCAGGCTGGTTTTCTGAGCCTTTCTGTGTATTTCTTCCCACTCACAATCACCCACAAATACCTTTTACCTGAGAGAAACATGGGCTCAGGAGTGGCTCTCCGCTGCCTGTCTGCTTCAGTCTAGCAGCGCCCATGCTGCAAAGCCACCTCCATCTGCTCAGCTGCTACCTGGTCCTGCTGCAACGCCGTCAGTTCCTCTGCCACTGCTGGTCTGGCGCCACCTGATCTGGCAGAGTCAGCGTCAAATGGTCTTCAGAGTGCCCGGGTGGGAAACCCTCGGCCCCTGCTCTTTCGGAGAAGCCATCACACACTCTGCCCAAGTTTGGGCTTCCTACCCGCCAGAAACCCGGTGTTGGCGGTGTTGCTAACCCTTACAGTGATGTCACAGGTCTCACAATACTGGCTGTTTTACTAAAAGCTCCTGACTTGGTGGTCTGTACCTGTCCCCTTTGCTCCGGCACAGTTCAGGCCTCATCTCCTGGAGACAGCTACAGATGCACACTCTCGTCATCCCTAACATCAGACCACGGGCACATTCCAAACCATGCAACCGTTCCCCAGCCATGTGGAAGCAAACGTCCAATTAATACAAAGGAAACCTGCCAACAGCTCGGCTTGGGGGAAGCGGAGAGTGCTGTCCCGAGAAGACATGTAGCTCCAGGGTTACAGGTTTGATAGGGTGGAGTAAGGGGCCATTCAGCATGTTCCAAGGCAGCAGGTCTGGCCCTCAGGTAACGGCTGCCATTGATTGCTAGAAGGTGTCTGAGGTTCATGAAACGTCTGACAGCAAAGCACTATAATGGGGCCTGCGAACCCCATGCTGAGCCTAGACAGAGTGGGGAGGGGACCCTCTCCTGTTTACAAGCAAGCAGCTTGATCCCACTCCATGCAGCTACTAGAGCTGCCAGTCCTGGACACAGGCACCCACGGCTGCGACCCACGTGGGAAACAAGGCCTGCTGTGTGAAGGAGGGAGTCCGGAGCCGGATGTGGTAGCAGAAACGCCTGGGACAGCAAAGGGGAGACAGCCCTGCACCAGGCTGCCTCCGAGAAAGTAACCAAGAGACCGAAGCAGACTGCAAGCCCAACAGTTAATGGACAGCTCGCCTTAATTAGAGGGGGGAGTCCAGGGATTGACCTGACTGAAGACAGACGAAGGAGGGTCAGCCAGGAGAATCTGGGGCCTCTCGAAAGACCACCCCAAGAGACCGTGCCAAGCACAGAGTGACTTTCCTATCTGATCCAGCTGGACTTTGGGGGGGAAGGGGAAAGGGGTAATTTTTAAATAACTGGAAAGGACGAATTAACAACTGTGGATCAAAGAAAGACCAACGAGAAGTTTTGCCCCAAACTCAGACTGGTGTCCGCAGCCTTGAAAGTGTACGGATTGCGCCCTCCACACTAGTGTTACCAAGTCTCACGATTTTATCACAAACCTCATAACAGTTGTTGTTGTTTCTTTTCTCAAAGCTCCAGCTCCTGGAGTCCTGTGATAAAGCAGAATCTCAGCTTTCATTTTTTAAAAGTAAGTTTCTAACCCTCGTCGTTGTGGAGGAAAGCTGAAAATGTGGCACAAGCTCAGCACTACAGCTCTGAAACCTGATGGAAAATCTCATGATTTGCGGGTCCTGACTCTGGAGTTTTGCATGGTCAGGGTTGAAGAGGCTGCTTCCCCCATTTATTTATTTGTTCTGCACTTCCTAGCACCATCAAAATTAGATGTGAAAATAACTTTCTGTATCTATTGATTGTATACTGCCACCATCCATCACAGGACCTGAGAGATTTCCATGTAAAATCAATAGCAACAGTAAAGTCCTTAGTGGACTTTCATAGACATACAGATTCCTAGGCCAGCAGAGACCATTGTGATCATCCTGTCTGACCTCCTGTATAGCAGAGCCCAGAGACCTGTGCCATGATAGTTCCCAGCGAAGATCTTTTAGGAAAATATCCAATTGTTATTTCAAAATTGCCATTGACGGAGAATTACCACAATTTGGTAAATTGTTCCCATGGTTAATTTCTTCATGGAGACTCTGGCATTTCTCCCTTTTGGGGTAAAAACTCTGCTTACAGAAGGTTGTTTTTGTTGTTTGGTTGGTTTTGGTTTTAGATGTTGTTGATGTTCTTCTCCCTTGGAGTTGCAGCTAGCCGGAGATGTTAGGAGTAACAAGAAGGGTTTCTTCAGGTATGTGAGCAACAAGAAGAAAGTCAAGGAAAGTGTGGGCCCCTTGCTGAATGAGGGAGGGAACCTAGTGACAGAGGATGTGGAGAAAGCTAGTGTACTCAATGCTTTTTTTGCCTCTGTCTTCACAGACAAGGTCAGCTCCCAGGCGGCAGCACTCCGCAGCACGGTATGGGGAGGAGGTGACCAGCCCTCTGTGGAGAAAGAAGGAGTTCGGGACTATTTAGAAAAGCTGGACGAACACAAGTCCATGGGGCCGGATGCACTGCATCCGAGGGTGCTAAAGGAGTTGGCCGATGTGATTGCAGAGCCATTGGCCATTATCTTTGACAAATCATGGCAATCGGGGGAGGTCCCGGATGACTGGAAAAAAGCTAATGTAGTGCCCATCTTTAAAAAAGGGAAGAAGGAAGATCCAGGGAACTACAGGCCAGTCAGTCTCACCTCAGTCCCTGGACAAATCATGGAACAGGTCCTCAAGGAATCAATTCTGAACCACTTAAAGGAGGGGAAAGTGATCAGGAACAGTCAGCATGGATTCACCAAGGGCAAGTCATGCCTGACTAACCTAATTGCCTTCTATGATGAGATAACTGGCTCTGTGGATGAGGGGAAAGCAGTGGATGTGCTATTTCTTGACTTTAGCAAAGCTTTTGATACAGTCTCCCACAGTGTTCTTGCCAGCAAGTTAAGGAAGTATGGGCTGGCTGAATGGACGGTAAGGTGGATAGAAAACTGGCTGGATGGTCGTGCTCAACGGGTAGTGATCAATGGCTCCATGTCTAGTTGGCAGCCGGTATCAAGTGGAGTGCCCCAAGGGTCGGTGCTGGGGCCGGTTTTGTTCAATATCTTCATCAACGATCTGGAGGATGGTGTGGACTGCACCCTTAGCAAGTTTGCAGATGACACTAAACTGGGAGGAGTGGTTGATATGCTGGAGGGTAGGGACAGGATACAGAGGGACCTAGACAAATTAGAGGATTGGGCCAAAAGAAATCTGATGAGGTTCAACAAGGACAAGTGCAGAGTCCTGCACTTAGGACGGAAGAATCCCATGCACTGCTACAGACTAGGGACCGAATGGCTGGGCAGCAGTTCTGCAGAAAAGGACCTAGGGGTTACGGTGGACGAAAAGCTGAATATGAGTCAACAGTGTGCCCTTGTTGCCAAGAAGGCTAACGGCATTTTGGGCTATATAAGTAGGGGCATTTCCAGCAGATCGAGGGACGTGATTATTCCCCTCTATTCGGCACTGGTGAGGCCTCATTTGGAGTACTGTGTCCAGTTTTGGGCCCCACGCTACAAGAAGGATGTGGATAAATTGGAAAGAGTCCAACGGAGGGCAACAAAAATCATTAGGGGGCTGGAGCACATGACTTATGAGGAGAGGCTGAGGGAACTGGGATTGTTTAGCCTGCAGAAGAGAAGAATGAGGGGGGATTTGATAGCTGCTTTCAACTACCTGAAAGGGGGTTCCAAAGAGGATGGATGTAGACTGTTCTCAGTGGTAGAAGATGACAGAACAAGGAGTAATGGTCTCAAGTTGCAGAGGGGGAGGTTTAGATTGGATATTAGGAAAAACTTTTTCACTAGTAGGGTGGTGAAGCACTGGAATGGGTTACCTAGGGAGGTGGTGGAATCTCCTTCCTTAGAGGTTTTTAAGGTCAGGCTTGACAAAGCCCTGGCTGGGATGATTTAGTTGGGTTTGGTCCTGCTTTGAGCAGGGGGTTGGACTAGATGACCTCCTGAGGTCCCTTCCAACCCTGAGATTCTATGATTCCCCTTGTTTCTGGGTGATAGAGGTTCCGAGGTAAATGGGGAGTCAGTGTTGGGGTTTGGGAGCAGACGAGGGGTTCATGGTGGGGTTCCGGGGTTGAAGGATTCTTGGAGTAGAAAGGCTTTATACCACAAGAAAAGCTATTCTCATGGTCTTTCTTCCCTAAATGAAAGCAGGACGTGCCAGATAGCAAAACAGCCCAGGGAATTTCAGGCTTCAACCTCTGAACTTTTGCAACACCCTATCACCCGTTCATTTCAAGGATCACTAATCATGGCTCGTTATACTTCCCAACGTGGAACACGATCGCTCAGCGAGACAAACGATCCTTTCTCCAGTGGTAACACGAAGCAATGCACTAAAAGGTGAGTAGTCCAGCTCTTTGCACGCTGCGGCTTATTTATCGTGCACGTCTCAATGGCTGTTGAGAAATCACGAATGCTGTGTTCACAAAGTGTGCATTTTCCCTGACAGTTAACATGGCTGTGCGGTTTTCAGCTTAGTGCTGGTGGGGAGGATTGCACGGGAACATCTCTGAGACAAACTAAACTACGTGCAGAACACTTGTTAAGTCCCAGTCCCTTAGGGTTATGCTGTTGTGTTAGTGGATTTTAGCAGGAAAGAAAATGTTTATGTTGTCAGATTAAATAAGGGGGAAACCTCTGGATAGTCTGTTACACCATCCTCAGCTAAAGTCTGGAATATTTCATTAAGGGCCCTAGCTAGGGATAAGGGCAAGATCATGTTCCTTACTTGCACTGGAAGCTCTTTGCGGCAGGGACTGTCTTTACACGGCACCTAATGCACTGGGGTCCTGGCCTCAGGCGAGGGCTTCTAGGCACAATGGTAAAACAATTATTGAATCAATAACATGTTTCACATCTGCTTCTCCACACCAGCCAAACGACCAGGCTGCATGCAGAGGAAAATCACCCTGCTCCCACTGCCGGCATGAAGGATCTGTGGCTTCAGCGTGCTGTTTCCCCAGGAGTCATTCTTGGTGGATCAATTAGATGTCTCCTGGGGCTTCTGCAGGGCATAGCCCCCTCTGCAACGCCCTCCAGCAGGGACCAGGGCTGTGAGGCACGGTCTAGCACACCCTTCCCATGCGCTACAGGGCTGGACTTGGTTACCAGGGGAGAGTGCAGTCACCTGATACTATAAATCCCACAGCCACAGCCCAAAGAAGCAGTTCTGGGGGCTGCAGTTGGGCAAAGACAAAGCGTTCAAATGTTTATTATTCCCAGAATGAGCTGTGAATCCTACCTTGAGTCCTCAGTAATGTGCATCGATAGTTCCCATATAAATTATAACATAAAAAATGTTATGGGGAGAATTTTGATCAGAAAAAGGCCTAATTTCATTGAACATATTATTCAATGGAAATTAATCCCTCCATTCGTACTCATGTGCATGCAGCTGGTATGAGAATGTTGGGCATTTGGAATCAATTTCTGTTGGGAAAATTGATTTATTCAAATCGTAATGTTCACCTAACCATTGTAGAGACAAGTCTAAAAATTGCACAGATCCTGGAACCGCATATTCTGAATCCCAAAAAGAGACTCACTTCTAGCAAAGGAGAGTAACTGCAATGTGAACCCTTGGTTTACTGAAATGGACTTCTGCTAATAAACAAAGATGAGACTTTCTGAGTAGATTATCCAAATTTGAAGCCAGAGTGCTGTAAACATCCAGGTACTTCTACCTCTGGCCTTTTGCACGTCCCGTTTCTGGATTACTTTGGAACTTCAGTTAATCTTGTCACATTACAATTGTGTTTTGTAACTAATTCTCTGCTCAGCGCAAGGGAACTGACCCGCTTCACATGCTCATGAATTGAAAACTTGAACACTTCACGTAGGTCCATCTGGACTGCAGAGCCCCAAATCACCCACAAATTGGAGTCCAGAGCTGGCTGGCGCAGCCACAAAATGCCCTGAATCAGCAGCACGCCCCTGTCCAGCTAGTGACGGGGGAGGTTCCCCATTTGCATACTTATTCGTCAGCCCTTAGCAGAGGGGGGGTGGCTCCCCAGGAGTGAATCCCGGCTCAGCCAGAGCTGCCATTGCAGGGTGGTGATGCAAATGGCACACTGCTTCTCATTGGCTGGATCCAGCCCTGCATCTCTTTACTCAAGCAGCTGATGTGATTCATGCAGCTTGGGGAGTGGACGGTTCTGGCTAAGATTTGAAAATGTTTATTCCAGCCCAAACTGGGAGTGCCCAAGCTCCACGCTCGTTTTGGGTGCTGCAGCCTGTTCCCACCCGCAGGTCTGGCCAGCTCTTGGGGCTTCTACAGAGAGCAGCCTATTGCTGTGATTTGTGCCCCACAGGGGCTCAGAGTAGGGACAGAGTTGTAGGGTCTGGTATTGCACAAGGGCTTTTAACACAGTCAGCTGTCAGAAGTGCATGTCAGTATACATGCTCGCACAAATTGGCCTTGCGGTCGCACACATGTGGTTTTTCAAGACCAGGCCCAAAGCAAAGGGACAGTGAAATCTCTTTCTGGATTATAAATGATGGGGCAATTTAAAGAATCTGGAAGATCTGGATTTCTAAATAAATGTGAGGCTCTGGTATAATTCAAAACTGTAGATAAACCTGTTAACATTTCTGTACCTACACGGGATAGAAATACAGGTTTGTAATCTGTATATGCCTACAGGTTCTCTAGGAGGCTAATACGTAGCTCATTACTATAATGGAAAATGGAAAGCTTGTGTAACCTTACAGCAACCACGTGGCGAATGTGTGGCTTACACCGGGGAATGCTGAGTGCAGTACTGGAGCTGAGCTTCCCTTCAGAGTCTCCTAGATACAGTGATTTGTTACATATTATATTTTGCTCATTTTAATGGGCCAAAAATTAACTACCCTATAAAAGAAAGGGATAAATATTTTACGAGGCAAGCAAAAACTCTGCCAGAATGTGACGCATGTAATTTGTTGATTGAAGCATGAAGCATATTAGCTCCCATTATAGGAATTCTTTAAGGTAAACATAGAATAGGAACGGGAGGTAAAAAGCAAGACTATAGTTTTTAGTTGAAGTATTATTTGATGTTTAAATAAAGTATATCAGGTCAGGCTTGACAAAGCTCTGGCTAGGATGATTTAGTTGGGGTCGGTCCTGCTTTGAGCAGGGGGTTGGACTAGATGACCTCCTGAGGTCCCTTCCAACCCTGAGATTCTATAATTCTATGATATCAAAACTAACTTGACATTGTTCGTATTGCCTCTGCACATTTTGCTTTTGTCTGATATTCTTCTGGTGAAACTTCACAGTGATGGGGATGCGCCCATCTTAATAAGGCCTTGCAATGCCCAGGGGACTGTATATTTAACATTAAACCTGTGTTGTGTGCAGATGAGCCATTTGCACCGGAGTAGCTATATGTTTCCTCTACAGTAGGCACAGCCGTAACACACTGCGAAAGGATCTCAGTTTGCATTGCCAAGTTTTTCCCCTTCCCCACCCCAATTTATTAACTTCAATCGTGTCTCTTCAGTCCCAGAAGAGCTTAACTCAAAGCACTTGATTGAGCCCTTGTAGGATCAGTGGCAAACTAGCAAGGTCAGTTCCATCTCCCTGTTTCCATGGTGACCACTGTGGTAATATACAACATGGCAACACCACTTTTCTCCCATTCCTGTAGCTCAGCCCTTGATTCCGTTTGAGCTCCTTAGGTGGGAGGGGAGATAAAAACGGAGCTAACAGCAGTGAGCAAAAGACAGCACAAAAGCTGGGAATTCCTGACAAGCACTTTGTGCCCATTTCATGCACAAGGCAAGTTTTCAACGTGGATTGTCTGTTAAAGGCATAATGTGTGTCTCGCAGGCACCATACGGCTACCCTGCACTTAGCGAGCCTGGGCCGGCCAGAGCGAATGATGCATTATTTGGACGAGCAGCATATACTTTTCTCATTTGCAGACATTTAACAATGCTTTCCCCAGCAGGGTCATTAAAAGCCAGCCCCGCTGCAACTGAAGTCAAGGAGATGGCAAACAGTACTGCCAACCCCAAATGTTCAAACATCATGAGTCAGGGCTCACCAAAAATCATGAGACTGGCTTTAAAACCATGAGATGATGTGACAATAATAGATGTGGTTCTTTTTCTTTGCCTTCTGCTTTTTGAGCCTTTCCGGTGCACTGGGGTCACATGTTGAAACTGTCTCCACAGCCACAAGGGGTAAAAACGTACTTTTTCTGTAGGAATGAAGGCTGAAATCATCACGTATCCACTTGACTGCAGGAACTTGGGCTTTAAGGAAAACAATAATTATCAGAGGGGGAGGGATAGCTCAGTGGTTTGAGCATTGGCCTGCTAAAGCCACGGTTGTGAGTTCAATCCTTGAGGGGGCCATGTAGGGATCTGGGGCAAAAATTGGGGATTGGTCCTGCTTTGAGCAGGGGGTTGGACTAGATGACCTCCTAAGGTCCCTTCCAACCTAATATTCTATGAATAATTATCAGGAGAGTCATGAGAAAATCATGGGAGCTGGCAACACAGGTAAAGCTTATTTTGAGTTCAGAGGGAGAAGACCTGGGTCCAAAGACTGAGTTCTGTAAAGTTCACAGAGAGGAACTGTTTCATTTTGGCATGAGGTGCCCATGACTAGCAAAGTGCAGAGTCAGTAGGTTAACGTGACGTGGGCATGGAACATACACTTCCAGTAAAGGTGCTAACTTACACCTCGCCCGGCGTGGATGCACGGGGTGGAGGGGGAGCAGAACCCAGGGAATCCATGCATCCGACAGCAACAGGGAGCAGGGGAATTCCTGGCACGTGGGGACACTAGTGTTACCTGGGCTGCTAATCACACAGGAAGGTCAGAGGTGGAGCCCAGCTCTGAGATTGCAGGCATGTATGAGTCCTTCTAATTTTCAGGGCAGAGGGAGCTGGGCTAGGAGGGAAAATCAGCCAGGGCATGGCAGCTTCTGGGGTAGCTGTGGAGGGCGGGGGGGAGAAGACGGGCTGGCAGCTTCTCGGCTGGCTCCAGGGGGCTGCTGGTGGGAGTATGGGCCGGGGGGGTT